>JANAVB010011197.1:5534001-6176275 GCA_029216955.1 Iris pallida | reverse complement strand
AAAAAAGGCGTATTTCGAAGACAGTCGGCTGTCAAATTTGCAACCGACTCTGTTCCTAGATTACGCCGTTTGGAACTAACAAATGCTTATTTTGTTATTCCTCCTTCACATCGGAATCTATAAGAGACTGATCATGTCTTCTCTGGTGTCCTGACGTGTTCACTTTACTGCGCGCGCGGTGCTGGCCAAGTTAGTAGCGCATTCGTAAAGTCTCTGGCTCGAAGAAGACGACCGAAGACGACGAAGTTGGGTACATTGCAGACTCCGAAGTTGCAGACTCCGACGTCGAAGACGACGAAGAAGACAACGAATGTTCACAGTTGAAGAAGCCATGGATTCGATCAGTGGCAAACTGACGGCCGAAGAGATGAAGGCCTTGGTTGATGATATCTTATCAAAAGATTAACCGAGGTAAACACCCACGTGTGATCCATACTGATGTGGATCCGTCACCTTACAAATGGGAAGCTGGAGAAGCTGGAGACGAAGTGGAAGGAACGTCCAACTACTTGAAGTGGTCGCGGCAGGCGATGCGGACGCTGAAGGGACGTGGCTTGGTTGGCTATGTCACTGGCCAAGCCAAGGCGCCAGCCGATCACTCCGCAAAGGAGTTTGCTGTTTGGGAGATTGTCAACAACGTAGTAGCTGGGTGGTTGACTGCCTCATTAACCGACCAGGTGTCGGACAATGTCGAGGCAATGGAGGCTGCTACGGGTATATGGCGGACTCTAAAAGATATGTACTCCGGCTCGGACAACCCTATGCGGGTCTTTCAACTGCAAGATGAACTCGATAGGGTGGCCCAAGACGAACGTACCATCTCTGAGTACGCAGCCCTGTTGAAGAAGTACTGGTCTGATCTGGATCATTATGATCCTCTTGGGATGGAAGATGCACAAGCCGAACCGGCTTTCGCAAAGTACTTTTAGACGTTCCTGGCTTATATTTCGCGGCAACGTATGATGAAATTCCTGAAGGGACTACACCCTGTGTTTGAGCAGAGACGGAATATCCTCCTATCCCAACCCACGCTTCCGACCTTGGAAGAAGCTATAGCCGTCATGACACAGGAAGAAGCTCGACTGAAGTTGATGCCCAACAAGGGCTCCTACCAGGGGGAGCAAGCCGCGGTTGAAAAGTCTGTCCTTGCTGCCTTCAATCAACCTCCATCTGTGGGTGGTGTCTGCCACAATTGTGGTGACTCCGAACATTACATCCGATTTTGTCCAAAACCCTTGCACAATCAGTCTAATGATCGAGGACGGGGTCGTGGAGGCCGACGTGGTAGTAGAGGAGGATATGCTGGTAGAAGGGGAGGACACAAAGCAAATCTGGCGGAGGAAGGGGGAGAGAATCAACTGGCTGAAATAACACCTCTTGAGCGGGAGTTCCTTGAGAAGTTGCGAGACATAAAGCTGGGTTCGGCCGACAGTCCTGGGGCGTCTTCTACCTCGGGGGATCACATCACTTGCTTTGCCCAAACCAACACCGGTAATCCTGCACGTGCTCTTGCATCTGTCCATCAGCCAGGATGGATTATGGACTCTGGGGCATCTCGCCATGTCACGGGATCCCGTGGTGCATTTTAGGACTATACTCACCTACCATTGCTGGAGAGTATTCAGACCGCTGATGGTACATCCAGTCCTGTAATGGCTAAAGGCACTGTCGCATGCACCCCTTCCATCACTCTAACCAATGTCTTACATGCTCCGTCTTTTCCTATCAATCTTCTATCAATTAGTGCCATTATACTTGATCTTAACTGTATTGTTTCCTTTGACATTCCTACGGTGACTTTTCAGGAGAAGGGGACAGGACGACGACTTGGGACTGGCACATGGCATAAGGGGCTGTGGTATTTAGACAGGACTGGACTGGACAACGCATTGGCATCCTTGGTAGCAGACGCACAACCAGAAGCTTCTTGTCGCAGTGTTGATGCCGACTTGCTCCTCCACCACCAGCGTGTCGGTCATTCCTCTTTTAAAGTTATTAGTCGAATGTATCCGTCCTTATATCAAAGGGCTAATAAAGAGAAGTTGTTTTATAATGCTTGTGAGTTGAAAAAATATACCAGAAGCTCGTATGTGAGCTCGGGGAATAGGAGTTCAGCTGCTTTTGACATGATACATTCGGACGTATGGGGCCCTTGTCCTACAACCGGAATTAACGGTTTTCGATGGTTCGTCACCTTATTGACTGTTATACCCGCGTGACATGGGTCTACCTTATAAAGAATAAAAGTGACGTCCTTGAGGCCTTTCGGGACTTTCATCGCCGGGTGGAAACACAATATGGCACTAAAATTAAGTATTTTCGGTCTGACAATGGGACGTAGTATACTAATAAGAGGGTTGCTGAATATTTTTCTATTCATGGAATTCTACATCAAACTTCTTGTGCTTATACTCCGGCACAAAATGGTGTCGCTGAACGAAAGAACAGACACCTGCTGGAAGTCGCACGGACGATGATGCTGGCTATGAATATCCCGAAACACTTATGGGGGCAGGCTATATTGACGGCTTCTTATCTCATCAACAGAATGCCATCTCAAGTATTGGACTGGAAGACACCGTTGGAGATGCTTACTGGGACAACTACATACACTGTTCCACCGAAAGTTTTTGGATGTGTGTGCTTTGTCCAAGATAATAGGCCAGGCGTTGGCAAACTGGATCCTAGAGCAGTTAAATGTGTCTTTGTCGGTTACACGGCGACTCAGAAGGGATATGCCTGTTGGAGTCCAGTCGAACGGAAGATGTTTATAAGCATGGACGTTACATTCAGAGAACTCGAACCATACTATGGTTCGGATGAAGGTTCCGCATTTGGTGACACACCTAACACTGATGGTGTTAGATGTGAGGGGAAGATAATAAGCCCAAATGTGGTCGTCGGATCGGTTCCGTGTCCGGTTGTAGAAAACTGGACGAAAGGGGGAGAGCACAGTGACTCAGATACAGAGAATGAAGAAGAAGATACATATGTTATGCAGGGGAAGCAGCAGACAAGGGAAAAGGAGCTCCAAGTCTACAGAAGGAGACAACAGAAGTCCAGTACTGTGCCTATGCCGTGCCCTGTGCCTACTGTACCAAGTCCCTCGTCTACTCCTGCTCCAACTCTTGAAGATGTTGCCCCCGCACTGAATCACTCGGATTCTGATACGGATCTCTCCGACTCGGATGGTATAATCTCTCCACAACCTATTGCTCCCTTAAGGAGATCTTCTCGCATCAATGCGGGTAAGGCTCCTGCTCGTTTCGATGATTACGAACATGACATTGCCAACTTCTTGTCTTATTCTAACATTTTTTCGAATTATCGAGCCTTCATTGTATCGTTAGACTCTACTTCGTTGCCCAAGTGTTGGCAGGAAGCAAAGAAAGATCCAAGGTGGAAAGCTGCAATGATGGAAGAACTTGGGACACTGGAGAAAAATAAGACATGGGAGCTGGTTCCATTATCCAAAGGGAAGAAAGCTGTGGGATGGAAATGGGTGTACACAGTGAAAGAGGCGCCAGAAGGAAAAGTAGAGCGGTACAAGGCGAGGTTGGTTGCAAAAGGATTCACGCAGTCATATGGCATAGACTATGATGAGACGTTTGCCCCAGTAGCAAAAATGAGCACCGTGAGAACTCTGGTCTCCATTGCAGCGAACTATGGGTGGAAGCTATACCAGCTGGATGTGAAGAATGCCTTTCTTCATGGGGACCTGCAAGAAGAAGTGTACATGGAGCTCCCGCCAGGGTGCTACGCAACGGAATCAGACGGAGGAACGTCGCAAGAAAAGGTGTGTAAACTGAAGAAGTCACTATACGGGCTCAAGCAATCTCCTTGAGCCTGGTTTGACAGATTCAGAAAGGCTGTTACAGGCATGGGATACCGTCAAACAAATGTAGATCATACGGTCTTCCTCCAGCATGCAAGAGGCCACATCACTATACTTGCTGTATATGTGGATGATATAGTGATCACAGGTGATGATGAAGTCGAGATCGCTAAGCTGAAGTCAAAACTCGCGAAGGAGTTTGAGGTGAAGGATTTAGGAGCGATGAGGTACTTTCTTGGTATTGAAGTATGTGAAGGCGAACAGGGAATTGTTCTCTCACAAAGAAAATACGCACTAGATCTGCTGAAGGAGATAGGGATGCTGGGATGCAAAGCAGCCTTCACTCCAATTGACCAGAAGTGTAAGCTTGGAGCAGAAGCAGGAGAGCCTGTTGATCGTGAAAGATATCAAAGACTTGTAGGGAGGTTGATTTATCTGGGGCACACTCGTCCTGATATCTTATTTGCGGTGAGTGTAGTGAGTCGCTACATGCATGATCCAAGAACGGGTCATATGGAAGCAGTATTTCAGATCTTGAGATATCTGAAAGGAACGCCGGAAAAGGGGCTATGGTTCAAGAAGAATGGACGCATAGAAGTTGAGGGATACTGTGATGCAGACTGGGCGAGCTGCATAGACGACAAAAGGTCTACCACGGGATACTGTGTTTTTGTAGGAGGAAATCTGGTCTCATGGAGAAGCAAGAAACAGTCAGTGGTAGCACGGTCGACAGCTAAAGCAGAATACAGAGCAATGGCTCTGGGAGTGTCAGAGTTGCTGTGGGTGAAAGCATTGCTGACAGAGTTGAAGCTGGACAAAGGAGCACCATTGCGTCTTCTGAGCGATAGTCAAGCTGCAATAAGTATAGCTAACAATCCAGTTCAGCACGACAGAACGAAGCACATCGAGATTGATCGATTCTTCATCAAGGAGATGCTGGAACAAGGGATACTGAAGATTGACCATGTCCGCTCAGAAGAACAAGTTGCAGACTGTCTGACTAAGGGTCTTAGTTCATTAAGTCTGTCGACGCTATGTAACAAGATGGGGATGATCAATATCTATCGCCCATCTTGAGGGGGAGTGTTGAGAATCAATAAGGGACTTTTAGTCCCACATCGGAATATGTAGTATGTAGAGGAGCTAAACTCCCTATAAGTAGTGAAGTAGTCCATCAATAAAAGAACATCCCACCGTTACTTTCTACATTCTGGAGTGTTTATTTGTGAATCAAGCATGAGGCTGCCCTTTAGGTTTTATCCTGCGTATAAAACTGTATTGTTTTTAAAGTATTACCACTCTAGGAAAACATTTATCTTCATAAACTCAATTAAAAAATTTAAACACATTTCAAACTAGTCCCATCTTAAAATAAATCATCATCTAAGCAGGGGTGGATCCCCCTAGGCCCGGGTGGCGGCCCGCCCCCTAGAGTTATGGTTTCCTACTATATAGATATATCTATCCTATTATATACTTAATGTTTTATGAAAATTTCACAATTGAATGGTTGTCTAGTTGGTAAGTATATGTGGTTTTAACCAAAATTTCTCAAGTTCAATCATCTTTAGCCACATTACTTTTTATTGGGGAAATTTTGTACAACACCCTTCAACTTTCCTAAACTTGGTAGCCCCCCCCCCCCCCCCCCCCCCCCCCCCCCCCCCCCCCCCCCCCTCCTCCTCTTGACAAGTCTATGTTTAAACCCCTCTCTCCTCCAAATTCATTTAATAATTCATTTTTTTAAGATAACAAAATAAAATGACATTTACATCATCTATTTTTTAAATTATAAGTGGACACATCTCTCAATGTGCTACTGTATATATTCTCTCCCTCTCTCTCATCTAGATCTCTCTCCTCTCCTCTCCTCTCTCCTTAGAACTTCTCTTCTCTCTCATCTCTCCAGAACTTCTTCTCTCTCTCTCTTCTTGCTCGACTCTATCATCACCCTCTCTCCTTTCTTGTGTTGAACCTTCACATCCCATATTCTACTCTTTCATAAACCCACAACCCGACCTATTTAACTCACATTTATCTTTAGTTTAACTTTAAAAATATTTAATTTCCATCTTTCCAACTAAAATAGATCGAATATAACCATTTAGAACTATTTATGAACATTTAGAACTCATTATAACTACTTATAACCAATCGAATATTATTATAACCATATGTAGCAATTATAACAAACTAACAATCTTCTCACAATTTAATAGTTTTATTGCCAAAATTTGTTATAGTTGCTTATAATTGTTACAAATGGTTAACAATTGTGTTATATTTGTTGCAATTAGTTCTAGGTGGTTATAAGTAGTTCCAAATGGTTATAGTCGACCTCTTTTAGTTGGAGATAGAAATTAAATTATTTAATTTCAAAAATATATTTAGTTAAATACGTCGAGAGAGAGGGAAGTTGTGACGTAGAGAGAGAAACAAAAGACAATGTTAGATACGAAAGAGAAAGAGAGAGGGACGTTGTGCGGTAGAGATAGAAATTTAGTTATTCAAAATTGGCACAGTTTGGTGTAGTTGGTTATAATTGCTACAATTTATTAAATAGTTGCAAATGGTTATACATAGAACTATGTGATTATAAAAAATCTGAATGGTTACAATGGTTCTGTTTTATTTGGAAATATAGAAATTAAATATATAATTCTATAAATGCATTTGATTAAAAGGTGTATTTGAGAAGGAGAATGAGAGAACCCACAGCTCAAATTTTAAAGAGAAGGGCATAACAGTCCTTTCAGTTTATTTCAAAAAGAACTTGAATTAAGGAATAAAGTGGGTGAAGGGAGGAGGTTTAAACATAAAGACTTGTCAACAGGGGGTTACCATGTTTTGGAAAGTTGGAGGGTGTCGTACAAAATTTCCCCCCTTTTTATTTCCTTCGCCTCCTCCCACCCCAAAAAAACAAAAAACAAAAAAGGGTCCGCCCATGCATGTAAGCTATTTCCTATAAGAATAGGATTGTCTATGGTTATAAGAAAGTGACGAAGCCTTTGACTGTTGACCTGACGTCAACCATCTACTTTTGTGCCAAATTCCAAGCCAAGGTATCTATGAGCATGAGAAATCCATAAGAACTAGATGACCAATCGGCAACCAAGGAGCACCCTCCATGTTACCCTAGACTGTAATGATTCCAGACGAAGAGGTAAGATGATACATTTTACTATAGGGATAACATCCATCTATATGACACACTAAGACATAAATCCTAACATCTGAGCACTCAATGCATAAAGTTTCTTATTAACAAACTCGATATCATACTATCATTGAACTTATTTGTGGTTTAAGTTGGTTATAGATTACTTATATCTTATACCTTATTAGTTCATCAGGAAAAATAAGTTCATTACGATTCTAAGATTATCTTTATGCAACAAATTTAGATTTTCTCCACTTAAAAAAGTTTAAATGTTTCATGGTAGAGGTAGAGCATAAGGACCTAAGGTCACCATCCATACAAATATCATGTGCACTATCATTCTATGATACTCTTCTCATACAACAAATTGATAATATTTCCACATAAATGGTTTGTCAGCTATCATTTATTCTCTAAATATTTTTTGAAGGGAAAGTACTGACCCATTCTGTTTCCAACGCCTTGACACCTTGCAGAGAAGTTTAGGGTCTCCTTGACGGTCATACATGCGATGTGGTGATCATTTTGGCTGACATATGCTGCTGTCTTTTGAGGTACAAACTCATCCAATTTGTACCCATTGTATGTGACATCTCCTGTAGTCTATTTTCCATAACAACATGGTAATCAGAGCAGAGTTGAATTTGTCGAATAAGCTATGCATAGAAGAAGTAACCGATCAACCTTTAAGGACGAGTCTAGCTTTCCGGCCAGAGCTAGCAAGAGAGTTGTCTTCCCAGAAGATGGCGGGCCCAATAGAAGTGTCATCCTATAGATTTCAGACAATTGGTGATGTGTCAGCTATGAGAGAGAGGAAAAACTTGTTACAAAATGTTTTCGGTGTTCATAATAGCTTGTTTGATGAATCTTCTCTACACAATAACTTATGTAATGCACTAGTGTCAGTTTTCGACGACCATTGAGATGGATAGACCTTTTGGGATGTATGATCCCTGATACATCTTTGAGGATGGTGAGAGTGGTCCTCTTGGTCTGCTTTATTCCCACTATGTTCAATGCTGACTCGGTGATGTTTCTCACTGTGTTAAGCAGAGAGGGAAGTGCCCTGTTCCCCACGTAGCAGTTGGCCTCGACAGTTATATCCTCAAACTTGACCTGCACCGTTGGAAGTTGAATACCAACCCTGCATGAGATGAAATAATTATTCAATTTCAAAGGAGTACCTTCCCGTTGAAATCCATGTATCAGTAGCTTTGCTAAATCATACTTATCTTTTCTGGAAATTGTTAGAATTTTCAACTAGGATTAGTTTGAGTGCAAGAAATAACAGAATATTAGATTTTGGTCAATGAGTCTGTTCGGCATCAGTCTATAAGCCATATGTACTAAACAAGACATGGTCAAGGTTTGCAGTATTGATTGTTACCAATATGTATCGGCCGTATCATGTTATATTGTCATGCCCCAGTCTAACGACGCAGACTATTAGATTTTGGTCAGTGAGTCTGTTCTCCATCAGTCTATAGTCCATATGTACTATATAGATTAAAAACAAGACATGGTCAAGGTTTGCAGAATTGGCCGATACCAATATGTATCGGCCGTATCATATCATATTGGCATGCCCAGTCTAATGCCGCAGACTATTAGATTTTGGTCAATGAGTCTGTTCTGCATCAGTCTATAGACCATATGTACTATATACGGTAGAAACAAGACGTGGTCAAGGTTTGCAGTATTGATCAATACCAATAAGTATCGGCAAATGTTAAGGGCCACTCCTAAATTACTAAGGGCAACCACCCTACTAAGGGCAACCACCATCCTCTCCCATTTTTACTAAGGGCAACCACCACCCTCTCCAAATTACTAAGGGCAACCCTCCTCCTCCTTCGCGCAGCCCTCCTCCTCCTTCGTGCAGCCCTCCGCAGCCCCCCCCCCCTCCGCCCGCCCCCTCCCCCGCCGCAGCCCTCCCCTGCCGCAGCCTGCGAGCAGCTGCTGCTGCTGCTAGGAGCTGCTGCTGCCGGAGCGGAGGGAGAGCTTGGTGAGGGCGGTGAGGGAGGAGAGGGAGGGGGGGATGGGGCCGGAGAGGCGGAGGCGGGGGAGGCGGAGAGAGACGACGCGAAGGGGAGTGGTGGCGTTGGTGGCGGAGCAGGTGACTCCGCGCCAGGAGCACGGGGAGTTGGGAAGGGAGGGGTCCCAAGAGGAGAGAGAGGAGAGGGGATCATGGAGGGAGGACTTGAAGGAGAGGAGGGCGGAGATCTCGGAGTCCGGCGGGCGGGGGAAGGCGGCGGAGGATGAGGAGGAGGCTATGGAGACGGACTGCAGGCCTTGCCTGCAGTCCTGTCTTCAATTTGGACTGCAGGCGAGGCCTGCAGTCACTGCAAGTTTTAAAAAAAAAAAAATTCGTCATTCGGGGACTGCAGGCAAGCACTGCAGTCATATATTCACTTTGGACTGCAGGCAAGGCCTGCAGTCCGTCTTTGACAGAAGTGGGTGGCCCTTAGTGTTTTCAAAATGTCAAACTTGTAATTTATTTGAAGTTTTAAGTTGGTTGTCCTTAGTAATTTGGGGGTGCCCTTAACATTTGCCTAAGTATCGGCCGCATCATATCATATTGGCATGCCCTAGTCTAATGTTGCAGACTATCATGGGTCAATGAGTGTTCTGCATCAGTCTATAGGCCATATGTACTATATACGTTAGAAACAAGACGTGGTCAAGGTTTATAGTATTGATCAATACCAATAAGTATCGGCCGTATCATATCATATTGGCATGCCCCAGTCCAATGTTGTGACTATCAGTGGGTCAATGAGTCTGTTTTGCATCAGTCCATAGGCCATATGTACTGTTAAGTATATTAATAATATTAGTAGCGGGCTTTAGTTCCACATTGCCTAGAACAAAAGTGAGAGGGGTTAGCCTCTCCTATATATATGTAGCTCTCCTTCATTAATAAAATGTATCCCATTATTCTACTCTACATGGTATCAGAGCCATAACACATCCACACCTCTCTCTCTCTATCTCTCCACAAAGAAAAAAAAACGTAACCCTAAACCCCACCCCCACTGCCTCTATGGTCTAAAACAATCACCTTGTGCGTAGTTTGGTCGATTTACACATGTTGTTACTCAGTTTGGCATGTGTCAATCAAAGAAGGATCATTCGGTATTCTACCGACAGACATCAGCTGGAAGGATACTACTTGGTGTCTATGTTGATGATATTGTAATCACGAGAGACGATAGCCAAGGTATTGCAGGCCTCAAGAAGTTTCTGGGAGAACAATTTAAAACCAAGGATATGAGATCATTGAACTATTTCTTGGACATTGTGGTCACACGGAGTAAGCGGGACATTGTAATGTCTCAAAAGAAGTATGTGCTGGACATACTGAATGATTCAGGAATGATGCAAGCCAAGGGAGCAACCTCACCTATGGATCCAGGGGCTAAGTTACTTCCAGACAAGGGGTCCTGATGACCAATCCAGATCAGCATCGACGAGTAGTTGAAAAACTCAACTACTTGGCAGTCATGACTCATGACTCGTCCGGACATCTCTTTCGCAGTTAGTGTTGCAAGTAGATTTATGGTTTCTCCAAAAGTTCCACACTAGCAAGCCGTTCTCAGAATCATGTGTTATCTAGTCAAGAATACAGGACAAGAAATTCGAATGGAGAATTATGGACACACTCGTGTTGAGTATTTTACTGATGCTGACTGGGGTGCAAGTCCGACAGATAGATGGTCTACATCTGGCTACTCTGTATTTATTGGCGGAAACTCGGTATCTTGGAAGAGTAAGAAGCAGAGTGTGATAGTACGATCAAGTTTAGAAGCAGAGTATCGAGTCATTGCTCATGGTACAGCAGAGGTGTTATATATGAAGCATCTTCTACAGGAATTGAGAGAAGAAGCAGGAACGAGCACAACAGATATGTGGTGTGATAATCAGTCTATTATCCATATTGCTACCAATCCGGTATTTCATGAAAGGACGAAGCATATTGAAATCAACATCCACTTCGTCCGTGATGAGTATACAAAGGGGATGATAAAATTTTACCATGTGAGAACCGATGGTCAGATAGCCGATATCTTCACGAAGTCTTTGTTGGGTCCTCGGGTTCAATTTCTATGTAACAAGCTGCATGATTGACATCTATGCTCCAGCTTGAGAGAGAGTGTTAAGTATATTAATAATATTAGTAGTGGACTTTAGTCCCACATTGTCTAAAACAAAAGTGAGAGGGGTTAGCCTCTCATATATATATGTAGCTCTCATTCACTAATAAAATCTATCGCATTATTCTACTCTACATGTACCATATACGTTAAAAACAAGACATGGTGGAGCTTTGCAGTATCGACCAATACCAATATATATCGATTGTATCGTATCATTTTGGCATGCCCAACCTGATATTGATTTCTCCGGTGCCGGCCGACACTGGCTCATACCGACCTTGTGACTATCTTTTTGATCAATTTGACAAAGAAAAATTAAAAGGAAAAGAGGGAAGTATAAAAAAATAAGTGTCAACAAAATGATTGACATGATGTATGATTCATTCGTGTGTCACATTGTATCCATTACCACATGCTTAAGTTGTATATTTATAACTCACAACATCCACTACTCTTAAAATTATAACATTCAAAAGTATCTATTGCAGGTGTACTTCATCTAAAAGCAAGTAAAATCCCATTATATTGGGGTGAAGAAATCAGCAATTTTGTATATATGTCATTGAAAGTTAACGGAAAAGAGCATATAATACATCAAATTATGCCTTAACGTGTGGAAATAGCATATAATACATCAAATTGCCCGTCCCCGACACCCCTTGATAAATTGGTTTTTTTAATGGCTTACCATTTACTAATAATATCTTTAAAATTATTTATTTACTGTGACATTCTTTAGATGTTATATACACGTCTGGAAAGTCCACTCAGTTTTAATCATGACACTTTCTGTTCCGTCGGAATACTCCTATCGAATTCCAACCATTCATCTTTATCCTCTCGTTTTTTGTCACTAAATATAACTCTATTTTGTTATATAGATATAGGAGAGAGAGTCATTGTGTCCTTAAAATAAGAAAATTAGGCCAACCCTAAAAAAAGTTTATGGTGGGCCTTCCAATATTCTTTAGTTCATTTGTATGGCCCCTAGTAATACTAGTATTGGCTATTATAACGGTTATACCTGCTATAGAAGCATAGAAAATTCCATACTTAGAAGAGCCACTCTTAAAACCTAAGGTAGTGTTTGGGAAGGGGGAAAAATGGGAGGAAGGAAAAAGATGAGGGAAAAGTGAGAGGAAAATTAAAAGTGATGGTGTTTGGAAAGGAGGAGGGAAAATTGGGAAGGAAAATTTGAGAAAAAAAAGTAGGTGAGTTCCACTAAAAAAAATTTCTTCCAAAAGTGGGAAAAAAAATGGAAAGAGATGAGAGAAATTTGAGTGAATTTACTCTATCACCCCCCATAAAGGTAATAATAAATTATCATTTGAGAATACCAAAGACTAAATAGTAATTGTATCTCTATCCTTAAACAAAAAAATTATTTTTAAACTTTTCCATCTCCTACTTTTTGTCCATCCAAACAAAGGAAGGAAAAATTAACTTTACTTTCACTTTACCCTCCTCCATTTTTCTTTCCCTCAAATTTTTTTTCCCTCCCCACAAAAGTTCCCAAACACAGCGTTACAGAGGATATTTTTTGATTTCTGAGACAAAACTGCGCGTGCGTAAGCAGAGGGCAAAGTTGCATGCGCAGGAAATAAGTCTTCAAGAAGAGCAGGATAAAATATCTGAGTTCCTGCGCGTGTGTGCAAAAATTCAAGGGGAAGAACACTCCAAATCCATCAATGGCGATAGACACCGAAGAACGTGCCGTAGACATATTCCTGATAGGGGTGAGCGTCGGTATAATCGGTCAGTCTTTGGTCGATTTTTTCGGTATTTTTTTAAATCGGTATTTGAAAAATCAATACCAATATCGTACCATTTAGAATCGGTTATAAGTTTAAGTAATCAAAATTTACTTCAAAATTCTATGAGAACACAAAAATATAAGCTCAAAAGATCAAAAACTCAATTCTTAGCATTCTTAACATAAATTCAAGTCCACTAAAATCTATTCCAAGTTCTAGAAAACCAACCAAAACAAAGATAAAATTGAAAATGAGTAGTGTAAAATTAATCATGAACAACATTAAAAAATGTGCGCATGCGTATGTGTATATATATGTGTGCTTGTGTGTGAATCGGTTCGGTATTTTCGGTATGGTATTACACTCAAACCGTTATCATTACCATTATACCGTAATTTAGTCGGTTCGGCAATTCGGTATCGGTACATAATTTCGGTTCAATTTTTCGGTATATTTTTAACCGGTATTCGGTCGATTTTTCGGTATCGGTCGGTATTTGCTCACTCCTAATTCCTGATGCTTCCCATATTCCAAAACGTATGAACGTTTGCCGATAACGAGGAGTTGGCGGTCATTACGTCATCATAATGATGGCACTTTATTACTTTCCTATGGAGAAGTGCCACGTGCCAGACTGCGCAGGTTATAAGCTGCCATTTCTGTGCAGAAGCCGTGATTTTCTGCACAGGAGCATTGATTTATCTCCCTTCATTAATGCACGGTTGTCCGATGCGTTTTAAATTTCAAAACAACAGTCGTCGTATTTATTGGGATTTAATATATTCCTCGTAACTGCTACCATGTGTCGCACAGGCATTTGAGTCCGAAGATTGTGCATAGTAAATGCAGTAGCCCTATAAGAGCATCTCCAACCCTATTGTGACTTTGGAAAAAAGTTAATGCCACGTAGGAATGACAAAATTTTATTCAAAAGTTATTCTCCAATGCAATTGTCAAGTCAATTGTGAAGCTTATGTGGCAAAAATTAAAGAAGACATTGTGAAGTTGATTGTCTTGTTCTAGATAATGCACTTGACAATGTCTTCTCTTCCATGTCATCAATTATGAATAAAAAAATATTAGAAAAAAGTAAGAAGATGAGTAGTTGTCTTAAAAGTTGTCTTGGAAGTTGGAAAAAATATTTTTTATTGTCTCCTCAATACTTTTGCATTGGAGAAGAATTTTTCTATCTCATTGTCTTTTGAGATATAATTTTGCCACATAAACAAGACATTGTCTTGTGGCTCATACCACATAAGAGCCACCTAAGACTCACAATACTTAACAAGACAATAGGGTTGGAGATGCTCTAAGTGCACAGAAAAGCAAAAACAATATGTTTTGCTTATTTTCTGCGCATAATTCCAAAAGTTGGCCGTTACAGTGAGAATTGAGAATGACTATATATATCTCGAAATTTGTGCTATCAAGGGACATTGAAAGCTTCGAGTCTTGTACCAGAGCCTACTTGTTTTCTTTTCTCCACAATGTTTGTGAGTTTGACACTTAGGCCTCGTTTGGTTCACGGAAAGGAAATCAATTCCCACGTATTTTCCATGGGGATGGAAAAGTAGAATTCCTATCAAATTTCCTTTCCTATGTTTGGTTGGTGTAGGAAAGGAAAGAAAAAATATATCATTGTTCCAACAATATCCAATGTCAACATAATTATAATGAAGAGTTAATTGGTAAAATAGGTAATAAATCAAGGCTACTTTTGTCATAATGTTTGGTAATTAATGTTGGGAAAGGAGGAGGGAAAATGAATCCCATGGGTCATGAGAGGAACCATTTTCCCTCCTATTTTCCTCCATGTCAGGAAAGTGTTTCCCAAATTTGTGGCTACCAAACAAAGGAAAGGAACAAGTTTCCTTTCCGGATTCCTTGAATCCGTGAACCAAACGAGGCCTTAGTTTGGAAATGTATAAATGTTCATTTTGCAAAGGAGATACATATCCATAATAAATGTTCTTGACTAATCATAAGAGGGGTCTGATTGGATGTTCTTTTTGCAAAGGAGATACATATCCATAATAAAAAATGTTCTTTTTGCAAAGGAGACTAATCCACAGTGTTTGTGAATTTGACACTTAGCATGATTTGTCTACCTTCGCATCGGGTAGTCAACGGAGTAAAAATCACGTGCAAATTGAATCTCCATCGCTACTCTTCCCCAGAACTCTTCTTCTTTTGCTTTGTATTTAGAAATTCTTGTTGTAAAAAAACATTCTTTGTACTTAAGAAATGTAATAATCAAAATTTTCTTAGTGAAAAGTTATACATTTTTTATTATGGAAAATAGACATTGGTAGAATGAAATCATTGAACCTCTATAGTCTACTTTTTGCTCACTCTAAAAAGTAAGTCAAGTATGGGGTTGGTTTTAAACCTTAATGAGTTCTTGAGCATTTGGAATTGGAATACTTGATGTGTTTGACAGGAAACATGGTTAGTTCAGCACTACAAGAGGTGAGGAAATGCTACAGTGACACCACATGAGATATTGATACTTTGGTTCGACCCATGTCATAGCGAGGTAGCACCGCGAAGAGGAAGGTAGGCTCATGTTCACACACACACACAGAGAGAGAGAGAGAGAGAGAGAGAGAGAGAGAGAGAGAGAGAGAGTTATAGCGACATTACACCGTAAAGAGGCAGGTAGCCTCCTGCTGACAGAGAAGTATAACAATATAAGGGGCCATGACCTCATGCTACAGTGGGATGACACCACATGATGTAGTGAGACCTCGGCTTTAGCCAATTTCATAGAAGCATAGCACTGCAAATAGGCAGGTAGCCGTATGCTGGAAAATTAAACTCTTTAGAGAAAGAACTCACATATGCATATGAACAGAGATGTAGGTCGTCCCTTGCGAAAAAACTTGTAGAACCTAAAATGCATACACATAATCTAGGTCGGCACATGGCCTATAACGTGTGATCATAGGCACAGTTGATTATTTGTGTGAGTGGAGAGAATTGTATCTATGATACTGAATTCAAAGCTTAGTCTATTATATATTGTATTCTAGCTCTACCCTATGCATGGAGATTCAAATAGTAAATGACATCTATCATAATGCATGATGTACAGTTATTGTGGGAGCGTTCAATTACATATTAAAATATTGAGTGATTGTTGGGGTTAGTCCAGTAATGAACCGATCCCACCATTCCATATTAGG
This sequence comes from Iris pallida, assembly GCA_029216955.1. Taxonomy (NCBI): domain Eukaryota; kingdom Viridiplantae; phylum Streptophyta; class Magnoliopsida; order Asparagales; family Iridaceae; genus Iris; species Iris pallida. The sequence goes on along the minus strand of JANAVB010011197.1, from coordinate 6,160,184 downwards.
ATAAACCCCATGTGTGTGTATTTCAGTATTTGATTCTTCATTTATAACTTGTACACAATGATAGGTTAGCTCAAGTAGTAAGTATGGTGGGTGGTTTTACTAGTAGGCTAGGTTCATATCCCACAATAAAATTTTGTTTTTATCACCAATTCTTGGAGAAATCTCTTCGAAGCTAGATTCCGAAGGGGCCTAGCTCGGACTCGGGCTCGGGTATGAACGAAGGGTGCAAAGAGGCATTTTGATGACTCACTTTGCACTTGGATGCGTGGTTGGTGCGAGGTTGGCGCGCGGATGTTGCGAGGTTGGTGTGCATTGGTGAGATGCTAGTGCTCGGTTGGTACACAGTAGCCTTGCACTTGCTCGCCGCAAACGTTTCTCTGGCATTTAGAGTTTAGTCTATTCAGTTTGTAATCAGTTAAAGGAGTCACTCCTTTTGTTGATTGTTGCCATTACTAACGACGGATCGGTTTCGTGACTCACCAAGTAATGGTTCTCCTATATAAGGAGTGTACGCTTAAGCAGAGAAGAGAATAGACTTTGAAATTATTTGAAGGAGAGAAACTCCTCCTAACCATTAGGCCTCGTTCGGTTACCGAAATTTAAGCTTGGGAAAGAAAAGTGATTACTTTTCTATGTTTGGGAGCCAAAGAAAAATTGTTGGAAAGGAAAAATGATTCCCAAGAGGTAGAAAAATAGAGAGGAAAGTGGTTCCTCCCATTTATCTAAGGAATCATTTCCTCCAACTTTTCCGCATTTATTATAAAAAAATTTGACCAAAATATCCATGTTCATAATATTATTTACCATTTTTATCCATAATATCTTTTAGACAAAAGTATTTCTAAGTAATAATTATTTTTATTAGCACGAGAGTATTTTTGGAAAATTGACTTGATTTTGTTTTCTTTCCTTACAAACACCAAACACTATAATAGAAATTAAAGATATATTCCGGCTATAATTCCGATCTTTCCAAACACCGGAAAGAAAAGTTTATAAGAATTATAATTTCCTAAAGAAAAGAAAATAGCAAGGAATCAGTTCCTTTCCTTTCCATTCCGCGAACCAAACGAGGCCTCAGTGCTTTTCTATGCTTAGCGCAACAACGCTTGTCCGGGTGCCCATTGCTCCAGCACAACAGTGCTTTGTCCGATGAAGGAAGTGATAATATAAGCGTGTTCGATTGCAACACAATGCATTAATGACTTGTTGGTTTCTGGACTACGGTCGAATCTCTCTTTAAATAACGGTGGTTCTGACCATCCCAACAAGCTGATTTGCTGATTCCATTAGCCTATTTCTAGCGGTTTTTACTGATCATTATTTCTATACCAGTTCACACAATTTTAGCAGATTATTCTGCTTTGATTTGCAACCAATTGTCTAAGAGCATCATTAATAGTTGGGACTCTCCAATGCAATTTGGAGTCCAAAATGTCAAAAAAAAAGGTAAATGTAGAATGGGTTGGATTTGTATGAGAATAGTAGGAAATGATAAAGTGAGCTTCGGTCCCAAAAATTGTATGGCCAAAAATTAATGTAGGAAAAAAATAACATAAAGTTTAGAATCTAGAAAGTTGGGCTCCAAATTGGAACTTACTATTCTACAAAACGAGTTTCTACAATATAGAATCTAGAAATTGGGAGACCCAACCCTTAGCACCCATGGATAGGTTGGGACCGAAATTGTAGAAATTGAAACTAGGGATGAGACTTATTATTCTACAAAATGAGCTCCTACATTCTAAATCTAGAATCTAGAAAATGGGATGGGCCTTACTAATGATGCTCTAAGAGACTTGTACCGAATTCTACAACAATGGTATCACCAATATATTGAGAAGCAAAAAAGTCTTGTGACCCAAAACATAATCTTGCACCCTAATTTCTATATTTAAGAGCCCCAAAAGATTTGATATTAGTTTAATTCTTCCTACTTTTCTTGAAGCTGAGTTTTTCTTTGGGGTGGAAAATAAGAGGAACTTAAAAGCGTTAGCTCACTCAAACTTGATTATGTCTTGTTTGGTTGCTAGAGAGCAATAGTGTATACTACTTTTCTCTGCATAAAATGTTCTTGACTAATCACAAGAGGGGTCTGATTGGATGTTCTTTTTGCAAAGGAGATACATAGCTATCTAAATAACAATAACATAAAACTTTGAAGGAACACCCTATAGTTCGATGAGCATATCACATTTTAGAGGATGTACGCATCACAATGAGTTACTCAAATTTGACTCCACAGTCGAATAAGAATACAACTGAAATAAAATTAGAGATACCAGAAATAAACTAGATAATATGAGAGTTGAAAAATAAATATATACAGATATTATTCAAGAAAGTACCAAGCCAGGCCTTAAAGAAGAAAAGTGAGACTTACCTATCGATCCTATCCCTGAATTTCTTGAGGAAGTGCTCATTGCTGCCCCCGGGAACGATTTTTCGAACTAAATCTTTTCTTGCGTCGAGGTTGAGCTTAATGTCCGCACCTCCGTCTTCGCAACTCTCATTGCCTTCTGCATTCTTCATTGTCAGGCACTTCTGGAGTAGGTTGTATTTTGGTGGTTTCTTCCGTGCTCCATCTATGTTTTCCATCTTCTGCTCACTTCTCAATTTTGATTCCATACAGAGCTTCAGCTCTATTAGTATAGCTCTCGTTGAAATTCGAGGACTTGAGCAATTCCTGTATCATTTTTTGTACTTATAGGTGGAGTACCGAGTATAGCTAGGGGTGCAACTCGGGCGGGTTGGGTCGGATTTGAGGTCAACCCGAGCCCAATCCGATAGATCATAAGCCTAGTCCGAGCCCAAGTCCGACCCGACTTCGGATTCAACATATGAAGCCCAAGAACAAGCCCGGAGGATCGGGTTAGGCTCGGGTTGGGTCGGGTCCATCGAGTTTATCGGACTCTAATATAATATTTGAAATAATTTTAAACAAGAGTAATATTAAATGCATAATCAAATAGCAATCAAGCCTCAATCATTACAAAATAAAACTGAAATGAGATTTAGGACAAGGAGGTGAAGAGTTCGGGTGAAAAAAATTATAGTTTAAATTTTTTATTTAAGTAGTATGAAACAATATATATATAAATTATATGTATGTCGGGTTTCGGGTTCATCGGATTACCCAACACATGAACCCAAGTCCAACCCGATTTTTGATTGGGTTCAAATATTTTAACCCGAGCCCAAGCCCGAACCCGAATATCTTCAACCCTAACCCAACCCATTAACGGGTTTAACCGATCGGGTTCGGATTTAGCCCGCCCAAACTGCACCCCTAAGTATAGCAATATGCAGCTTTGGCGGTTGAAACCCTCAGGACAACCAGACTGTACAAAATATTGCCGACAGCATATAAGCAATCAACACTTGGAGCCCTACCCTGTGTTTGGGAACATTTGTGGGAAGGGAAGGAAAATTTGAGGGGAAGGAAAATGGAGGAAAGGAAAATGAAAGAAAAGTTAATTTACCCTTCCTTTGTTTGGATGGACAAAAAGTAGGGAAAAGAAAAGTTTAAAAACAATTTTTTATTTGTTTATGGATAGAGGTACAATTACTATTTTCTCCTTGGTATTCTCAAATGATGATTTAATATTAACTTTTTGAGGGGTGGTGGGGTAAATTCACTCAAATTTCTCTCATCTCTCTCCATTTTCCTTCCACTTTTGGGAGGAAAATTTTTTGGTGGGACCCACCTACTTTTTTCTCTCAAATTTTTCTCCCCCATTTTCTCTGCTCCTTTCCAAACACCATCATTTAAAAATTTTCTCTCACTTTCCCCTCAACTTTTTCCTTCCTCCCATTTTCCACCCTTCCCAAACAGTACCTAGGGAACTCGATGTGAGTCATTCTAATAATAAAAAAGATTAGCATAACATCATATTCTGTCTATATTATTTTTTCTTCCGAATCATGCTTGGACCGGAGTGACAGAGCCTCGAGAGAGACCAAGGTTGTGTTTGGTAGAAAGGATGGAAAAGTAGAAGAAAGAAAAAAGATAAGGATATATTTTTCTTCCATATGAAAAAGATAAGGATACATTTTTCTTCCATATGAAAAGGAAAGATTATTTCCTTCCTTTGCCTTTGGTAGCAAGGATGGAAAAGATAAGAGATGCATTTATATTTGTTTGGTTTGAAAGAAAAAGTGGAAGGAAAGAAAGTAAAAAACATAGGGTTTACCAATTCTATCCTCAACTAAAAACACTTATTTACCATTTGACTTCATAAAATAATTTTTAAATAATACATTCATATGGGGGTATAATTGTTAATTAATACAAGCCTCCACTTTTGCTTCCACTTTTCCTCCCACTTTTAGAGGAATTGGATTTCTTAGGTTATGAGGGAAAAGTAATTCCTCAACTTTTCCTTACTTCCTATTTTTCTTCCAGAAAATGAATCTTTCCTTCACTTTTCCCTCTTCTATTTTCCTTCCTACCACTTTTTCCTCCTACCAAACATACCCCCAAGAGAGGGGCCTTGGAGCTCTTACACTTGTCATAACGTTTTTATAAAGTTGATTTTGTTGTCGTGTTGATTGGGTTATTTTAGCTGAATGAAAGAAAATGATTCAAACAGCTAAAACCAACAATTTGGGATACAACCTTTGTTTTTGTTGTTGTTGTTGTTGTTGTTGATTCTTTTATTTATTCTTGTTTCTTTACTTGTGCTCTGATGTTTGTTTCATTATTAATCTTTAATGCAACACGTTTGTAGTTTGTTCCGTTGTCTAGTCATCAGTTAGGTTTTGCCCCAAGTCCAAGAGATATGGACTTCCCATCCTGTTTGATCTCTATTTCTGTGACTTGCTGCGTTTGGTTTGTAGGAAGTCCATAAGAAGTGCACTTCTCCTTGGTGACACAACAATGCCATATGTCCCCTTCCTTTTTTTAGGTTTCCAACATCTTCTAACAAGAGAGAGGAAGGGCATGAGATGATGGGCGAAAGTTCCTATTAATATGTCAACGCTTCCAATGCGAGTTCCCTACTTCTTCATGACACCAGTTCCCAAAATAATGGCTAGCCAAACACAAGCCGCATTCATGCCCACTTCCACCTTTTAACCAAACACAACAAGTGCTGTAACTTCCTGGATTTGCACTTTTTACACTTCCCTTGACTTCTTGCAGTCCAATGAACCCCTAATGAAAATGTGGACCATAGTATACCTTTCGATAGTTATTTCATGTGGAATTCGATGGATACTTAGCATACCTGCCTCGGAGTTTAGAAAAGATACTTCTGTGTCTAAGAGCATCATTAATAGTTGGGACTCTCCAATGCAATTTGGAGCCCAAAATTTTAAAAAAAAAGAAGGTAAATGTAGAATGGATTGGATTTGTATGAGAATAGTAGGAAATGATAAAGTGAGCTCCGGTTCCAAAAATTGTGTGGTCAAAAATTAATGTAGGAAAAAATAATATAAAGTTTAGAATCTAAAAAGTTGGGCTCCAAATTGGAACTTACTATTCTACAAAACGAGTTTCTACAATCTAGAATCTAGAAATTGGAAGGTCCAACCCTTAGCACCCATGGATGGGTTGTGACCGAAATTGTAGAAATTGGGACTAGGAATGGAATTTATTATTCTACAAAATGAGCTCCTACATTCTAAATCTAGAATCTAGAAAATGGGACGGCCTTACTAATGATGCTCTAACAGCCCCACTCAAACTTACAATGGTAAAACAATGTGAGTTTGGAGAAAAGGAGGAATATAAAGAACATCTAACTAAAATCAACAAGCTAGCTAACACCCCATAAACTGGCAAGGATCAACCAACACAAGCTAGCTAACACCCCATAAACTGGCAAGGATCAAACAATGTGACAGGAATCCTACTTTTCCATTCCCATGGAAAATACAAGGAAATTTATTTCCTTTTCGTGAACCAAACGAGGCCTAAGAGATTCGGTTCAGTTTGGAAAAAAAAAATTTTGATTTTGAAAATACTAAAAAAAATTATTCTATTTTGGGTTCCGGTCCAAAATTGAAAAGCAAATAAAAGTTGGGCAATTATGTAAATAATCTTATTTTTTTTCATATTTTGTAATTAAAATGTATATTTTGACAACAACAATTGTATGTATGTATATATGTATGTATGTATGTATTTTAAAGTCCAACTATAATAATTTTACAATTAGTTGAACTTTTGATCCAACTTTGAAATACAACAATTGTATGTATTAAAATTATATATATTTTACTATAATTTAACCATAATTTGAACTTTTGGCTGGCTCACTAAACGATAAAAATAGTCCAAACGAGCAAACCGAAAATCGAATCGATTATCGGTTCGGTTATGATTAATTTCGGTTCGATTTCGGTTTAAATTTTTTTAAAAATTCAGTTTATTCAGTTTTGACTATTTCGATCGCTTTATTCTGTTTTTGTTTGGCTGAAACTGTTTCAAATAAACTGTTATTTGACTACTTTGGTCTGGTTGGAACGGAATAAACTACTAAGCGTTCACCCCAGCTTTATCTATGCGGCATCTCTCTCATTTTCTTCCCTTTTTTTTAAAAAAAAAAGTAGCAACAAAAACTGTGCTTGGTGGAACCTGTTTGTTTCTATGTATTATTTCGATACGCTAAAGCTGGTGTTCATTTTGGGCAACTTTTCCGGCCTAAAACTTGTACCGACATATGATTAACAATAGGAACTAACAAGATTACAGTTCATAGAATTTGTTAGTTCGAAAATTGCTTGGAGTAAAGGAAACAAGATTACAGTTCATAGAATTTGTTAGTTCGAAAATTGCTTGGAGTAAAGGAAACAAGATTACAGTTCATAGAATTTGTTAGTTCGAAAATTGTTATATATTCATTCTAGGCAATGAAAAACATTCAAAATTGTATTTATTATTTATTTTTTTCTTTACTTTTTTTTTCTTTCCTTTTTCTTTTCTCTGTGAATTGTATAAATTTTCCGGAAAAAAATTGTAAGCATCGATTAGCAATTCGGTAAACGAAAAAAATTCTGGACGACAAAAGTACGAGTATAAATCGGTGCAGTGCAAGTAACATACATTAAAAAATTGGTCAAATACTCATCAAATAAAAATATTGAGGTTAGAAATTTCACATTAGGTTGTCAAAATTGGTTAGTTAAACATGTTCTGACCATGATTTTTTTTGCCAATTTTTTTAATAATTTATATAAAACAAGTTTAAAATTTTACATGCTTAAAATTTACATACTAATTCGAATCTTTCTAAAGTACGTAAGTATTATACGTTTATGAAGATAGAAAAAAATTCACGTATAATACGAATTTTATTCGGGTGATTGCTAACTACCACTCCTTTGTCACTCAAAAGGACATGGAATTGTACCAACTACGATATCATTCTCATTATTCTCCCCCACTCTACTAGCATCAGTAGAGCCATCCTTGAACAAGAAACTCAACTCCGTCTTCTCCCCATAAAATGGTTCAAACTTCCGGAAGGTCACATCCATACTGACAAACAGCCTTCTTTCAGTGGGTCACCAACACTTGTATCCCTTCTGACTTGATGAGTAGCTCAAGAAAATATATTTAACTGCTTGTGGATCTAGCTTACTCACCATTGAGCTGTGATCTCTCACGAAACATTTGCATCCAAACACTCTGGATGGAACACTAAAAACATTCGATCCAAAGAGTATCTCACATAGTGTCTTCATCCATAATACTCTTGATGGCATCTTGTTGATTAGATAAGCTGCTTTCATAAAAGCATCACTCCATAAGAACTTAGGCACATTCATCGTCAGCATCAATGAACGTGCTACTTCTAGTATATGCATGTTCTTGCGTTCAGCCACCCCATTCTGAGCATGAGTGTGTGGTTTGATGAAGAATTACCTGACTAGAGATGAAAGTTGCAAACTCCTTGTTGGTCTACTCGGTCTCATTATATGTTCGAAGAATCTTTACGTGTACTCCAAATTGGGTCTTTACATATGCCGAGAAATCTTGAAAATATTTGTATACCTCAGATTTCTGCTTCATCATATAGATCCAGGTCACACGTGAGTAGCAATCAATAAAAGTAACAAACCATCTGAATCCACTGATAGAAGCAGTAGAACGCGGTCCCCAAACATCAGAATGAACAAGTACAATTGGCTCAAAACTTCGAAGACCGACCATTTTATAAGTAGAACATGTATGCTTCGCAAGTCACAAGCATTACAAAATAACCTCTCTTTTTTGTCTATTTTATTCATCAACTTAGGTTCTAACTTATTCAAACTATCAAAAGATTAATGTCCCAATCTGTAGTGTTGAAGTATTGCTTCTGCCTCTAGCCCTCCACTAACAGTATCAACAAGCATTGCAGCCTCCTTGTCTAGGTACCAAAGACTATCACACCTGATGCCAGTCCCAAGCCACTTCCCCGTGTCCTTCTCCTGGAAATAACACATATCTCGATAAAAAAGAACAGTGCAATTCAATTGGTCAATGAGAGAGCTAACAGAAAGTAAGTTGACCGAAAACGAAGGAACATGCAATACAAATGATAGGATAACCAATGAAGTACAATGGACCGAGCCAGTACCCCTGATGGGTTGGGATGTCCAATCAGCAGTCTGAACTGTCTCAGAAAGCATATGATTGCTTGGATAATATAATGCAAACTCACTAGATGCATCTGTGATGTACCTAGATGCACCTGAGTCTATGATCCAACAAGCATGAGATTTAGTGGATGCAAGTGCCTGAACCGGAATACCTTTGCTCGTATGAGCGTAACCAGAAAAAGTTACCAAGATAGGTAGTGTCATCCAGATCCTGAGTTGTAACTCCCTAACTCCATTCTTGTATATTTTTGAACTCATTCCTGAATTTTTTATATATTTTGAGGTAATATATTTCTTTTGTAAACTTTTTGGATAATATGTTCATTTTTGAAATAAATTAATTTCAACTTTATCTATTGAATCTAATTAATAAATCCTGAATGGTATTATTAGTGGTTTGCTAAAATTGTTATTTTGATTTTAAATTTGTACTGGTTACTTTATTTGATAGTTAATTAAGAAGGGTTATTGTCTCTGTTTACTGAGTAGGAGTTTAGTACTATTATGGTAAGCATTTTTCTAAGATATTTTAATATTATTATTTTAGTTAATAAATACAGTTTAAAGTCATTTTAAGTTAATCCTCACTGTTTACTGTTAATGATAGTTGGTATTATTTTAAATAACTTCAGAGTATAATTACAGTGAAAATGATTATTTTTATAATAATTCTGAAATTATTTATTAACCTATTAAATTAGTTATTGATTTCTTTAGTCAGTAGTTAACTAATTTTTAGTTAGTTATTACTAATAATTTAATTAGTTTGGAATAACATATTCTGTTACTAGTCTCATGTAAAGCCCCCAGATCTGTAGCTATTTACTATATTGCCACTGTCCTAATTTAGGAAACACCCCCAGCTCTACTTCTATTTATAGCTATACCACTAACATATTTTATTATAAATATTGTACACGTTTCCCAAAGTTCTGACACAACTCAGTTTCCCAAAAATTTATGACACCATATCACTCTCTCTCTCTACATTTTCTCTTTCCCCTGCTGTTCTCCGGCCATTTCCGATCGAACGCCACCACCCTCGCCGGAGTCCGACATCTCCACCACCATCATCACCATGACGTCGGTGCCGAACGAGACTGCTCCTTGATTCATGTGCCGCCTCGGAGATTGCGCCCGTCCCTTCGATCACGTGCTGCCCTTCGAAGACTGTGCCGTCGCTTCATAATTCGAGCCAACTCCTCGAAGTAGAGAGCCGTCTAGACTGCAGAGCCTGACGACCGCACTACCGCCGCCATGAGAATTTAGCTACCGTCCTCGAAGATCGAGCCGCCTCGCCGACTGGATCTGGAAGTTCGTCGGAGCTGTCGCGCCGTGTCCGGCAACGACACGAGCACCAGAGCTTCGCCATAGTGCCGAACTTCTGCCTCCACCGGATCTCGACGACCCCGTACCAGAAGACACCAAGGAGCCGCGCCATCGCTTCGTGTGACAAGCCGAGGAGCCACTAACTTCGCCGAGCCTTCGTCTCCACCTCGACACGCGCCGAAGCTGAGCTACGACTCAGATCTGGTCCGCTGAGGTCAGATCCAGAGCTGACCGGACCGACCAAGACATCATCCGAGCCACCGCGTCCCCATCGAGGAGCCGTTGTCTTCTTCACCACTGCTCGGACCACCGCAGCGTCGTCATGGATCGACGTCCCCGTCGGGCCGGTAAGCCTCCTTATCGATCTCCTCGAACTCTTTTCTCTCTTTTTTAGGGTTTCAATTTGGGAATTTAGGGTTTCTTGAAGTCTGGTGGAAGAAGATATTTGGGGGTGATGAAGTTGCTACTAGGGTTTCATCTAGGAATTAGGGTTTAGTTTTGAACGGTTGTAGAAGGAGGAAGAACATGAGGATTTTTGTGAAGGCTGAGAATGAGAGTGAGGAAGAAGAGAGGTGGTGAGCGGCCATGGGAGAGTGGGGATTATTTTGTGTAGGCTGGGAATAGAAGAATAATATGGAAGCATGTGAAGAGAGAGAGTGTGAGAGTTTTATTTACTGATGTTATGGAGAGAGAAGATAGCCTATGCATTTATTTCTCTGTAACCCACTTGCCCCTTCGGAAACCGAAGGGTTAGCCTAGGTGTCTTTCCGAGAATTGATGAGTCAAACTGTAGGTTCCTCATTCAAACCTACAGTTGTCCAACTGTGATGAAATGTGAGGATGAGAGAGAACTAGTTTGTGTATTTTGCTTAGGGCTTGAGTGGGCCGAGTGAGTTGCAGTCAGTGATTGGGTTTTAATCTTTGTGCAAAGCCATTAAGAAATATTACAGTAGCAGTAGCAATGTATAGTTTGGGTCAGAGTAGGCCAGTGGGTTCTGGGGCTTGGATAGTTTGGGGCTGAATTTGAGGTTTAATTCTTCTGTTTTAACTCAGCAGTAGTAATAAATTGGACAGTGGGCTGGGAAATTAGGCTTTTTAGGGGAATCAATGTAGAAATAACAAATAGCAATGTATTTTGAGACTAGTGGGCTTGGGATTGTAGCAGTTAAGTAAATGATTCTTGTTATTATTAATTTTAGTTAATATTTCTGAAAATATCTTACTTTTGCCAAATATGTCAATTATGTTATAAAACTCTTTTATATATAGTTTGGTTAGCATTTATAGTTTAAAAGAATTGGTTACAAATAATTATAGTTATCATGTTAGCATTAATGAATGTATTTTTTGATTAAAACTATTTTCTAAAATAACTATTACTTGCTAAACTAGTATAATGTATATAATTAGCTTAATATTGAAATAGATAAATTATTTAGTGAATAGTTAACTTGTTAAAACAATATTAGCCAATTGACATTTTAGAACTTAACAAATTTGTACCTTAAAATCAGGTGATCATACACATCCATTCAGTACTACTCCCGTGCTTCCAAAGCGAGGCAAGTACACCGACTCGAGCTTTTACATTGTTTCTATCTTACATTTATGTGCCATGTTCTCATATCGGATACGTGATACACACGATTGCATCGTCCTTGTTCGTCATTGCATTGGGAGTCATTGTTTATTGCGGGAATTGAAAGAAATATTAACTTTTGTGTGACCACACCCAACTTAGGTATTGTGAATAGCCTAATCGTACACCTCACGTACGATTAAGCCGCACCTTGTAGAATTGTGAATTGTTAATTGATTGATTATGGATTGTGGTCCTTAAGCCGGTCACATATTAGGTTAATATTTTAAAAGGTCACACTTGCATTGATTGTCGTGTTCATTGTCTTGTTCATTGATTGTCGTGTTCATTATCTTTGCATATTGATTGTCGTATCCATTGTCTTTAGTTTTGTATTTCACTTCTGGTACCATAGATTTTATTTTCAGTTCTCGTACTCTAGTTTCACCTTGTATTCTGTATTTTAGATTACATTGTATATTATTTCTTGTCGGGGATGTGCTTTGCTCTTTTCCTGACAGGATACGTTGCAGGTGAGCTTGAGGCTACATGGAGCACGGTGATATCATTGGATATTGCAGGATATATTTCATTTATTTTTCTGGATATTGTACTTTGTATTTTGATTTTATTATTGTATTTTATTTTACCGGATCTGTCTCCGGATATCATTGTATAAAGACTTGGTGGATTGTGGTGATATTTTCTGGGACGTTTATAGATATTGTGGATGTTTACATTACATTGTGACTTTGAGTTTTTCTTATTATTGTACAGCTTACTTTGTCGTATCCATCGACGAAGGCTGGACGTGTCCGACACGTACCCGATTATTCGGGAGCGGGTCGTGACATGAGCATGTCCCTTGCCTTAGACTTATCAGCATGAAGTTGGAACTGACGTAGTTCCTCCAACTCTGTCATCTCAGCTTCAGTCATCTTAGTAGTGGTCTGGGACCGCTCTGCCACAGCTAGGTGAGCAACTCCTCAGCCGTAACATCCCCTACCTCCTTGACCTGTACGTCCACCTCTCTGTTCTCTGCCTCCTCGGCCACGACCAGAATTGTGGGGTTGATAGCAGTTATAGCTAAGGTGCCATTCTTCCCGTAATTGTAGCACTCCCTATCATCGCTGATCGGAATGCCGAGCGGACAACGGGTGAGGTCTCGTCTTTCATCACATTCTGTCGGATCTCCTCTTGCTCTATCGATGCAACAGCCTCATCTAGGGATGAGAGAGATGGCATATGACACATTGATATCCTTTTAGCCTCAAACTGCGGGTTCAGGCCTTTGAGAAAGCGGACTACCCGCCGACGCTCAAGATACTGCTTTCCAAGAAGAATATCTACCGGGTTCTGTAATGATAGCGGATCATAGTGGTCCAAGTCCGCCTATAAACGACATAGGTCTGTTGCATACTTGAGTATGTTTTCTTCCCTTGTGTGGTAGCATCAATAGCTTCTCCTCAACTTCCATCATCATCATGACACTTCCAGCTCCAGAGTATATCTTAGCCAATGTCTTCTAGACATCAGTCATATTGTAGATCGATTCCACCATCACAGCTATGGATGGAGACACAGAAGTCAGCAGCCAAGAAATCACTAGACAATTAAGGTGACTTCATGTGTTTTACTCAGCAGTCGTCGTATCCTTTGTCTCAGTGCACTCTTCCTTCATATATTTTTTAAGCCCCTTGGTCTGAAGTTCAGCAGCGCCCTCCTAGAGCAACTTAAGTAATTTCCCGTCCCCTCAAGTTTGATGTCATTGGATAGCAACTCTATTTTCTTCATCATCTGCGACGGTTCTGGTGCGGGCACGACTGCCCTACGGGATGAGGTCTCCTCTAATTTGGCCTGAAACACCCTGGCCACTCCCTCCAGTATCTCATTCAGCTCCTGACTAGTCACAGGTGTTCCCATATCCACAGTTGCACTTATCATATGGACGAGATCAAACACAACTCAATCATGGGTCATGCGTCTACACGCGATCACTGCTTTTCTCTATCTCCAATCACCAAGGATCAGCATCCACCTCAGCCTCCGTCACTCCACTGCGGCGTGCATCCAGTGCCACCGTTCAGTACCCGTCCAGATCCTGTGGAGGCCAGATCTGCTACCAGGCCAGCGGTTGCTGCCGCCATTGACGTCTCCGTCGTACCTCCACCAACCCTAGCAGCTCCTCTGCGCCACCACTGAACCCAGCGGTCGCCACCGCCGTTGATGTCTCTGCCGCGCCTCCACCAGCCCTAGCAGTTTCTCCGCGCCACCACAAACCCAGCGGTCGCCGCCGTCGTTGACGTCTCCGCCGTCTTTGACTGAGGAGAGGAGTGGATAAAAGAGAAGAAAAAGTAGAAGAAAGGAAAAATAATTTCCATTTAATAAGAAGAAAGGATAAAAGAAAAAAAAATATTTCAGAATTTTGGCTCTGATACCATGTAGAAAGAAATAATTGATAATTTATTATTCATGAGGGAGTACATATATATATATATATATATATATATATATATATATATATATATATATATATATATATATATATATATGAGGAGGCTAGCTTTCTCCATATTTTCTATCTGATGTGGGACTAAATAAGTCCTTATAACTCAACGGGGATTATCACATGATAGAGAGCATCACTCTTAATATTGTAAAAGTGGTAGGGATAACACAAGTGGTTCTAACATCCAAATTTCTCTACCTCACTTTCTCTTTCTCTTCCTCCTACAACATCTTCATATTTTGAACACCATTATTGGTGTTTCGAAACCCATTATAGGGATTTGGAAGCTTTAAAAATCGTAATACATGGATTGAGAGTGACTAAGAACTGTCAAAATTCTACGATCCTAAGATGGAAAGCTCTACTGTCAGGATTTTGACAGTCATGACAATAGTCAGGACGATCAGAATCTTAGCAGTACTAGTACATAGATATATATAACTCTCTGTCCTAGGATTGCCATGATTCTGGAACTCCTAAGCAGTTAGCCATAATCCTGACAGTCCTTCATCGTTTCCAACTCGACTGTCATAATTTCTAAAGCTTAAAAAAATTCCTATAATGAGGTTTGAAACCACAAATAATTGTGTTCGAAAGAGAAAGATGTTGCAAGAGGAAGTTGTGTGAGGTAGAGGGAATAGGTGTTTAAGTTACTGAATTTGTGTGTTTTTCTCTAACATTTGAAGAGAAATTTGGGTATCAACAAATGATCAATTTTTTTAAAAGATGTGATAGCCCCTGTAACTTTGTGAGTTGCCATATTTCTCTCACACAGACACACAATATGGATATGAAATAATCGAAACCGAATTAAACTGAAAAACAACAGGTTAGATTGGATTAATTAATGTTAGTGCCGAGGCACAATTTTTCGATGGAAAACTGAAAAAATAAAATAATTGTAAAAATAATGTATCAAATCAACACTTCAAGGAAGATGATTCTGTATTACGAGAATCTAAAAAGATTTCATAATCAACAGCAATTAGATCGTAGTACTTCTAAAAAGAAGATACAATCAGAATTACTGGCAGCAACAAAGAAGGTGACTGGCGAAAGATGGAAGAACTCCTGCTGGGATGAATAATCACTGTTGCTCAAAGCTTTATTCGCCCTACACGAACAGCTTCCAGGAACCAGCAAGTTCGTCGGAGAACTTGGAACACTCCTGCTCTTCTGACTCTTCGGATGGACACGAACTCCCATGCAAGAGCAACGCTGGTGTGGCGCCTTTCCTCTCTCTCTCGAAGGCTGCTAAAATTTGCAAGCAAATTCCGATCAGAACTATGTTAAAGAACACTTCTGAACTCTCTGTTTACTTGTGCTAAAAAATACTTCGTAAACTTTCTGTGGTGGCTTCACTTTCTTTTCTGTATATACTCAGCCTTGAGAGAGAGGATGCCTTATATAGGCCCTACAGCAACTGTTTGGTTGCCACAAAGTTAGGAACGTGGTAAAAACTACCCCGAACATGTAGCAACCGCCCAGAACATGCAAACGCACGTTCTGCAGCAAGTTGCACCAACTGCGCACACCCCGCGCTCCTTGCACTCTGCACGACAGAGCGCGCAGTGAACTGCGCACACTGCGCGTACTGCACGCACTGCGTACACAGCGCACGTAGCGCAACCAGCGCGCCCGCGTAACCCGAGCAACCTGAGCGCAACTGGACTTGTGCAACTGGACAGTACAACTGGGATTGCGCAACGTGGCAGCGCAAGTGGCTCGCGCAACGAGCGCAACTAAAGCGCACTATGCGCCTAGCGACGATGCTGACGTGCTAAGTGCAAAGTGTGCCAACAAAATGCCACATTACGCCTCATGAGCCCATGAGCCCGAGTCCGAGTCCGAGTCGCTAAGCCCCTACGGGGCTTAGCTCCCATGGAAATAAATTTTCCAAGAGCAAAAAGCATGAATGCTTTAATTGTTGATTTTAGCCTTTTTTCCATTAGAAAAATAACCCCACATGGCAAACCCATGTGCACCTCCACACCACATGTGCATCTCTAATAATAGCAAGGCTAATATATAGAGAAACAATCTCTTTGTTTTTTTCGATGTGGGACTAAAGCTTTCTAAAGAAAAAACCAAAACTCCAACAATCCCCCACATATCTCTATATGTGGGTATAAGTGTTCCCCACAGTAACTGTCCATCATACATTAGGAGGGATGTCGCTGACGACTTGAATCTTCCCGCATGGATCAAAAATCAGACTATAATACAAGAATGGACTAAGCCTTGAATTCTGCATCATAGCTGAAATTCTTTCCACTCACATAATGTAGTTATATGTGCTTCTGGTTACACATTAAAGGCCCTGTGCCAGCCTGGTTTCAGTGTATAATTTTGGGCGTCTACAAGTTTACCCTCAAGAGACGGCCTGATATCTCTTTGTCCATACACTATAGGTGAGTTCATTATAAAGAGACATGGCATGAAGCGCTTTGTGCTTCCCTTGCGGTGCTACGCCGCTATGACATGGCATAAAGCCGAGGCCTTACCCCGTACCGGGAACCTCATCGTAGTGTCATACTACTGTAGCATGAGACAACCGCCTCTTTGTAGTGCCAAACTACCCAGCATGAAGCCTTAGGCTCCCTTGCAGTGTTACGCCGCAACGATATGGCATGCAAGGCCGAGGCTTTATCCCTAACCGGGTACCTCATCGTGGTGTCGTGCCACTGTAACATGAGGAACTCTTCCTCTTTGTAGTGCTGACTACACCCCTCTTTATTTTTAACATACAGCATTAGGCTAACTGCCTATTTGCGGTGCTACGCCGCTGTGACTTGGCCTGCAAAGCCGAGGCTTTATCCTATTCCTGTGCAGCATCCCACATATAGGAACCTCATTATGGAGTCACCCCATTGTAGCATGGAGTTTCACTCCTTGTAGTGCTGCTCTACCGTGCTTCCTGTAAAGCACACCAGGCATTCACTCTGCCTGAGAACTCATTAAGGCAATTAAGCCAACCTTCCCACAGGAACCGTTTTTTGCAGAAAACAACAGTAGACAACAGTGGTTATAGGTTCGTAACCTCTCCATGCCCAATAGAACATGTACCCACCGTTCCTGATATTCTTTCGATTAGTGATCCTCCCTTGATCCAAAAGCTAGATGCCTAGTAGATAAATCTTTGAACTAATAGCATAAAACTTTATGGTAGGAATACAATAATACAATATCAGAATGCCTTCAAGCCCATTTTACAAGCTGTGTCATCGACCAGCTGGCGCTTGAGGCCCTTGGTGAACGGATCCGCCAGGTTCTCCTGACTCCGAACATCAATTACTGCAATAACACCTCTCTTGATAAGATCGTGTACTGCCCTGTGCTTCAACCGTACAGTCCTCTTCTTCTCGTTGAAGAGGTAATTTGATGCCACCGCCGCAGTCACCTGGTTGTCGCAGTATATCGGTATCGCCGGTATTTGCGTCCCAACCATTGGTAGATCATACATGAGCTCCCGAAGCCATTCTGCTTCCTCGACTGCGGTATGAAGTGCAAAGAACTCAGATTCCATGGATGACCGCGAGAGCATAGTCTGCTTCTTTGACTTCTACGATATAGCAGCTCCACCAATTGTAAAAATGAATCCACCTGTGGACCTCTCGCTCTCCACCTCTGAGCACCAGCTGGCATCACTGAAGCCTTCCACTACCGGTGGATCTCCGCTGTAGTACAGTGCATATGTCTGAGTCTTCTTGAGATATCTCATAACCCGTTTCACAGCTTTCCAGTATTCAGCACCTGGGTTGCTCGTGAAACGACTCAGCATTCCTACGGCAAAAGCTATGTCAGGCCTTATGGCAGTAGTAGCATACATCAAACTTCCGATTACGCTTGCATACTCCAGCTGCCTGACGCTTTCCCTTGAATTAGGCTTCAGCTTCAGATTACACCTGTACGGCGTATCGATCCCTGGAAGATCCCGATACCCATAACGAGTGATCATTTTCTCAATATAATGAGACTGTGACAGCGCTAGTCCAGTGTCTGTCCGGATGATCTTGATCTCTAAGATCACATCAGCTTCCCCCAAGTCCTTCATACTGAACTTGCTTGAGATGAATTTCTTTGTCTCCGTGACACAGCTAATAACCGTACCGAGGATAAGCATGTCGTTCACGTACAGACAAACGATCACACCTCTTCCATCAGCGAACTTCGTGTAAACACACTTGTCCGTATCGCTGACCATGTAGCCATTTGACCTTATAACTTTGTTAAATTTCTCATGCCATATCTTGGGAGCCTGTTTAAGACCGTACAAGGATTTCACCAACTTGCAGACTTTGTCTTCAAGATCCTTGATGACAAATCCCTCTGGCTGTTGCATGTAAATCTCTTCGGTCAGCTCGCCATTTAGGAAAGCCGTATTCACATCCATCTGATGTATCACCATCTTATGTATTGCTGCGAGAGCAATCAACATTCTGATGGTGGTCATCCGGGCTACTGGAGCATACGTGTTAAAATAGTCAATCCCCTGCTTCTGAGAAAACCCCTTGGCTACCAACCTAGCCTTGAACTTGTCAATAGTTCCGTCTGCTTTCATCTTCTTCTTGAAGATCCATTTGCATCCGATGGGTTTCGCTCCTTTAGGAAGATCAACTAACACCCAAGTGTTATTTGAGGTGATGGAATCAATTTTATTGTCAATCGCCTCCTTCCAAAAAATCGTGTTTCTGGTCTTCATCGCCTCATCATAGGTAAGCGGATCAGCTTCCACATGATAGGTGACAAAGTCACTTCCGAAGTCCTTTGGCCGCCTCACTCGTTTCGTTGACGGCTCAGCGAGATCTGGTTCAACCGTTGTTTCAACAACAACATCTTCTTGGACCACATCTTCATTGAAGACCTGCGCACCCTCATTGTTCTCCGAAACATCCGCAAGAACAATATTCTTGTGTCTTGCAAATTTGTCTTCAAAATATTCTGCTTCGCGAGATTTAATGATATGATTTGACTCAATATCAAGAAATCTCCGGGCATCACTCTTCTCGGCATACCCCAAGAAGATCGTCTTAGTAGTCCTTGTCCCAAGCTTCTGAATCTTCAGATCTGGAAGCTTAATATATGCCAGACACCTCCACACTCGAATGACATTCAAGTTAGGTCTGACCTTGAACCAGAGTTCATGAGGAGTAACGTCTGAAGTTGCATGAGGCACTCTATTTAGAATAAAAGTGACCGTCAACGCAGCTTCTCCCCAGTAGCACTTAGGAAGACCAGCAGTCAACAACATTGAGTTAATCATTTCTGTTAACGTTCTGTTCTTCCTCTCTGCTACTCCGTTTGATTGAGGAGAGTACGGAGCCGTAGTCTCATTGACAATTCCATGTTCTTTGCAGAACGATGCGAATTTATGAGACCTGTACTCCCCACCTCGATCACTTCTTATCCTTTTGAGTTGTTGTCCAGTCTGCCGCTCAGCTTCGGCTCTGAACTCCTTGAACTTCTCGAATGCTTCGTCTTTAGCCTTCAGCAAGTAGACGAACGCATACTTTGAGAAGTCATCGATGAAGGTTATGAAATACTTCATCCCGGCCTTTGTAGAGAACTGTTTGAAGTCACAGATATCAGAGTGTACCAACTCCAGAAGATCTGTACTTCGATTAACCCGAGGAAAGGGTTTTCTTGTGATCTTTGTTTGAGCACAAACTTCATATTTCTCTACCTTATCCCCACACTTGGAGATAAGTCCTAGACTAGACATTCTGTTTATTCGTTTACAATGAACATGTCCTAGCCTATTATGCCACAACTCAAGAGTATAAGCAGAAGGAGTGATTTCATTAATCACATTAATTATATTGGACTGATTTACAAGCTGAATTTTAAACATTCCTTCGGTATAAAAAGCTTTCCCGAAATATGTTCCCTTGATAGACATCACCATCTAGCCAGCATTGATGTCCATCCTGAGGCCTGCTTTGCAGAGTAGGCCTCCTGAGATCAGGTTCTTGGCGATAGCAGGTACGTGCTTCACGCCTTGAAGCGTCAGAGACTTTTCCAAAGTCAGCTTCAACACCACCGTCCCGATCCCGAGCACTTCAGCTTGTGCCTGGTTCGCCATCATAACCACTTCAGAAGTAGGTGTGTAGGTGGTGAACCACTCCTTACTGGAGCAGACATGGCAGGAGGCTCCAGTGTCTACCCACCAGTCAGAGTCAGTCCTTACCGCATCACCCTGTACAATCATAGCAACAATGTCAGTGATCATAGATACCTTACTAGGCTCTCCTTGCTCTGATTGCTTGGTCTTTGCTTTGCACTCATTCTTAAAGTGGCCCTTCTTGCCACACTTGAAGCAAGGCATTTGAGACTTTGGCTTCTTTTTCTTGATAGAAGTTCCCTTGACTTTTAGATTGTCAGGGTCCTTCTTCTTGTTGTGGGAAGCCGCCTGCTTTTCCCCTGGTTCCTTGGTATGAACCATATTGACGTTAGCCAATTGCTTGGACAGTGCGTCCACCTTCAGTTGAGCCCGCATCTGGTCCTCAACATAGATTTCCTGTAGGAGATCTTCAAGGGTGATCTCCAGCTTCTTCCTATGCATGTTTGCATAGAACTTGCTCCACCCAGCGGGAAGCTTTGAGACAATCCCTCCAACAACAAACTTGTCGGGGAGGGGCATCGCCTTGTCTTCCAGCTTCTGTTGCAGTTTCAGGAACTCCTTCACCTGCGGCAGCATAGACTTTTCGTCCTCAAAGAACCACTTGTGATATTTTTCAACCACAAAGATTTTACTACGGTTCTTGTCTTCTTCGTAGAGCTTTTCTAGAGACTCCCATATGTCTCTAGCGATAGTCTTCTTAGAATAGAATTTTGCAAGAGAATCTTCCATAGCATTCAGGATAAGCAGCCTGCAAATACTATTTTCCCTTCTCCATTTTGTTTGAAGTTTAGTAGCCGCGGTGATTGCGGCAGCAGACCCAACATCTGGAATAGTAGGTTCTTCCTCCAGAAGCACGTGATCTACGTCTTTGAGTTGAAGGGTGAGATATACCTTCCTCTTCCAGACTTGGTAATGTTCTCCATCAAACTTTTCTAACTTGCAAAAGTCAGAATTGAAGAGTGAAACATTAACATTTTCCATCGTAGCAATAAAGCTTTGAGATTGTTAGTGCCGGGGCACAATTTTTCGATAGAAAACTGAGAAAATAAAACAATTGTAAAAATAATGTTTCAAATCAACACTTCAAGGAAGGTGATTCTGTATTACGAGAATCTAAAAAGATTTCGTAATCAACAGCAATCAGATCGTAGTACTTCTAAAAAGAAGATACAATCAGAATTACTGGCAGCAACGAAGAAGGTGACTGGCGAAAGATGGAAGAATTCCTGCTGGAGTGAATAATCACCGTTGCTCAAAGCTTTATTCGCCCTACACGAACAGCTTCCAGGAACCAGCAAGTTCGTCGGAGAACTTGGAACACTCCTGGTCTTCAGACTCCTCGGATGGACACGAACTCCCGTACAAGAGCAACGCTGGTGCGGCGCCTTTCCTTTCTCTCTCGAAGGCTGCTGGAATTCGCAAGCAAATTCCGATCAGAACTGTGTTAAAGAACACTTCTGAACTCTCTGTTTACTTGTGCTAAAAAAACACTTCTGTCACTCCCCGATCCTGGAATACGTATTTTAATACGTAAACTAATAAATTGTATTTACCTTGTATTTATACGATATTTATTATGCTGTATCTCTTCATGCATTTCCCAAAATATTCGACAAAATATTATTTCATAATTTATTTTCTGTATTTGGGCCTACAATTTTGGCTCATTTGGGTAACCTATTTTTGGTTCACCAATGGTTCATCATGAACCCTTGGGTTCAAGATTCTATATATATAACTCATCTCATTCTCTCTCCTCTCATTTATTTCCTTTCATTTATTTCCTCCACCAACTAAGACAAGTGCCAACTTGCTCAAGAGATGGATCCATAAATTTTGTTCATATTTTCTTACAAAATTATTTGTCAAAATATGTTCTTCTCCTTATTCTATACTAGTTTAGAACTTGAAATTTTCTATTTTGAAGCTTTAATTTTTGTAGATCCAAGTTTTAACCATTTTCGGATTTTTTTAGTTTTGATATAGCAAACTTCATTATTTTTAAGTTTTGAGTATTCCATGTTGTAGAGAATTTTATTCTACCCCATTTTGACCAATAGAAGTCCCAATTTGGGCTTAGGATGAGGATTTTATGGTCCTTAGAAGTTCTAGGGCTCATGGTGTTCTTGCTCTCAGCCAAGAGGAAGGAGATGACCCTGTAGCAGTTGGCGCGCGCAGCCCGCTTGACCCCAGCACTTTTTAGCGATGGGCGCAGCTCTCTCGTGGCCCAGCGCCCTTTGGCGCTAGGAGCTTGGACCCCTGCGCGCTTGGACCCCTGCGCGCTTGGACCCTGCACGCTTTGACCCCTGCGCGCTTTGAGCCTGCGCGCTTGGACCCCTGCGCGCTCTGACCCAGCGTGCTTGGACCCAGCGCACTCTGACCCAGCGCGCTCTGACCTGGACTCCCCTATATTTCATATTTATATATATATATATATATACATATATATATATATATATATACATATATATATATATATATATATATATATATATATATATATATATATATATATATATATATATTTTTTTTTTTTATATATATATATATATATATATATATATTATATTGTATATTAAAAAAATATATATATATATATATTATATTGTATATATATATATGTAAATGTTTGTGTAAGCTATATATCCTTACGCCTTTTGTCCTAAGCATGATATGAGCACTAATGTGACCCCGGTGAACAAAGTATTCCTACCCGATACATGTGCCTGAATGTCCCAGTTCTTGTTCATGCTCGACAAATGACTCGTAACTTCACGTGGCGTATTTGCAATGATGCATTACACTAAGGAGGGTAGAACATGTTGGCATACTGACTGACATGGATCCTCTCTTGGGGTACTCGTACTTGAGTACGACTTTTAGGAGGATAATCATGCAGGCCACAGCATGTGAGTCCAAGATTTCACCTAGGGTTAAACTAGGCAACTAAATATACTAGATGCATGGGGAGGGCAGAATCCCAAGATCGTGTTACACCAGCCGCCTTGAGATATTGTCTTGACGCGCCGGCTGGTCTCCACGGATACTGTGTCATCTGCAACGAGCGGACGACTGTATCCGATTAATTTCTGCTATATATTATATGTCTTGGCAAGGTGGCCTTACGAGGGACCTGTGCTCAATAATATCTGTCTACGCGAACCCCTGGGTTGGCTAGCCTTGCTGGAAAGATACGATCTGAGGATTTCGAAATAACATGACGCGAGGATAACCTCGTCCCACTAGAAACTTGTAGACTTGATTGGCCGCGAAAACGACTTGCTTGTATCCTATTACCTTCCGCGAATAACTGAGGGAAGCGGACTGTTATGATACGTGATCCAACCCATGTTCTTGTTTGATTGTTGGGTTGGTTATCGTACTACGACAGGCTGTGGACCGAAGTTATGAATGGAAGACTTATTCTGGTTGTGAAGTGTCACTTCTGTGAATGACTGAGGAACATGGTCTATCATGGTACATAATCCAACCCATGTTCTTGTTTGATTGTTGGGTTGGTTATTGTGCTACGATAGGCTATCGATCGAAGTCACGATCAGGAGATTTTATTGTTTCTACCTTTAAACTTATGTGAAAGTTATAGAGTACGACACGTCCCGACTCCATGCGGCACCTTTTGTCCTTGTTTGGTTGTAAGGGTGCCATATGGGTTCAAGGATATTGCGTTACCCTATAATAGTAGCATAAGTATTGCTATTATCAATCATTCTAGTAACTGGGTTTTTAATCTTAACTCTTGTGCCCCTTTGGCGGTACTTGCTATTCGGGGCTGACCCCGCTGGTTTTGTTTGGCCAGATCTCGTAGCAGAGCCAGAGGACACGATCTTCCTCCCTGATATCTATGGTGCATACTAGGAGCATGGCGGTTCGGGGACTCGAGTAGATTTCTTCTCCACCACTCCTGCTTATACTTTGTGCGGCGTTTAGCCACCGGCACCTGTTAGCCGGATTACTTGATATTTTGTGTCAGTACATAATTGTAATTAAACAGACTGCAGCTGTGTATAATTTTGTACTCCTAACTCTCCGAGATAGCTAAATTATAAAGCTAGTCTCTCATGACCATTTTGATGAAGCGTCGGGGATGCCTTACTGCTTTATCTTTAATGTTCATTTAATTGCTGATGTGACTTGATTGATTGAGACATAGAACTCTGGGAGACCATAGGAGACTTGATTGTAGCATGTACCCCCTAGTCTCTCGACAGCCACGATCGTCGTATGACGTTACGTACCTCATATGAAGTAGCTGGCCTAGTCCGTCTCCGTATTTCGGTACTGGGGCGTGACAAGGTTTTAGTGGTGGCCCATGCAGGTCTATTTTTCAGACTTGTGGGGTATTACGAATTATTAGGAGTCTCAATCAAAACTTGTTCCCCTTGAAATTCTGTTTCGAATTCTCTGTCCTTGCCTTGATCTCTAACCTGACTTACATCCTCGAAATCTTCCTCGTTCGGACTTGATAATCTTATATCTTTCTCTATAGGGGTGCTTCATTCTCAGTAGCGGGTGAGGCCCATGAGGAAGAGCAGCCAGAGCACGGCTCGACTGGGCACCAACAGGGGAGAGAACCTTCCCCAGGGCAGACACGAGCAGAAGTGGAACCAGAGGCAGTGGAGCCGCAGGTTATTGAAACTCCTGCAGCACCAGCAGCGACGGCAGTACCAGATGCCGTAGCACTCGTGGAGATCATCCGAGGGATTCTTGTCACTCACCAACAGCAACAGACTCAGCAGCAGGAGCAGTACGTGTTGCTGAACCAAGAGATTCAGTTAGCTCTTGAGAGGAGTGCCGGGGCTGACTCGGGAGCATCAGGAAGGTTCTGTCGCTTGAACCCGAGGTATTTTGATGGCACGGAGGATGCCATCACTGCGGATGCATGGATTCAAGACATCGAAGCCATTCTTGTGGCAGCCAAGGTTCCAGATGATGAGAAGGTTGATCAGGTCAAATTAGTACTTCAGGATCTTTCCCGTGACTGGTGGGCATCAGAAGATGTTGGTATAAGACGCCCTGTTCATTGGACCACCTTCAGTGAAAGATTCAAGGCCAAGTATTTTGGCGTAGTAGCTCGATATGAGCTCCAGCAGAAGTTTATTAGTCTCAAGCAAGTAGGCAAGACCGTAGATGGGTATGCAGCAGAGTTCTGAAGATTGTGCCGTTTCGCACCAGCAATGGTGGCAACGGAGCCAGAGAAAGCTATGAGGTTTCAGCAGGGACTTCATTTGGAACTACTGAAGCTTGTGGAGGGACACGACTACCAGACGTTTGACGCTGTTTTGACGGCCGCTCGGAGGCACGAGCTTACCCAACAGAGGTTGGCATCGAGGACAGGGGGTCAGAAGAGATCTCATTCCCAGGTTGGAGGAGGAGTAATGCAGCGAACATCGGCACCAGCACCCGGTGTACGTATTCATGATGTAGGAGCGCCGCGGAGGACAGCCGTGTCAACTAATACAGCGCCAGTTCGGCATCAACAGCCGAGGAACCAACAGCAGCGTCAGGGAGCACC
Source organism: Iris pallida (assembly GCA_029216955.1). NCBI lineage: Eukaryota > Viridiplantae > Streptophyta > Magnoliopsida > Asparagales > Iridaceae > Iris > Iris pallida. The sequence continues at coordinate 6,134,524 of JANAVB010011197.1, read as the reverse complement.
CCAGGGCTGTACATTCTGTGGAAAGGCAGGGCACACGAGGGAGGTGTGTCGGTCAGCGAATGGCTTATGCTTGAGGTGTCGTAGTTCAGACCACCGTATTTCCACTTGTCCTATGATGCAGAGGCCAGGAGGGCCAGCTCAGCAGTTTCCAGCGTTGTCAGCTCCGGTGGCAACCCCGAGTGGAGGGCCAGTATTAGCAGTGAGGCCCCTAGCCCAGCGTCTACCAACGCAGGCTCAGATGTTTCGCCAAGCACAGGAAGCCGGAGGCCCTCAGGGGCAGCAACAACATGGTCGAGGAAGGCCGCAACAAGGAGCTCCGTGGGGCCAGGGCCAGGCTCTCACATTATCCTTGGGAGAGGCTCTAGCGTCTAGTGACGTGGTGGCAGGTAAAATTCTCGTCATCTTATTTCCCGCTGTAGCATTATTTGATTCAGGCGCTACTCATTCATTCATCTCTGCACAATATGCTACATGGATTGGACTAGTGTTTGAGGCATTGCCGGAGAGGATGGATATACTCACCGGCAATGGGCTCGTAGAAGTTAGCAGAGTGCGCTTTTCATGTCCGGTAGAGGTGTGTGGGCATTTACTGCCCGTATCATTGATTGAATTCCCTATGGGGAATTTTGATGTTGTTCTTGGCATGGACTGGTTGAGAGACAGTCATGCGACAATTGATTGTAGAAGAGGTAGGGTCATATTCAGTGTTCCTGGGATGGAACAGTTCATCTTTACTCGAACCTTGAAGAATCAGGCTGGAGGCGTCATCTCAGCAGCAGTGTCAGAGCCAGGACAGATTCCGAAAGTGGTCGAAGATTTTTTCGACGTCTTCCCTGATGAGCTCCCAGGGATACCCCCAATCAGAGAGGTAGAATTTAGCATTGAGTTGAACCCTGGAACGAAGCCTATTGCAGACAGAGTTTACAGAATGTCGCCGTCAGAACAGAATAAGTTGTATCAACATGAGGAAGAGTTGAAGTCTAAGGGATTCATCCGAGACAGTAAATCGCCCTGGGCCACGCCAGTGATTCTAGTTCCCAAGAAGGATGGGTCGACGAGAATGTGCATCGACTACCGCAAGCTGAATGCAGTAACAGTGAAGAATAAGTACCCACTACCAAGGATTGATGACCTGTTTGACCAGTTGAGCAAGGCCAGCGTCTTTTCCAAGATCGATCTTCGGTCGGGATACTATCAAGTAAGGGTCCGGGAGCAAGACATACCGAAGACAGCATTCAGATCTAGATATGGACATTATGAGTTTTTAGTAATGCCCTTTGGACTAACCAACGCCCCCGCAGTATTCATGGATTTAATGAACCGCATCTTTCTACCGTATTTGGATAAATTTGTGGTGGTGTTCATAGATGACATTCTTGTCTATTCCAGCAGTGAAGAGGAGCATGAGAAACATCTTAGGACTGTCTTGCAGACATTGAGGGAGCATTAACTTTATGCGAAGCTCGACAAGTGTAAATTCTGGTTAGACCATATTTCGTTCCTGGGACATGTAATTTCTGGGACAGGAGTGTCAGTGGATCCGAAGAAGATTGAGGCCGTAGAGCATTGGCCGGTCCCGAGAACGGTTGCAGAAGTACGAAGTTTCTTAGGACTAGTTGGTTACTACAGAAGGTTCGTGGCGGAATTTGCCAAGATCTCTGCGCCCTTAACGCGTTTGACGCACAAGGACGTAGAGTTTGTTTGGTCAGCTAGCTGTCAGGCATCATTTGAAGAATTGAAGAAGAGATTGATCTCAGCCCCGATCTTGACGCTTCCAGTAGGAGCGGGAGGCTTTACCGTATATTATGACGCATCAGGGAAGGGTCTTGGATGTGTATTAATGCAGCACGGAAAGGTGATAGCATATGCATCTTGGCAGCTTCGAGACCATGAGAAGAATTACCCGACTCACGATTTGGAGTTAGCAGCTGTGGTATTTTTACTCAAGTTGTGGAGGCATTACTTATACGGAGATCGGGTAGAGATCTATACTGATCATAAGAGTTTGAAATACGTATTCACGCAGCGAGATTTGAACATGAGGCAAAGAAGATGGTTAGAACTGCTGAAGGATTTTGATTTAGATCTTCAGTATCATCCAGGCAAGGCGAATATGGTTGCAGATGCACTGAGTAGGAGAGACAGTGCCTTTATCTTGACCTCGCAGAAGCATATTTTAGAAGACCTTCAGAGTATGGGAATCGAAGTAGTTTTGCCAAGGGATATAGGAAGAATGACCAGTATGCAGATTCAGTCAACCTTAGTAGAGAGGATAAGGGCAGCACAAGCAGGAGATCCACAGATTCAGAAATTGCGATCGGAGTGTGAATCAGGCCGTAGGAAGGAGTTAGTGATTCATGAAGATGGTACGCTCAGGTTTGGAAACAGACTCTGTGTACCGAGTGGAGACCTTCGGCAAGAACTTATGTCCGAAGCTCATAGTTCTATTTACTCCAATCATCCAGGAGGAACGAAGATGTATCGAGATATCAGGCAGTTCTTTTGGTGGAATGGCATGAAAAGATAGATAGCGAGATTTGTATCCAAGTGTCTGGTATGTCAGCATGTAAAAGCCGAGCAGCAGAGACCAGCAGGGTTGCTACAGCCGCTTCCTATCCCAGAATGGAAATAGGAGCACATCACGATGGATTTTGTGACCGGTTTATCTAGATCCCCGACTGGTAAGAATGCAGTCTGGGTAATAGTAGATCGACTCACGAAGGTCGCTCATTTCCTTCCCTTCCGAGTTGGACAGACTACTGAGCAGTTAGCAGAAATATACATGAAGCAGATAGTAAGGCAGCACGGTGTTCCAGTTAGTATAATATCAGATCGGGATACGCGATTTACTTCCCATTTTTGACGGAGCTTACACCAAAGTTTGGGAACCAAGTTAAGATTCAGTACTGCTTATCATCCACAAACTGACGGGCAATCAGAAAGAACCATTCAGACGTTAGAAGATATGCTACGGGCGTGTACCTTGGATTTTGGTGGATCTTGGGAGGATCACCTTCATCTAGTGGAGTTCTCCTATAACAACAGCTATCAGGCTAGCATTCAGATGGCCCCGTTCGAAGCATTGTACGGAAGGAAGTGCAGGTCCCCTTTGGCATGGGACGACATCGGAGAACGGAAGTTGTTGGGGCCAGAGATGATCACGCAGACTGTGGAGATAGTTAAGTTGGTCAGGGAGCGCCTTCGAGTTGCACAGGACCGATATCGTCATTGGACAGATCAGCATCGTAGGCCTTTAGAGTTTAGAGTTGGCGACCAAGTGTTTCTGCGAATTTTGCCTACTCGGGGTATCATCAGATTTAGAACCCGAGGAAAGCTTAGTCCAAGATACGTTGGTCCTTTTAAGATTCTCGCTCGGGTAGGCGATGTGGCTTATCGACTTGCCCTTCCGCCTTCGTTAACTGGCATACATGATGTGTTTCATGTATCCCAATTACGTGGGTATGTCCCGGATCCGAGTCATGTCCTCGATCATTCTGAGTTAGTCGTTGGTACCGACCTAACTTACGAGGAACAACACGTGTCTATTTTGGACCGGCGTGAGAAGGTACTCAAGAATCGGACGATAAGCCTTGTCCATGTTTCTTTGAACCATCACTCTTCGGGAGAGTCAACCTGGGAGCGCGAGGACGAGATCAGATCTCGGTATCCGTATTTGTTTGACTAATGAGATATATTTTTACGCCTTATTGACACGATTCCATGCTTATCTGCACCTGCTTGTTTGGCACTTTGTGATGTATGATAATAACTGCTATGATAGTTAACTTGTATATGATTGTGCCTTGCTTGCCCTGATTTCACTATCATGTCTTGGCTAGAATTCCGAGGACGGAATTTTTCTAAGAAGGGTAGAGATGTCACTCCCCGATCCTGAAATACGTATTTTAATACGTAAACCGATAAATTGTATTTACCTTGTATTTATACGATATTTATTATGCTGTATCTCTTCATGCATTTCCTAAAATATTCGATAAAATATTATTTCGTAATTTATTTTCTGTTTTTGGGCCTACAGTTTTGGCTCATTTGGGTAACCTATTTTTGGTTCACCAATGGTTCATCATGAACCCTTGGGTTCAAGATTCTATATATATAACTCATCTCATTCTCTCTCCTCTCATTTATTTCCTTTCATTTATTTCCTCCACCAACCAAGGCAAGTACCAACTTGCTCAAGAGATGGATCCATAAATTTTGTTCATGTTTTCTTACAAAATTATTTGTCAAAATATGTTCTTCTCCTCATTCTATACTAATTTAGAACTTGAAATTTTCCATTTTGAAGCTTTAATTTTTGTAGATCTAAGTTTTAACCATTTTCGGATTTTCTTGATTTTGATCTAGCAAACTTCATTATTTTTAAGTTTTGAGTGTTCCATGTTGTAGAGAATTTTGTTCTACCCCATTTTGACCTATAGAAGTCCCAATTTGGGCTTAGGATGAGGATTTTATGGTCCTTAGAAGTTCTAGGGCTCATGATGTTCTTGCTCTCAGCCAAGAGGAAGGAGATGACCCTGTAGCAGTTGGCACGCGCAGCCCGCTTGACCCCAGCACTTTTTAGCGATGGGCGCAGCTCTCTCGTGGCCCAGCGCCCTTTGGCGCTAGGAGCTTGGACCCCTGCGCGCTTTGACCCTGCGCGCTTGGACCCTGCGCGCTTGGACCCGTGCGCGCTTGGACCCGTGCGCGCTTTGACCCGTGCGCGCTTGGACCCCTGCGCGCTCTGACCCAGCGCGCTTGGACCCAGCGCACTCTGACCCAGCGCGCTCTGACCTGGACTCCCCTATATTTCATATATATATATATATATATATATATATACAATAATATATATATATATATATATATATATATATATATATATATATATATATATTATATTGTATATATATATATATATATATATATATATATATATATATATATATATATATATATATATATGTAAATGTTTGTGTAAGCTATATATCCTTACGTCTTTTGTCCTAAGCATGATATGAGCACTAATGTGACCCCGGTGAACAAAGTATTTCTACCCGATACATGTGCCTGAATGTCCCAGTTCTTGTTCATGCTCGACAAATGACTCGTAACTTCACGTGGCGTATTTGCAAGATGCATTACACTATGGAGGGTAGAACATGTTGGCATACTGACTGACATGGATCCTCTCTTGGGGTACTCGTACTTGAGTACGACTTTTAGGAGGATAATCATGCAGGCCACAGCATGTGAGTCCAAGATTTCTCCTAGGGTTAAACTAGGCAACTAAATATACTAGATGCATAGGGAGGGCAGAATCCCGAGATCGTGTTACACCAGCCGCCTTGAGATATTGTCTTGACGCGCCGGCTGGTCTCCACGGATATTGTGTCATCTGCAACGAGCGGACGACTGTATCCGATTAATTCCTGCTATATATTATATGTCTTGGCAATGTGGCCTTACGAGGGACCTGTGCTCAACAATATCTGTCTACGTGAACCCCTGGGTTGGCTAGCCTTGCTGGAAAGATATGATCTGAGGATTTCAAAATAACATGACGCGAGGATAACCTCGTCCCACTAGAAACTCGTAGACTTGATTGGCCGCGAAAACGACTTGCTTGTATCCTATTACCTTCCGCGAATAACTGAGGGAAGCGGACTGTTATGATACGTGATCCAACCCATGTTCTTGTTTGATTGTTGGGTTGGTTATCGTACTACGATAGGCTGTGGACCGAAGTTATGAACGGAAGACTTATTCTGGTTGTGAAGTGTCACTTCTGTGAATGACTGAGGAACATGGTCTATCATGGTACATGATCCAACCCATGTTCTTGTTTGATTGTTGGGTTGGTTATTGTGCTACGATAGGCTATCGACCGAAGTCACGATCAGGAGATTTTATTGTTTCTACCTTTAAAATTATGTGAAAGTTATAGAGTACGACACGTCCCGACTCCATGCGGCACCTTTTGTCCTTGTTTGGTTTTAAGGGTGCCATATGGGTTCGAGGATGTTGCGCTACCATATAATAGTAGCATAAGTATTGCTATTATCAATCATTCTAGTAACTGGGTTTTTAATCTTAACTCTTGTGCCCCTTTGGCGGTACTTGCTATTCAGGGCTGACCCCGCTGGTTTTGTTTGGCCAGATCTCGTAGCAGAGCCAGAGGACACGATCTTCCTCCCTGACATCCATGGTGCATACTAGGAGCATGGCGGTTCGGGGACTCGAGTGGGTTTCTTCTCCACTACTCCTGCTTATACTTTGTGCGGCGTTTAGCCACCGGCACCTGTTAGCCGGATTACTTGATATTTTGTGTCAGTACATAATTGTAATTAAACAGACTGCAGCTGTGTATAATTTTGTACTCCTGACTCTCCGAGATAGCTAAATTATAAAGCTAGTCTCTCATGACCATTTTGATGAAGCGTCGGGGACGCCTTACTGCTTTATCTTTAATGTTCATTTAATTGCTGATGTGACTTGATTGATTGAGACATAGAACTCTGGGGGACCATAGGAGACTTGATTGTAGCATGTACCCCCTAGTCTCTCGATAGCCACGATCGTCGTATGACGTTACGTACCTCATATGAAGTAGCTGGCCTAGTCCGTCTCCGTATTTCGGTACTGGGGCGTGACAACTTCGTAAACTTTCTGTGGTGGCTTCACTTTCTTTTCTGTATATACTCAGCCTTGAGAGAGAGAGGATGCCTTATATAGGCCCTGCAGCAACTGTTCGGTTGCCACAAAGTTAGGGACGTGGTAAAAACCATCCCAAACATGTAGCAACCGCCCAGAACATGCAAACGCACGTTCTGCTGCAAGTTGCACCAACTGCGCACACCCCGCGCTCCTTGCACTCGCGCAGTGAACTGCGCACACTGCGCGCACTGCGTACACGGCGCACGCAGCGCAACCAGCGCGCCCGCGCAACCCGAGCAACCAGCGCAACCCAGCGCAAAGTGCGCCAACAAAACGCCACATTACGCCTCATGAGCCCATGAGTCCGAGTCCGAGTCCGAGTCCGAGTCGCTAAGCCCCTACGGGGCTTAGCTCCCATGGAAATAAATTTCCCAAGAGCAAAAAATATGAATGCTTTAATTGTTGATTTTAGCCTTTTTTCCATTAGAAAAATAACCCCACATGGCAAACCCATGTGCACCTCCACACCACATGTGCATCTCCAATAATAGCAAGGCTAATATATAGAGATACAATCTCTTTGTTTTTTCCGATGTGGGACTAAAGCTTTCTAAAGGAAAAATCAAAACTCCAACATGTATGTTCTTGATTATTTCTCAATTTTTTTCGGATTCGAAGTTTAGAAATTAAAAGATCGGTTTGGAATTGAATTGGGACCGATTGTACTAAAATGATTATAATTTAAAATTAGGCTTAATTTCAACTTGAAAACCTCAACTAATATCATACGAATCACTACCCTCAACTATTAAATATTTTCAAATCGATATATACCCTCAGCCATCAGGGGTTAATTTCTCCGTTTCAATAAAATTAAATAATATATTTGACCAAATTATCTCCATCCTTCCACCTGGCGGTATTTAAAGTGATCACGAATTATGAGAGTATTTTTGTCATTTTGAATTTTTCGTTAAACTGTTAGGATATTAAGTTGTACAATTATAGTTGAGGTATATTAAGTTGTCTAATATTAAAATTTATGGTATCAAGATGAAAATTTTAAATAGTTGAAGGTATCGAGTTAAAATTGTCTTAAAATAGAATGGATTATAAATATTTGATATTGAAGTGATAGTGATTATTGATAGAATAAAAGAGAGGGAAAAGTACTATTTTGCTCGACCGCTCGCCCATTAGCAATGATATATGGGCTGAGAGAGGTGCAGACGAGCCAAAAATTTGTGGCAGGCCAGACGTGATCGAGTGGGCTGGTATGTTTGTATCCGCACAAAAAAGAGGAGGAAAAAAAAAAAATACCAATGAGCAAAACGTAAGGTCCACTTAATTAGGGGTGAGCATTCGGTTAATTCGGTTCCAACCGAACCAAATAATCGAAAATATAAAAAGCAAAATCAAAATCGAACCGAAATAGTCCATAATCAAATCAAACCGAACCGAATCAAATCGGTTCGGTTTTTGATTTATTCGATATTTCGGTTTATTTGTATTTTTTAATATATATATATATATATATATATATATATATATATATATATATATATATAAACTAAAAAAATGTAAAAAAATGTATTCTGTTTTCGGTTTTGGACCGAAACCGAATAAGAAAATTTAGTGTCTTTAAAACCGAAATCGAACCGATTTTTTTTAAAACCAAACCGAATCTCTTATTCGGTTTGGTTCAATTTGGTTTTCGATCCAAAACCGAATAATGCTCGCTCCTACACTCAACTACTCGAGTACGAAAAGCAATTCTCGGAATCTAAATTTAGACATAAAGTGAGACATCTTGAGCGGCTAAATGAAAATATTCGATTTTTCTAAATTGGATATCAATTTTATCAATCAATTTATCAAATAAAATATTTTAGAAAATAATAAATAAAAAAATGTTAGAAGTAACTAATTGAGTAATCTTACTGATGTTTTCTCTAACAGTCAAATAAGATCATTTGGAGACAAATGGCTCTCTCAATACATTTTTTGATCTATAGTTCAAACCATGTTATTGTCATTTTGATCACTAAAGCTTACTATGTATAAGTGGGTATATATCTTCTTTGGCCCACCTTCACTTTCCTACTAAAGTTATTATTACGGAGTATTAATTAAGTATAGAGCTGATTTGGCGCTTCCCATTGCAAATGCTAATTGGTTGGGCTAATAAGTAACCTTAGTTCATGTTTCGAGGCCTTACCTATTGAGGGCTTTGGGACGGTTCCCAGCTCGTCCACCTTCTGATCCGGCCCTGGTTCTGAGTGTGATTGTTCATACTAGAACTAGTTCTAATGGGGCAAAGTCAAACCTAAATGCTCATCTTTTCGTAAGTCACGTACTTTAAGACTTCCAATGCCTTACTATAACGAAGCTCACTGATCTCGTTACATCTTTTACATCGATGTTTCGTACTTTCTCGATCAGGTCATCGTACTTTCTCGATCAGGTCATCATAAGAAAATACTATAAGATTCTTCTGAAGTGAGAGAAGTTTTTGTCTTTCCGTATGTAGTGGCAAAGGAGAGCGTGAAAATTGTCCGAAAATAAAAATGATAGTGAAATTCGTTGCTAATGGATTATATTGTATGAGGCCAATCATTTTTTGCCATTCCGGTCGCGTCGGAACAGACAGTGCATTCTCCACAGAACAAGACTACTTAGTCCTGTAATCATGGGCTCTGATTCCACTTGTCGAGCACGCGGTGTGATCCGAATCGGAGTTGGCCCATAAGGTGCGATATTGAATTGGGCTCATTTGTCTTAAAAGAGAATTCTCATGTAAGGCCTGAACCAATTCCAATTATTTATACCACATAATTTCACCTCCTAACCGATGTGGAACTAAATTACCAACTCCATTATCACCTCCCATTTAAACGTTCAACTGAAAACGAGATACAACACAACACGTATCTAGTGGCAAAGGAGAGCGTAAGTTGCCATAAAATAGGAATGGTATGAAATTAGTTGTCAATGGATTCTATTGGCAGACGCCAATCATTTTTTTATTCCATTTCGGTTGCGTCGGAACAGACAGATGAGTTGGTGTCTCGGTCGCCTATGAAAATCACTTTCAATTTTATTTTGGATTGACATTCTTTCAAATGTTGCTCTACAGATGTTGCTCAATATCTCATGTAGTCGGATCAGTTTGAATTTCACCTACGTTTCATCCGAACCCATTTTTAGTGTCAAATGCAAGAGGCGAGCCAAACGGTTTTCAAATGGTTTTTATTTTGGATTGACATTCTTTCAAATGTGTTGTTCATTTTGGGCTCAAATGAGCATTTAAAAAAACCCTAGTCCTACAAGAATTACATTTTATAAAATGGACATTAAAAAGGAAGAAAACGCTGCAATCCAAACTAGCTCCATTTATATAATATTAGTAATGTGCATGTACAAATGCACATACAAAAAATATTAAAAAAATTAAATATAAATTTATTATAAAGAATTATCAAACCAAGGATTTGAACTCAAACAATAAAAAAAATACCTCATATCTTAATCATTTAATTTATACTATTTAGTTGTAAGTATATCATAGTAGATAGTTAATGTTGTGGACAATTAGTTCAACCTCTCAATGTATATCAATATATGTTGTTAAATCTATATACAAGCTATCCCAACCTCTCTTTATATAGGAAGAGAGAGGTTGGGAGTTACATAATGAAAGGTCACTTAGGAATTACAAAGTGAAGAGTCATGAGTTACAAAATGAAGAGTCACCATGATTCACCATGATGAAATGAGTTACAACACTCCCCCTTGGCTCTTCACAAACTCTGCTTGTAAACACCTCTGAGCTTCTTTATCTGTTTGTAGCTTGCAGATTCAAAAATGACCACCTACTTGTGCCTCGTTAAAACCTTGTCAAAGAAAATTCAGTGGGAAAAAACTTTGGTCGAAGGACAAAAGAGTACACACAGGTCAGTGTGATGGGGGTAAACTAACCATTGCAAAGATGCCTCGTCAAAATCTTGTCAGGAAAAAACCCATTGGGAAAAAATCGTTGATCGAAGGATAAAATAGTACACGATGGTTTAGAAGTATACACTGGATACTCCCCCTGATCACAATAGTCCTTAGTGAATAAGAGATTTGAAATGTGTCTCGTTAAAAATCTTGCCAAGAAAAATCCAATGGAAAAAAACTTGGTCTAAGGGAAAAAGAGTACACAAGCATACATCAGGATGCTCCCCTTTTCACTCGCACTCGACAGGGCGCGAGATATACGCACAACAGGGCGTTTGGAGGCGCTCATTGGGGCGCTCCCCCTCACATGCACACAACAGGGTGCAGGAAACATGTTTCACTTAGGCTAGCTCTGAAAGCTTCCTAAGTCCAATCGCTCTGACATGTTTCTGAAACGAGTGTTTTGGCAGTGACTTGGTGAACAAGTCTGCACGGTTATTCTCCGATCCAATGTGTTGCACGAGCAAAGTGCTGATAACGTGTTGTGGACAATTAGCTCAACCTCTCAATGTATATCAATATATGTTGTTAAATCTATATACAAGCTATCCCAACCTCTCTTTATATAGGAAGAGAGAGGTTGGGAGTTACATAATGAAAGGTCACTTAGGAGTTACAAAGTGAAGAGTCATGAGTTACAAAATGAAGAGTCACCATGATTCACCATGATGAAATGAGTTACAACAGTTAAATATTTTTAAAATAATTAGTGGAGTATTTAGGCAGTTATTTAGTTATTTATTATTATGTTTTAAATTTATTTAAATGGTTGATGATATTCATACGGTTTAGACGGCTCACATTTGAGTCGTTTTGAAGCCTCTTTATATAGCAGAAGATTGACATTACGAAATATTACAGAGATATTGGCATAATAAAATCTAAATCCCTGATTAGCGTAGGCTTTAAGATGGGACAAGCAGGCCCAACAACAACCAATGGTTGGTGCAGGTTTTCAAACAAAGTCTTTCTCTTCCCCCTGTTATTTTACCTAAGACTATTTTTTACATTTAGTTGGTATAATTTTCTGCTAATTATTTCCATCTGGAAATTGCTGAGAAACCCAATTTCGGGGTGGACTTTTATGAAATGCCCACCCGCTGGATAAGTTTTATGAAATACCCAGAATTAAGTATTTTCACGTTAAATATTCCAAGATTCCCTTTTAGATGCCACCCGCTAGAAACTGCTATTTTTATAATACCGAAACTACCCCTCCGCGCGAATTGGTCATCTATATATATTTGAATTCAAAAAACTCAGATCTGGATTGTGATTTTCGTCTTCTTCTTCTTCACTGGAAATCTGAATTCCATTGCTCTCATCTTCAGCAGAGATCGCAAAGATCGTTCGTAGTTCGGTGTGCTTTTCTTCAGTCGAACTCAGATCATCGCTCGTTATCATCATCATCATCATCATCTTCATCTTCATCGTGGAGACATTTGAAGTTTTCCGACAATTAGGTCAATTGTGGAGAGAATATCTTTCTTCTTCTTTTCCATCAGAATTATCATCGTTTTGAAAGAAGAACGAAACTCTTTGTTCATGAAAAAAAACTAAATTACACGGAGAATGCCATTCTCCGTTTTATTTAAAACGGAGAATGCCGTTCTCCGTCTTAATTTAAACGGAGAATGACATTCTCCGTCTTAATTTAAACGGAGAATGGCCATTCTCCGTGCTACATTAAGACGGAGAATGTCATTCTCCGTTTTATTTAACACGGAGAATGACATATTCTCCGTTTTATTTAACACGGAGAATGACATTCTCCGTGTTAAATAAAACGGAGAATGTCATTCTCCGTGTTAAATAAAACGGAGAATGACATTCTCCGTCTTAATGTAGCACGGAGAATGGCCATTCTCCGTTTAAATTAAGACGAAGAATGTCATTCTCCGTTTTATTTAACACGGAGAATGACATTCTCCGTTTAAATTAAGACGGAGAATGTCATTCTCCGTTTTATTTAACACGGAGAATGACATTCTCCGTTTTATTTAACACGGAGAATGGCATTCTCCGTGTTTCTAACACGGAGAATGGTCATTCTCTTGCGTTTTAACACTGGAATGACCATTCTCCGTGTAAACTAAGACGGAGAATGACCATTCTCCGTCTAAATTATAACGGAGAATGGCCATTCTCCGTGTAACTTTCAGGACGGAGAATGACATTCTCCGTCTTAATTAAGACGGAGAATGTCATTCTCCGTGTTACTAACACGGAGAATGGTCATTCTCCGTGTAAATTAAGACGGAGAATGCCATTCTCCGTGTTACTAATACGGAGAATGACCACCCTCATGTGAAATTAACATTTTTCGTGTTCTAACACGGAGAATGGCCATTCTCCTGCATTTTATGGTCAGCTGAAACTTTGAGGGCCATAACTTTTAACTGGGAGGTCGAAACGAGGTCCCGTTTGTCGCAAAATGAGCGTATTGTCGAGGAGAGTGAAAGTAACAGCTTCACAGTTAGACGGCCTTCCGAAATTTTAGATTCGCAAAAAAATGATGTTTGGACCTCCGTTTTAGCATTTTTGTCGTTTGTCCCAGTCTTTCCGAAATTTTTCGACGAGTTTTTGAAGATTTTTGAGAAGAAAACCTAGATTCGAAAGTGAGCAGCGTAAGGAAGAAGATGAAGTATCGAAACTTTTTTTAAGAGCAGTTTCGTGGGTGTTTTCAATAAATTAAAAGGAAGGGCAAAAGGGTCATTTGGAACCCGCTTTGGATAAGTTTCTCTAATTCTGGGCACGCGATGAAAGTTTTTTTAGCGGTGGATTTTACATAAAACTTTTTTAGTTTTTGGACATTTCATAAATCTTTCTTTATTTCCCTATGTATGTAATGTCTACAATTATTTCTCTGTTATATCTCTCTCTCCCCCTTGGTATTATAAGAGAGAAAACAAATAATTGCAATATGAACTTATTAAGAAAATCAGATGGACCACAGTCAACATCACCATTGGAAAACTTGATTTTCTTTTTTTTCTACAAAAGCATCTCCAACTTTTGTCTTTTGCGTGAGCTACTCTTACGTCTACCAAATTGTGAAGATCGGCAACGATAAAGATCTTCTGATAGTGATTGGTGCAAGAAAATATCTTCTAAATACTGTAAAAAATTATAGGATTATTTAGTAATAGGGTGTCATATAATATATGATATTAGAATTTGGATCTTCAAATTACTATTTATTAGTCTATATAAGCAGTGATTGGGAGACCCAAACACTAACGTTGGATAATTTGGAGATCCGGCTGTGTTTGATTGGACTTTTTTTTTCCATGGAAAATATTTCCATCACATATTTTTCACCAATTGTAGTGTTTGATAGCTTATATTTTTTATGGAATTATTGTCCAAAAAACTATCATTTTCATATTTTTATCTAAAATAGTGGAAAATAAAACTTGTCCAACCCATAGAAAAATATCATTTTCCATGGAAAATAACTATTTTTCGTGGAAAATAATGGCAATCAAACACCCAAATTAAGTTTTTCATGAATTTTTTTTTAAATTCCATAGAATTTTTTTTCCTAGGTAAATAATTTCATGGAATTAATTTCTTTTACACTTATTTTTCACATTGCAATCAAACGCACCCTTAATGTAAAACCCACATTTTTCTTATAGTTTAATTAATTAACTTTGGCTTGGGCCCATCCCCTAACCAACCCCAACCCATTTAAGTTAAACTCGTTAAACCCACATACCCATTCGTCTGCGAGTCCTGGGTGAACCCCCCCTCCCCCACTCTGGATCTGCAATATCACGTACATATAAACACTCAGAAACTCTTCTTTCTCCACAGAACACTTCTTCCTTCCACCTTCACAAACTCATCTCTTTCTCCTCCCACACTCCTCCGATCCCGAAGCCAACCACGTCTCGACGATCCCCGCGCCGTCCCAGTCATTTCGACATCCCACTCGGGGTGTTTTCGCAATACTAAAATACAGCAATTTGACGACGGACTATTAGCGACGGACTGGCGACTATTTTGTGACGGACTACCGTCAGAAAGCAATGAATAATTTTTTTATATTTTTTTGTGTCAAAATCAGTCGCACATCCGTCGCTAATTTGACGATAATTTAGCGACGGATTGATCTCCGTCGCTAATATGTCGCACATTGTGGCGGCAAAATCTGGAAAATTGGCGCGATGAATTAGCGTTTAACTAGCGGCGGACGTTCCGTCGGTAATCTAGTGGGTATTTAGCGACTACCTAGCGACGGCTATATCCGTCGCTAAAAACTGTAACATAACTTAAATTGAACCGACGGGGGGGGGGGGGGGGGGGGGGGGGGGGAGGGGGGGGGGAGAGGGGAAGATATTTCGTTCCCTCCAAAAAGACTCTTTCTCTCACCTAGTCTGGCGGCTCTCTCTCTCCGACGGGTCTCTCTCCGGTGACTCTCTCTCTCTCAGGTATGCTCTCTCTCTCTCTCCCTCTCTCTCTGTTTAACATATAGGGTTTCGGGTTTGGGGAGGGGGGGTCGGCTGTCGCTGGGGCCGGCGGGGTGGGAGGAGGGAGTGGGGGCGGGGGGAGGGTGTTGAGGGCGGGGGGGGGGGGGGGGCGGGGTAGGGTTTAGGGTTTCGGGGCAGGGGTAGGGTTTCGGGTGGGGGGGTCGGCTGTCGCGGTGGCCGGCGGTGAGGGGGGAGGGAGGGGGACGGGGGGTGGATGGTGTTGGGTGCGGGGCGGGGGGCAGGGTAGGGTTTAGGGTTTGCTGTCGGGGGGGGGGGGGGGGTGAGGGGAAGGGGGGTGGGTGTTTGCTGTCGGGGGGGGGGGGGGGTTGGGTGGGGGTTTGCTGTCGGGGATGGGCTGTCGGGGGTGGGGGGGTGGGGGAGGGAGAGGGGGGTTTGCTGTCTGGCGGGGTAGGGGAGGGGGTGGGGGGGGTATCAGTGGTTTCGGATCGGACCATTCTATGAGTATCGGTGGTTTCAGATCGGAGTATCGGATCGGGGGAGGGGGTATAGGTGGTTTCCGATCGGACCAATACTATGAGTATCGGATCGGGGGATGGGGGTATCGGTGGTTTCGGATCGGACCATTCTATGATTATCGGTGGTTTCGGATCGGAGTATCGGATCGGGGGAGGGAGTATAGGTGGTTTCCGATCGGACAAATCCTATGAGTATCAGATCGGGGGAGGGGGGTATCGAAATCGGTATCGCATCGGAGGATGGGGGGTGGGGGAGGGGGTCGTGTAGGGGATGTTGTCGGGGAGGGGGGTCGGGGAGGGGTGGAAGGGGTGGGGGGGTAGGTGCTGTCGGGGAGGGGGGGTGGGGGAGGGGGTCGGGAGGGGGAAGGGAGTCGGAGGGGATGCTGTCGGCACACACACACACATACATACACACACACACATACACAAGGGGGTCGGGGAGGGGTGGGAGGGGTGGGGGGTGGGTGCTGTCGGGGAGGGGGGGTGGGGGAGGGGGTCGGGGAGGGGGGAGGGAGTCGGAGGGGATGCTGTCGGCACACACACACATACATACACACACACACATACACACTCATATATATATATATATATATATATATATATATATATATATATATATATATATATATATATATATATATATATATATATATATATTCGGCACACACGCACATATATATATATAGAGAGAGAGAAGTATGTATATATATATATAGAGGAGTATATATAAACTTTAGTATGTTCAAAACCGAAACTGAAAATCAAAACCAAAACCAAATTAGTATCGGTATCGGGCTATTCCTATGAGTATCGGTATCGGTATCGGTATCGGACTATTTCGTTGAGTATCGGTATCGATATCGGACTATTTCGTTGAGTATCGAAATCGGTATCGGTATCGGTATCGAATTAATTATGTTTAGTTTGTCTTACGATACAGATTTTCACATCCAAATTGAAATGGATCGTTACTTCGTTGATTGTACATGAATGTACCGACGGATCAACCTCCTCGACCGTAGGTACTTATAAGTATTGACTGTATCGGATTAGTATCGGTCTATCGGTTTGGTATAGGTCATATCGGTTGGTATTGGTCTTAGCGAATTGGTATCGTCCTATCCGATATGTATCGGCCGTATAGCTAGGATTCGTATTGGCCTTATCGATTCGGTATCGGCCGTATCCGATAGGTATCGGCATATCAGATTAGTATCGTCAGTATCAGTTTAGTATGGTGGAAGGTTTAGTAACAACTGTACTTGGATTTCTCTCTTCTAGAGCTAGATTACCATTGCAAGAGAGTCACGAGAGCGTGGCTGGCCAGTTACAGAACATACATGCCTCCTTTTCAATCTCGCTTTTCCTGATGGAAAAAAAAGCATGTATGTTACTGTAACTGGCCAATCACGATCTGGTGACTCTCTTGCAATGGTATTCTAACTCGAGAAGAGAGAAATCTAAGTACAGTTGTTACTAAACCTTCCACGATACTAATCCAAAATGGTCGATACTAATCCAACACGGCCGATACCTATCTGATATGACCAATACCAAATCGATAAGGCCAATATGAATCTTAGCTATACGGCCGATACATGTACATATCGGATAGGACGATACCAATTTGTTAATGCCAATACCAATCTGATACGTCCTATACCAAACCGATAGACCGATACTAATCTGATACAGTAGATACTAAGTACATCCGACCTATACCAGCGGATCCACCAATTACTGCACGATAGGCCCAACGACTCCAGCTACATCCGGTTATTGGTGAGTACATGATTACATAGTAATTCTGTTAGTCTTGTGATACAGATTTTTACCTCCAATCTGCGATGGATCGTTACTTCTTTGATCGTACATGGATGTACAAACGACAACATGAGTGTAGCAACGTATAAGTAGTGTACTGTTTAGTAACAATCTAGCTAGGAATTAGTCAAGAATAATTATAATTAATTTAGGATTATTAATTCTTGATCAAGATCATCAGTCAAGGTCAAGAGTTGATAACCAAGATTAATGTACAATTAATCAAGATGATATAGAACGTAGTATAGATGCAACGTATAAGTAGTGTATAGTTTGGCATGTCCCGCTCCGATACTGACCGATACCCGATACTGACCGATACCGGTCCGATACTGTCCGATACCGATACAGTTTGGCATGTCCCGGTATCGGTATCAGACTATTCTTATGAGTACCGAAATCGGTATCGGTATCGGACTATTCCTATGAGTATCGGTATCGGGCTATTCCTATGAGTATCGATATCGGACTATCCCTATGAGTATCGGGGGTGGCTGACCCGAACTGAATTTTTTAAAACCGAAACCGAACCGAATAAGTAAATTTAGTAAAATTTAGTATATTGAGGCTCTCGCCTGTACACACACCCACCCTTAACACACACACACATTTGACTAGGACACACACACACACCCTCCCACTCTTTCACTCTCACTGTCACACCCTTAACACACACACATTTGACTGAAACACACACACACATACGCCCCTCACCATATCACTCTTTGTCTATACATACAATGTTATCCTGATTGGGCTAGGAACTTGATCCTGACAGCGCAATGTTATCCTGTTCTTAGAAGGAGAACTATAAAGATATATCTTTTCACAACATGTCACCTTGTCAAAGACTCTTAATGTGAATATCATGTTACCGCGGTATCGGAAGACTAACATGTCATAATTTTCTAAGCCGTGTGCTTTGACATAATCCTCCCAACTCTTTTCTCCTATGTAGTATTCTTGCATTTCTTTATGAAGTTTAAGACGGCATATAGTGACTCGTAATGGAAAAATATGCCATCTTGAACTTCATAAAGAAATGCAAGATTACTACATAGGAGGAAAGGGTTGGCAGGATTATGACATGTTAGTCTTCCGACACCGTGGTAACATGGTTGTCACATTAAGGATCTTTGACAATGTGACATGTTGTGAAAATATATATCCTTATAGTTCTCCTACGGATGTTGAAAAAAATATTATCTTTAGACAATGACGATGATGGAACATCTAGTAAGTCCTTCGAATCACTCTATGTCAAGATTTTCTCCAAATTATGTTTAGTTTTTCTTCTTTTCTGAAAAAAGGTTTCTTCTTCCTCAGAACTCTTTTCTTCCTTCTTTTCTTTGTCAGAGAGATGGCTCCCAAGACTCCCCGAGGTGGTGCTGCTTGTAACGCCCCAGAACCAGAATACTGGAGAGCGGAGGCGAACATAGCCAACTACGTATATTGAAGTGCAACCTACCTTGCTATACGGTCGCGGCTGTCTAGATATATGAGGGTTTAACTACAAGCCGTCAGTCTCTTAAGGTCATGAACAAGCCTATTGTCTCAATCTCAAGCAAGTAAAAGCAGTTACAAGATGTTAGAGCACCCAATATACAATAGTAAGGTGTCCCATGCATTACATATTTGGATGATCATGAAGCTAGTCGTACAAAATGTCAAGACTAGCAAGAGTTTCAGTCATACATGATCAACCCTAGGATTTGTCAATCATGTTACAGCCCGTAGGCAGACATTAAATAAAGGTGCAATACGAGCTAACACGTGCTCGCCGGCTAAACGCCTCAAAAGAATATTTTTACAATAGAGTGAGATAACAAAATAAAACCCACTCGTTGTCAGGGTTACGCCTGGTGGTCACCATCTGGCTGGAAGGTTGGTAGATCCTCTGGAGCTGCTCAGATATCTGGCCATACAAAACAAGCTGGGTCAGACCCCAGGAAGAGCAAGTGCCACAAAGGAGGCTTCACTTAGGGACTAAAACTAGCATATAATAAATGGATATTAAAGATAATTATATAAGAATCTGATAATAACAGTGACAACAACAGAGGATAGAGTACGAGGAAACCATTCAGGCAGCCAGGACGCAACCCTTAAACCAAACAAGGACCGGAGTTGTAACCCTTCACCTGAATAGAAACCCGTCTCAAATTTTTGTCGGTAAAGTAAAACATGACGAGCATGACGTGGGGTACAATAAGACAATAAACGAAGAGAGGACACAGAACTGCTCCGGGATCCAGGTTACAACCCTTAAACCAAACAAGGACCGGGGTTGTAACCCTTCGCCTGAACAGAACTTGGCTCCTGATCATTATTGTTAAGGTAAGCATAAATAATCATGCCCTTAAAGTAACCAGGTACCTGAACAGGACAAGACTTAGACTCCATCCAACATTCACGGCCAAGCAAATAAGTACGGCTTGATACTTTAACTAACTAGGATGATCACAGACCTAGTTACTAGCAAGATGCAATGAGATTATTCCAACAGCCACAAGTCCTGCAGACCATCCAGGTTATCCAGACGTAATTAGGGGATTAAAATTCATGTGGGTACATCGTCCAAGAAACACATGTACCCTTAAGTAGCTTGGTGGGTGCAACACATGACAGTGTGCTGGAAATGTGCCCTACTCGACGGCAGGCTACAGATCCTATGATGGGGCACCCAGATAACGAAATTGCCTGTAGCTGAGAAATCTCTCCATGACTACTGGATTATTCTAGTTATTAGCCTTAGTCGATTTAAGTAGGTACCCCTGACCGTGGTATTCAGGGGTCCCTGTCCTAGACATGATGCGAGATAGTACTGATTCATTTATACATACACAATCATCTACGGTGTTCAGGCCATTCATTATTGTCATATCATTTTTGTCATGTCATGCTAGCCGTCGCAACAGCTTTCAATAGTTTCCATCATGTTTGCTTGTCAAGTCATGTCATGTTATGTTAACTTCATACCATGCCGTGTACAAATATCATTTCATACATATTAAGCAAATTTGTGATTATCAAGTTATGACAAAAAGACGTAAGGATATAAAAAGGGTAAAAGTGTACGCCATAGGGACTCAAGTCTCTATCCGCGTACCTCTACGCTAGGCCAAGGGGCCTCAAGCTTAAAGTGGCTTACGCTAGCAAGAGCAAGGTAAGATAGCTCTACGCGAGTAATGGCGCATGCGGGTGGGGTTTTACGCGAGCTCGGGCTTTACGCTAGCAAGCCGTAGGCAAGCGAGGCTCTATGCGAGTAAAACTCTACGCGAGTGAAACACTCGAGCAAGACATTACGCACGCAAGAGTCTGCTCAAGCTAGGGTTTTATGCGAGCACAATTTTACGCGAGCGGGAGAGCCCCGAGCGTAAAATTCGAAGGAATTCGACGTAGAACGGAGTACGCTGGCACGCAAATACGTGTGCGTAAAAAGGGAATACTACGCGGACACGTGAAAGCGTATACGTAAAGGGGTAAATGATACGCTGGCACGTAAAACGTGGGCGTAAGACTAAACACTACGCTAACACGTTAGGACGTGTGCGTAAAACTTCATCTTCTCCCCAAGGCCGGTATAAGCAGTCGTAAAAGCTCAAGAACTCAAGAAAAACCCCATCTTGGTCAAATCTCGATGAAATCCAACCATTCAAGAGCCAAAGTTGCGTAAAATCGAATCTCCTACTACATGGAACTCTCCATTTCGGAAACAACCAAGTTTTAGAAGATCAAAACCATGAAGATCAAAATGCTAAAACTTAGATCTACATGAAATGAGCCATGGAATTCGAAAATGCTAAATACTAAAGTGACTTAGAATCTCATGAGGAAGACAATGGAACAACAAAATCTAATTTCCTCCATGAAGTAAGTTGCACTTGCCTAAACCTCTTTCTGGTCGGTGGAGAGAGAGAGTTAATGAAGGAAGGAGAAGAGTAAATGATGAAGTGAATGAG
Source organism: Iris pallida (assembly GCA_029216955.1). Lineage (NCBI taxonomy): Eukaryota > Viridiplantae > Streptophyta > Magnoliopsida > Asparagales > Iridaceae > Iris > Iris pallida. The sequence goes on along the minus strand of JANAVB010011197.1, from coordinate 6,113,131 downwards.
GAGAGAGAATAGGTTGTTGGGATTAATAAATGATGAGGGTGGTAGGTAGGGTCTTGCATTCCAACCCAAACCGAACCAACCAAGCCGAACCCAACCGAACCCAATGCATGCTAGAACCATGAAATGCTGACTAACTCATGCCAATGCAGAACCCAAGGCTAGCCAGTCAAGACAAGTCGATCCAGGATGAACCCAAAATAAACCAAGGCAAGATTAAACCAGGATTAAGCTAAGCATGACAAGTCTAATTACGGGTCGAGATTACGTACACGTATAACAAAATACGTAATACGAACTATAGGCGTTACAACTCTACCCACCTTAAAAGAATTCCGTCCTCGGAGTTTAATTAAGAGACTAGAGAGGAAAGGACAAGCTATACTAAGCAGTCAATCAAGCAGTCATTCATTCAAGCAAGGAGCTGAGAGTATAAGGCATAAGGAAGACATTATACCTTACGAGTCAAACAGGTCGGGATATCGCGATCGAATATCATCCTCACGCTCCCACGTTGACTCACCCAAAGAGTGATGACCCCAAGCAACACGGACTAACTTAATAGTCTTGTTTTTGAGTATCTTCTCTCTCCGGTCCAATATAGACACGGGCCTCTCCTCATACGAAAGGTTGGTACCAACAACCAATTCCGTATGATCCAGGATATGGCTCGGGTCCGGGATATACCGTCGTAGTTGGGATACATGGAACACATCATATACCTCACGTAACAACGGCGGAAGATCGAGACGATAGGATACATCACCTACTCGTTCCAGAATATCGAACGACCTTATATACCTAGGACTAAGCTTTCCCCGTACGCCGAAACGAATGACGCCACAGTTAGACAAAATTCTCAGAAATACATGGTCGCCGACAGAAAACTCAAGGGGACGTCGATGAGAATCGGCCCAATGACGCTGGCAATCTTGTGCAACTCGAAGATGATCTCTGACTCTCCTGACCACCTCAACCGTCTGAGAAATTATTTTCGGACCGAGCATCTGCCCTTCACTAATATTATCCCATGCTAGCGGGGATCTGCACTTCCTACCATATAGTGTCTCGAACGGTGCCATCTGGATACTGGCCTAGAAACTGTTATTGTACGAGAACTCCACCAGGTGCAGGTGATCTTTCCACGAACCACCGAAGTCGAGTGTACAAGATCTCAACATATCTTCCAAAGTTCGTATGGTACGCTCTGACTGACCATCTGTCTGCAGATGATAAGCTAAGCTAAACTGGAGGTGAGTTCCCAAACTCTCCTGCAGACTGTGCCAAAAGTACGATGTAAATCTTGAATCTCTGTCCGAGGTGATACTGACTGGTACTCCATGCAACCTGACTATCTGCCTGAGACACATCTCTGCTAGCTGAGCCGTCGACTGACCAACTATGAATGGAAGAAAGTGAGCTACCTTCGTGAGCCTGTTTATAATTACCCAAATAGCATCTCTACCGGCCGGGGACCTAGGAAATCCAGTCATAAAATCCATGGTTATATGCTCCCACTTCCATTCTGGAATCGGCAGGGGCTATAGAAGTCCTGCTGGCCTCTGATGTTCAACTTTAACTTATTGGTAAACCAAATACCGAGAGACAAACCGGGCTATCTCCCTCTTTATGCCATTCCACCAAAAGTGCTGACGGATATCATGGTACATCTTCGTACCACCGGGATGAATTGAATACTGAGAACTGTGAGCCTCTGTCAGGATTTCCTGTCTGATATTACCACTAGGTACACAAAGATGCCTTCCATGTCGAAGTGTACCATCCTCATAGATACATAGCTCTGGTCTTCGTCCTGCCTCACACTATGCTCTGAGCCGCTGAAGCTTGGAATCTGTTGACTGTGCTAACTTGATCCTCTCAACTATAGTGGACTGAACTTGTATGCTGGCCATCAATGCCACATTGGTAGGAAGAACCACCTCGATTCCCATCTTCTGAAGATCTGCCAATAACTCTGGCTGCGCTGTGAGAAAATAAACTCCGGCTCTCCTGCTCAACGTATCTGCTACTACAGTGGCCTTCCCTGGATGATACTGTAGGTTGACATCATAATCTACAAGTAACTCTAGCCACCTCCTCTGGCGTATGTTGAGATCCTTCTGAATGAACACATACTTCAAGCTCTTGTGGTCGGTGAAAATCTCTACCCTATCTCCATACAAGTAGTGTCTCTAAAACTTAAGTACAAATACTACTTCTGCCAACTCCAAGTCATGGGTTGGGTAATTCCTCTCATGATCACGAAGTTGGCGTGGCGCATAAGCTATTACCTTCCCATGCTGCATCAAAACACATCCTAAACCTCTGCCTGAAGCATCATAATATACTGAAAATCCTCCGATCCCATCCAGAAGCGTGAGAATGGGTGCCGTCATCAAACCTCGCTTCAACTTCTCAAAAGAATCCTGATATTTTGATGTCTAAGTAAACTGTACATCCTTGCGGGTCAACTGGGTCAATGGCGCTGAAATCCGAGCAAAGTATGAAATAAATCGCCGGTAGTAGCCGGCCAATCCAAGAAAACTACAAACTTTTGCTACTGTGCTAGGTACTGGCCATGTCTCAATGGCCACTATCTTCTGGGGATCCACTTCTACTCATTCTCTGGTGATGATATGACCTAAGTAGGAAATGCGATCGAGCCAGAACTCGTATTTACTAAACTTGGCATACAACTGGTGCTCTCTGAGAATCTGGAGGACAACTTTGAGATGCTGCTCATGCTTCACTTCACTCTTACTGTAGACCAGGATGTCGTCTATGAACACAATCACAAACTGATCCAAATAAGGCATGAAGATACGATTTATGAGGTCCATAAATACAGCCGGTGCATTGGTTGCCCCAAATGGCATAACAAGGAACTCCCAATGCCCATACCTCGATCTGAAAGCTGTCTTCGGGATGTCCTGCTCTCTGACTCTGATCTGATGGTACCCTGACCGTAAGTCGATCTTCGAGAATACTGCTGCCCCCTTGAGTTGATCAAACAAGTCATCTATCCTCGGGAGAGGGTATCTGTTCTTGATTGTTACTGAATTCAAGGTACGATAATCTATACATAACCTGGACGTACCATCCTTCTTTTTCACAAGAAGCATCGGGGCTCCCCAAGGCAATCCACTAGCATGAATGAATCTCTTGGTTCTGAGTTCTTCAATCATCTTGTACAATATCTCTAACTCTGACGGCGCCATCCTGTAGACTCTCTCTGACACTGGGGCTGTCCCTGGGATCAAGTCTATGGTGAACAAGATCTCTTGCTCTGGCGGCATGCCTGGAAGCTTTTCTAGGAAAACATCTGAAAACTCTTCAACTATTCGGGGTAGCTGCGCTGCTGCTACTGCCATCCGCAATACCGGAGGAGAAGGTTCAACTTCGCCTCGGGAAAAGGAAAACTCTGGCTCGCCTGGAATGCTAAAAACAACCCTGCCAATATGGCAGTCTATCCTAGCATACTGGTCTCTCAACCAATCCATCCCTAAGACCACATCATAATCGGCAATCGAAAACTCTATCAATCTAGCGAAGAATTCTCTACCGCTAACTACGATCCGACATGAGGAAAATAGTCTATCTACTCACACAAGACCGTTACCAATAAGTATATTGAGCCTTACTGATAATGACTCGGGCTCCAGTCCTATCCGTGTCGCTAATCGTGCAGACATAAATGAATACGATACACCAGAATCAAATAACGCTGATGCTGGAAAGGAGTTGACGAGAATAGTACCTGCCACTACCTTACCTGGTGCCAATCCTTCTTCTTCCATAGTGAAAGCCAACACTTGACTATGTCCTCTGGGTACGACTCCCCTCTGCTGAAAACCTTTCTGGCAATTCTGGGTCTGAGCTTGAACTTGGGTATACTGCTGCGGTCTCTGTTGCTGGAATGCCTGGGCCTGAGGCGGCAAGGGCCTCGGAAATGGGTACTGCTGCTGCTGCTGGACTGGTATGGGGGCTGGTCCCCTAACTGAAGGACTAGAAAAGGTTGATGAAGATGAACTCCCCTTATTCGGGCAGTTCCCAACCTTGTGGTCCAGAGCACCACAAACTAAGCACAAATCCTATGCTCTGCGACACTCTGATACCATATGTCCTGGCTTCCCGCAGTGTGAACATCCCACTGTGGAAGAGTACTTCTGTTTCTGCTGCTGAGGGTACGTCGGAGTTGAATGTTGAACCGACGTCACTGAGGCCGCCCACCTCGGAGCTCTTATGGTCAAAGCCCTAGCTGCCGGGGTTGGTGCTGAAGACTGATTCATCTGGCTGTAGGATCGCTTTCTATCCCTAGTCCTGTCCACGATCCTCTAGAAGGTATACTCATGCTTCCTGGCTTCTCTCAATACTACATCAAAAGTCTGATGCTCAAACTGCTCTACTGCCAATAAGATCTCTAGATGGAGCCCTTGCTGGAACCGCTGGGCTCTGTCGTACTCGGTCGCTACCAGGTGGGAGCAAACCAACTAAATCTCAAAAACTCGACCGCATACTCGTCGACCGTCCTGTCCATCTGCTTCAGATTGGTGAATCTCGTCTGTAGATCGTACCGAGCTACAACATCGAAGTACTTGGTCTGGAATCTCTCACGAAATACTGTCCAAGCAATAGGTGCCACTAATCCAACGGCCTATGCCGTCCACCAGCTGTGGGCTAGATCTAATAACTACAGGCATACTACGGCCACCTTCTCGCCCTCGGGGGTCCTGGCTGCTTCTAGAATAACCTCTGTATCCTGAAGCCAAGCATCTGCAACAATAGCATCTTTACTGCCATTAAAAAAAGGAGGGTTCAAGCGCTTGAAGTTGTTAGCCGTACTATTACCTTGATGACCACCTCTGTTCAGAGCATCTGTCACTGCCTGGTGCAACGCATCGCCTCGACGATCTTGAGAAGCTAAAAATGTCCTGATAAGACCCACCAAGGTGCCATCATCAGGCTCTGCAGGCTGGACTGGCTGGAATGGTGGCTCTTGACCCTCAGTAGGCATGACTCGGAAGACTACTCCTAAATGCTGGGCTTGATCTCCAGGTTGCTGCTGGTCCACGGGAGGTGCTCCGCCTTGCCGATCGGTAGGACCAGGAACAATGCCGCTGAAGAAGACGACATATGGAACAATAAGGAAGGACCATGACAGATCAAAGATACAAGCATGTGATCAGGTCAAGAATCCACAGATTTAGAGGATACGAACAGAGATCAAGGACGAGTACTGATTGAGACATCTATTCGGTAAACCCTCATATATCTTGATTCACAAGACCTGCATGGGTCACCACTTAAACCATGTAACACCCAGTACCAGAATACTGGAGAGCGGGGGCGAACATAGGCAGCTACATATATTGAAGTGCAACCCACCTCGCTATACGGTCACGGCTGTCTAGATACATGAGGGTTTAACTACAAGCCATCAGTCTCTTAAGGTCATGAACAAGCCTATTGTCTCAATCTCAAGCAAGTAAAAGCAGTTACGAGATGTTAGAGCACCCAATATACAATAGTAAGGCATCCCATACATTACATATTTGGATGATCATGAAGCTAGTCGTACAAAATGTCAAGACTATTTTTACAATAGAGTGAGAGAACAAAATAAAACCCACTCATTGCCAGGATTACGCCTGGTGGTCACCATCTGGCTGGAAGGTAGGTAGATCCTCTAGAGCTGCTCCGATATCTGACGATACAAAACCAGCTGGGTCAGACCCCAGAAAGTGCAAGTGCCACAAAGGAGGCTTTACTTAGGAACTAAAACCAGCATATAATAAATAGATATTAAAGATAATTATATAAGAATCTGATAATAATAGTGACAACAACAGAGGATTGAGTACGAGGAAACCATTCAGGTAGCCAGGTCGCAACCCTTAAACCAAACAAGGACCAGGGTTGTAATCCTTCACCTGAATAGAAACCCGTCTCAAATTCTTGTTGGTAAAGTAAAATATGACGAGCATGACGTGGGGTGCAATAAGACAATAAACGAAGAGAGGACACAGAACTGCTCCGGGATCCAGGTTACAACCCTTAAACCAAATAAGGACCGGGGTTGTAACCATTCGTCTGAAGAGAACTTGGCCCCTGATCATTATTGTTAAGGTAAGCATAAATAATCATGCCCTTAAAGTAACCAGGTACCAGAACAGAGCAAGACTTAGACTCCATCCAACATTCACGGCCAAGCAAATAAGTACGGCTTGATACTTTAACTAACTAGGGTGATCACAGGCCTAGTTACTAGAAAGATGCAATAAGATTATTCAATCAGCCACAAGCCCTGCAGACCATCCAGGTTATCCAGACGCAATTAGGAGATTAAAATTTATGTGGGTACATCGTCCAAGAAACACATGTACCCTTAAGTAGCTTGGTGGGTGCAACACATGACAGTGTGCTGGAAATGTGCCCTACTCGACGGCAGGCTACAGATCCCATGATGGGGCGCCCATATAATAGGATTGCCTGTAGCTGGGAAATCTCTCCATGACTACTGGATTATTCTAGTTATTAGCCTTAGTCGATTTAAGTATGTACCCCTGACCGTGGTACTCAGGGGTCCCTGTCCTAGATATGATGCGAGACAGTACTGATTCATTTATACATACACAATCGTCCACGGTGTCCAGGCCATTCATTCTTGTCATGTCATGCTAGCTGTCGCAACAGCTTTCAATAGTTTCCATCATGCTTGCTTGTCAAGTCATGTCATGTCATGTTAACTTCATACCATGCTGTGTACAAATATCATTTCATACATATTAAGCAAATTTATGATTACCAAGTTATGATAAAAAGGCGTAAGGATATAAAAAGGGTAAAAGTGTATGCCATAGGGACTCAAGTATCTACGCGCGTACCTCTACGCTAGGCTAAGGGGCTGTTTCACTTAACAAAATGCCTGGAAGTCGAATTTTGAAAATAAAACGAAGAAGAGTACAAGAAGTACAAATTTGATTCTGGGAAAGTATTGCTGTAGAAGTCTGATCTGTAAATGATCACTTTGTTTCTTGGACCATACGATGATGATGAAGATCACCGCTTGAAGATGAACAACTTGGAAGAACTAAGTCACCATAAAGGTATCGACGCACTTGAGCACTGATGGCGAGGTCGAATGCTTTCCTGCTTTGCTTTACTCTGTTCTGAAAGAAAGGTTGAAGAAGAATGCTCTAGAGAATAAAAAATCTCTGAGTTCTAATCTCTCTGTCTTTTCTCCTGTCTCTGTGTGTGTATCTGAGAAAGATAAGTCTATTTATAGACTTGGGCTCTTATGCGTAAAAACTCAGCAAAAGTTCCATCTTTACGCTAACAACTGCCACCCACGACCGAAGCCATCTTCTGCATATGTTGACACGTGTCCCATCATTTCAGTAAGAATAGGATGCACGTACACACGTTCTTCAAGATGTGTGGCATGAAAGCCATTTAGGCAGACCACGTTCTCAACTGGTGAAGAAGAATAGGGCGTAAAACAACCCCAATGTACTCCGAGCGTAAAGCAGTGGACTAGGCGTAAAACAGTCCTGTCATAGATTTCCTGCGTAAAGTGGTTATTGAATAACCTTGAGCGTAAAGTAGCCCAAATAGACTTTACGCACACGTCGACTTTCGAGCGTAAAAACTCATATAATTTCCGTGCGTAAAAGAATCCATAGTGTGAGCGTAAAGTAGCTCAGTCCACATACTAAACGACAACATTGGTCTCTGTATAAAATAAATCCCTTCAAAATCTGTGGTATATGCCATCATCAATATCTTCATGTCAGAGTTTGCATTAAATACGAGACTTGACAGCTTTGTCCAGCGTAAAAGTGGCTAATCTGTCCTTGGCGTAAAATCATGGGTGTAGACCCGAGCGTAAAATGATCTGCCTACTTTAGGCGTAAAGTGATTAGCCTTGTCTTGGGCGTAAAGTATTTAGCCTCTCTGCGGTGTAAAGTAGATCAATTTGAGTGGAATGATCTATCACTTTGACTCATTCTGTGAAGCATTTTTACGCTCCTACAAGACCCCCTTCAAAGTTTTCGAATGTCTTCATAATTCGAAATACTTTGAACAGCAGCGTAAAAATTGAGTTTTGACCAGTCAGCGTAAAATTTGGGATACGCAACAGTCGTCCGTGTAAAAGTGGGGATATCCAACAGTCGGCGTAAAATCATTAAATAGTGTCGGTCAACATTCAACCATCACAATAAATTTTCTTCTTGAAACTTTCGAACGCCTTTTCACTTCCCCGAGTTTGCATTAATAATGAACAGTTTCCAATGAGGAATATAGAGAGTTGATTTAATCGTATAAATAAGAAAAAATTCTTCACTCTTGTCATTCATCTCCATAGTGACATGGCACCAAAGAAGGAGATTAACAATGAAGAGGCTTCGGGCTCAAGGATTGACTTTGAGCGAGCACGCAACTTTGTAGAGTGCTTCGGATTAACTCCAGCAGTCTTTAGTCGCATCGATGGTGGTCCCCCGACTGCATATGAGGGCTCAGAAGATGCAGAAGCATTTTTAAATCTGATGCGTCGCTCTGGGATTCGTAACATACGCGAGTTGGGTGCCTCCCTTCGTCAACCCAACGAAGGAGAGAGAAAATGATATTTCATGTATTGCGACTCTCTTATATGTAGGGCTCCACTCCCTCATTTTTATAAATAAAGTTTTGATGTTAATCTCATCTGTTGGTGCATAGAACTGTTCAACACTTTTTTTGACTGCTTCTGTGGTTGTTCATTCCCAAGAAACAAACCAACACGTGGCATCTGTCTTGTGGTTACGAGAGCCTTTTAATAGGATCTTTTCCCGAAATAGACTCCCAACAGTTTATTCAGTCTTTATAAATAGCTGAGAATGTTTCATATATTCTCATTCTTATTCCTTTGAAGATAACTTTTCGTAATGACGTTCTCCAACAAATGACACTGGCGATGCTTTCCAATGGCGTTCCTTTGTACGTCCGATCACCAGATGCAGATTCATCCACTATTAGAGCCAAACCATTTGACCTAAGTGGTAAGTCTGATCGTAAGCAATTATCTGCCTTTGAAGTTTCTGAAGTACTGGCGTAAAAGCCTTGCCGAATAGTAGTACACCTGAAGCACTGGCGTAAAAGCCTTGCTGAAGCACTAGCGTAAAAGCCTTGCTGGAGCACTAGCGTAAAAGCCTTGCTGAATAGTGGTATACCTGAGACACTGGCGTAAAATGCCTTGTAGTCTGTTGTAGATAAAACAAGACGCATGAGCATCCTCTTTTTTTTTTCTTCTTTTCTTTTTTAGTTAGCGTCTCATACTCATCTGATGGTACTTCTATTTAAAACACTTCTTCTTTGTTGTTTTCTGCAGGAGTTTGGCGTTGATAGGCATCATGAGCAGATCTCCATTAGGCTTTGATAACCGATAGGCACCATTAGAAAATACGGTCTCAATAACATAAGGACCCTCCCATTTTGCTTGGAATTTCCCTTTACTTTTATGAGTCATCACCATCGGTCTTCGAACAGCCAATACTAGTTCGCCAACCTTGAACACCCTCTCTTTAACTTTACGATTGAAAGTTTGAGATATGCGGGCTTGGTATAGCTCAATATGTTGTTGTGCTTGAAGACGCTTCTCATCCAATCCTTCAAGTTCTTGGAGTCGTAAGCGATCATTATTCTATGTAGTTAGCTCATTAGCAATGGCTATCCGTAAAGATAGAATTTGGATTTCCAAGGGAAGAACAACCTCACATCCATAAACCAATGAAAATGGTGTAAAACCAGTATAAGTTCGGACTGTTGTTCGATAAGCCCATAAACATTCTCCAAGTTTCTTGTTTCAATCACGTTTATTAGAAGAGACAAACTTTTTAAGAAGTTTAATGATCGTCTTATTGAAGGCTTCGGCTAAACCATTAACAGCTAGATTATAAGCCGTAGAAGCCAAATTTTGAATTCGATTCTTATTACAGAACCAATAAAATGCCTGACTGGCGAATTGTGGACCATTGTCATGAATTATTCGTCGAGGAATCCCGAAGCGATAAATGACATGATGTTTGATGAAGCTGATCACATTAGATATTTTTACTTCAACAAGAGGAACTGCTTCTGCCCACTTAGAAAAGTAATCGGTTATAGCTAATATGAACCGATGTCCTTTAACAGAAGGAGGGTTAATAGGACCAATGACATCCATATCCCAAGCTTCGAAGGGCCAAGAAGCTGCTGTAGGATATAGAAATTCAGACGGTTGATAAATAAAATTAGCATGAATCTGACATGCTTTATATCTTCTGGCATAGTCTACAGCATCTGCTATCATAGAAGGCCAATAATACCCCATTCTTCGAATACGGTCTTGTAATTTAGGACCTGGTTGATGAGCACCACAAACACCATCATGAGCCTCTCGTAGTGTTTGTTTGGCTTCACTTTCTGAGAGACAACGCAGTAAGAGTCCATCATATGATCGACTATATAACATATATAAAGACGAATCATAATAAAATCGAAATGATCGTCTCTTAATTGATGCAGCTTCTTTTGGATCTTCAGGCAAAATTCCGTGAATCGCATAGTCAATGAATGGAGTTCTCCAATCCCTCTGTTGGGAACTAACCTCTGTAGTATAACTTTGTTCAACATAAAGATTATTCTTGATACAACACAGATCTCGGTCCAACAAAGTAATTATATTTTGCCTTCGGATTGGAACAGCCAAATCTGCAGCTAGACTAGAAAGAGCATCAGCCTCAACATTCTGAGAACATGGTACAAATTCAATGAAGAATCCTTTGAATGAAAGGACCAACTCGACTACCACCTGATGGTAAGGGATGAGATCAGGGTTTCTGACCTCATAAGTTCCTCTAACTTGATTAACAATCAATTGAGAATCTCCATAAGCTTCTAGGAACTCAATATCCAATTGTTTTGCTACTTGGAGACCAATCAATAGAGCATTATATTCTGCTACATTGTTGGAACATGGTTTATTGAGAGAATAGACACGGTATATGACCATTTTGCTAGAAGAAACCAAGACGATTCCTACCCCAGAGACAATGTTGCCTTTAGGTCCTACTCGTGATGCTCCATCAAAATATAATTGCCATATATCATTCTTCAAAATTATGTTGCAATCCACGACTTCATCTGGAATGTCCTCATATAACTTTGATATTTCTGGTATAGGGTGAGCAGCTAAGAAATCAGCTAATGCTTGACCCTTTACTGATTTTTGAGGCACATAAATCATATCATAAGGAGTGAGCAACATTCCCCAAGTAGCTAATCTGGAATTAAGAATACTTGGCTTTCTCATCAATACCCGAATATGATTTATTCTAGAGATGACATGAATAGTTTGTCCTGTCACATAATGTCTTGTCTTTTGTACGGCAAAAACCAAAGCCAGACAATCCTTTTCTACAGGAGTATACCTGTGTTCAGCTCCAACCATCATTCGGCTAAGATAATAAATTGCATGTTCATGACCCATATCACTTTTCTGTACGAGAAGAGCACCAAGTGAATGATCCAAGGCTCGAACATATAGCAAAAATGGTTTTCCTACCACTGGAGGTACCAGGACAGGTGGATTTGTAAGGTATTGTTTAATATCATTGAAGGCTTCTTGACACGCTTCATCCCAGACAAAAGATACACCTTTCTTTAACAGACGGGAGAAAGGTTGACATCTTCCAGAGAGATTAGATATAAATCTCCTGATATAGGCAATGCGGCCCTGAAAACCACGGAGCTCTTTCAGATTGCGAGGAGAATGCATTTCGAGGATTGCTTTAACTTTATCAGGGTCAACATGGATACCCTGAGAAGTAATAATAAATCCTAAAAACTTGCCACTGGAAACCCCTAAGAAAGACTTGGTAGAGTTCATTTTCAATTGATGTTGACGCATCAATTCAAATACTGTCTTTAAGTCTTGAATATGATCATCTTTTGAACGACTTTTAATAGCGATGTCATCTACGTAACATTCAACTGTCTTTCGTAGATGCTCTTGAAAGATGTTGCTCATAGCCCGTTGATATGTAGCACCGGCATTTTTAAGACCAAACGGCATAACCGTATAACAGTAAACTCCGAGGGGTGTTCGAAAAGAAGTATGTTTCTCATCTTCTGGATACATCTTGATCTGATTGTATCCTGAAAATCCATCCATGAAAGACATACGTTCAAAACCGCATGTATTGTCTATCATGACATCAGTAATAGGAAGTGGAAATTCGTCTTTTGGACAAGCCGTGTTAAGATCTCGATAATCTATACAAACTCGGACTTTTCCGTTCTTTTTCATAACAGGAACAATGTTGGCAACCCAATCCGGGTGTTGCTCTTCACGCATAAATCCACATGTGATCAATTTTTGACTTCTGCTTCGATTGTATCCATCATATCTGGTCTAAAGCGCCGTTGCTGTTGTTTTACAGGCTTGGTGTTAGGCAAAATATTGAGCTTATGAGTAGCAACTTTAGGATCTAGACCCGACATATCCTCATAACTCCATGCAAAGATGTCAATATATTCTTTGATCAGTTTTATTAACTCTTTCTTTTTATCGTCAGAAAGGTTCTTACTGATGAATATTGGTTTGGACGTAGTTCCATCTCCGACATCAATCTGGACAACCTCGTCCTCTGTAGGTGGCTGTCTTTGTTCAAAACGAAGTTCCCATTGAGTGTCCATTTGTTGGGCCCAAGGGTCATTTTCAAATGGCTCGGATTCATCATCAATCTGAACCATGTAAGCTGAAAATACCTGCTCAAATTCATCAAATGATTGTGAAGGATTAGAAGAGAATTCTTCTTGTATATCGTCATTAAACATATGGGATGGATCATATCCCAATCCATGACGAGTCTTTTGATAAAACGGATCACCATATAACGGAAGTCGTCTACCTTGACTTTAATCAATGGTAGATTTGCCAAGATTTGCCAAGATTGACAATCAATGAGGACGGATCACCATATGAGGACATACAGTCTGTTCGTAGATTTGCCAAGATTGACAATCAATGGTAGTTATGGATCATTCGTACAAGAGGTACGCCCTTTGACTTTAATCAAAAAGGGTTGAACTTGGCTCTTAGTAGGAACATTTACTGATTCCTCAGATAAAGCTTGAGTTCTTCCTTTAACCTTGATTACCAAAGGTTGATCATTGACAGATTGGGATTGGATTCGTCCTTTGACTATGATCTTTAAAGGTTGCTCTTCTGGCGGATCTTCATTAAGAGACTGATCCTCAGTAGATGGTTGATCCTCAGCTATGTCTGATATCTCTTTCATATGCTCTTTTTTATAAAGCCTTGAATCAGAAAAATAGGCTTCAACACCCTTGAAATGATTGATATCAGCAAACTCAGTCTTCACAACTCCTTAAAAATCCACATACTTGAAGCATTGGTGGAGAGTTGAAGGCACGATATTATGCTCATGTAACCATGGTCTTCCAAGAAGGATATTGTAGGATACATCTGAGTTGATAACATCGAAGGTTACCATAGTTCGGAGATCGCCAATCTGAATCTGCAGACGAATCTTTCCCAGTGGTTTACTCTTGCCAGAGTTAAAACCGACTATCGTAGTACTAGTGTAAGTCAAATCACTAGTAGGAATCCTCAGGGGTCTTAGCATACTCTGAAGAATTATGCTAATTGAAGACCCAGGATCAATGTAGATCCTATCAATTTCAGTAGATCCAATATACCCAGTATAGTACAGAGGCCTGTCATGTTTGTTATGCTTCAACAGCATATCTTCTTGTGTAAAGGTGATATTGAGAATTGCTTCCATCACACTATGACATTGCAGACATGAAACTGGAGTATTATTAGGACTCTTGAGTTGAGCCAAGCATGAATCTGCCTGAAGTAGAGCTTCACTCAAAGTCTCCCTGCTTTCTCTAGAAAGACAAAGCAGTTCAAATATGGATAGTCTAGCCGGAGTATTGGCTAACTGAGCTAGAATATCAAACTTGTAAGGTTTCATCACCACCCCCTGACTGGAAGCAGACTTCAATGGAACGTCAAAGCGTACTGCTTTCTGTTTTTCCTTTTCAACCACCAAGGGTTTAGCAGGAATAGGAGAAGGTTGAGCTGCTAGCGTTTCTACTACATCTTCTGCTTCTTTGGAAGATCCCTCATAATCTTTGTGGTACTCCTTCCCGGATCTTGTACCAGCAAAAGTTTCTTCTTCAGACTCAAGATAAGGAAGTACCATATTACAGGATTTAGTCTTCCTTCCTTTAGCCCTTTTCTTGTAAGGTTTGTCATGGGGAATTTCAGAACCCAATCCAACAGTGGATTTTTGATTTTGAATTTGTAAAGGAAGTCATATTCCTTTATCATAATTCAAACCTTCTGCCTTCTGAAAGTCATAACCCATTTTTTTCATGAGAAGGACAGATTGCTGACTGTATAGATGAATGGGCAGCAGGCTTTTAACAAATGGTTCCACAGAGGAAAAAGAAGAGATCTCTGTATCCACAAGAGAATGTGTAACACCCAGATTTTTAAAATTAGGGTATTTTTAAAATTTTATTATTTTTATTATTTATTAGTGGTACTTTAGTCATAATATGATTTTTTGTGATTTTTAGTTAAGTTAAACCATTTTCTAAGTCATGACTTATGACTTTGTGACTTTACTAGTATAACCCTAGTGTAAACCCTAGAGATTTCATAACCTAGAGACTAACCATGATCATGTGAGCCTAGCCATAGGTTTAGAACTTCAAATTAGGGCTTTTTAGCCTAAAGGATATTTTGATAATTTTCTAGAAATTATTTAGAATTATTTGGATTTATGTATTTTTATTATTATTTAATTGTTGATTAGTGTCATATTAGTCTCTAACCTAATTTAGCACTAATCTAGAGGTTAGCAACTAACCTAGAAGACTAATGTTAGATATTAGCTTTATGTATAAATATCTAGTTAGATAAATATCTAGATATTCCTTTTTTTTAGAAATTTAGAACCTAAATATCTAACCCCTTAGTCAAAGACTTAGGGGCTAAGTTTGCAAGGTGGTAGGACACCCTCCCCTACCCACATGGTAGCCAAGGGCACCCCCCTACACTACCCCGCTTCCTATATAATCCCATTAATTTTATTCATGATAAATTTACATGAAATTTATACCTAGAAATTCCATTTCCTACACAAGACCACAACTTGATCAATTTTGATCCAAATCACCTCTAGTTTCTTGCATTGGACTCCCCTACACTAGAGGGTACTAGTTAGGGCCTGCTATTGAGGATTTAAGGGGCTTTGGGCATCACCAAGTGGAAGGACACCCCCCCTCTTTTATTGATTTCCATTGGAAATACACAAATAGGTAAATGCCCTCAAACCATGTTAATTTTGTGTTTTCTCTTCATATTTGCATGCATCTAGGTACTAGAGAACTGTAGGTCAAGTTTGGTGAAAAATAGGATTGGTTTGGTGTCCGTATCGGATACGTATCCTAAGCTAGAATTCATTGTTTGGTGAAATGCCACAAAGAACTTGTTTTTATTAAAATGTAGAACGAAGTATATTTTCTGGTAGCCCTAGACTAGTAGAACACAACCCTAACCTACTAGACACAAAACCGTGTCGTATCCGTGTCCAAAACGGACACGAACCCACTGCACGAGACTCTCGTGCATGCCCTGCTACCCCACCCCTCGTACTCACTGCACAGTACACTAGGACACAAGATTTTTGACATGGACACGGGGGCAATGTCTGCGAACATGCCCCCAAAGTTTGGTGTCGCATCGTGTCGTGTCGAGTGAGAAATCTCACTCGCACTGGACACACGCTGTCAGCGCACACGCGCGCGGGGACAACTTCGCGCGTATCGTATCGCACGGACACGATATGTTGGCACCTCGTACTGACACGAGAGTGTAGCCCTATGTGTGGCGTACATGAGGACACGAGCACGAGATGCGTCGTGTCCTGTGTCGCGAGCACGAGGCATGTGCATCTCTGCACGACGCAGTGAAAATCGTGCGTATCAGTCGAGTTTCCTCGACTGATACGGCTCTCGTGTCGACGCTGTAGGACACGTGGACACGTAACAGAGTGTCCATCGTGTAGCCCTATATGTGGGCTACACGTGTGTGTGACCACGAGATGTGTCGTGTCTCGTGGTGTGTCCACGAGACACGTGAACACGTGCACGACGCTGTGCACTGTGTTGTGTATCCTAGTTTACCCGTGTGGTGTTTTCGTGTGTTTTGACACGTGAAACCGTGTCGTGGTGTCGTATCAGGTACCTAGGACACTAGGGTATATGTGGGGTGTCAATTACCAACCTAGAGTTTCGAGCCATAGCTTGGTTTCGTGTAAGAAATTGGGATTACCTAGTTATCGAGTAAACAGTGCAATATTTCCTGATTTTGGGATTATTTCCCAGTTTTTCAAATCGAGATTCAAATCGATTTTGAGTATGATTTATACATATACATGTGTATTTTCAGTGTATATATATGTAGTATATATGTATGTGAGTGTGTGGGTGAGTTTTTAGGTTGTGTACATGTATATACTTAGGTATATACATGTATGTGTATATTAGGTGTGTGTGTATTGTGTGTGTGTGTTGGGGTTGTTTTCTGTTCTCAGAAAACTGAGAACAGCCCCCCCATTCCTGTTATCTCTGTCGCTCTCTCACTGTCCCTCTCTCTTTCAGTCTCTCTCTCTCTCTCTCTCTCTCTCTTACTCTATGTCTCTCTCTCACTCTAAGTCTTTCACCCTCTATATATATATATATATATATATATATGTAATATATAAATAGGTTATATATATATATATATATATATATATATATATATATATATATATATATATATATATATATGATATATATACATTTTGTATTAGATCATTGTGTCATTTTATATATATATGTGAGTGTGGGTTTTGGTATTGTATATAGAGTGTTCATATTGATATATAGGTAGTAGGTAGATAGTGTCTATCTATCTATATATATATATATATATATATATATATATATATATATATATATATATATATATATGTATGTATGTATGACTTCTAAATATAGGTTAGATGAAAACCTATAACCATTAGCCTATGGCTAAGCTACTAGCCTATGGCATAGGGGCTAACCCAAATTGACCCTTGTTGACTAAGGGTTGACCAAAGTCAACCTTAGGTGAAACTTGACCTAGTTGACCTAGATTGAACTAAGATTAACCTAGAATGACTAGTTTGACATTGGTTGACCTAACTTGACTAGTAGACTAGTTTGACTAGATAATTGACCATTGTTGACCAAAGTCAACTATAGGTCAACCATGACCTAACTGACCTAGAAATGGTTTGGATAGACTTAAGAGGACTTGTTGACTAAGTTTGACTAAACCCTAGGCTATTAACTAGTTGGTTTAGGGTTGACCTATATATGAGTATACTATTGTGACTTGGGTTTTGTGGAAGGACTTACGTATGGGTTAAGTTAGATACTTAGAGTCAAGTCATGACTTGAGATTGGAATGTGGGATTAGCTTGAATATAGGATTAAAGTTGGTATTATATATATATATATATGTATATATATGTGTGGTATACTTGTATAGGTATTGGTTATACCTTAACCTTGTGGTATTAACTTAGATAGTTGAACATTGACCTAATCACCTTGCTGACTAGTCTTTGTTTGACCCAAAACCTTAGTTGGTCTAAGTTTGACCCAGACTTGACCCAGATTGATCATGTTGACTAGTATTTGACTAGTTTGATTACAATATTGACCAAGAGCTGACTTTAACCTAGATTTGACTAACCTTGACTTGTTTGACCTTGTTTGACTTTATTTGACTCAGTTTGATCCCCTGTGACCTAGTATGACTTCTTGTGACCCAGTTTGACTATTGAGTTGACCAAGAGTTGACTTTTGACCAGATTGACCTAGAATCATGTAGTATGCATTGTATACTTTATTTTTACCATTGTGGATACATTGTGACTTGTATTACTCTGATTAGGAGCCATACACCTCTCCTCAGACAGTATATCCTCTTCAGACATTCAGTTATCAGGCGAGTACATTCTCTGACCGTTTCATACTTGCCAGAATTTATATTCTTGCTCTAGATTACTTTACTTGATGCTGACACGATTGTTATCACGGATTGATACTATATGGATCTTTTCATGAGATGTTATCCCCCTCGGGAGCATCAGATACTTTTGTCACGTGTGTTTCACTTACATCATGTATCTCATGCTTCTATTTTTATGTATCTTCATGTATCAGCTAGTGACTCATGTACTCTCATGATCACCGAGCCTCCATGAATCTTCATGAATCACTCACGTATTACCCAATTATGGGCTTATCATGAATCTTAACGTAACCTGAATGGATCCTTATGTATTGATTGGGGAAACGGGGGAGTAGAAGTGGACATGTGAATAATTCCAAAGTAGTATAATTATGTACAAACTCAGTAGTGTAATCATGTATAAATTCCATCCATTCATATGCCTATCTTGTGCTCTACATCACTAGCCACTTACAGTTCTCTATATACAGTAGATATTTCCTTTATAGCTATCTCTTTTGCTACATATATCTTCCTTCAGCAGTTCCTGTATTTTACTCTATTGCATGCTTTATATTTTCTATCATACTATGCACTGCGTGAGATGTATTGTGCTCGTTCCTGTCCTGACTGGACCTGTTGAAAATATTACAGAGGATGAGGATGAGGCCCTGGTGACTACCTATTATGGAGCAGGACTAGATGATACTTATGTTGTGGACCCTCAGCAGGATCCACCTGCAGCTGAGGATGTTGCCCCAGTAGTCTAGGCTAGTTTAGCTAGACAGTCTTTCTGTATTATCTTTTTGTCTCACATTCTGAGTTGTATTTTGAGATGTTGAGATGTATAGACTCCTAGACTTATTCTGTATATTGGGTCGACATTCTGGATATTATGTTGTACTAGACACTTAGACTTATTCATCTATGATACTGTTCTCTTGAGTTACTATCTATCTATCTGTCTTTCATTCTTCTACCCTAGATGTGATTGAGATTGTTATCTGTTATGTCACCTCCATTCGGAGAGTATAAACTGTACAGGTACATTTTATATTGTTAGATGATTGACCTAGGACAGCGTTCTACCGCCGACACTGTGGCGTAGGCTGGACGTACCCACTTCTCGTGCCCCTATACAGGGTGCGGGTCGTGACACGATTTTAGTGGTGGCCCATGCAGGTCGAGTTTATGTAGTGATATTCGAACTAGAGTATCACTACAGCCTGTGATAGGATTGGAGGAATAGGCTTAGTAAGAGAGGATACTCAATCACTGTTAGGATACTTTAAGAGATTCCTGGGATGACCCTTGAGAATCTCATTTGAAATTCAATTTAAACTCCTTTTCCCTTGATTGAATTTGATTTTGGAGGATTCACTGTAGAACTTTGAATCCTGGTGTTAGTTGATGATTTTGAAATTTTTTTGTAGTTGTTGATTTTAATTTCTTAGTGTTAGATTAATATCTTTTATTTTAAGGTACTCAATCACATGTATGAGAAAACTCTTATCTGTTTCTTGCCATCTAATTCTCTTGCTAATTGCTTTTCATTGAAATGAACTGTCCCATCTATTTTTGTATCTTGCTCAGCTTCTTCTACCAATCTATGTGATTGTATCCCAAACCTGACTTACTCGACATTTCCTCGAATCAAGACTTATTGAGACCTTCTAACCTTGACCTATGATTTGATCGAACCCTAACTATATTCATCTAGTAGCCTATCTATCCCTAAGACTGTGTTCCTAAATTATTTACTAGATTCCTAATTAATTTTATTTCTTGGGTTAATTTGATCTTCTTTAATTTTTGCATCAATTTGTCACATCTTGAACTCCCACTTTCTATTCTAGATCATTGGACGTCCTTTACCGTGATTTAGATATTCAGAGTATAATACTAGCTGTTACCTTCCAACAAACTTCACATGTAAGACCTAGACTAGCCTACCTTCATGTAGGTATTCCATGTCCCACTAAAACCCGTCTCCTTGTACTCTATTTTCTTGACATGATTTTCTGGTCAAATGGCTAAACTATAACTCTACCATGATACTAAAATAATTCTTATTTCAATTAGAGATCAACCTTGGCTCAATTCTTTCGACCTGGCATGTGATGATGTTCTGCTTGAACCCTCAAATACTTAACCTCGTACCTTATCTTGAATGCTTGACCCGATTGGTTAAGGATCTTGGACTATGTATCTTCTTTTATCATTTCCACCCTTACTTATATCTTATGCTACAAATTTATCCTTAGTTTTACAAGCTTATCCTTTTTGAGCTTGATCATGATATATTTTATTGGGTGGGCACCCACTAACATATTATCTAATCAGAACTGGCGCATGATGGTCTGATCAACCTATTGCATTTTTGGTTCACTTTTCATATATTAATCTACGTGGATGGCGACACAGTTAAACTTGCCCTAGAATCTTATCCGCAACAGCCTTGACAATTCTCCTTAGAATTATTTCATCACCTATGAACCTCGTATTCATATCCAGTTGGATTAAATCATGACCTGGATCTTCATCATTGGATGCTCGTGCTCATACTTGATTTTATTGATTTCCCATCTTGCCCAATCTCGATTTATCCTAAAATTGATCAACTTAGATCGTGTCAAGACTAAAATCTATTTGTGATTGTTTGTACCTAAATTTTTAATTTTTTTTATGGAATGGTAACTTTAATGATTTCTCACTTATTAATAACCAATTTTCATATAGGATGGTAGACGGCCTATAGCCTTGATGATTGTTGTTCCCTTACCTTCCGAATTAGGACACCTTAGATTGCTGTACGTTTTGATACCATAGGACAGTATTGATCTAGAATGACTAGTGCACCTAGATGAGACCGCAGGCTGTTCCATTTAACCTGTCCCCCTGGTACCACTATTGTATCATAGTTTCTGGCTTAATTAAGGCCATAGACCTTTCCCACTCTAAATTATGATCATCATAGGCACATTAACATGACTTTTAAATTTGGAGCACAAGACTAGTTGTTTTTTTTTAAAACTAATTTCACGTACATGACCTAGACATGACACTCTATACCCATGACCTTAGTGTCCCACTCAGGCATACCATTGTGTGCTTCATTTGCTTAGTACGATTTTTCTGACCCGAGACTCCATCCTGATTACCCTATGGAGTTACTTTTGGCTTCGATTTGAATTAAGGACACCTTATGACCTAAAAACTGCCAGCGAATTTTTGGACATGACCCAGTATAGGTCTACTACCCATATTTTGGTTGTTGACCTTGTATGTTGCCTAGGTAGTGGCTTCGACCCTGATTGTTGGAGGTTTGACCTAGGAGGAGTACGCCCATCTAAATTTCGAGAACGAAATTATTTTAAGGTGGGTAGACTTGTAACACCCAGATTTATGAAATTGGGGTATTTTTGAAAATTTATTATTTTTATTATTTATTAGTGGTACTTTAGTCATAATATGATTTTTTGTGATTTTTAGTTAAGTTAAACCATTTTCTAAGTCATGACTTATGACTTTGTGACTTTACTAGTATAACCCTAGTGTAAACCCTAGAGATTTCATAACCTAGAGACTAACCATGATCATGTGAGCCTAGCCATAGGTTTAGAACTTCAAATTAGGGCTTTTTAGCCTAAAGGGTATTTTGATAATTTTCTAGAAATTATTTAGAATTATTTGGATTTATGTATTTTTATTATTATTTAATTGTTGATTAGTGTCATGTTAGTCCCTAACCTAGTTTAGCACTAATCTAGAGGTTAGCAACTAACCTAGAAGACTAATGTTAGATATTAGCTTTATGTATAAATATCTAGTTAGATAAATATCTAGATATTCCTTTTTTTAGATATTTAGAACCTAAATATCTAACCCCTTAGTCAAAGACTTAGGGGCTAAGTTTGCAAGGTGGTAGGACACCCTCCCCTACCCCCATGGCAGCCAAGGGCACCCCCCTACACTACCCCCCCTTCCTATATAATCCCATTAATTTCATTCATGATAAATTTACATGAAATTTATACCTAGAAATTCCATTTCCTACACAAGACCACAACTTGATCAATTTTGATCCAAATCACCTCTAATTTCTTGCATTGGACTCCCCTACACTAGAGGTACTAGTTAGGGCCTGCTATTGAGGATTTGAGGGGCTTTGGGCATCACCAAGTGGAAGGACACCCCCCCTCTTTCATTGATTTCCATTGGAAATACACAAATAGGTAAATGCCCTCAAACCATGTTAATTTTGTGTTTTCTCTTCATATTTGCATGCATCTAGGTACTAGGGAACTGTAGGTCAAGTTTGGTGAAAAATAGAATTGGTTTGGTGTCCGTATCGGACACGTATCCTAAGCTAGAATTCATTGTTTGGTGAAATGCCACAAAGAACTTGTTTTTATTAAAATATAGAACAAAGTATATTTTCTGGTAGCCGTAGACTAGTAGAACACAACCCTAACCTACTGGACACAAAACCGTGTCGTATCCGTGTCCAAAACGGACACGAACCCACTGCACGAGACTCTCGTGCATGCCCTGCTACCCTACCCCTCGTACTCACTGCACAGTACACTAGGACACGAGATTTTTGACATGGACACGGGGGCAATGTCTGCGAACATGCCCCCAAAGTTTGGTGTCGCATCGTGTCGTGTCGAGTGAGAAATCTCACTCGCACTGGACACGCGCTGTCAGCGCACACGCGCGCGGGGACAACTTTGCGCGTATCGTATCGCGCGGACACGACATGTTGGCACCTCGTACTGACACGAGAGTGTAGCCCTATGTGTGGCATATATGAGGACACGAGCACGAGATGCGTCGTGTCCCGTGTCGCAAGCACGAGGCGTGTGCATCTCTGTACGACGCAGTAAAAATCGTGCGTATCAGTCGAGTTTCCTCGACTGATACGGCTCTCGTGTCGACGCTGTAGGACACGTGGACACGTAACAGAGTGTCCATCGTGTATCCCTATATGTGGGATACACGTGTGTTTGACCACGAGATGTGTCGTGTCTCGTGGTGTGTCCACGAGACACGTGAACACGTGCACGACGCTGTGCACTGTGTTGTGTATCCTAGTTTACCCGTGTGGTGTTTTCGTGTGTTTTGACACATGAAACCGTGTCGTGGTGTCGTGTCAGGCACCTAGGACACTAGGGTATGTGTTGGGTGTCAATTACCAACCTAGAGTTTCGAGCCATAGCTTGGTTTCATATGAGAAATTGGGATTACCTAGTTATCGAGTAAACAGTGCAATATTTCCTGATTTTGGGATTATTTCCCAGTTTTTCAAATCGAGATTCAAATCGATTTTGAGTATGATTTATACATATACATGTGTATTTTCAGTGTATATATATGTAGTATATATGTATGTGAGTGTGTGGGTGAGTTTTTAGGTTGTGTACATGTATATACTTAGGTATATACATGTATGTGTATATTAGGTGTGTGTGTGTATTGTGTGTGTGTGTGTTGGGGTTGTTTCCTGTTCTCAGAAAACTGAGAACAGCCTCCCCATTCCTGTTATCTCTGTCTCTCTCTCACTGTCCCTCTCTCTTTCAGTCTCTCTCTCTCTCTCTCACTCTATGTCTCTCTCTCACTCTAAGCCTTTCACCCTCTCTATATATATATATGTAATATATAAATAAGTTTTATATATATATATATATATATATGATATATATACATTTTGTATTAGATCATTGTGTCATTTTATATATATATGTGAGTGTGGGTTTTGGTATTGTATATAGAGTGTTCATATTGATATATAGGTAGTAGGTAGATAGTGTCTATATATATATATATATATATATATATATATATATATATATATATATATATATATATATATATATATATATATATGTATGACTTCTAAATATAGGTTAGATGAAAACCTATAACCATTAGCCTATGGCCTAAGCTACTAGCCTATGGCATAGGGGCTAACCCAAATTGACCCTTATTGACTAAGGGTTGACCAAAGTCAACCTTTGGTCAAACTTGACCTAGTTGACCTAGATTGAACTAAGATTAACCTAGAATGACTAGTTTGACATTGGTTGACCTAACTTGACTAGTAGACTAGTTTAACTAGATAATTGACCATTGTTGACCAAAGTCAACTATAGGTCAACCATGACCTAATTGACCTAGAAATGGTTTGGATAGACTTAAGAGGACTTGTTGACTAAGTTTGACTAAACCCTAGGCTATTAACTAGTTGGTTTAGGGTTGACCTATATATGAGTAAACTATTGTGACGGGTTTTGTGGAAGGACTTATGTATGGGTTAAGTTAGATACTTAGAGTCAAGTCATGACTTGAGATTGGAATGTGGGATTAGCTTGAATATAGGATTAAAGTTGGTATTATATATATATATATATGTATATATATGTGTGGTATACTTGTATAGGTATTGGTTATACCTTAACCTTGTGGTATTAACTTAGATAGTTGACCATTGACCTAATCACCTTGCTGACTAGTCTTTGTTTGACCCAAAACCTTAGTTGGTCTACGTTTGACCTAGACTTGACCCAGATTGATCATGTTGACTAGTATTTGACTAGTTTGATTAGAATGTTGACCAAGAGCTGACTTTAACCTAGATTTGACTAACCTTGACTTGTTTGACCTTGTTTGACTTTATTTGACTCAGTTTGATCCCCTGTGACCTAGTATGACTTCCTGTGACCCAGTTTGACTATTGAGTTGACCAAGAGTTGACTTTTGACCAGATTGACCTAGAATCATGTAGTATGTATTGTATGCTTTATTTTTACCATTGTGGATACATTGTGACTTGTATTGCTCTGATTAGGAGCCATACACCTCTCCTCAGACAATATAACCTCTTCAGACATTCAGTTATCAGACGAGTACATTCTCTGACCGTTTCATACTTGCCAGGATTTATATTCTTGCTCTAGATTACTTTACTTGATGCTGACACGATTGTTATCACGGATTGGTACTATATGGATCTTTTCATGAGATGTTATCCCCCTCGGGAGCATCAGATACTTTTGTCACGTGTGTTTCACTTACATCATGTATCTCATGCTTCTATTTCATGTATCTTCATGTATCAGCTAGTGACTCATGTACTCTCATGATCACCGAGCCTCCATGAATCTTTATGAATCACTCACGTATCACCCAATTATGGGCTTATCACGAATCTTAACGTAACCTGAATGGATCCTTGTGTATTGATTGGGGAAACGGGGGAGTAGAAGTGGACATGTGAATAATTCCAAAGTAGTATAATCATGTACAAACTCAGTAGTGTAATCATATATAAATTCCAGCCATTCACATGCCTATCTTGTGCTCTACATCACTAGCCACTTACAGTTCTCTATATACAGTAGATATTTCCTTTACAGCTATCTCTTTTGCTACATGTATCTTCCTTCAGCAGTTCCTGTATTTTACTCTATTGCATGCTTTATATTTCCTATCATACTATACACTGCGTGAGATGTATTGTGCTCGTTCCTGTCCTGACTGGACCTGTTGAAAATATTACAAAGGATGAGGATGAGGCCCTGGTGACTACCTATTATGGAGCAGGACTAGATGATACTTATGTTGTGGACCCTCAGCAGGATCCACCTGCAGCTGAGGATGTTGCTCCAGTAGTCTAGGCTAGTTTAGCTAGACAGTCTTTCTGTATTATCTTTTTGTCTCACATTCTGAGTTGTATTTTGAGATGTTGAGATGTATAGACTCCTAGACTTATTCTGTATATTGGGTCGACATTCTGGATATTATGTTGTACTAGACACTTAGACTTATTCATCTATGATACTGTTCTCTTGAGTTACTATCTATCTATCTGTCTTTCATTCTTCTACCCTAGATGTGATTGAGATTGTTATCTGTTATGTCATCTCCATTCGGAGAGTATAAACTGTACAGGTACATTTTATATTGTTAGATGATTGACCTAGGACAGTGTTCTACCGCCGACACTGCAGCGTAGGCTGGACGTACCCACTTCTCGTGCCCCTATACAGGGTGCGGGTCGTGACAGAATGAGGAATAGATGTCTCTGTAACTACAGAAGGAGAAGGATTCGGGATACGAGGAAAAATCCCTGTAGGAGCTTTTTCGTAAGCAGCAAAGACTTGTTGTGCCCGGTATAAAGGGACACTATTTATAGCTAACCACTGCTGATGAGTAAGCTTGAGTTTGGTAGGAGGAGCTAGACTTGGAGGACATATGTCCAATCCTCTTAGTCTATCTTTCAAAGAAGCGCCATCCCATAGATAATCTGAATCGTCGGGATCTGGAATAACATGAGAAATCATGTTACAGGTTTTGACTTTCTTATCCTTCTTGGATTTTGAAGTTTTACCTTCATTTTCTAATTCAGGTATTAATTCAGGATGTACCCACATAATTTTACTATTCTTTAGTGTGAGTGGCAGCAATCCGTTATTTTCTTCTCTAGGAGGCGGGATATTCACAATCTTCATCGTCGCCTTCGGGATTGGGATGATTCCATCTGCTACTTGCTGTGGAGGAAAGTCCCCGAATTGAAGAGAAACCATATTGGTTGTAACCGTATGGTCATCATTAGTTAAGGCGATAGCACCGCCATTTATCAGCTCCTGGATTTTCTTCTTCAGGACATAACAAGCACTGGTAGGATGATTAATGTATCTATGATAGATACAATATTTGGGATTGTCAGTTAGATTCACCTCATTGGGCCTCTTTGGCTCTGGAATCTGAAGTTTGCCACTCTTCACCAGATATTGAAATATCCCTGGGATATCACTCTCATCAAAAGAGTATTCTTCCTTTGTTCTGGAAGATTCCTGGCTATTCGGCGTCATTTTATTCTTGGAAAGATTAACCATGAGGGTATCTTTTCCTTTTACATTACGATTACCGGGGTTATTACCAGGATTACTTTTCTTTCCTCTATCATCTGAGGCAAAAATCATCCCATGTTCACGAGCCAACCTACCATTGGTCTCGGCAGAAACTGCTGCTATGATGAACGAAGTCCAATCTGTGAATTGAGAACCCGTAAAAACAGCAATAGATGGTCGCAGATTCATCTTGCATGTATCATGAGTGCTGAATCTGGCATGCCAGGAGGCATCGTTAAAGTTGCCTGTCGGAAACGTTCAATGAATGTCCGAGTATCTTCTTTCTCCTTTTGCTTGATTTCTATCAAGGAGGACATGTTCATGTCCATACCTCCTTCATAGAAGCGGAAGAGAAACATTGCCTTAAATTCGTCGAAAGACGAAATACAATTGTCGGGTAAACTTCGATACCAATCATAAGCCGAACCCGTCAAGCAACCAATGAACACTCGAGTAAGAAGAGCATCATTTTTCTGCAGATGTACAGTCATAATATCAAAATAATTGATATATTAACTAGGAGAAGTCCTCCCATCAAACAATACCATGGATTGTGGCTTGAATTTTGGTGGAAAGGGTACATCGTTCCAATGAGGAGGATAAGGTTCTTTAATCCCTAACCTCTGGAGTTAATCCTTGTGCCTCAAGACTTCAAACTGTACTTTGAGTTCACGCACTGCTTGAATGACCTCAGTAGTTTGCGGAAGCACATTTGATTGAATAGTTGTTGGATGTACCGTAATCCCCACCGGAGATGGTACATCTTCTGGAATAATAGGATCTGGAGATGCAGAATTTTGATTAACAACAGGCTCTTGAACATTCAAAGGTATATCAGCCCCTTGACTATCTTGAGTTTGTGCTGCTACTGGTACTGGTGCTATTACTGTCGGTTGAGCAGTTTGCTGATTCAATATTATCTGATGCATGTTTTGCACCATGTTAAGCATGTCTTTCAGTGATTGCTCAACGGCAGTGAGACGCTGTTCTGTATTAACAGATGAGGTCTCTGGTTCATCTCCAACAGCGTAGGAATCAACCTCTCTTGAAGATATAGAAGGATCAGTATAGAAGTATGAATCGACACTGTCAGTCTCGGACTCAAAAGATTGAGTACCCCCAGCTTCTGAATCAGAAGTCTGCATTTGTCTTTGTCTTCTTGATCGAGTGTTCTGATATACTCCCTCAAAAGAATCAAGAAGCCTGTTGAACTGTTGCTGACCTGGGGTTTGGGACGTATTTCGTCTTGGACGTCGTCCTCTGTTAGTATGAGATGCCATGTTCACTAACGCATATGATAACTCATGTTCTTGATCTTCAGCTTGTTGTTGAGACACATTAAAACTCAATCGATCAAAAACTGATCGTTTTGAAGCCGAACAACAACAATTGATCACAACCTGGTGATAATCATAATGTTGTTTTTCTTGGGGAAATATCACCGAAGATTGTCTATTCTTATGCTTTTGTATTAGAAATTCACGTAAGTCAGAAGGAGTGGAGGGAGTAGTCTTCTTTATTACATTTGGGGTGGAGAAACGTTTAGTCCCCTGTGTATAAAGAAGATTACTGGCTGCATTCGCAGAACCAAATTGTACATTTCTACGCGTTTGGAGTTGTGTGCGTAAATCTTGAGATTTTTTAGCACGAAGGACTCTATTTTCATTGCGTGTAATTTATAAATTTGGTACTTTGCGTAGAGCAGTATAAGAAGGCTGTTGGTGTAGAACTGAAGCTTTACCAACAACATTTTTATGCTGTACACGTTTAGGTGCATTCACATTAGATGTAAAAACATCATTGCGAATTTTATCTACACTATCAAAGACAGGAGACTTACCTTTATGTGTAGAGCGTAAAAGTTGGTTATCTGCCACGTCACAGATGGGAGATTTTGTTTTACGTGAGGAGCATAATTTATTTGAGCCTACCACGTCACCGACGGGAGACTGATTCTTACACCCAGAAGCACAATCGTTAGAGTCTGCCCTATCACAAATGGGAGACTCATCTTTATGTACTGAGCGTAAAAGTTGGTTTTTACCCACTGAGCGTAAAACCTGGTTCTTACGCAGTGGGCGTGAAACCTGATTATCTTCACCGTTACAAACGGGAGATAAATTATCACACTTAGAGTGCAACTCTGAAGTAAGGACTGCCTCGTTACAAATGGGAGCCCCTACGACAGGAGTGGGAAGAATTCCCTTGCCACTAGCAGCAACAGAGAGATCAGAAGCTATTTTGGATTTAGAAATCCAAACTTTTCGTGCTTTGCGAGATTTTTGAACATTGGAGTAGCGAGAACCACCCCCAGTTCGGAGCATCCCTTCATAAGCAGTCTGGTCGAAGTGTACAACCAGAGTCTTCTTTGTCGATCCAATCGACACATCATCGTATTGAGCAATTGCCTCCTCGTCAGAGGAGAAGGTCGTCCCCAGCAGAGTCGCCATTTTTGTTTCACTTAACAAAATGCCTGGAAGTCGGATTTTGAAAATAAAACGAGGAAGAGTACAAGAAGTACAAATTTGATTCTGGGAAAGTATTGCTGTAGAAGTCTGATCTGTAAATGATTACTTTGTTCCTTGGACCATACGATGATGATGAAGATCACTGCTTGAAGATGAACAATTTGGAAGAACTAAGTCACCAGAAAGGTATCGACGCACTTGGGCACTGATGGCGAGGCCGAATGCTTTCCTGCTTTGCTTCACTGTGTTTTGAAAGAAAGGTTGAAGAAGAATGCTCTAGAGAATCAAAAATCTCTGAGTTCTAATCTCTCTGTCTTTTTTCCTGTCTCTGTGTGTGTATCTGAGAAAGATAAGTCTATTTATAGACTTGGGCTCTTGTGCGTAAAAACTCAGCAAAAGTTCCATCTTTACGCTAACAACTGCCACCCACGATCGAAGCCATCTTCTGCATATGTTGACACGTGTCCCATCATTTCAATAAGAATAGGATGCACGTACACACGTTCTTCGAGATGTGTGGCATGAAAGCCATGTAGGCAGACCACGTTCTCAACTGGTGAAGAAGAATAGGGCGTAAAACAACCCCAATGTACTCCGAGCATAAAGCAGTGGACTAGGCGTAAAACAGCCCTGTCATAGATTTCCTGCGTAAAGTGGTTATTGAATAACCTTGAGCGTAAAGTAGCCCAAATAGACTTTACGCACACGTCAACTTTCGAGCGTAAAAACTCATATAATCTCCGTGCGTAAAAGAAGCCATAGTGTGAGCGTAAAGTAGCTCAGTCCACATACTAAACGACAATATTGGTCTCTGTATAAAACAAATCCCTTCAAAATCCGTGGTATATGCCATCATCAATATCTTCATGTCAGAGTTTGCATTAAATGCGAGACTTGACAGCTTTGTCCAGCGTAAAAGTGGCTGATCTGTCATTGGCGTAAAATCATGGGTGTAGACCCGAGCGTAAAATGATCTGCCTACTTTAGGCGTAAAGTGATTAGCCTTGTCTTGGGCGTAAAGTATTTAGCCTCTCTGCGGTGTAAAGTAGATCAATTTGAGTAGAATAATCTATCACTTTGACTCATTCTGTGAAGCACTTTTTACGCTCCTACAGGGGCCTCAAGCGTAAAGTGGCTTACGCTAGCAAGAGCAAGGAGAGATAGCTCTACGCGAGCAAGGGCGCATGCGGGTGGGGTTTTACGCGAGCCCGGGCTTTACGCTAGCAAGCCGTAGGCAAGCGAGGCTCTATGCTAGTGAAACTCTACGCGAGTGACACTTTACGCACGCGAGAGTCTGCTCAAGCCAGGGTTTTACGGAAGCACGATTTTACGCGAGCGGAAGAGCCCCGAGCGTAAAATTCGAAGAAACTCTGCGTAGAACGGAGTATACTGGCACGCAAATACGTGTGCGTAATAAGGGAATACTATGCGAACACGTGAAAGCTTGTGCGTAAAGGGGTAAATGATACGCTGGCACGTAAAACGTGGGCGTAAGATTAAACACTACGCTAACATGTTAGAACGTGTGCGTAAAACTTCATCTTCTCCCCAAGGCCGGTATAAGCAGGCGTAAAAGCTCAAGAACTCAAGAAAAATCCCATCTTGGTCAAATCTCGATAAAATCCAACCATTCAAGAGCCAAACTTGCGTAAAATCGAATCCCCTACTACATAGACTCTCCATTTCGGAAACAACCAAGTTTTAGAAGATCAAAACCATGAAGATCAAAAATGCTAAAACTTAGATCTACATAAAATGAGCCAGGGAATTCGAAAATGCTAAATACTAAAGTGACTTAGAATCTCATGAGAAAGACAATGGAACAACAAAATCTGAGTTCCTCCATAAAGCAAGTTGCACTTGCCTAAACCTCTCTCTGGTCGGTAGAGAGAGTTAATGGAGGAAGGAGAAGAGTAAATGATGAAGTGAATGAGGAGAGAGAATAGGTTGTTGGAATTAATAAATGATGGAGGGTGGTAGGTACGGGTTTGCATTCCAACCCAAACCGAACCAACCAAGCCGAACCCAATCGAACCCAATGCATGCCAGAACCATAAAATTCTAACTAACTTATGCCAATGCAGAACCCAAGGCTAGCCAGTCAAGACAAGTCGATCCAGGATGAACCTAAAATAAACCAAGGCAAGATTAAACCAGGATTAAGCTAAACATGACAAGTCTAATTACGGGTCGAGATTACGTACACGTATAACAAAATACATAATATGAACTACAGACGTTACACTGCTAGCCGAGGAAGGGGCCGAGGCAAGGAACCCATGTCGAAGGCGGAGGCTCTCGTGAAGGAAGAGATACTATCTCCGTTCGTCAAACAAAAGCCGGTGACTGTTAAGAAGGAGGTGTTACCAAAGGTCGAGGTCAAGGAAGAACCGATGACCATCAGGGAAGAGATTGCTCCCAAGGTTGAAGTTAAGGAGGAGCCACCGTCAGAGAGTAGTAGCATCGGGACTGACCCTCCTGTTCCTGCAGAAGACCTCAACCAGATTGAGCCTTCGTATGCAAAGTGGCTGAGAGAATGGTACATGCCTCAACGCAACTATGATCCCTGGCTGTGAGCATTCATCGTCTGACTTGCGGTCTTTGCTGAGGCCAAAGTCGATTTTCCTTTTTATTGAATGTTTGTGTTTAAGTATTGAATATTTATGTGTTTTGTGTGAACAATTTGAATGCTTGGGATATTTGTGTGTTGGAATTGTTTGTGTGTTTTATATATTGGAATTGTGTATATTGGAATTGCTTGGAATTATTTATGTGTTTTGTATATTGGAATTGTGTATATTAGGAATGTCCAGTTTTATGCTATCTTTTTCCAAAAATTCCCAGTTACCGACGGACTGGCGACCACTTTCCGACGGACTATCCGTCGCTAACTGGGGGATTCCCAGTTAGCGACGGATGCACGACTAAAAGCCGACGGGTTATCCATCGCCAAGGTCCTGGAATTATGAAAGATATCCAGGAGCCTGTCGACGGATTATCCGTCGCTACTCCGCCGCTAATCCGACGAGGGTGGTGACGGACTAGCGACGGTTTAGCAACATATTTTGCGTATTATAAACTCTCTAATACGCATTTAACGACGATTTAGCGATGGATTGTCCATCGCTAAACGTTGCTATATTAAAATTTTAAACTGTCGAAGTTGACAGGAAACCGTCGGCTAGCTGTCGCTAACCGTTTTGACGTAGCCAACGGTAAACCGTCGCTAAGTAGTCGCTAAGCGACGGACTAGCGGCAGATTTGTTTTAGCGACGAGGTTATTCCCGACAGATTTTTTCAGCCAGTATCCGTCGGTAATCCGCCGGTAATGTCAATTAGCGACGGATACGGCCGTCGCTAAATCGTTGTATTTTAGTAGTGTCGAGGCGCGCCTCCCGTCGACCCGCTGACCGGCCGACGCCTCCGTGCGCCGCCCGACCGGCCGCGTTAGACCGCTAGCCTCCCGTCGGATCTCCGCTGGCCTTGCGCACCACAGCGCACGTTAGCCGGCGCAGCAACCGACGTTCCGTACGTACGTCGGCGCTCGCCCGCCGGCACAGCAGCCCGCCCGCCGTCCAAGCCGCGACCCACGCGCCAGTAGCTGCGTGGCCGCCCCCGTGAGTGCCACCTTCCGCACGTCCGTGCGTGTCCCGCGTACCCGTGCGTACGTGTTCCGCGTGCGTTCCGAGTTCGAGGCCTCCCATCGGTGCTCCGTCATCAACCACTCGGTAAGCCTGACCTTCTGTGTATTTTTACATAATGCAAAATCTGTCCATGTTCCAGCCGGAATTGACAGAATAAAGCTCTGTCAATTTCGGGATAGTTAGTTAGTCTAGTTTCTTAATTTGGACCTATATTGGTAATAGAATTATTATAAGTAAATAATATTAGATTATTAATAATTATGTCGTAATGAATATAAATTATTATATTAACCTGTAGGTTATTAGATTTAAACGATTAACGTTATATGGTTAACTAAGCGTTAATTACGAATAACGTAATAATCGCGTTACTTAGATATATAGGTATTTATATTATTACTGCCATTGACTTATTATTAATTAGTAAATTAGTTTCAAATTGGTTTCGTATCAAAATATATTATTAATATAGGAAATAGTGCTATTTACTATTTTGGACAAAAAAGTTTTTATTCACCAAAAGAATATTTTAAAGTTTCTATCTATCTATTATGATTAAATTAATAATTTCATGTTTCAAATAAATTACTTAAATAAGCATTGTTCTTAATTCATAGTTATTACCACTTTAATTATATTCTAAAATATTAGTTATTTCTAAAATAAATAATTTCCATAATTTTGTTAATAAAACGGTTTTTTTATTATTTAAATATTTATTAAAATATTTTGTATAGTTTATGTAATTAAATACTATTTAATTTTAAGACATTTTTCAGTATTTTTATAAGTAATTCTAATTCTAATATTAGTTGAAGAAAAACTACTTATTTTCTGCTAATAAATTTAAGTATAATATTTTTCCATTATTTACAAAAATAATAATTTTATTAGGAAAAATTATTTTATCAATTATTATAAGTGAATTAACGTAATAAATAATTATAGTTTTATTTCTCTAATAATGTTTGATAATTCAACGATTGTTATTTTAATTATTGGCATATTTAGTTAAACCCTCATATTGGTTTCTAAGACGGAATATTAAATTAATGTAGTTTCAGGTCCCGGACTTTAGCCCGAATACCTTTCTTTCGTCACCCTCAGCACCGAAAAAACCCAAAACAAGTTTTAGACTATTCATGTCCGTGCTTTATTTGATAATTAAATGTACTACATCAGTAGAACTATGTATATTATATCGACACTGATTCATAGGGGATCCCTCTCGGACCCCAGATTGATTGTTTGATTGACTCATTGACTCGGGAATTGGAGGAGTAGTATAACATATGTGACCAAAGCCGTTGTTACTGATAATGCCTCTCTCACGCTAACCCCTATTGCACAGGGGGTTGAGCCGTATCGTATACTAGCACTTGGCCAAAATGTTAGTATACACATTAAATCTACCAGCCGGTCACAGATCTGCTATACGCTCAAAATTACTATTGACTCATTGTAGATAGCATCATTGTAGCTTCTGAGATTCTATGCCTTCTGTCTTTTTATTATTATCTAGAAAAATATATAATGCTTTTAAACTGCCCTTGCATCATTTAATATTATTTAAAATGCAGGATGTGGATATATATTCTTGCTCTCCTCCTGACTGGAGACCAATATTTTAGGTGATTGCGAAGACGATGAGCTCGCCTTTAGTTCCTTCTACGGACCTGATCTGAGTCCCGAAGAGGTAGCTGAACCTGACCAGGAAGCCCAGGACTACTAGTTGTGTCCGTGGTTTAGTTTTTTTTATTTTCCAGTTGTAATAAAGAACAAGTATAATAACCAGATGTTTTACTTGCTTGTATGCTTGTTTCATCTAGACATTTAGCTTTTATTCCAAGTTTTAAATAAAAGTTTTTATTTTCGCATTTAGAATTATTTGCTTGTGTACTACCGCTTGATATAGCTTATTGTCGTCGTCTCACAACGGTGCAGGCTGGACATGATCCGACTGGACCCAGTATCTTGGAATTGAATCGTGACACTTAATATCAACTATTATATGAGATCCTATTACTAAATAACCAAAACAAATACTAAAAGGAAGACATTTTTTCATCAATTGTGCTTCCACTGACGGAGCGATCATCTAAAATTACGTATCTCTTGTTTGTCATTAAAATTCTTTGATTATAAATTTCAATACAAACAGAATAGTTTTACAATATAGGACTTAGGCGTAGTCCTAGGAGTACACTTTTGTTTAATCTGGGTTTCTTGTGCCAATGGAGTGAGTGGTAATGCATTGACTCCGTTGACGATCTGACGACGGTTATCGATTCTCTGAAGGTCTGGATTGCTCTGGGTACTGGAGCTTGCTGAGAGGAAGAAGACGTTGAGTGTCTGTATCTGCCTATCTGGTGGTGCAAAGTCTCTGTCTGTTCGTTATGGAGGTTGATATGTGTGCACGTAGGTCGGTCCCTGTGTGTGTGGAAGAAGGAAATGGTCCCTCTATTTATAGTTTTGCAGGCTGGCTGCTCATGCGTGCATGTAGGATGCGCCTGTATGCGGGGATGCCACGAGTTGATTGCTGATGGAGGCGCATGGACGATGCGCCCTGATCGAGGGGGTTGACTTCTTCATGTTGCTGTTGTGAACCGGCACGTAGCAGAGAAATCAAGATCTTTCTGTTGCTGAGATCTTGGATGAGTTGAGTCAAAGGACACGTGTCATCGACCCATGGCTCGGAGATCTCGGATTTGGTGGGGGAATGATCTGGTAGGATGCGCCTAGATTTGGGTGCATGAGAAGACTTTGGCTCGTAACCTTTAGGAGTCACGAACCATTCTGGGCGCATGGCTTTCGAGGCGCATACAGAGCTTCAGTAGTGACTTTACTCCTGTCTTTTAGGATCAGAGAGAAGTTTGGGGCGCATAGCTTTTGAGGCGCATGCAGAGTTGTGACAGTGACTTTCCTTCTGTCTTTAGGAATCAGTAAAAAGTCTGAGGCACACAGCTTTTGAGGCGTATGCAGATTTGGACGCATGGCTGCGGAGGCGCATGCGAGATGGTTGGGTAGCCACGTGGCAGTAGCCGTCGAAGGGAAGTAATGATGATGCTGATGTTGGCGATGCTTCGTCTTCTGAAAAAGCTGCCGACTGTTCAGACTTTGGGAGGCGTGTTGCCAACTCTGTCAGTTCAGCATTTAATGTTTGTGACATTCGATGGACAGCTGAATGGGCGCGTCGGTTGGCGTTCCACTAGACGTATGGGGATGCATGGGGGAGCATCCCTATGATGCTCTTGGTACTGAAGGGCGCGTCTGTGTGATGCGCTTGATATAGAAGGGCACGTCTGTGTGATGCGCGGTCTGACCGGCGCATCCGCTTCATGAGACGTCTTTTGATGGTACAACTGTTACATTCTTCGAGTGCTTTAAATAGCCATTTTGACTTGGCTGAATTCGAAGCGTCCGGTTCATCCATTTAATGCAAATTTATTGCACGGAATTCGGAGAGCCATCCACTTGGCGCATGGGTTTGATTTGCCCGACCTATAAATAGTGGCATGTAGAGAGGGTTGGCCTCTCGTTCTCTCACATCTTTTCGACATGAACTTGTGTACTCGAATACATTCTGTTGACGAGATGCTCCCGAGAGTGAATATGTGATGCGGTGTCTTTGTTGATGCACTTGAAGATGACTGTTACATCCAAAATTCGGGGTCGAGGGCTTCCGAGGCAGGCGGAAGGTGCCTGTTGCATCCAAAGATAGGGATGTCCGAGCCTTGTCTCCATTGTGCCGGAAGAGCCGTGGATCGGAATTGCGGGGCTAGGCTCTTTCTTCCTTCAAAGTGGGTGTTGCCCACTCTGGTTGTGTTGAAAGCTGCTCCTTTAGCCGTATTTCGATTGCGGTCTTCCTTGGTCTTTGGAGGCTCCTTCGAAGTCTCTTCTGGCCACAGATTTGTGGTGCTCTTCTCTTCCTTGGTTTGGAGAGCACTTTCTCCAGCTAGAGGGTTGATTGCCACCCTCGTTCTGCTCAATAAATGCTTCATTAGTCGAAGCATTTATCAGGTGAGCCTGGCTGGAAGAGCGGCACATAACTGGGCTGCTGAAGGGATGCACATAACTGAGCTGCCAAAGGGATGCACATAACTGAGGATGCACATAACTGAGCTGCTGAAAAGAATGCGCCTTGCTGAGGGCGTATATTGATTGCTGGCTGTAGACTTAGGATCTTTTCTTTGTAGAAATTCTCCTTTGTACAGTCTTTCTTAGACATATAATAGACTTTTATGTGTTAAATAAAAAGTCCTCTTTCAATGTCTATATTTGTTGCTTTTTGCTGTGAAGTACTTTGCCCAAGCTCTGGCACATGTAGTCTGGCGCATAGACTTTCTGGTTCTGAAATTCCATGCTTCTACAAGACCCCCTTCAAAGTTTTCAAAACTTTTGGAATACTTTGAATAAGAAGCATGGTAGTGGAGGCGCATGACCGTCGGGGCGCATAGATACTCTGCGTGCCAGTAATGGGGAGCATGCTCCTGCTCAGTTAATACAAATGATGACGTCTCGGTAACCAAAAAAGATTAATGATGATCTTTTTTGGTTTTATTTGTGGTTATCTTTTCACAGAACCCGAGGCGACGGCTGAGATCACACATCATCGGTTCATGCGTGCGACCAAGCCCTATAAATAGGTGAGAGATGGAGAGAGAGTTCTTCTTCTCCTTGCTTTTGCTTTCTTTAGAGTTCCTCTTCAAAACCCTAACTTTTCTTCTCTTAAAGAAATGGCTCCCAAGACTCCTCGCGACGGTGCTGGCAAGAGAAAAGGATGATGTTCCCCGCACTCTTGGAGATGTTTGATATCCACCTTTTTTACTCCGGTGGGGGAGTTAGGGCTCGTAGTCTCTGCTCTTTGTATTTTTGCAACTCTTGCTGGGGATAGTGTAATCCTTTACTCTCCTTTTCTAAAAATAAAGAAGTACACCATTTTCTGTGATGTGTTCATTTTTTGCTTGTCATGAACTTTTGATAATTTGTGTGGACCTATTATCTTTTGCGTACCTTAGTTTTAGGTACATATAATAAGTTTGAAGGATCCAATATATTTGCTCAGAGGTAATGTGGACGTGGCAAATATGGGATTCAAATGATAGAATCTTTCTACTCAGAGGTGTTCATGGACGTGGTAGGAATGACTCTGGGGGATGCACGGAACTACGCAGAGGTGATGTGGACGTGGAAGTTCTACGATCGATGTACGGCAACGCGGGGGTTATCTGTACGGGATGTTTACTCAGAGGTAATGTGGACATGGTAAACATGAAGGATAGCGTAGTCTTACGGGGTGTAAGATTCCGCCTTGTAGGGTGTAGGGGGACAACTCAGAGGTGATGTGGACGTGGTTACCCTTCTACTGGAGGATGCCACGGAACAACTGGGTTCCGGAAGCATATGATTTTGTGGAGTGGAAGCACATGTCTAAAAAGATGTCAAGAGTAGTACTTCTTTAGGAACTTGCCGTTGATGGGCATCATGAACAAGTCCCCATTGGATTTGGCGAGATGGTAAGCACCGTTTGAGTATACCATCTCGATGATGAAAGGTCCTTCCCATTTGGGCTTGAACTTTCTTGGTATTTTGTGAGTCAACACCATCGGCCTCCTGACTGCCAGAACCAGGTCCTCAACTTGGAAAGTCCTCTGCTTGACCTTCTTGTTGAAAGCCTGTGATATACGGGCTTGGTAGAGTTCGATGCATTGTTGAGCTAGAAGACGCTTTTCGTCAAGTGCCTCCAGTTCCCGCAGACGACAACGTTGATTGTCTTCTTCTGTGAGTTGGTTTGTGATTGCTACGCGGAGTGAGGGTATCTGAATCTCGAGAGGCAGTACCGCTTCGCTCCCGTAGACCAAGAAGAATAGTGTGTTGCCTGTCGGGGTCCGTACCGTTGTGTGGTAGGCCCAAAGGCATTCGCCGAGCTTTTCATCCCAGTCGCGTTTGTTAGATGACACGACCATTTTGAGGAGCCTGACGATAGTTTTGTTGAACGCCTCTGCTAATCCGTTTGCTGCCGGATTGTAGGCGGTTGATGCTACGTTTTGAATGCAATTCTTGTCACAGAATCGGCTGAAAACATGGCTGATGAACTGAGGACCATTGTCGTGGATGATCCTTCGGGGTACTCCGAAACGGTAGATGACGTAGTGCTTGATGAAGCTGATCACCCTGGAGCTTTTCACTTCTGCCAGCGGAACTTCTTTTGCCCATTTGGAGAAGTAGTCGGTGATTGCTAGGATGAAGCGGTGTCCTCTCGATGAAGGAGGGGTGATCGGTCCCACAATGTCTATTCCCCAAGCTTCGAAGGGCCAGGAGACGACTGTAGGATGTAGTGGTTCTGACAGTGTGTGAATGAAGTCTGCGTGAAGCTAGCACGCATGGCACTTCTTAGCATATTGGACAGCGTCAGCGGCCATGGTTGGCCAGTAGTAGCCCATACGTCGTAATCGATTCTGCAACTTAGGACCAGGTTGATGGGCCCCGCAGGTTCTATTATGAGGTTCTCGAAGGGCTTCGGCTGCTTTTTCGTTAGACAAACATCGAAGGAGAAGTCCGTCGTAGGAGTGTCGGTACAGCATTTTTGTGGCCGTATCATAGTAGAATCGAAGAGAGTGTCTCCTGACTGAGACGGCTTCTTTCGGGTCCTCTGGAAGAATTTCGTAGACAGCAAAGTCGATGAACGGGAATCTCCAATCTCGGACATTAACACCGGCACCCGTTGACATGGCGTGGGCCACTTGTGAGTGCAGGTTATTTTTGGGGCAGACCAAGTCTCGACCCACTACCGTGACGTAGTGTTGAGTTCCGAGGGGTACCGCTAAGGAGGCTGCGAGGCCAGCCAGAGCATCAGCCTCTAGATTTTGTAGACGGGGTACGTGTTCGATGAAGAACCCAGTGAAGGTTGAAACGATGTTCAATGCAACTTCATGGTAGGGGATCAGATCTTCATGACAAACCTCGTATTGTCCTCTGATCTGGTTTACGACGAGTTTTAAGTCGCCGTAGGCTTCCAGATGATTCACCTCCAGCTGTTGTGCTAGCTGGAGTCCCATAATGAGCACGTTGTACTCGGCAATGTTGTTGGAGCACGGCTTCGAAAGGGAGTAAGCACGCTGGATGACCAGTTGATCGGAGGAGACTAATACCACCCCCACTCCTGCGACAATTTGGCCTTTGGGGCCTGTTCTTGAAGCGCCATCGAAAAGCATCCGCCAGACGGAGCCTTCTTTGGTGACGTTTGATTCTTGGACCTCATCTGGGATGTCTTCATAGAGTTTTGAGGACTCTGGGATGGGGTGTGCAGCTAAGAAGTCAGCCAGAGCTTGACCCTTAACAGCTTTTTGTGGAACGAACACCATGTTGTATGGTGTTAGCAAGATCGCCCATGTGGCTAGCCTGGAGTTCAATGATCCTGGCTTTGTCATGAGGACCCTGAGCGGATTGACTCGGGAAATGACATGAATTGTCTGGCCCGAGACATAATGACGAGTCTTTTGGATGGCAAATACCAAAGCCAAGCATTCTTTCTCAACGGGGTTATACCGGTGTTCGGCCATGATCAAAGTTCGGCTAAGGTAGTAGATTGCTTGCTTATAGCCTGTGTCGCTGTTCTGAGCTAGCAGGGCACCGAGGAAATGATCTATGGCACGGACGTAAAGTAGAAATGGTTTGCCGGTGACGGGTGCCACTAGGACTGGAGGGCTCGTCAGGTAGGCTTTGATGTCGTCGAAAGCCTTTTGGCATTCCTCTGTCCAGACGTAAGAGACTCCCTTCTTTATGAGCTGGGTGAAGGGTTGACATTTGCCGGAAAGATTTGCTATGAACCTCCGGATGTATGCCAGACGTCCCTGTAGGCCTCGCAGTTCTCGAAGATTCTTTGGAGGGTCCATATCAAGAATGGCTTTGGTCTTCTCGAGATTGACATGAATGCCTTTTGCCGTGATGATGAAGCCCAAGAACTTTCCGCTCGAAACCCCAAGGAAGGATTTAGCGGGGTTCATCTTGAGTTGATGCGCCCGCATGAGGTCGAAGACTGTCTTGAGGTCTTGCAGGTGATCTCCTTTGAGACGGCTCTTGACTGCGATGTCGTCAACATAGCATTCAACTGTCTTGCGAAGGTGTTGACGGAAAATGGCGCTCATAGCACGTTGGTATGTCGCACCAGCGTTCTTCAAGTCGAAGGGCATCACTGTGTAGCAGAAAATGCCCTTTGGAGTCTTGAATGACGTGTGTTTTACGTCGTCAGGGAACATCTTGATCTGGTTGTAGCCCGAATACCCGTCCATGAAAGACATGCGTTCGAAGCCACATGTATTGTCGATCATCACATCGGTGATTGGAAGCGGGAATTCATCCTTCGGGCAAGCAGAGTTGAGATCTCTGAAGTCGATACAGACTCGTATCTTTCCATTCTTCTTCGTGACGGGGACGACGTTGGCTACCCAATCTGGGTGTTGCTCTTCACGGATGAAGCCGCTGGCCAAGAGTTTGTCCACCTCCTGATCGATGGCGTTCATGATGTCCGGCCGGAAGCGCCGCTGTTGTTGTTTGATAGGCTTGGCATCAGGTAAGATGTTCCACCTATGCATTGCGATCTGGGGATCAAGTCCCGGTATATCTTTGTAGCTCCCAACGAAGACGTCGATATACTCTTCAAAGATTCTCGGTCTTCTCCTTTTAGGCTTTTACTGACGAAGATGGGTTTAGAAGAAGATCCATCCCCAAGGTCGATCTGCTCGACTTCGTCTTCGGTGGGAGGTTCACGTAATTCGAAACGAGACTCCCATTGTTGTCCCAGGCGTTGAGCCCAGGGTTCTTCTTCAAAGAATTCCGACGCTTGGTCTTCGCCTTCTTTTTCTTGAGATTGTGTAGATGTCATGTTTGCTGACAGCACTCTTTTGAAGACAGATCCGATACTGGTATCGGAATCCCACATTGATGCTTCAGACGAGTGAGAATGTTCAACTTCTTCTGCGTCTGAACTCTCTGGCGTTGACGGTGGCGTGACATAGCCTACCCCCCGTCGAGTTTTATTGTATTAGTCCTGCGGCTTTCCTTTAGGTGTTGGAAGCCAGAGAGGGAGACGTCGACCTTTGCCGTAGTTCAGGCCTTTGTCGCTTTTTAGGTCGTAACCCATCTTTTGGATGAAGTACTTTGCCTTGTCCGTGTACCGATAGAGTTGCATTCTGCCGGCATCTGGTTCTGGCTCGAGTGGCGGAAGGTCTTGATGACGCTCGACCTTGCCGAAGATGATGGATTCTTCGTCTCGACTCCGTGGTGGGACTATGTAACAAACCCCTTGGGACGGGACTACTCGATTTACATGATGGACGGTCGTTATTTATGTTTGCAACGACCGTAGAGCGTTATCTAATGTATAAATGGCATTCCAATGTGGAAGACTAGAGTAATTAAAAGACACTCTGTTATTGATGAAATATGAGATTTTATCCCGTAGGATTACATTGTCGAGAGATGGGGCATCTACATCGGCCGAGATATATTCCCCCCAGCTCTTCATCTGTAAGCACTGGAGTAGGATCGGGAGGGTCCACCACAGCGCTGATCTGGGAGTCCGAGAGGACTACATGGGCCTTCTCTGGCGGCTGGGATGGTGCCCTTGAGACGTACCTTCAGAGGTGCTTCCGCTGTGCTTTCGGTGGTTGACGCCTTCCCCTGTAGTTTTACCACAAGGGGAGCCGATGTTTGAGGCGGCTTCCCTTCAGCCGTATCTTCAGGGGAGCTTCAGGAGCAGCTGGTGCTTTCCAGGGTAGCTTAATGCTCATGGGAGGCAACTTCTGAGGCGGTTTGCCTTTGAGTCGGATCTTCAAAGGAGCATCGGAAGTGACCTCAGGCTCCATGTCTGGCTCTGCTGCTGTTTCTGCTTCGTCGTCAGCATCGTTGGCCTCCTCCTCGTCAGGTGACTTGTATAAGTCGGCATCGGTGAAGTAGGCTTCAATCCCTTTGAAAGGGTCGATGTCCGCAAACTCCGTACGGATGACGTTGTTGGTGGACACGTACTTTATACATTGGCGGAGCGTGGATGGCACCACCATGTACTCGTGCAGCCAAGGGCGACCCAACAGAATGTTGTAGTTGACTTCAGCATCCACGACATAACAAGTGACCTCGGTTCTGAGGTTACCGATGTGGCACTTTAGTCGTATTTTGCCCAGTGGTTCGCTTTTGCTGGCGTTGAAATCATTGATTGTTGTGTTGGAGGGCGCCAGTCGGTACATTGGGATCCCCAGTGTTGAGAGCAGCGTCTTCGGGATGATGCTGAAGGAAGACCCCGGATCGATCTGAATCCGCTTCACCTTGACTGAACCGATGTACCCTGTATAATACAGCAGCCTGTTGTGTCGATTGTGTTTGAGTAGCATGTCCTGTTGAGTGAAGGTTATATTGGGGATAACCTCCTCCGCACAGTGATAGTGCTTGCACACAGTCGGGAGGTCTTCAGGCTACTTGACCTGACTGAGAAAGGATTCAGCATCCTTCAGAGCTTCGCAGAGAGCTTCTCGGAAGTCTTTGGAAAGACGGAGGAGCTCGAACAGAGATAAGCAGGCAGGAGTACTGGCCAGTTGTGCCAGTATGTCGAAGTTATGGGGCTTGGCTAGCCCCGAAGCATTCTCTTTTCGCAGAGGCCTATCGAAGCGGGCCTCTATCTGCTTCTATTTATTGGCTGCTGAGGGCTTGGACGGGCCCTCGTCCTGAATAACAGGGACGGTGCCGGGAGGCACCACCTCGACGGCAGCTTCGTCGGATTGGACGTTCTGTTGTGAATA
The DNA here is from genome assembly GCA_029216955.1 of Iris pallida. NCBI lineage: Eukaryota > Viridiplantae > Streptophyta > Magnoliopsida > Asparagales > Iridaceae > Iris > Iris pallida. Next base: position 6,069,211 of record JANAVB010011197.1, on the reverse strand, counting down.
CGTTTGCACAGGAAGTGCCTCTTCCGCTGAAGAACAGACCATGCGGCAAGACTTGATCTTCCTGCCTTTGGACTTGGAGGTAGGGCGTACCTCCGGTTGAGTCACCTCGGAGACGAGATCGGGGTGAACCCACAGGATCTCTCCCCGAGATGTGGTGAGTGGGATGAGTCCACTCACGTTGTCACGGGTTGGTGGTAAGTTAACCACCTCCATTGTCGCCTTAGGGATGGGGACGACGCCATCTTGTGTTGTTGTCGGCGGCAGGGTGCCAAACTAGAGTGACACCACGTTGGCTGACACCGTCTTCTCTTTGTAGTCGACGGAGATTACATCCGCATTGATCATACGCTGGATGTAATTTTTGAGGACATAGCAGTCCTTGGTTGGGTGTCCGACAAACCGATAGTAGTGACAGTACCTCGGGTTATCCACTTTCCCAACCTCATCGGGACGCTTAGGGTCCGGAAGCTTGATCTTATCACCCTGCTTCAGTATCTCAAAGAGCTGCAGGGTATCTTCGTCGTTGAACGAGTAAACCTCCTTCGGCCTTGGTACAAGTGGAGGCTTCTGAGTAGGTGCTGATGCACCTTTTGAGGCATTGACAGTCAATGCCTGCTTCCCCTTTGTTTTTCGTCCGGGATTGTTGGTTGCAGGCCGTTTTCCCTTGTCATCGAAGGCAGGAAAACTGACTCCCAGAAGACGAGCGTTGGCTGCCTTCTTCTCCGCGGCTTCTGCTTCAATGATCAGGGAGCTCCAGTAGGAAGGAGGAGTAGAGTTGAGCCAGAGCTTGACTGCAGGCAGCATGTTCATGCTGCAGGAGGAGAGAAGCGCATGTTCTGGCATGCCCGGGGGCAGTCTGAAGCAGGCCTGTCTGAAGCGTTCGATGAACACTCAAACTGTTTCCTTCTCCTTCTGGCGTATCTCTATAAGGGACGCCATTGTCATGTCCTTTCCGCCGTCGTAGAAACGGTCGAGAAAGAGGCACGTCAGGTCGTCGAAGAAAGATATTGAATTGTCGGGGAGGCTGCAGTACCAGTCATACGCCACTTCTTTCAGTGCCCCAACAAATATGCTGGTAAGAAGCGCGTCCTCCTTCGGAAGATGTCCCGTCTGAGACTAGAAATACGTCAGGTAGCGACGCGGCGAGTCCTTCCCGTCGTATGGCGTCAGTGTTTGTAGTTTATACTTTGGAGGATAAACCACCTTGTTCCACTCGAGGGGATAAGGCTAGGGGATGCCCATTTTCTGGCGCTCCTCTTGTCTCGTCTTGGACTCAAAGCGCTCGCGCAGGTTCCTGATCATCTCAACCACGTCTTCCGTGGAGCTGGGAGTCGGGGAAGTTGGTACCACCGGATGTTGAGCATTTGAGGGTTCTGACGTCCTAGGTGCTTCTCGGCGATCTGCGTCCGAGGATACCCGTTGAAGGGGTACGCTCGACTCTCCATTGGCCCCCGGATCGGGACCGGTAGAGGGTGTCCTGGTCAAAGCTGACCGTATTTCAAACACTGCTTGAGTCAGCGTTTGTATGGAGGCAGAGAGGGTTTTGAGTCCTCCCTCCAGGGTATCTATACGCTGGACGAGGTCTGTTGGCGGCGCATCAGACTCGACATCAGCCCCAGTCACGTTTACGGTCATGACGCGGCCGGGAGTGGATGAATGGGTCGAGGCTTCACTCTCGGCCTCACTCTCTTGCAGGGGAGTCGTCTCTCCTGGAGCTTTATCTTGGCTACCCCCGGTTATGTTCGGGAGAACATTCACCACGAGCGCATCTGCAAGGGCCTGATTACCCTCAGCTCCGTCTTGAAGGGCCTCTTTGTCTCCGGAACTCGGGTCCGCAGATGCTAGACTACCCCCAGCTATGTTCTGGGGATATCCTCGTCTTCAGGGGCTTCTGGGAGGCTGACTTTGCCTCGAGTATCTGCCCCAGGTGTGCTTTGGACACACTCATCTTCGGAAGGAGGCTCGACAAGGGTCTGACTACCCCCAGCTTCCTCCAAGATCTTTTTCCTCGCTCGAGTGCCTTCGAACACTCCAGAGGACGAGACAGCTGTCTTGGTTTTCCTCGGCTGGCTTTTGGACGAGGAAGAGAGACTGCCAGTCGTCTTTTGGACTGACGAGGAGTTGGAGATCACGTTGCATGAAGCAACCATTGGTTCCTCTTCTGTTGACACCTTCTTTCCGAGGCGATGTCGGAGAGGTGTCGATGATTGCAGCCGCTGGAACACCGACTGCCTTGGTGGGACTACTGCTTTGTAGCAGTAGTTGATGGTGACTACAGCACAACTATGCCCTGTAAGAGGCGCATCGTGCTTGTCAGTCAACTCTCCTGATCGGCGCTTATGAGTAATCATGTTACGCAGATCATTGGAGGAGAGTGCCACCTTTGCACCTCCTTCAGGCGCATGGCAAGGCCAAGCGCCGGGGTGGTCAAGTGAGTGCTGCGCCCCCTGATCTAATACCAAACAGGCATCCCGATCAGTAGTGGAGGAACCACAATATTTGGAGTGTCTTGAACGGACCTCAAACGCACAACCAGAGGAGGCGCGGGAGTTCAAGACCACTGGATTTGCCTCGCTCGACTTGGTTGTGCACGCAGTAGATGCGCCCAAGTGTGTCAAGGACTTTGAAGGTCGGCTCGTTCTCGGCGCCGCAGCACTCTAGTCGACTTTGTACAACTTACCATCTGCAGCGCGCATGATTGTGAGCGCATGCTTCTGGCTTGTTGCTGGCATAGCACGTTTAGAACGCATGGCCCGTGCTGCCTTGGACTTCTTCGTACCAGGCTGCTGGGACGCGTAGTACTCAGAATCCAAATTATCCTCGCCACTACAATGAGTGAGTCTGTCAAAGACAGAGATCTTCTGTGGCGCATCAGAGGTGATGCGCGGGGCATTGGCTGTGCCCCTGCTCCGTCGACGCATCTTCTTCGCCTGAGAGGGAGATGGCTGGGGAACGTGGTTAGCCGCACGTTTCCCTGAGAGATGCGCTGCACCAGCGGGCGCATCTTGGTTGCTGAGGACGTCAGTAGGAAGGAAAGGCTGTATTGGCGCATCCCCTTCGGTGGTGGTGCCCGAGGCGTCGATCTTGCGCACCCAGACTCGGCAGGTCTTCTTCGACTTCGGCAGCCGCTTCGAAGGACTCGCACTTCCTTCAGAGATGAACTCCTCATACGCCTGTTGATTGAGGCGTACAACCAGCGTCTTGTGGGAGGAGCCCACCTTTACGTCGTCGAATTGTGACACAGCTTTCTCGGTGGTGGAGAAAGAGGTCCCCAACAGAATCGCCAGCTTGTTTGCCATTAAAATTCTTTGATTGTAAATTTCAATACAAACAGAACAGTGTTACAATATAGGACTTAGGCGTAGTCCTAGGAGTACACTTTTGTTCAATCTGGGTTCCTTGTGCCAATGGAGTGAGTGGTAATGCATTGACTCCGTTGACGATCTGACGACGGTTATCGATTCTCTGAAGGTCTGGATTGCTCTCGGTGCTGGAGCTTGCTGAGAGGAGGAAGACGTTGAGTGTCTGTATCTGCCTCTCTGGTGGTACGAAGTCTCTGTCTGTTCGTTGTGGAGGTTGATATGTGTGCACGTAGGTCGGTCCCTGTGTGTGTATGGAAGAAGGAAATGGTCCCTCTATTTATAGTTTTGTAGGCTGGCTGCTCATGCGCACATATAGGATGCGCGTGTACGCGGGGACGCCATGTGTTGATTGCTGATGGAGGCGCATGGACGATACGCCCTGATCGAGAGGGTTGACTTCTTCATGTTGCTGTTATGAACTGGCACGTAGCAGAGAAGAAGATCTTTCTGTTGCTGAGATCTTGGATGAGTTGAGTCAAAGGACACGTGTCATCGACCCATGGCTCGGAGATCTCGGATTTGGTGGAGGAATGATCTGGTAGGACGCGCCTAGGTTTGGGCACATAAGGAGACTTTGGCTCGTAACCTTTAGGAGTCACGAACCATTCTGGGCGCATGGCTTTCGAGGTGCATGCAGAGCTTCAGTAGTGACTTTACTCCTGTCTTTTAGGATCAGGAAGAAGTCTGGGGCGCATGGCTTTTGAGGCGCATGCAGAGTTGTGACAGTGACTTTTCTTCTGTCTTTAGGGATCAGTGAAAAGTCTGAGGCACACAGCTTTTGAGGCGTATACAGATTTGGGTACATGGCTGCGGAGGCGCATGCGAGATGGTTGGGTGGCCACGTGGCAGTAGCCGTCGAAGGGAAGTAATGTTGATGCTGATATTGGCGATGCTTCGTCTTCTGAAAAAGCTGCCGACTGTTCAGACTTTGGAAGGCGTGCTGCCAACTCTGTCAGTTCAGTATTTAATATTTGTGACATTCGATGGACAGCTGAGTGGGCGCGTCGGTTGGCGTTCCTCTAGGCGTATGGGGATGCATGGGGGCGCATCCCTATGATGCTCTTGGTACTGAAGGGCACGTCTGTGTGATGCGCTTGATGTAGAAGGGCGCATCTGTGTGATGCGCGGTCTGGCCGGCGCATCCTCTTCATGAGACGTCTTTTGATGGTGCAACTGTTACGTTCTTCGAGTGCTTTAAATAGCCATTTTGACTTGGCTGAATTCGAAGCATCCGGTTCATCCATTTAATGCAAATTTATTGCACGAAATTCGGAGAGCCATCCACTTGGCGCATGGGTTTGATTTGCCCGGCCTATAAATAGTGGCATGGAGAGAGGGTTGGCCTCTCGTTCTCTCACATCTTTTCGACATGAACTTGTGTACTCGAATGCATTCTGTTGACGAGATGCTCCCGAGAGTGAAGATGCGACGCGGTGTCTTTGTTGATCCACTTGAAGGTGACTGTTACATCCAAAATTTGGGGTCGAGGGCTTCCGAGACAGGCGGAAGGTGCCTGTTGCATCCAAAGATAAGGATGCCCGAGCCTCGTCTCCGTTGTGCCAGAAGAGCCATGGATCGAAATTGCGGGGCTAGGCTCTTTCTTCCTTCAAAGTGGGTGTTGCCCACTCTGGTTGTGTTGAAAGCTGCTCCTTTAGCCGCATTTCAATTGCGGTCTTCCTTGGTCTTTGGAGGCTCCTTCGAAGCCTCCCCTGGCCACAGATTTGTGGTGCTCTTCTCTTCCTTGGTTTGGGGAGCCCTTCCTCCAGCTAGAGGGTTGATTGCCACCCTCGTTCTGCTCAATAAATGCTTCATTAGTCGAAGCATTTATCAGGTGAGCCTGGCTGGAAGAGCGGCACATAACTGGGCTGCTGAAGGGATGCACATAATTGAGCTACCAAAGGGATGCATATAACTGAGGATGCACATAACTGAGCTGCTGAAAAGGATGCACCTTGCTGAGGGTGCATGGTGGGATGCGCCTGGCTGAGGGCGCATGTTGGTATGCGCCTGGCTGAGGGCGCATATTGGGATGCGCCTGGCTGAGGGCGCATATTGATTGCTGGCTATAGACTTAGGATCTTTTCTTTGTAGAAATTCTCCTTTGTACAGTCTTTCTTAGACATGTAATAGACTTTTATGTGTTAAATAAAAAGTCCTCTTTCAATGTCTATATTTATTGCTTTTTGCTGTGAAGTACTTTTCCCAAGCTCTGGCGCATGTAGTCTGGCGCATAGACTTTCTGGTTCTGAAATTCCATGCTTCTACACCTCTCTCAACTTTAGGTATAGCTTGAACAATAAAAAAAATCTCGCTGTCTGAAGTACAAATCTTTTGAAAAATTATTCTAACCTAGCGGCAAGAGTGACATATAAGTAATAAGTTTGGACTGAACATACGGAGCTTGGAAGCCACCAACATTTTTTTTTGGCCGGGCTACAGCTCACCTATGTCTGTTGTAGCTTCGTCTATGTGTACATCTAACTTACAATGGTTGTAATAGAATTCATATATGATTACCTAGGCTAGCTGCCCATGTAAGAACTGTTAGATTTATTGTACCATATCGATTCATGAGATGAAGAACATAAATTAAATTGCGGAAGCGTACCTGAATCCATTGCTAGGCTTGATGGATCTTGAAGCGAACGTCTCTTTTGTTGGGTTAGATCTTCCAACCCGCTACGCCCTTAATAACAAAGATAAAATCTTTGTTCCTCTCTTTGTTGATGGGAATATAGAAGAGAATAGAGAAACCCTCTCTTTGGTGGCCGTATGAGTTGGGGACCATAACCCTAATGAATACATATATTTATATGTTTTGATATTTCTAATTTGGCCCCTGTGAAACCCGTAAATTTCCAGTTCATTAATTGAATCAATTAGCTAAATATAAATCATTTTGTTAATTTAGGAAAATGCATTTTTCTGGAATTTTAGAGTTTAGACAAAACCCGTAATTTTAATTAAATTAGAAATTTTAGTGTTAATTTTATTATAAAATTTGTTTGCTAAATTAATTATTATTTTTAGGAAAAACCATATTTTTTTTAGAAAATAATTAATCCTGGAATTTTATTTTGGCCTGACCTGTCCCGAAACTGTTTTGAACCCATTTCGAACTATTTTCGAAGCCGAACCCAATTCTGGTTTTCGAAACCATCCTTAAGTATTATAGGATATATTCATATATTATATTTTAAAACAATAGAATTCTTTTTATTTCCTTTTAAACATTCATTTAAAACTCTCTTTTTCTCTCTCTTAAATGCTCTAAACCAACAGCAAAGGAATAAATCCTTTAATTTTCCTTAACTCTTTTATTAACTCTCTTTCTCTCTATCAATTCTCATTAAACCGTAGCTAAGGAAAATGTGGTTCTTTTCCTTCCCAAATGGCCGAGAACTTCCCCTTCCCGAACGTCGGAGCCCCCTCGGCTCCCGAAACCGCCGGGCAACTCTTTATTTTCGGTAACCCCCATCTCCACTCCTATAAAACCCTCTCCATCCCTCTATCACCATCTCCACCATTTCCCTAAAGCTCTAATCGTGCCCTAGCCTCAATTTCCGGCAACCCGACAAGAGCCCCGCCTCCAGCGGCTTGCCCGCAGCCGTCCCAGGCCGCGCCCCAGCCCGGCGCCACCCTCCCGAGGCCGACGCCCCACCAGCGACCAGCCCCAGCCGCCGTTTCCCCGCGGCCGTGCGTGCCAGCCCGACCCGGGCGGCCCCCTGTCCCCGCCACTGCCGTCTGTGCCCGGTCCAGCACCTCCCCGTGCCCTGGCTTGCTGTCCAGTGCTTCCCGTTCCGCGTTCTATTCGGCTTCCTCGCGGACTACGTTTCTGTCCCCAAGTTATCCCGCGGCTCACCGACCAACGAATTTGGGGTAATTTCTGATAATTTTAGTAGTTCATCCCTCCCGTGTCGAGTCTGTGATGAGTTGGTCCCCGATTCCTCCCCAGGAATTCGGTCTTTGGTTTACGTCTTTGTTTTCGGAATTCCCGAAACCATATTGGTTCTGTGGTTTCATCGAATTCTCTGAATTTTCGAGAATTGATTCGGGAAAGTTTCTGTATTCGAAATTTCCGTTTTAATTCAGATTTTCAAAATTTGTTTCTGATGGTTTGATTTCGGAATTTTCGAGATTGTCTCGAAAAAGTTTCTGGGATTTTTAGATTAGTATTTAATTCGGATTTTTTCGAATGATAGTTTGTTGGTACATTATTACAGTGGTGTTCCAATCCTATTTTGGGTTTTTCGAATATTTTTCTGGAATGTTTATGTGGATTACAATTTATATATAAATAGTTTCTGGAATTATTGATGGGTTTTCCCTGGTTGGGACAAGTTTACTGGTTGTGTTTCTGGCATTTTCCCAGTTTTGGATTTTCCTGAAAATAGAGGGAATGCTGCCGAAATTTTATAACATTTATAAAAAAATATTTTTAAATCAATTTTCAGAAATATTTTATAAAATAGATTTTGGGCGACGACCATATCGGTCAATGGGCCCTTAGAGAAATGCAAACGAAACTGGTATTAACCGGACGTTGAGGCATTAGCTATTTTGACTATTGGACCAAAGTCTGAGACTCGAAATTAATTTAATTTAATTTAGTTACTAGTTTTATTTTATGATTAATTTAAAGGATAATTTTTAGAGACTAACAAATATTTTTTTTCTTATTTAAATTCATGTAAAATGGACTGTAAGGGCATAAGCCTAGCTTTTATTACTTTCTGTGGTTTTGTAATAAGTTAGTGTAGTTTTTATTCTTTTCTGGTTTGCGGTAGACGTAAACACGTAAAAATAGTAAAATAATTATTTTATCAAAAATTAATATTATTTTTTCACATTAAATAAATTAGGAAAAATTACAAGTTATTATTTAAACAAATTTCACGTTTTTCCTCATTTGAAGAAAAATATTATTTTTAAATATAATATAATGAAATACAAAGTTTTATCAAATAAATTGGAAAATACGATTTTTCCCAATAAAAAGTTAAATTGATTTTTCTTCGTAAGTTAGAAACTCACCTCGATAAGCGTTCTAAAGTAGTTGTAAATAACCTAAAATTTTGATTAGGACAAATACTATAGATTATAACTAGCACACCTAGATATGGATTGAATATTGGTGCTAAGTCAGGAATTCTCAATTGTAGGGTTTCGAGGATTGTACTAGCATCATCCCGGAATCAACATCGAATCCAGTTATAACCAAGGCAAGTACAACTTGTGTTAGTTTACCAATTATTTAGTAATCGTTTTATTGCAAGTTTAAACCACGATGCAACACGGAACTCTCTCTGAGAGCATTGACTGATTGACTGTTGGATACTGGGGGAGTAGTGTAATGAGTATGACACTATAACAAATATGGCCTACAATGAACGCTATAGAAAGCCTTCTATAGCATATTCTGTCTGCTATAATTGCCCACGCTATAGTATGTCCAGACATGTGAACGCTATAACATTATAGCGTTCGTGAATGCTGTAGAAGGTTTATAGCGTTCGTGTATGCTGTTGATGGTTTATAGCGTTTATGAATGCTGTAAATACTTTATAGCATTCTAGAATGCTGTAGATGGTTTATAGCGTTCGTGAGTGCTGTGGATTACTTATAGCGTTTATGAATGCTGTGGATTATTTAGAGCGTTTGTGAATGTTGTGGATGATTTATAGCTTTTGATGAATTGATTGTCATGAACGCTATAGATGGTTTGATTTATTATAGCATTCATCATATGCTATCGTGGTAGCAGCAATTTAGACGTTTTGAGTGCTATAAACCTGCTACAGAATTTCATATTATTTCATATCTGTTACAGAATTTCATATTTCATAACCTGTTTTGTATCACATATAAATAACCATAATCGCAAACAATTTCAATCGCAACTTGCATTTCGATCAATCAAGATATAGGAAAGATTTGCCAAAATATGAAATGTTTCATTAGAACATTCAAGATGTACAAAAAGTAGTTGTCATTAAAACATTCAAGATGTAGAAAAAGTAGTTGTACGTCAAAATAAACCATTCCATTTACAAAGTATTTGTAGTCCAAAATAAACCATTCCATTTACAAATATCTGTAGGCCAAAAAACAGCTCGATCGTCTCTTTCCTTCTAGCAGCTATCCACAACCATCAAAAACATATACGCCAACCTACACAAAATTGAGAAGAAAACACATTATGATATAAAAAATAAGATATAAATATTTGACACCATGAAATGAACTAAGAGATATCTAGCAGATACCTAGCAGTTTTTATAATAGAGTACTTAGATTTTATACTTCAAGTATCCTAAGAATCTTTTTCAGTGAGATTTTCGTTTGTTGTCGCATGACTATTCAAGTAGGCTCTCTCTTAAGGATCCTTTTTCTTAGATTCCTTGCACAAAAACTATGATGCAACAGAAGCTCTGTTGCTTCAACTCTATGAAATGCGTGGGGACAAGTGATCACAATGTTCACCATGTACCTCTGCTCTAGACTAAAAAAATACACCCCTGTAGATGATCAGGAGTATATACAACTAGCAACAGACTCCTAGAAGCAGACATCATCCTAGAAGTAATCATGACACTACATACATCATCCTAGAAGCAGCAAATTAATAACAAAATCTATATCAAGAAGAACAAGAAGAAATAAGTCGGCAATTGAGCTCTACTTGGACCACCAGAAGGTGACTCATGTAAAGCATGATGACTGTTATTCATTCGAAATTGCATGTCTTTATATTTTTCCAAGGAGAGACAATTGCTTCTATAGATATATGCAGACAGCTTCATTACTCCAATTTCAATCAGTAGACAATTATATATTCTAAAGTTTCTGGATAGCTAGTTAGCACAACTACTTCAGAAATTTCATTCATTTTTTAGACTTACTATCACTAGAATTAAAGGGTTTATAGTGTCATCATCATCTATCATCCAAGACTTCTCCCATTATAATGGGTTCTGCTAACGGGTTAATATTATATACTCAACTACTCACATAGGATATTTTAAACCTCTTCAAGAAAGTTCATTTATTTATAAAATGAAGATGCAATATCCTATGTTTGAAGTTTACATCATAGAAAGATTTTTGAAGTGAAGCTTAACTAAATTAAGCAACATTAGCTATACAAAAGTCAATGATTAGTACTCTTGCTACGTATTATTATAAGCATGTATATGTTCTCAAAATGAAGTCAGTCTGAATGTAGGTCAGGTATTGAAGAAAGTAGCAAAAGAAATAACTAACAATTTTAGAATTTAGAAGTTAATTAACCAACAATCTAAACTATTTCAGAACGTATATAGAAACATAGAAAATGTGCATAATGCACTCACCAGTAAGATAAATATATGAAGTAAACTATCACTAATTTTATGGCATCAATAAGAACGATGGTACAATAGAAAATGATATCAAGGATACGTGTAGGTAGTAAGGTCAGAACACATCCACTGCCACCAGCCCCCGGTAACTTGGAAGCTAATTTATACTTAGTGTTGTTCGAAGCATGGCTTCTATGGACACATCACTGACTCCCATGCACTGAAGTAGACCCTGGTTCATTTCCATCAGCTCTTCTCTCTTCTCCTCTTTTGCTGTAACAGAGATGTCATCAGAAGCAGGCAACTTAATTACTGTTGACATCTCTTTGCCTAAATTTCGCTTACTCTAGACAAAGACCAAAATTTTCATAGCTATCTTCTCCTAGTAGTCTACAACACAAAGTAGATTGAAATGAAGATACAAAATTGTGAATGGCTTTAGAAGGTTCCATAGACTTCATGAGCTATTATGTAATAATTGATCGAGAGTTCAAAAGATTCAACAAATTTCTATCGACTTAAACATGCTAGAATAATCTACAGGTAATAGTAATTGTGTAAGGACAACTGGGAAAGGCCACCATTTGGTACCTTCAATAAGCAGCAGTTCTTTAAACAAAATTTTATAGCCTTTTTATGTAACCTCTCCAGTGGATCATCCTTTTTAAGTCTCATCAATTTTGTTGAAGTTAATTAAGGAGCGAAGACAAACTTGAATTCCTGCAACGAACATGAAGAGCAGTATTATCCTTGTGACATGTAGAATAGTAAATGAGCAATATTATCCTTGGTTGCCCTTGAAAATGGCTAGGTATAATATTGATTTTTCGTACGGATCTTCTTTGATTTATCTGCTTAGTATTTTTCTCTTCAAATGATCAATCTTGAGCCAATTATTGTTGATTTATGCTTAGTTTTGTTCTACTTGAAGATGTTGGAAACCATGAACCTCCAGCAATAGAAAAAAAAGAAGAAGAAGAAGAAGAAGAAAATTTACTGCATGAGATGGTTTTGTACCTTCGTGGCTGCTTGTGATGCAATTAGCACTTCGATACTTCTAAAAACATAGAACCAGCTCAGACAGAATCAGTAAGAGAAAATATGCTGGAATGGAAATACCAATCCCATGCCTCACCTGTAAGTGACTCTTGATGTGGAAAACTGTCAACCCTGGTGATTTCATTAATTTTATAATCCCTTTTGGAGTTGCTTCTGCACTTCATAAGCAATTGGCATTAGAACATACTCAGAGCTACCTCAAATAACTCAGGGGACTTGTCACGACTCGCTAGTTAGCCCTCCGAGATTGTTGACAACATCTACAAAATGCTCGTGAAGTTCGTGAGTCCATCTAATACGTTTCTTATCGCTTGCTCCCCCTCCAGACTGCAAGTTCAAATGTTGCTGCAAAAATTTTGACCTGGCTTTCTCAGCATATTTTTCTTGAAGTTCATGCTTATCTTTTGACAAGCTTTCCATCTCCTGTTCCATCATCTGGCACCTTTTGGCCATTTTCTGGTATGCACCATGCACTTGCTCCAGTTTCTCAGTAAACTTCTCTTACATAGCCTCACACTTCTGCCGGCATTGCCCAACGATCTTGTTCATTTTATATTGCATTTCTAGCTCCTTCTGTCCAAGGTAGAACATGACACTTCGATATGCACTCTTCATTACTGAATGTTTACCAAGTTAAGGATTAAAGAGGACAGTGACCCTCTATAACATTCAAAATAACGGGACATATATAGCAGTTATAAACATGTTAGTTAACTATTCAACTAAAGTGTTTTTAGAGGTGGTTTGTGTCAGTAAAACAATATCATAAAGGTCGGTTTAATTTAACAATAGCATGATCTCTTTGGGGCTTTAAAATAAAAAAATAAAAAATAAAGTGATCACAAATCTATTATCAACAAAAGACGTAGGATACATATTTGGGGAGACACCCCAGCCATTGCCATCTGAAAAAAATAAAGAAAGAGAAAATATGGTCAGAAATGATTAACCTAGATAAGCAAACATCAAAGATTTCTTCAGCTGGAAAATTTTCTTACATTAATCCACTCATCACCCGAATTTATATCCACTGGTCGCATGTGGCAAATTTAGAGTTTTTCCAATGCTACCATATTGGATAGTATGTGAATAGTGTAAAGAATGTGAACAGTGTAGCCAAGCATCCCTGTAACCAACACCTGATTCTTGAATATTAAAATTGACACGAGCACCACAACATCCCCTTTGGCTTGAATATTAAAATTGATACGAGCACCACAACATCCCCATTGGCATTACCAAGAACTTGAAATAAGTGAGCTTATTAACTTTTGATGGTTCACGTGTAAAAACTTCAGGTAGAATAAACATGATATAATATTAAAATAAACTCTCAATATAAGATAAAACTCATAAACTGATTTGTTCTCAAGGAAAACAGTGACCCCGATTGGTTCACTGTCGTAATCGTAATGTAATCAAATTTAAAAAAAATTAATTTTTTTTCATTTGATTACATTGCGATTATAATGTACCAAACGAGGCCTAAATCTTGTATATATCGTGAAATACCAAAGAACTGACACTTCAAGGGAGCAACAGTCCCTTCTGATCACATTAACTAGAACCCTGAATTGGTTGCTTATTCTCAATTAATGAAAAATAGAATGAATAATTACAAAGTGGTAAGCATGAAAGAAGGCACACACACACATACACCTGTTACAATGTTTCTTTCAGATTCCACTAAAACTATAAGCTTAAACCGTAAGCTAAGTCAGGTCCCCACATTCTGTAAGATATTCAATGTCATGAACAAATCCAAATTTCAACTTACAACCATTCAACTATTAATTTGCAAGCCCAATAGTAACATTAAGTTGATTGCTCCCACACACTGTTACACTGACACGGGAAAATGGTACCCCATATATGTATCGTGTCTGAACCTGTACTTGTTCCCATATCCATACAACATAGGTGACGACACTGTACATATTTGAAAATGCTTGTATCCTGTATTTGTATCGTGTCCTTATCCTTATTCTTGTCCGTACTAGTGTAACATACCTGCCACAAAAACAAAGAGAATCTAGGGAAATTTCTGACATTTAGTTCATCTGTACTTGAGAAATTATCTGTGTTACTCCTAATATGGCAGAAGATAAGGCTGAAGCATATTCCAACTTCACGGATGCAGCAAACGTGTCCATACCCAGTCACTGAATAACTCATCCTCAATAACATGCAGGAATACTTGGGCAGAACTTATATTCCTGTTTCACAAGTCCCATCCACCATCCTTATAATGGCAAATTACTGATCATTTTTCCCAACCAAAATAAAGCGAGCACATTTTAATTCCTCACTATCCAAATACCCAATAGCATTATATCATAATAGTACACCATAAATATGCAGTTGAAACAATTAACATAACCATGTTAGTCTTTATCCATTACCATTTAAGAAAAAGCATGACAGGACAGAATAGACTAATCGGAAACTGAAAAAAAAACTAAAAATTGATAGAAAAATAAAATAAACAGGAAGACATAAATCTTGTTGAACAAAAACCCTAGAATGCCAGAAAATGTCTAGTAAAATACCAATGTGAAACAAATAAAGCTAGATTTACTTGCTATGTATTACTTTCAACTTTTTTTTTGTCAATTTGGTAGCAAATTTACCAAGAAGGCATTGGAAAAACTCTAAAAGAAAAAAAATCTTTTGGAGTGTCCTTGTGATATACTATCCAATATGGTCGCATGTGGCAAATTTGGTAGCAAATTTATATCCACTCATCACCCGGATTTATATCCTAGTATAATTTAGAGTGTATGCATGATATACTATCCAATATGTCTGACGGGGAGACAACATGAATATGGTAACCATTTTGGAGTGTCCGTGTTTCTTAACAAGGTGACAAAACGTACATGACAAACATTTTGGAGTATTTGTGTTTCTTAACTCAGTACAAACAAACTTCTCCTGGAGAGAGAATTAAATCACTAAGAAAAATTATCAAGGACATACATTTGAAAATTGCAAACAGAATTGGAAAGTTTCAGAATTGGAACTTACTCAAACCTTGAGTAAAGTCTCGTGAAAAAAATATTCTACATAAAAAAAGGCTAATATTCAGTAGAAATTGAAGAAACAGCGTATCTATTTTACCCCCATCCAACCCCAAAAGTTGAAATCAACAGTTTCTGATTTCATATCAGAAAAAAAAATATTGGAGGAAGACATCCTCTTCATCTTCTCAAAAATAAAATAAAAACTAGCTAAGTAGTTGTGTTCAGCCTTCACTTCTCACAGAGATATTTTATCAAACATGTATAGTCACCACATTAGGGGAACAAACACTCTCCATCTCCTTAAAAATTTCCTTCATAGCATCAAGATCCCCATGACCGCACGCCCCATCGAGTATGACGGAGTAGACTGCGACGTTGGGCTCGTACCCGTCAGCCCACATCCGGGAGAGGAGGCTGCAGGCACAGCCAACCACTCTTGCGGAGAAGAAAATGGAGGCAAAGAGCATATAGGTAATTATATTAGGATGTAGGCCAGAGAGGGACAGTTCTTGGAAGAACTATGCCATGACGGTTCAAATACCACTTTTAGATGCTAACGAATCAACAAGTAATTAGGAATTAAGATTTTTACTCTGTTGTTGATCGACGACATTGACGATGACGACGAGCTTCCCGAAGTCCTTTCCATAGTTGACGAGGGCAACCCTCCCGATGTCCACGTACCTCTTGAATGGCTACATCAAACCATAGAAAACAAGGAAGAAAAAACCCTAATTAGAACGAATTAAAAAAATAGTAAGAGAGATCGATGGAATAGAGTCAAGGAGTGGGGATTTTCTTCTCCTTCGAGAGCAACTAGTTTCTGAGATAGCCCATGATCTTGAGAGAGAAGGAAAATCCTACCGAAAAAGAAAGTGAGAGAGATCTGGGAATGAGGGATCAGGTTAGGGCTCAAGAAAGTTTTTAGAAGAAGAAAATTAACTTAGGGTTCCAGCGAGAGCATGAGCGGTAGGAGGAGGGGGAGGGGGCAGCGGTAAAAGGAGGGGGAAGAATGAGAGCGGGAGCGGGTGGGGGCAGGGGTTTGAGCCGGAGCTAGACGTCGGCTCCATCGATCCGAGCCAAACCGGAGGAAATGCGCCGAGGAAACCTAAATTTTGAGCTCGAAAAACTCTAGCTTTCCTTAGCTTTAGAGAGTTTGAGATACAGATTTAATTGTGTGTGAGAAGTAAGAGAGAGTTTTATGTTTGTGTGAGAAGTGAGGGAGAAAGAGAGATGGGGGAAAACATTTTAATCGGGCTGGGGGGCCTGGGTACCAAAATGAAAATTTTGGAGGAAAGAAATAATTTTGTGATGATACTGTAAAGATGAATGTTATACATTCTACGGCATTCAGGAAACATTATAGATAGATATTTTTTATAGCACTGCATAAAAAATGCTGTTGTTGATAACATTCTATAGCGGGGACACTTGAACGCTATAGAAAAACTGCTATTGTAGGCCCTATTTGTTGTAGTGTGACCACGTCCAAAGTAGTATACTGACTGTGTCAGCTTACCCCTCATACACACGGGGATAAGCCATATCGTATCAATAGGATACAACTGTACAACCCAATCCGGTCATATTCATTGCCTATTCACATCACAATGTTTTAACTGCTGAAGAACTATTTATTTCAAATTATTTAAAAGTGCATAACTCTATTATTATTTCAATTGTTGGATTATTATGAATTGTACTTTGCTCTCTCCTGACTGGAGACAACATTTTTAGGTTCTTTTGATGATGCAGAGCTACTTATTAGTAGTTATTACGACCCTGAGCTCTACCCTGCTGTGCTTCCAGCATTCCAAGTGGACGATATTGATATTGGGGTTGATGAGCCTAATCTCTAGAGGATGTTTTATATTTTTGTTAAATAAAAGACAGTTTATCCAGTTTTTATTTCAGTTGTATTTTTGTTGGACAAAGTTTATTTTAAATATTTGAAATTCAGATGTTGTGACAAAATGGATTATGTTGTTGTGATTACCTGCATTTGGATACAGCTTACTGCCGCCGTCTCACAATGGTGCAGGCTGGGCATGATCCGATTCGACCCAACAAATTGGGACCGGATCGTGACATGTTTTTAGTGGTGGCCCATGCAGGTCATCTTCAACAACTTAGGAAAACATATCTAGAAACATTTAAAACACTAGAACATTAATTTGTCACAACATAGGACCGAAATATATATATTAAATAAATATTTTTGTTTCTTATAGACTGGTAGGCTACCTTGCTTATGTTTTGCAATCCTAAACCTTTCAGAATATGGCCACAAATCCTGCTGGCGATGGGATGTCATCACCCGATCATACACCACCTCCTCAACCAAGTTCGGGTTTTACACCCCATCAGCTGACCAACCGTCCCCATAATGTACCTCTGGGATGTATGCTGCTACAACGGTGGATCCATCATCTTCCCAGACTGAGCTGCAGCCCCCTGTGGTGATACCCACTCCAGCTGCCCCACCGGTGCCTGTGGACCCCACCGACCTCATAGGTCTGCTACGAGGAGTGCTAGAAGCCCAGAGAGCTCAAACGGAAGCTCATCAAGAGCAAACCGCGATTATGAGGGAAAGCACGGAGAATGCTCATAACGTGGCTATGACTGCTCTGGGGAGAGGAGAAGCAGCTCAACTTGAACCAAGGCCTGCCAAGGTAAACATAAATCTAAGGGATTAATTTATGTAACATTAAGGCCATTTAAATTAATGGGGATCATATTGCTAAGGTGGGCGATATTGAGAGTTTCAAGAAGCAGAACCCTCGACCCTTCAAGGGAACCGAGGGAATCTTCTATGCCGATGAATGGCTCGATAGCATGGAGCGTCTCCTAAGCGTCGCTCGACTTCTAAAAGACGTCAAGGTCGAAGCAGTAGGACTCCAACTGCAAAATATAGCAAGCATCTGGTATCGGAATAAACCCAGACTCCAGGACAAGCAGCTTGACAGGGACACCTTCAAGAGGTTGTTCCAGAGGAAGTTCTTTCCAACATCAGAGTTGCGGGAGATGGAGAAGCAATTTCAGAATCTGAAGCAAGAAAATATGACTGTTGGAGAATATGCGGCAGAATTTGGCCAACTCAGCCGTTTTGCCAAGAATTTGGTAGCTGACCCTGATGATCGTGATGAAAGGTTCAGATATGGGCTAAGAGAAGAGATCCGCACCCATGTGATCTCAGGCGGTGCTAAGACTTATGAAAGGATCCTGGAGCGAGCTCAAGATATAGAGAAGAGTCAACCCGCTCACTCAAAGAGGGATTATCTTGGAAACTAACAACTTCCAGGGTAATCAGAAGAAGCCCAACAACAACAACAACAGGCTTTCACACCACCAGCAGACGAGAAACAATGATAGAGCTCCTCAAAGGCAGATCCCTGTCTGTGATTTTTGCAAGAGGCCAGGGCATCAGTCGAACATCTACAGGAAGAGGCTAGGATACTGCCTAGTCTATGGGTCTGCCACCCACCAAGTAAAGGACTGCCCCTTGTCAGTCCACCAGACTGGAGCAACTCAATAGAAAGGTCCTCTACCACTCAGTAACAACAGTTTGGGCAGCATCAACAGAAGTCTGGGCGAGCTTTTGCCCTAACAACAGAGGAACAAGAGCCAGAGCAGGAACCTACAGCTGATGTCATCGCAGGTTTCATTTATGTGCATTCACATCCTGCTTTAGCATTATTTGATTCAGGTGCATCATATAGTTTCATATCAACAAAATTCATCTCTGCACACCACATAGTTACGGGTTTTAGCAAGAAGATATGTAGGGTTATGACCGGTGGTGGACCCCTACCCATCACTGAGACCTGTAACTGTCCCATAAATATATCAGGCCACCAGTTCATAGCACCTTTGCTTGTGATGCCCTTACCCAACTATGATGTAGTCCTAGGAATGGACTGGTTGAGTAAGCAGCATGCACTGATAGATTGCCACAAAGGATGTGTAGTCTTCAGCCCACCTGGAGAGCCGGAGTTTGAAATCTTTCGAACTCCAGAGGATATGGAGTGTGTTACCTACATCTCTATCACAGAAGAACCCGGACCTCTCCATCCTATTATAGCATAATTTATGGACGTCTTCCCTGATAGTCTTCCCAGGTTACCCCCAGATCGAGACATAAAGTTCACCATTGACCTAGTCCCCGGCTCTTTCCCTATTTCTAAAGGATGCTACAGAGTCAACCCGAAGGAGGCAAAGGAGATGAAGGATCAGATCAATGAACTGAAGGCTTTAGGATTTATCTGAGACGGAGCTTCACCCTGGGGAGAACCTGTCTTATTTGTGCCCAAGAAGGACGGAACAGTACGAATGTGCATCGACTACTGGGCGCTGAACAACATCACCATTAAGAACAAGTACCCTCTGTCCCGGATCGATGACCTGTTTGATCAACTCAGTGGAGCCAAGGTGTTCTCGAAGATAGACCTTCGATCTGGTTACCATCAAATCAAGGTCAGAAAGGAAGATATTCCCAAGACGACGTTCAACACCAAGTATGGGCAGTTTGAATTCTTGGTCATGCCGTTTGGACTAACGAATGCTCCTGCTGTATTCATGAACCTTATGAACAAGGTTTTCCATGAATACCTAGATTAGTTTGTCTTTGTCTTCATAGATGACATTCTGATCTACTCGAAGACTGAAGAGGAGCATGAAGAGCACCTCAGGAAAGTTCTGGGAACTTTGAGGAAGGAGAAGCTATATGGTAAGCTATCCAAATGTGAATTCTTTCTAAACAAGGTAGATTTTCTTGGCCATGTTGTCACAGGAGAAGGAATTTCGGTGGATCCTAAGAAGATAGCTGCTGTTGAGAAGTAGTCTACCCCAAGCTCAGTTGCTGAAATTAGAAGTTTCTTGGGCTTGGCTGGCTACTACCGAAAGTTTGTGAAGGATTTCGTCAGGATTGCTAAACCAATGACGAAGCTCACTCGGAAGAATGAAGAGTTCATCTGGATGGAAGCTTTCCAGGCATCGTTTGAGGAACTGAAGAAGAGACTTACAACAGCACCGATACTTGCGCTACCCGCAGGTACCGGAGGTTTCTCAATATACAGTGAAGCCTCTGGAAAAGGACTAGGTGTGTTCTTCAACAACATGAGAAAGTGATTGCTTATGCATCTAGGCAATTACGGAGTCATGAGAAGAACTATCCCACACATGATCTGGAGCTTGTTGCAGTCATCTTTACTTTGAAGTTATGAAAGCATTATCTCTATGGAGAGAGAGTGGAAATATTTACAGACCACAAAAGTCTGAAATATGTTTTCACTCAGAAGGAGTTGAACATGAGACAAAGAAGATGGCTGGAGCTGATGAAGGATTTTGACATCGACTTGCAGTACCATCCCGGTAAGGCTAATGTGGTTGCAGATACACTTAGTCGATACTCAGTGGCGATGTTCTTAACTAAGGAGCATCACTTGTTGGAGGATATAGAGAAGCTTGGTCTGGAGATTGTACTGCCTGAAGAAAAGATGAAGAAACTGGGGCGAGAAGCTATTTTACCTGGAGATGACTCAACCATGATGCAGTTGCAAGTAAGCTCGAGTCTGATGGACAAAGTCAAGGAGACACAATTCCAAGACGAGATGCTTTGTAAACTCAGAGATCAAGTGCTGACAGGAACACTTGAAGGATTCTCTATCGCTAGTGACGGAGAATTGAAGAATGGTACGAGGCTGTGTGTACCATCTGGCGAACTGAGGAATGAGCTGATGCAAGAAGCACACCAGTCACAGTAATCTATACATCCTGGAGCTAACAAGATGTATCGGGATATGCGTACCATTGTTTGGTGGTATGGAATGAAGAAGGATGTATCCAGATTTGTGGCTAGATGCTTGAGTTGTCAACAAGTGAAGGCTAGCAGATAGAGACCTGCAGGACTTCTACAGCCACTGGACATTCCAGAGTGGAAGTAGGAGCATATAACGATGGACTTTATGTCAGGATTGCCTCGATCCCAAGGAGAAAAGGACGTCATTTGGGTTATTGTGGACCGACTGACTAAGTCAGCTCACTTTATCCCCTTCAAGGTTGGTTTATCCACCGAGAAGTTGGCAGTACTGTACATGAGACACATCTACCGGATTCATGGAGTACCGGTAAGTATTGTATCTGACCGAGATACTAGATTTACCTTTCACTTTTGGAAGAGTTTGCATGACAGCTTGGAAACAAAACTAAAGTTCAGCACAGCCTACCATCCCCAAACTGATGGACAATCGGAGAGAACCATCCAGACGCTAGAAGATATGCTGAGATCTTGCGTCTTAGAATTTGGAGGGTCTTGGAAAGACCACTTGTATTTGGTAGAGTTCTCCTACAACAACAGTTACCAAGCTAGCATCAGTATGACACCGTTCGAAGCACTTTATGGACGTCGTTGTCGCACTCCACTTACATGGGACGATGTAGGAGAACGATTATTGCTTGGACCTGAAATGGTGACTGATGCAGCAGAGAAGGTGAAGGTGATCAGGGACAAGCTCAGGATTGCCAAGACAGACAGAAGCATTGGGCAGATAGCAGTCGTCGACCACTGGAGTTTGAAGAAGGAGATAGTGTCTTTGTGAAGATTTCACCTACCAAAGGAACTATCCAATTTGGCAGAGCTGGGAAGTTGAGTCCCAAATATATCGGACCATTTGAAGTTTTGAGTCGAGTTGGAGAAGTAGCGTATCGGTTAGCTCTACCAGCTAATCTTGAGGGCGTGCACAACGTCGTCCACATTTCGCAGCTCAAACGCTACATCCCGGATCCGAGTCACATTCTGGACCATTCGGAGCTGGAGATTGGACCCAGCCTTACAGTACCAGAGAAGCCTGTGGCGATTTTGGACAGAGGCGAGAAGAGGACCAGGACTTCGTTGACTCCCATAGTCAGAGTTATGTGGAGGCACAATTCCCAAGGCGAGTCTACCTAGGAGCGAGAAGATGAGATGCGGGAGCAGTACCCGTACTTGTTTGAGACCTGAGGTATTTCCTAACCTATCCTTTAATTTCGAGGACAAAATTTTCTAAGGAGGGAAGGTTGTGAAACTCGTAAATTTTCAGTTCATTAATTGAATCAATTAGCTAAATATAAATTATTTTATTAATTTAGGAAAATGCATTTTTCTGGAATTTTAGAGTTTAGACAAAACCCGTAATTTTAATTAAATTAGAAATTTTAGTGTTAATTTTATTATAAAATTTGTTTGCTAAATTAATTATTATTTTTAGGAAAAATCATATTTTTTTAGAAAATTATTAATCCTGGAATTTTATTTTGGCCTGACCTGTCCCGAAACTGTTTTGAACCCATTTCGAACTATTTTCGAAACCGAACCCAATTCCGGTTTTCGAAACCATCCTTAAGTATTATATGATATATTCATATATTATATTTTAAAACAATCGAATTCTTTTTATTTCCTTTTAAACATTCATTTAAAACTCTCTTTTTCTCTCTCTTAAATGCTCTAAACCGACAGCAAAGGAATAAATCCTTTAATTTTCCTTAACTCTTTTATTAACTCTCTTTCTCTCTATCAATTCTCATTAAACCGTAGCTAAGGAAAAGGTGGTTCTTTTCCTTTCCAAATGGCCAAATGGCCGAGCACTTCCCCTTTCCGAAAGTCGGAGCCCCCTCGGCTCCCGAAACCGCCGGGCAACTCTTCATTTTCGGTAACCCCCATCTCCACTCCTATAAAACCCTCTCCATCCCTCTATCACCATCTCCACCATTTCTCCAAAGCTCTAATCGTGCCCTAGCCTCAATTTCTGGCAACCCGACAAGAGCCCCGCCTCCAGCGGCTTGCCCGCAGCCGTCCCAGGCCGCGCCCCAGCCCGGCGCCACCCTCCCGAGGCCGACGCCCCACCGACGACCAGCCCCGGTCGCCGTTTCCCGCGGCCGTGCGTGCCATCCCGACCCGGGTGGCCCCCTGTCCCCGCCACTGCCGTCTGTGCCCGGTCCAGCACCTCCCCGTGCCCTGGTTTGCTGTCCAGTGCTTCCCGTTCCGCGTTCTATTCGGCTTCCTCGCGGACTACGTTTCTGTCCCCAAGTTATCCCGCGGCTCACCGACCAACGGATTTGGGGTAATTTCTGATAATTTTAGTAGTTCATCCCTCCCGTGTCGAGTTTGTGATGAGTTGGTCCTCGATTCCTCCCCGGGAATTCGGTCTTTGGTTTACGTCTTGGTTTTCGGAATTCCCGAAACCATATTGGTTCTGTGGTTTCATCGAATTCTCGAAATTTTCGAGAATTGATTCGGGAAAGTTTCTGTATTTGGAATTTTCGTTTTAATTCAGATTTTCGGAATTTGTTTCTGATGGTTTGATTTCAGAATTTCCGAGATTGTCTCGGAAAAGTTCCCAGGATTTTTGGATTAGTATTTAATTCGGATTTTTTCGAATGATAGTTTGTTGGTACATTATTACAGTGGTGTTCCGATCCTATTTCGGGTTTTCCGAATATTTTTCTGGAATGTTTATGTGGATTACAATTTATATATAAATAGTTTCTGTAATTATTGATGGGTTTTCCCTGGTTGGGACAAGTTTACTGGTTGTGTTTCTGACATTTTCCCAGTTTTGGGTTTTCCCGAAAATAGAGGAAATGCTGCCGAAATTTTATAAATTTATAAAGGAATATTTTTAAATCGGTTTTCGAAAATATTTTATAAAATAAATTTTGGGCGACGACCATATCGGTCAATGGGCCTTAGAGAAATGCAAACGAAACCGGTATTACCCGAACGTTGAGGCATTAGCTTTTTGACTATTGGACCAAAGTCTGAGACTCGAAATTAATTTAATTTAATTTAGTTACTAGTTTTATTTTGTGATTAATTTGTAGGATAATTTTTAGAGACTAACAAATGTTTTTCTTATTATTTAAATTCATGTAAAATGGACTGTAAGGGCATAAGCCCAGCTTTTATTACTTTCTGTGGTTTTGTAATAAGTTAGTGTAGTTTTTTATTCTTTTCTGGTTTACGGTTGACGTAAACACGTAAAAATAGTAAAATAATTATTTTATAGAAAATTAATATTATTTTCTCACATTAAATAAATTAGGAAAAAATTACAAGTTATTATTTAAACAAATTTTACGTTGTTCCTTATTTGAAGAAAAATATTATTTTTAAGTATAATAAAATGAAATACAAAGTTTTATCAAATAAATTGGAAAATACGATTTTTCCCCATAAAAAGTTAAATTGATTTTTCTTCGTAAGTTAGAAACTCACATCGATAAGCGTTCTAAAGTAGAGTTGTAAATAACCTAAAAATTCGATTAAGACAAATACTAGAGATTGTAACTAGCACACCTAGATATGGATTGAATATTGGTGCTAAGTCAGGAATTCTCAATTGTAGGGTTTCGAGGATTGTACTAGCATCATCCCGGAATCAACATCGAATCCAGTTATAACCAAGGCAAGTACAATTTGTGTTAGTTTACCAATTATTTAGTAATCGTTTTATTGCAAGTTTAAACCACGATGCAACACGGAACTCTCTCTGAGAGCATTGACTGATTGACTATTGGGTACTGGGGGAGTAGTGTAATGAGTATGACCACGTCCAAAGTAGTATACTGACCGTGTTAGCTTATCCCTCATACACATGGGGATAAGCCATATCGTATCAATAGGATACAACTGTACAACCCAATCCGGTCATATTCATTGCCTATTCACATCATAATGTTTTAACTGCTGAAGAACTATTTATTTCAAATTGTTTAAAAGTGCATAACTCTATTATTATTTCAATTGTTGGATTATCATGAATTGTACTTTGCTCCCTCCTGACTGGAGACAACATTTTAAGGTTCTTTTAATGATGCAGAGCTACTGATTAGTAGTTATTACGACCCTGAGCTCTACCCTACTGTGCTTCCAGCATTCCAAGTGGACGATGTTGATATTGGGGTTGATGAGCCTAATCTCTAGAGGATGTTTTATCTTTTTGTTAAATAAAAGACAGTTTATTCAGTTTTTATTTCAGTTGTATTTTTGTTGGACAAAGTTTATTTTAAATATTTGAAATTCAGATGTTGTGACAAAATAGATTGTGTTGTTGTGATTACCTGCATTTGGATACAGCTTACTGCCGCCGTCTTACAACGGTGCAGGCTGGGTATGATCCGATTCGACCCAACAAATTGGGACCGGATCGTGACAGCCCCTCATCAAATTAGAATTATCTCCGGTATCTACACATTAATTCCATGACAATTATACCCTTAAGCCAATTTTCAAATAGACCACTTTAATTTGGCTTAATTATTTAGATAGCCCAAACACAATTAATTTTACATATGTGGCCCCTTAATTATTGAATAATTCTAACAATCTCCCACTAGGCCACATATGTAACCTTATAATTGTGTTAACCTTAGTGAGCTCATAAATTGCTATCTTAATCCTTAGGGTATATCCGGACAATCTCGTCCATTAACCATATCAACATAGGATCAAAGCGGCCTTCGTCACATATAGCGTAACTAAACCATCAATGGTCACATATACCAATATAGCTAAATGACATAGATCAATCATGGATGCGTAGCATAGAAATTACACGCAATGTGATCAATACATGTCTATTTCCAACTGGTCCTCCTTAACTTTAATGAGATCAATACTTTAACATAATGAAAACAGAATGAACTGAATTTTCCATATATCTGATCAGATAAATATCCAAAATACTTTAATACATAAATGTGGCCAAAACCAAATAGCACTCAAATACATAAAATACAAACTCCCACTATATTGCCATATACTTAATTAAGATAACACCTATATGAGTAGTATGCTCATGAAAGACCTTGGGTGATAATACTTTTATGAGCGGATCCGCTAACATGGAGTTTGTCCTAATGTGCTATATGGACACTTAAACTATTCTGAATTCTTTTCTTCATAACTAGAAACTTTATGTCAATATCCTTTAACTTATACAAGTTTCTGTTGTTATTGGAATACAGTATTGCTGATTCATTGTCACACCATAATTTGAGTGGTCTTTCAACACCCTCTCATGTAGGCGCAGCCTTATGACAAGATTCCGCAACTATATTCAATGAATAGATGCCTTACAACATGCTATAAACCTTGCTGTCATGGTGGAAAAAAAATTATGAGTGCATGTTTGACACTCATCCAAAATATATCTCCATTAGTCAGCATAACCTGATGTGGATCTCCTGCTGTGTTGGCATCCAACAAAATCGAAATCGGAATACCTTATGATCTCTAGAATTATTCCATCTCCTACAAAAATTATATAATTTCTTGTTCTCTATTAATTACTTAAGTAGTTTTGCTGCTACCTAATGATCCATCTGTATTTGCTTAAATATCTGCCTAACATCCTAATATGTACGTAATATCCTGAAGCATACATACTTGAGCATACATTAGACTCCCTACAACTGATCATGAAGAAAAAAATCTATCGTATTTTCTTAATTTTAAGGCTAATCTTAGGGCACTTGATTGAGACCGAATTTATCTCCTTTAACGAGAGGTGTCACCTGGTTTGCATTGAATAATCAATATACAAAACCAAAAAATTATTTCTACTTCTACTGAACTTGTGATACACACAATCTTCAACAGTGTTCATCTCAAAACCAAACGAGATAGTCACTTGTTAAAACTTAAAGTATCTTTGACGAGAAGCCTGCTTGAGTCCATAAATAGATTCCGTCAGTTTGCGAACCATATTCTTTGGGTCTTCTGACACAAAGTTTTCTGGTTGCACCATATAAATTATTTCGTCAATGTTACCATTGAGAAATACCGTTTTGACATCCATTTGATGTAACTCAATATTAAAATGTATAACAAGTACTATGATTGGTTTAAAAGAATCTTTCAAAGAAACCGAAGAGAAAATATCTTTTAAAAACAATCATTTCCTCTTCTCTTGAGGTTGTTGAGTTTGTTCCTCAGAAACAATTACCTTATCTTGAATGGGGGGTGCCTTTATGTTGTCTTGTTGAGGTAGCTCAACATTGATTTATAGACGTAATTCGACATTGTCTTATTGAGGCTCCGAATTCACTTCTTGATCAATGACAGGTGCAGAATCTTGCACATTGTCAAAAGTGATAGTAGGAATCACAATTGATTCCTCCTCAAAGACAATGTCATTGACTTTATTTCTCCCCCAAACTTAACATCCTCAAAAAAATATTACACTTCTCGTCTAAAAAAATCTTTAATTTTGTGTTTAGTACCACGTGGTTCCATATGCAAGGTTTCTTTATAGGACGCAATAGTTTCAAGTGATAATAGCATGTCACAAACATTTAAAAAATAATAATAATACCAACATTATTTTAAATTTAAAGATAGATCAAACTTTATTGTTCCCAAATGAACAATGATAAATAAGATTGTCAAACAAAAAAATTGAAACTAAATTTCGTCTAAAAGACGGTACAATAAAAGCTCTAGATAAAATTGTCTATCAAATTCAATAATAACTAATATCCAAAATTTGTCCTATTGCATCCACTTCTACCGACTTGCCGTCTTCCACATAGATGTGTCTTTCACCATCAATTGGCTTTCGATAGATCTGGCAACCCTGCATAGAAATACTGATGTGAGTAGTTGCACCAAAATCTAATCACCATGTGTTTCTTAATACTAAAGCTAAATTAACATTATACCAAATTAAGAAATGTACATTTCTTTACACGCCATGCGTGGTACTTTGTACATTCCTTCTTTAAGTGTCCCGCCTTGCCACAAAAGAAACAACCATTAGCCTCAGTTTATTGTTTCTTTTGCACTGGACCCTTAGTAGCTTCTGTATTCTTTCGCTTAATGCCCTTATACTTATCTTTAGGGGTGGTAGCCAAATTAGCACTTTCAGTTTTATCTTGCTTCAATCTCTTTTCTTCTTATACACAGTACGAAATGAGCTCATTTAGAGTCCATTTTTCTTTTGACAGTTGTAACTGACCTTGAACTGATTGTACTGTGTAGGAAGTGAGAGCAATACCAAATAAACGAGCAAGTCATCCGACAAGTCGAGCTTAAGTGCCTTAAGTTTTGAAGCAATATGAGACATCTCCATGATGTACTCCCTTATGTTACCCTTGCCTTTATACTTCATGGTAATCAAGTGCAACAATTTCTGCCTTATCATTCTTTGCAAATCGCTTCTCGATTTCAGCAAGGAATTGTTTGGCATTATTAACCTCATCAGATACTGCACCCCTGAATGCCTCTGGAATACCGCGCTTTATGATCATTAGACTTATGCGGTTTGAGCGTTCCCACTTCTCGAAGTTTGCTCTGTCACCAGATGAATTGTCATCCTTAGGAGTAGTGGGATGCTCAATCTTAAGTGCAAGGTCTAGATCCATGCAGCCGAGAATAATATATATGTTCTCTTTCCAGTCCTTAAAGTTTGTCCTGTTAAGCATTGAAATTGAGTTCAGATTAGTAGATATTGTAGCAACACTAGCTGAAAAGAGAACAAAAATAAAAAAACAAATATGCTCTAATTAATAACCAAAGAATAAAAGATAGTCAAACAAATTCAAATAATGGTGAACCCCATCTCAAGATACCTAGTGCATCATTAATATCAAGTCTTTTGACAGTGATATTAACTGCAAGTGGTACTCTTGGTGTAGTGATCAAACGTTGACAATAAGTCATGTCAAATAATAAGCCTATCTTTGGATCGGGTTATTATTCACATGTAAACCATATAATTGTCACACATTTATCACCACAAGTAAGTGTACAATTCGGCCAAGTATTAACCTTCCTTTGGGCCGGCTAATATCCGCATGAATATACACACACAAACATCCGACATCCCTCATAGACTATCTACGTAAGAGAGGTCACTTTGGCGACATCTTTTTTCAATGAGTCTACTTAGAATATTAGACAACTATTGCTAGTCATAAAAGGCACCAAAAAATTGAATGTTGACTAAATTTTACAAAACTAAATCATGTCCAAAACTTTATATACATGCATATTCATAAGATTATTACTCAAATAAAGTAAACAAAAGCATAATCATGAATTTCAATTTGACAAAATTGGATATTATCAATATAACAAAATTTATGAAATAATCTACGGAGGATATGCATCCAAAGATAATATCAAATAATGCATAAAGATTACTTTAAATAGAATAATCTATAGAAGACCAAATATATGCATTAACGAATTACATTGTTAGAAATTTATTTGGCATGAGTTATAAATACTGGAACCAAAAATAACTAGTTGATGCTGTACTTATCAACAAACAATTGCCTACTCAGCAACCAACTAACGTTAGTAGCCCAAAAAAAAAATTAGCAAAATATTGTCCAACAATATCTATGGTATGGTTAAGAGCATCTTGTCATATGATTAATAGTAACAAAAGTATATGCAAAACATATATGTTAATACAACCTGGAATGAAGCCATTTAATATCATCATTAATATATTAACATAAAAATATAATAGCATAGTCGGATGCTTAAATAATCCATGCCGAGTCCGTAAATGTCACGACCCGCTCCCGAATAATCGGACACGAGTCGGACACGCCCAGCCTTCGTCGTTAGACACGACGAAGTAAGTTGTACCAACTAGGAAAATCTAACCAGATAATCATAAATGTATATAATCACAGCATCTAAAAACGTATCCCAGAATGATCAACATAATCCACAATTCTATGTATATAAATGTACGAGTCATAAAGAATGAAATGTACTATGAATTCTAAAACAATATCTAAGAGTAAAGCTAACAGTCTAAACCTGAAACCTCAAGCTATGTCATGGCCTCATCCTGCTCAGCTAATATCCTGGGCTCTGGCCCATATGCTAGGATGATATCCTGCAAGTACACCTGCAACATATCCAGTCAGGAGCGGAGAAAAGTACAGTTCTAAGTAATAAAACATGAACATGATATGAAATGAGTACAAGGATACAGGAAATAAAATACAGGAATGAACATGAAAGTACAGGAAAATAGTACAGGGAATAAGTACAGAAACTATAGTACATGAATGTAAAGTATAGGAAATGTAATGTACAGAAACGAAACTATAGTCCTAAAGTACCAGACATGATAAGTGCACAATATCGAAATACATCTAGTTCATGTGATCGGCTGGGGTGAGAACATGCACATAAGTACATGAATAGGGTACGACTTAGGGCCCGCGTGCACGATGCGAGGCCTAAGCTAGGCACATGAATATAGTAACCGGGACTGGTCACATGGCTAGTGTATTTCCCTACCCGACATTAATAAGAACAAGAACGAGAGTACAGGAGTACATGAGTATATGATGTCATGCCATGACGTGTCACAAGAAGAGTACAGGAATGTAAATGCACAAAATCGTAGAAAAGTACTTGGCTTGCTCCAGGAAGGTACGGGTAATGAATGGAGCTGGATGTCCTCCTGTTTATTTTAAGTACAAGTTGATTAAAATCTAAGTAAGATCCATTTAATTATCTCATAACCTATCTATAAAATATCTAGGATATTAAAAGGGTAAGCCCTAAACAAGTTTTAGACAACAAAACTTAACTCCTAATCATAGAGTAATATCACTAATCAGTGCTTTATGAGATTCTATTTCAAGCTACAGAAACCACTCGTCAAATGTCAGGTTACCTTATTTAACAAATAATATGCCACCTTCTACAAAATAATTAGAGTCTAGAATAACTATTTATATATAGAGAGTAGCTAATGAATTATCATTTATATAAAAGACTAGATAAGAAAAATACTCTTTATAACAAACTAATAATAATGCACTTTCTAACTATAATACTTATTTGTAATAGTTAGCACAATACAAAAAATAGAAATTAAAAATTTTTCTTAATAAGCAGCATTGCTTAGATTCAAGGATAGTTTGATTAGGAAGAATTCTATTAAAATAATACTGGTAATATTTTCCATAATAAAAATCATTACTACAGTAACTGACCTAGTTCTACTCTCGGCTCAAATCATCACATCTCCCGGTAGTCCAGTTTAACCCACCACAATTCTATACATACCAAGGTCCAGCATTATGCATAGAACTTATCAATTCCATCCCCATGAACTAGCATAACCATGGAATAGTTCATCTAAGCCCAAAATAGGCTTGACCTATTACTGCACTTCCACTAACACATACCTATTAACCTTCACTAGATTCCATGAGTTAACAACTCAGGATCCCAGAGACTGTTAAACTCCAACTCGAAGAGAAATAGAATAATAATCCACGAAAATCACAAGAATATATATACAAAATTTATACATGAACCAAAATCTAATAGCCAAGTTAAATTCTCTAAAAAAACGGCTAACTGTTACTGATTATTGATCTGAAGAACACATCCCAAACATAACATTCTAAAATACTAAATTTAATACAACCATATTGAATGAGAAAATATATACATAATCTAAGAGGAAATGAATTTGAAAATTTACTGGAAACATAAATAAAACTTCATTGTTTAAGCCGATTCCCAAATACTGCAATCCACTGCCCCAACTATACTCTGACACCGCTAACTCTCAGCACCAGCTGGAAGGAACACGAACAGGACGGACACGAGCTATAGCCTCGGACACGCACCCCAAACTCGAACACGAAATCCATACCACCCAACCACAAACACGACACATGAAATAAACTAACACAATTGAGATTAAAATCAAGCAACTAGGCACGTCTGCACAAAGAATTCGAATAGGTAGATGAAAAAATTACCTGAGGAATTCAGAGCTTGCGATCACAGATCACAATGGGACACCAAACTTCGTGTCCAGATTCCTCATGCTTGCTCCACCAATATGAAATACTCTCCCGATGATCACAATACTCAAAATCCAGAATTTACTGAAACTAACCAAATCGAAGAACAACAATCGATCACAAATTATCATAAGAAATTCAGATCAATAAGTGAAAACCCAATTTACCAGGTTTAGAGATTAGTGAAAGAGAAGATCAAAACAGCCGCTCGATTGTTCAAAACCAGAAGATCTGATCGATCGTTCAAACTCGGCGAGATTTCAACTGGAAGATTCAATACAAGGAAAAATTAAAAAGAATTAACAGGGGAAGCAAATCACAGATCAATCGAGACAGAATCGAGCTCACCATCGTCGAAGTTCGGTCATGCCCCCTCGAAGAAGAAGGATAAGCCGAAGTTGCTGAGAGAACTCATTTGCAAGGAGGAAGACGAGTCTCGCCGCCTCTTAGTTCACCGGAGAAGAGATCGTCAGCCCGCTGAAGTTTTTCCACACGCTCGACTGATTGCCGGAGAAGGAGGTTCTCACTCCGCCGACGTCGTCGGAAAGACGTCCGCACTTTGCTCGGAGGGAATCGCTGGAAGAAGATCACCGGAGGGAGAGTTCGGGTCGCTGTCGTGGCCGGACTCGTCGCCGTCGCTGAGGAAGAGTAGATCGTCGGAGAAACGACTCAGTCGTCAGTTGGGGGAAAATGCCACCGGATCTCGTCGGTGGTGGAACTGAAATTGAGAGAAGTCGCCAGTAACCTTCGAAGCACTGCCATGGTCGAGAGTTCGCCTGAGTCGGTGGAGATGAACGTCGCCGCTACCATGAGCTAGGGTTAGGTTTAGGTCGGATTGGGAAATTTGGGGTGAGCCCTGAAAATTTGGGAAGAAGAATGAATTAGGAAAAAAAATAAGCAGCTCACTCTCTCTCCTTAGTTCTGATATAAAGAGAAATTAGATTTTTACAAAAAACTCCCCCCACCATTGGAAGTCTTTCAATAGAGCCCTCCCCTTTTTCATTTATTACAAAACTTGTCAGAAAATTAGTTAAAAAGTTGTTTAGGAGATTCAAAAAAAATGGGGGCCACTCAAATTAGTTGTAACCAACTTTTGAAAATTTAAAATATATTCCTGCTCCAAATTCTTCCCTCCAAAATATTCATAAAGTATATATTTATAGGAAAAAAATGAAGTATTATTATTAAAATTTAAATTCCACTAAAATAGGAAAAGTGGAGTTACAGTAAAGCATCGTGTCAACATCGATAACTAAATCCAATATATATAGGGATATATCTGAATCTATTGTCTCCATTGACAATGACAAAGAACAAAGAGAAGTCTGTTGTATGCTATGATATGTATTAATTAGATTAGTAAAATATGGACCAATCCACCAAATTCTGTTTCTTGAATTCCACCATTCTTACTAAGCAAACAGTAAACCTAATTAGTTGTATGCTATGACCCAATTAAGATTGAAGCCATTCGCAGAGGTAAACGAAGCAACTGACGAACAACCGAATCACAATCAAAATCCATTAACAAATAAAGTCAAAAAAATAAATAAAGATAAAGCCTAAGTCTATACATATTATTATCAATTTGTGATCTATATCAAAGTTCGTCAGAGAAGTATATAAAAAAAAATTCAATACAACAACAACTGATCCCGACCAAAATTAATCCAAAAAATTCCCCCAAAAATATCAAAATCAAACTTTGTATATATTGAAAGCATAGCTTAAAAACTTTGATCGAGCATTCAGAACCCTAAATTAAATTATATGGAACAATCTAGGGTTCATAAACAACCAAAAATTGATTCTGAAACTTCGATCTCATAAATCAAACATGTAGGCTCTGATACCACTTGTTAGATTTATTGTACCATGTCGATTCATGAGATGAAGAACATAAATTAAATTGCGGAAGCATACTTGAATCCATTGTGTAACGCCCCAGTCCCAAAATACGTAGGGCCTAGTACGTAGACATGCCAGCTGTATACATACGAAGTGCATGGGCCTTGTATGTATACATAAGCTGTAAAATGCAGTAAACCACAACTAACTAATCTCATCCACAAAATAAAGGAATAAAAGATATCATATAATGAATTGTATTAGTACAATATGTTGGGTGGAGACACATCCACTACCAACCAAAATAAAAATGAAGAAGTACATAGTATATAAAAGGGCAAAGTGGAAGTAGCAAGGAGGAACCAAGTCATGTCATCTTTAAATAAATAGAGAAGACCACGATCCCGGCTAGGATACCTGCGGAAGACATGAACACACACCTGGGGAATAACCAGGTCCTCAGAGGAACGTAGCAAGATACAGGAAGAACATGCTAATATGAACTGTCAGAATAATAAAATAATATACAAAAGACTCTCCTAGACACAAACATGCAAGAGGATTCTAACCGCCTATTGTGCAATTTAGATGACAAGTTTTATGCGCATGGGTGGAATTTAGGCTTATAAGTACGCAACTGGCATCCAGTCATCCATATCCGTCCGTAACGTCCAAAACGTCAAAGGGCATCTGCAAATATAAATTGCCACAGTTCCATCCGAAGACTGTGGTTTATCTGTTTAGATTCCCATACGCACTAGCGACTGTCCTCCTCAAATATTTCCTATACTGTCCAAGTCATGTCCATAACTCGTCCAGTTTTGTAACTGCTTGAGTCTCTAAAACCTAGTCATAGCAGTTACGAATATCTACCGTCGCACGACTTTAGAGATAGCTAGTCAATATGTAAGCCGTGCCCCTAATAAAATGCCTCAAACCGTGTAGTGTAAGTGTCATGGCCAACCGAGATATAAAAATATCCCACAATAAGAAGGTAGTCCGCTAAAACTAAGTTAACATGCATAAAATAAAGTAACGACTAATAAAGTCGCTTGCACCCAAGTGTGGCTTAGACGCGCAGTTTATAACAAAGAAAACTAACAATATGAAACAAAGTAAATAATGTAAAAAATAAATAATATGACAGTTAATTAGCAAGGTATACTTGCCTATTGTGACGCCTGGTGAGCTGCCTGGTGTGGTACAATAAAGGTGGCACAAGATCGACTTCGGTGTTACAAATACGCAAATGGGCCTCCGATGGTGGCACGGACTGGTCTATCAGGTCCAGAATGGTCAGACTAGTTAGGGTAGTCATAAGTAAGTCTAAGATTAGCGAGGGAATAGGAATAATAGGCTAGTCACGGACAGGAGGATAGTCAGAGGAAATTAGGTAAATAATATATATAAGATTTTTGAAAACTGGTTATAATCCTTGAAAACAATATTTGCTAGTTTAAATAGTTTTTAGATAATACTAAAATATAAGAGAAC
Source organism: Iris pallida (assembly GCA_029216955.1). Lineage (NCBI taxonomy): Eukaryota > Viridiplantae > Streptophyta > Magnoliopsida > Asparagales > Iridaceae > Iris > Iris pallida. The sequence goes on along the minus strand of JANAVB010011197.1, from coordinate 6,034,252 downwards.
CTGTTTTATCTAAGTTTGTTAAAAATACAATTTTTATGTAGAAAACTATAATTTTATTAGTCAAAAATAAATATTCGAGAATCTAGAAAGAACAAATTTTTTTTAAAGATATAAATTAAATTTGGAAATAATATTTTCAAGTGAGAAAACCATTTTTTTTAGAATACCATAAAATATTATTAAAACTAATGATATTTAAACAATAAAATAATAATACTCATTATTATCCAATTTATTATATCTACAGTATACCCCAAATAAAATAAATGCTATACATATATGTTACAGTTAAATTAGCTATAATTATAAATATAATATAAGCAACAACAATAATTAGTAATGAAAATTAATACACTGATGGTAATAATAATAATAATAATAATAATAATAATAATAATAATAATAATAATAATAATAATAATAATAATAATAATAATAGAAGAAAAGAAAAATATAAGAATATAAAATACTAATCTTTACATTACAACAACACTCATGCTGTTTCTTTATAACAAAAAGAATATAAAATGTCATCCTTGTGAGGAGTTAAGGAAAGTCCTCCTCGTGAGGAGTCAAGGAAATCACAGCAATTATAAGTGTTTGAAGAAGAAAGAAGGGGGATTCGAAGAAGGGAAAAAGGGAGGGTGAGCTGGAGAGAGGATGAGAAGAGGGAGGGGAACGGGAAAGAGGAAGACGGAGAGAGGGAGGTCTCGGCGGCAAGGGCGACGCCGGCGGATGTTGGTGGAGGCGGCACGCACGCGCGCTGTGGCGTACGCGGAGGGAAGCGACTCGCAGTCAGCGGCGCGCTCGGCTAGGGCAGCTGGAGAGGCGCCACGGGGTCCCGGCCAGGGGTTTTCGAGAGGGGGTCAGCCGGGAAGAGCGTGGCCTCCGGTCCACGGTGCCGCCGGGGAGAAGGAGGCATCCCCGGGTAGGTTTGACATCCAGATCTAGGGGTTTGGGCGGTGTTCGACGGGTGGCACGCGCATGTCGACGGAGACACGGCACGGAGAAGGTGAGTCGAAGGGCTAGGGTTTTAAATTTGCTTTTGGGGTTTTCTTGGGCTTCAGTTTTGGTGGCCGCGGTCGACTGCGGTAGCGGTCTGGGTGACGGTGGTTTTGATGGTGGTGGTGGTGATGGTGATTTGGTAAGCGATGATGACGGTGGCCGGAAAGACGGGATCGGCTGCGGCTGCGGCTGTGGCGATGGTGGCAGTGGTGGTTGCTGCCAGAGAGGCGACGGAGATGGAGACGGGTGGTAGTTGTGTGGACGGGGTGGCCGGGCTGTGGTTGCGACGTGGTGATGATGGTTTTGGTTGGCCGGGAGAGGGGGTCAGGATGGTCGGAGGATGGGTGTCGGGGGTTTGGTCGGAGGACAGGGATTGGGACGACGAAGGCGATGGCTATGGATAGGCTAGGATTATTTGGTGTCGGGGGTGTGTGAAACCCGTAAATTCGATTTTGTTATTAAATTACGTGTTTGCTAAATTAATATTTTGCCAGATTATTATTAATAGCTAAATAGAAAATTATTAATTTCAAAATAAATAATCATGGATTTTTGTTTTGGCTGACCCAGACCAGAACTCGTTCCCAAGTCCCGAACCCGTCTAGAACCTTTCATTTCTCAATTAATTAATTGAATATTTAATTAGCTAATTATTAATTGTTAAATTAGGAAAATTGTATTTTAGAAAAAAATTATATATATAAATTAGGAAAATTATACATATTTTTGAAAAATTATAAATCCTAAAATTTTTGAACGTTGGTTCAGACCCGTCCCGAGTCCATTTCGAACCCAAGATCTTCTCTGAGATAAATTTTAAGTATTTACATATATATATAAATAGCTTTCTCTTAAATTAAAAACAAAATAATTATTTCCCATAAATAACTTTCATAAACTCATACTCTTAACTCTCTCTCTCTCTCTCTAGTTCTGGAACAATATATTTTTAACAGCCATGGGCGAGCTTCTTCCCGAACGGCCGACTCTTCACTCCCCGCATGGAACCGCCGACTCTTCCGTTCTTCTTCCCGAAACCTCCCATCCTCCCCTATATAAAGCCCTCTTCCTTATCTCTCCATCACACTCCATTTTCTTTTTCCTCAACCTAAACCCTAGCCCGAGTTCCCGGAGCCGATCCCGACCGTCGGCCTCCGTCCGAGCCCACCGGCGAACCCGATCCAACCCGGCGCCACCCTCCTGAGGCCGACTCCCCACCGACGACCAGCCTCGACCAACGTTTTCCCCGCGGCCGTGTGCGCCAGCCCGACCCGGGCGGCTCCCTGTCCCCAATTTGCTGTCCAGCACCTCCCCGTGCCCTGGATTGCTGTCCAACGCTTCCGCACGTGGATTTGACGCTGTTCTATCCGTTGTCCAGTGCTTTCCGTTCCGCGTTCTTCTGTTCGGCTCCCTCGCGGACTACGTTTCCGTCTCCAAGTTATCCCGCGGCTCACCGACCAACAGATTTGGGTAATTTCTGATAAACACAGTAGTTCGTCCCTCCCGTCGTAGTCAATGATGAATTTGGTCCTCAATCCCGTTACGGGATTCGGTTAGAAGTTCGATTTCGGAAATTCCGAAGTTCTTTTGGTATTTTTGTACTGTGTGTAGCTCCCTTTCCGGGAAATTTTGAAAATATTTTATTATTATTTATTTTATTGGAGTGATGATTTTTAGGTTCTTATAAATAATTAATTAGTTAATTATTACGGTAGATGATTTTAGTCATGGTTAGGGTTTGGAGTACAAGACGACTAGTAACCATGGCACGGATAGTGCAGTGGCGCGCCTTGACTAGTGTATTCGCCATGCTAGGGAAGACCCAGCCATAAATGTGTCATAACTAAGAAAACCAGGCCAAGTTGCGAGTTAATCCCTATAAAATAGTTTAATTCGTTATTTATTAATACTTGGACTTTTGGGAAATTTGGTTATACCAGACTAGGCCGGACTGGGCCCGAACCGAGCCCAAGCCCGTGTAGGCTTATAGAGAATCCTAAGACGTCCGTGTTGATAATTAATTTGAGTGTATACTTCGTATCTTAATTTAATTGGTCAATAAATTATTCTTCTAATTAATTGTTATATATCTATATAATATCGGTTTGTTGATATTGATTGAATATTATTTTGGAAATAGAATAACTATATTCCTTAGACAGACTTGTGCATTTTGGGATTCTTAGACTGCACATAAAAGTATATATACACCATTATTATTTTATTGAATTTTGTTATTTTATTATTAATATTTATTGATGTATTATTATATAATATTATTATTTATTGGTTATACTAAAAAGTGTCAATTAATGGTATATTCATATTTATGTATAGATAAGGCCCTAGACTGAAATAGATAATATTAATGTATGGAAATTTAGAGTACTATATCTATATGTTATACATATATATATATATGGATATAAATATATATATATGTAATTGTGTGTGTGTGTATGAGATATATAAGTTGTGAATGTGTATATGTACATATATATATATATAAAAAATATATATATATATATATATATATATATATATATATATATATATATATATATATATATATATATATACACCCGTACACCCATATATTCATATATATATATATATATATATAAATATATATATATATATATATATATATATATATATATATATATATATATATATATATATATATATATATATATATATATATATATATATATACACCCGTACACCCATATATTCATATATATATATATATATATATATATATATATATATATATATATATATATATATATATATATATTTTAAATATACATAAATGTATAAATAAGTGTATATGTGTATATATATATATATATATATATATATATATATATAGGATTGATTGCTAATAGAGAAAGGAGGGAACCCCAGCTCAGTCGGGCCAGAGGCCCACAGGGCCCAACCCCAGGTCGAGAATGCAGCAACTCAAACAGAGCGCAGCTTCGACCCCCTGTTTCGTTCGATCACTACAAACACCTATATAAATATGATCGAAAGCAACAAACCCTAATTACGAGCCTTGACACCAGCGCCGACCCAACAAGGTGGTCGCGCGCGCGTGCCCCCGCTGCGGGCCGGCCGCCGTCGACCAGCCGAGCCACGGCCAGGAACCCCGACATGCGCGCGAACAAACAGAGAACAACGGCAGCAGCCGACTCAAACGACGAACTTCGAGGTCACGGTCCTCCCTCCTCGGTCGACGAAATTTTATTCCGTTTGTGCAGGTACGATTACAACCTAACCAGCTCTGATCCCCGTCAATTAATTCGAATCGAAGTTGCCTGTATTAGATGGGAAATCGAACCAAAGTTCGGTAAAATTCTGTCCCGAAACAGGACCAATAGCAGTCCGACAATCCAAGTTTGAAGATCGATTTCGATCGATCTAGTACCAGAGTAGAAATTCTACTTGAATACAGTTAAAGACAACATGTAGGGCTTCATGACCCAATTCGCAGAAGTCGATTTCATCGACTACGTGTCGAGAAATCGGATCCCAAAGTTCATGAAAAACCTGTTTTAAAAACAATAAAATTCATCCACACGACGTGCGTCCCGCCAATTCGGACGATATGGTCATGAAACGAAAGCATCAAAAGCTGCGTAATGGTTTCGTGGTTGTGTGGGCTTTGACGGAATTCAAATTGGTCGCGTGTGCGCGACGAATTTGATACGTATCCGTCGAAATTCACCGTATCGTGCACTTTGCAAATTTTTTAATTACTTTGTACACGATCGTCAGATCAAGACAAAACTTATGCCAGCAGGACCGTATCATTTTTTTGGTCTTGTATGCCAAGTTTGGTCAAATTCCGAGACAGTTGAATCGTGCGTCATTTTGCGGGCCCCACGGTCCCACTCAACGGGCAATTTTGTGCACGGCCCGCCGGAATCCAACTTTGGACATATGGTTGGGTTTGTATCGAAAAACTGGATCCGTAGACATGTAGTTTGATGACTTTAGAGGCCGTTGACTCTGGCATGCTTTTCGGTGCAAAGCGGGTACAACGACGGACACCGTTTTGGCCCAAAATTACCGTTTTGCTCCTGTGTCCAGAATTGGACTTAAGGACAGGCGATCCTAGCTATTTTGACTATTCTAAGAATATTGGTAATGTTTATTTTAGCTTTCGGGGACTGTTGTACGGGTTTTAACTGTTGGGGCACATTGAGTGGTTCAGATTGTCGGTTTCACCAGCAGAGGACCACAGGCGAGTTCAGTTTATTGTCTGCTTTTCGATATTAATCTTTACTATATTTCATTGATTAGTCATTGGTTATGTAATTTTATACTCTATTATAAATTGTTGAGTCAGGAATGAGAAGTACCAAGGATGTGTGGTCCGACCGTAGACCGTGTTTATTTTTATGCAGTAGATCTCGTAGACCGTATTTATTTTCATACAGTAGATCTCGTAGACCGTGTTTATTTTCATGCAGTAGATCTCATAGACCGTGTTTATTTTTATGTAGTAGATCTCGTAGACCGTATTTATTTCTGCAAATAGATCTCGTAGACCGTGTTTATTTTTCATGCAAGTAGATCTCGTAGACCTCGCGGTGTAGTGGCCCAGACTGATCACATATCAAAGGTACTTCTAACAGTTGGGGAAAGTATTTTATGTCTATTTATTGCTATTGGTTTTTTGTATTTACTGTTTATTTTCAAAACTCATGATTGATGTCTAACCTTTATTTTATAGTCATTTTCTTTATTTGAAATTGCATTCAGTAAATTGTGCTCATTCCATTCCTGACTGGAAACCAACATTTTTAGGTTAGCCGTGGATTCACTTAGCTTGGGGAGTGACGGGAATACTTGCAGACAAAAGCCTAGAGACTAGCTAGATAGTTGAGTTGTAGTCATTCATTTATTTGTACAAGTTTATATTTTTCTACAAATATAAAACTTGTGTTCATTGTAAGATTAAATTAATTATGTGAATGAGTATTATTTGTGATTTTTTATCTTCATGGCCGTGACAGCGTTCTACCGCCGACACTGCGGCGTAGGCTGGCTTGGACACGTCTCGTATCCGTTTAAAAAAAGAAAAAAACCGGGTGCGGGTCGTGACAAGTTTTTGTGGTGGCCCACGCACGTCAGTCTTTGCAAATCATGCGAACTTGTGATAGTACTTAAGTTAGTCGTACTATTGCGAGCCTACGACTAGAAATGCTCATTCACGAATTAGAAATTAATTTAATTTACGAGAATGACTAGGACTAGGAGTCCCTTATACAAATTTACCGATGGGTAGTCTAGGCCATGCAATGTAGATAAGGAGTTATTAATTTTGATAGTTTATCAGATCCGCATAGGTACATTATTATCTCTTGATATGACGATGTAATCTAATTTGGTTAGATTATTCCCTTGGTAAGGCAGGGCTTCATAGAATTAATGATCTAACCTTGATAGATTATTCAATTCATTCTCTTGCCTCTTTGGACATCGTCACCATATCTTAGCCTGAATTGCCCATTTAAAATCATATTTTGTCGTAAGGGAATAGTTTATAATTCCTGATTCGGTTATTCAAATGTGAATCTCGAGGTAGACTGATCCAAAATTTTTTCTCTATGATTTGAATACATATGAAATGGATACTCAGAATATTGTATATCTTTTGTCTTCAGTTAATTCCTCCCCGCTCAATCTTTTATTTTAAGGGTTGATAGGGCAAATACTCATACTTTATTTCCTAGTCAACATGGTTGAATCTCTAGGAGCTCATAAATTTTTACAGATAGTTAAAGGAATGTTAGTTAACTCATAATGGCAGGACAGCAGCGCACTGTCGCCATTTGTTTGAATTAGGGAGACTATATATTTACTGCAGTCAACAGCGCACTGGCGAGGCACGATCCCTAGAGTTGAAATTGGTTTAAAAAAAGGTAGGTTATAGAATGTTGCTAAAACTATAGCTAGTGGTCCTCTTTGACCGTAGTCACCCTTGTGTCAATATAAGGTAGAGTATCGGATAACGTATCACATCTGAATCACGAAACCAAAGGTTTACTACAGCCCAATTTTACGGACGAGGCGTAGCCCTCAGTGAAATGACTTCAGACGTGATTACAAATTAGGGATACTATAGAGGATAGGACAGTACCCCGTATGTTCTATAAGATCCGAAGCCAATAGTAGTGGAAGTTCTGTGAGATTGGGTAGCGTTTCTCCCGATCTAGCATTCCGTGGTCCTTGTGATCTATTGACGAGGTAATTGACTGACACTAATATGTTTACCCAGAATATAGAATTTAGAGACCCATAACCCATTAGTCGACCAAGGCTTTATGGATAGGAAGATAGTGGGAAGACTATATAAGCAATAACATCAGGTATGGTTTGATTCTCTCAGAACTCGAACTACTTGTGCCTCCTTTCAAAATTTTTGTATACTTGTATTTTGACTATCTTAACCAATACTGCTATTACAGCCTAGTTTTGCAAGCTCACTCTGTTCTCGAGCTTGATTCAAGACATATGTTTAGTGGGGACGCCTACTAACATATTGCCTAATCAGAATCGAGGTATTACGGTCTGATCAACCGTAGTGCACTTGGTTCGCTCTCCCTCTGATTAACCTACGTGGATTGAGAAGTAGATGTCTCTAGGATCTCATCCGCGACTGCATTGATAATTCCTCTTGAATTATATGTTCGCCCTTGAATCACGAAATTGTATTCAATAAAATCTCCCTGGAATTCTTTATTGTTTTTGTCTTTCACCGATTTGGAAAGACGAAAGCTCGTAATGGTAGAGAGATACAGAGTATTCCCATGGCTATGATAATAGCGGGCACAAGTGTAGCTACCATCGGCCGGTCATGTGATTGAGTTACTCGTTCTCTCATTGACCCTCAAACTACTATTGAGACTTTCGAGCCATCTGAATTTGAGAATGATTAGGGTTTTATCCTTAGTCAGAACGCCAACCAGGAGACTATCTATTCTCAAGAAACAATTTATTGTGTCTCTAAATATTTTCTTAAATATTGCCTTTACTTTCAACCCTTATGCCTTGACTCAACCGTCCCTCGACCAAAGCCCACAGTTTAGACATGAGATAAATAGACAAGGCTAAGGACAATAAGTTACCGTGACTATGGTAGACACTCATCCCGAGATTAGTTTCCAACAAGTAATACCCTAGTCACGTAAATTTTATTATTAAAGCCTAACTAGTATGGGAACCCCACAGTCACTAGCTTACCCAATACCATAGCTTAAATACCTGTCATATTATGACCTACCAGTTGTCAACAACAACACATACCACTAGAACCCTTATGATAATAGTCTGACAGGTTTGACACAACTAGAGTTTCACGACTCAGTTGTTAGAAATCTTTTTAGATGATGTGCCTTAGAGTTGGTTTCTCCATCGATAACTCTGGTATACCATGGATGAATAGATCATACTATTTTTCGACCAGGTGTCATTGTACACGCTCGTTTTTCCATTTATGAAGGGACGATCCTTGAGTTGACTCATATCTATCGTATTCTATTACGTCGTGCCATATTCTCATTTAACAAGAGTCGAGGCACAATATCCAGACTTTGAAATTCTTCTAACCTCAAATTATTCTTAAAACTATGTCCTAGCTTCTAAGGTGGGTAGACCGTAAGCTTTCTAAAATTTTTAGGATATACGAGGATTACCGATTGATTAGAATGATTTCCATTAGAATGACAATTAGTGCCCATGGACTTTCACTTTCCATTTAGATCATTTTGTGTCCCCGGTCGTGTCATAAATAATAGGAGCACGAGGCCAGTTGTTACTTTCCAACAAATTTTATATGCAAGATCTAGACAAGTCCAGCTTCATCTAGGTACATCATATCCCATTCAAACACGTTCCCTTGTACTCTATTTTTAGGGTACAACTTTCAGGTAAAAAGGACTAGTTATAACCTTTACCATAATACCAGTATACTTCCCGACTCCCACTAGATCCTCAACCTTGACTCAATTCATCCGGCCCAATATGTGGTGGTGACCTACGCGAAGCCCACTACGCACATGCCACTAGTGTGCCACTCGATAGAGGCCTCTTGTGCTACTTAAATACAAAGGTCACCGAAGGCGCATTTTGGACTTTAGGAACTTAGCTAACCAACTTGACGGACAACTAGCTCAACCCTTGGATAGAAACCTATTCTAGAATACCCTAACCTAGTAGAAATAGTTTTATCATTGGGATCTTGTCCAGTCAATATAGATTAAGTCCAAGGCTCATCCAAACTGACGACTGATGTCCAAATCGGGGAACCCATTAAGACCCAGTAAAACCCATCTATGCATACCACCATATTTGGACTATCAAACCGAACTATTGGAAACAGGTCCCTATACTTATTATTTAATCTTCACCTCTTAGAGTGTGAAGTCATTTGTAACCCTTATTCCATCTACCCAGAAGTTGCGATACGATCTTGTATTGTATTTTATCTCTTGCTTGTGTGTTTAAATAATCACGGGATAGATCATAATCTTGATTTCTCCAATTTCCGTTCTATTATGAAACCTGTTCAGAATTTCGAGAACGGAACTTCTGTATTATACGGATGGCAAGCCCCACTAAGAAACAAAGAGTTCTTCAATTTAGCAAGTGACTGGGCTAGAGTAGCCACTATAGCAAATAAGTCAATGGTTTATAGACCTTCTTTCTAGCTGCATCATTAGATACTTTCTACTGCTCTTGAAACTTCATAATTGCCCTCGGTTATTCTTCCTAATTTTCCTGTCCTTCCTATCGTAGAGTGATGAATGGTCATGCTTATTAGAGTTTACTAATAGTTCTTAGCTACTGGTGTAAATTTGTTGCTTGTTAGATCTTATGTTGGTTTGATAGATAGGAGAGGATTATAGAGGCCAAAGGCAGTAGATATCTATTTGTAGAAATATTAGCAAGCAGTTAGATGATTATAAAGTTTTTAGTGACATAGCTTTGAGGGAGTAGTGTGACCAAATGTGGGTAGAAGTCCTCGAAGTTTCGTAAATTACAAAATGGCTAGGAGGAGATTATATACTATTTTTGGAGGAATTAAAATTCAAGGAGATTATGGTAAAGGGTAGAGTTCCTTTTTGAATTTAAGGAATAAATTACGAATTAGAGTTTCGAGGACGAAATTATTTTTAAGGTGGGTAGATTTGTAGCTCCCCTTCCCGGAAATTTTGAAAATATTTTATTATTATTTATTTTATTGGAGTGATGATTTTTAGGTTCTTACAAATAATTAATTAGTTAATTATTACGGTAGATGATTTTAGTCATGGTTAGAGTTTGGAGTACAAGACGACTAGGAATCATGGCACGGATAGTGCAGTGGCGCGTCTTGACTAGTATATTAGCCATGCCAGGGAAGACCCAGCCAAAAATGTGTCATAACTAAGAAAACCAGGCCAAGTTGCGAGTTAATCCCTATAAAATAGTTTAATTAGTTATTTATTAATACTTGGACTTTTGGGAAATTCGGTTATACCAAACTAGGCCGGACTTGGCCCGAACCGAGCCCAAGCCCGTGTAGGCTTATAGAAAATCCTAAGACGTCCGTATTGATAATTAATTTGAGTGTATACTTCGTATCTTAATTTAATTGGTCAATAAATTATTCTTCTAATTAATTGTTATATATCTATATAATATCGGTTTGTTGATATTGATTGAATATTATTTTGGAAATAGGATAACTATTTTCCTTAGACAGACTTGTGCATTTTGGGATTCTTAGACTACACATAAAAGTATATATACACCATTATTATTTTATTGAATTTCGTTATTTTATTATTAATATTTTATTGATGTATTATTATATAATATTATTATTTATTGGTTATACTAAAAAGTGTCAATTAATGGTATATTCATATTTATGTATAGATAAGGCCCTAGACTGAAATAGACAATATTAATGTATGGGAATTTAGAGTACTATATCTATGTGTTATACATATATATATATATATATATATATATATATATGGATATAAATATATATGTAATTGTGTGTGTGTGTGTGTATGAGATATATAAGTTGTGAATGTGTATATGTACATATATATATATATATATATATATATATATATATATATATATATATATATATATATATATATATATTATATTTATATATATATATATATATATATATATATATATATATATATATATATATATATATATATATATATATATATATGTAAATAGATATTATTTATGTGTGTGCGTATACGTATATGAATATATGGGTGTACGGGTGTATATATATATAAATATACATAAATGTATAAATAAGTGTATATGTGTATATATATATATAAAATATATATATATATATATATATATATATATATATATATATATATATATATATATATATATATATATATATATATATATATATATGATTGATTGCTAATAGAGAAATGAGGGAACCCCAGCCCAGTCGGGCCAGAGGCCCACAGGGCCCAACCCCAGGTCGAGAATGCAGCAACTCAAACAGAGCGCAGCGTCGACCCCCTGTTTCGTTCGATAACTACATACACCTATATATATGATCGAAAGCAACAAACCCTAATCACGAGCCTTGACACCAGCGCCGACCCAACCAGGTGGTCGCGCGTACGCGCCCCCGTTGCGGGCCGGCCGCCGTCGACAAGCCGAGCCACGGCCAGGAACACCGACATGCGCACGAACAAACAGAGAACAACAGCAGCAGCCGACTCAAACGTCGAACTTCGAGGTCACGGTCCTCCCTCTTCGGTCGACAAAATTTTGTTCCGTTTGCGAAGGTACGATTACAACCTAACCAGCTCTGAACCCTGTCAATTAATTTGAATCAAAGTCGCCTGTATTAGATGGGAAATCGAACCAAAGTTCGGTAAAATTCTGTCCCGAAACAGGACCAATAGCAATCCAACAATCCAAGTTTGAAGATCGATTTCGAACGATTTAGTGCCAGAGTAGAAATTCTACTTAAACACAGTTAGAGACAACATGTAGGGCTCCATGACCCAATTCGCAGAAGTCAATTTTATCGACTACGTGTCGAGAAATCGGATCCCAAAGTTCATGAAAAACCTATTTTAAAAACAATAAAATTCATCCACACGACGTGCGTCCCGCCAATCCGGGCAACGTGGTCGCGAACCGGAAGCATCTAAAGCTGCGTAATGGTTTCATGGTCGTGTGGGCTTTGACGGAATTCAAATTGGTCGCGTTTGCGCGATACGCGACCAATTTGATGTGTATCCGTCGAAATTCACCATATCGTGCAGTTTGTAAATTTCTCAATTACTTTGTACACGCTCGTCAGATCGAGAGAAACTTGTGCCAGCAGGACCGTATCATTTTTCTGGTCCTGTATGCCAAGTTTGGTCAAATTCTGAGATAGTTGAATCGTGCGTCATTTTGCGGGCACCACGGTCCCACTCAACGGGCGATTTTGTGCACGGCCTGCCGGAATCCAACTTTGGACATACGGTTGGGTTCGTATCAGAAAACTGGATCCGTAGACATGTAGTTTAACGACTTTAGAGACCGTTGACACTGGCACGCTTTTCGGTACAAAGCGGGTCCAACGGCGGATACTGTTTTGGCCAGAAATTTTCATTTTGCTCCTGTATCCAGAATTGGACTTAAGGACAGGCGATTCTAGCTATTTTGACTATTCTAAAAATATTGGTTATGTTTATTTCAGCTTTCGAGGACTGTTGTACGGGTTTTAACTATTGGGGCACATTGAGTGGTTCAGATTGTCGGTTTCACCAGCAGAGGACCACAGGCGAGTACAGTTTATTGTCTGCTTTTCGATATTGATCTTTACTATTTTTCATTGATTACTCATTGGTTATGTGATTTTATACTCTATTATAAATTGTTGAGTCGAAAATGAGAAGTACCAAGGATGTGTGATCCGACCGTAGACCGTGTTTATTTTCATGCAGTAGATCTCGTAGACCGTGTTTATTTTCATGCAGTAGATCTCGTAGACCGTATTTATTTTCATGCAGTAGATCTCGAAGACCGTGTTTATTTCTACAAGTAGATCTCGTATACCGTGTTTATTTTTCATGCAAGTAGATCTCGTAGACCTCGCGGTGTAGTGGCCCAGACTGATCACATATCATAGGTACTTCTAACAGTTGGGGAAACTATTTTGTGTCTATTTATTGCTATTGGTTTTTCGTATTTACTGTTTATTTTTAAAACTCATGATTGATGTCTAACCTTTGTTTTATAGTCATTTTCTTTATTTGAAATTGCATTCAGTGAATTGTGCTCATTCCATTCCTGACTAGAAACCAACATTTTTAGGTTAGCCGTAGATTCACTTAGCTTGGGGAGTGACGGGAATACTTGCAGACAAAAGCCTAGAGACTAGCTAGATAGTTGAGTTGTAGTCATTCATTTATTTATACAAGTTTATATTTTTCTACAAATATAAAATTTGTGTTCATTGTAAGATTAAATTAATTATGTGAATGAGTATTGTTTGTAATTTTTTATCTTCATGGTCGTGACAGCATTCTACCGCCGACACTGCGGCGTAGGCTGGCTTGGACACGTCTCGTATCCGTTTTAAAAAAATGGGTGCGGGTCGTGACACTGTGACTTTCAGATTTTATTCCGTGAGTTGACTGTTGGTTCTGTGGTTAATTCGTTTTGATTTCGGAATTTTCGAATTCTTTCGAGATATGTTTTGTGTATTTTTGGTTCTCGGAATTTCCGAGATTATTTCGGAAAAGCTTCTGGGATTTTGGTTTAGTAGTTAAATTGGATTTTCTGATTGTTGGTATGCTGGTTCCGGGTTTTTCGAATTCGTTTCAAAAATAATTCTGTGAGTATATTTTATATAAAATAGATTTTTCCAGGTGTGGGACTGATATTTGGAGTTGTGGCACATTTTCCCAGTTTTGGGTTATCCCGAAAATAGAGGGAATGCTGCCGATTTTTTTTATAAAACTTTATAAATGGATTTCAAATCGGATTTTGAAAATATTTATAAATTGGATTTTGGGCGACGATCGTTTCGGTCAATAGGCACTTAGCGAAATGCAAACGAAATCGGTTTTATCGGACGTTGAGGCATTAGCTATTTTTGACGATTGGACCAATATCTGAGACTCGTAAATTAATTCAATTTAATTTAAGTTATTATTTTATTTTGTAATTCAATTGTAGGAAAATTTTTAGAGACTAACAAAGTTTTCTTCTTATTTAAATTCATGTAAAATGGTCTGTAATGGGCATAAGCCCAGTTTTATTATTTTCTGTGGTTTTGTAATAAGTTAGTTAAATTTTTATTCTTTTCTGGTTGTGATTGACGTAAACACGTAAAATAGTAAAATAATTATTTTATAGAAAATCAATATTGTTTTCTCACACTAAATAAATTAGGAAAAATTACAAGTTATTATTTAAACAAGTTTCACGTTTTTCATTTAAAGAAAAATGTAGTTTTATTATATAAATTATAAAATACCAAGTTTTGCCAATAAACCGATAAATACAAAGTTTTCCGAAATTAAATATAAAATGATCTTTCCATCATAATTAAATATAACGCATTAGATAATCGAGTTTTGTTTGTGTTAGTATAATAAAGATTAAAAATTGACTAGGACAAATTTAGAGATTGTAACTAGCACATCTAGCATGGTAATTTTGAAAATCTAAGGCAGACTTCTCGATTGTAGGATTTCGAGGACAAGTCTGAACTCAATCCCGGTGACATTCCAAATCCAGTCATAATCAAAGGCAAGTACATTTTGTGGTAGATTACAATTATTTAGTAATTGTTTATTGCAAGTTTATACCACGATGCAACACGGAACTCTCTCTGAGAGCATTGACTGTTTTACTGTTGGGTACTGGGGGAGTAGTGTAATGAGTATGACCACATCCAAAATAGTATAATGACTGTGTTAGCTTACCCCTCATACACACGGGAATAAGCCATATCGTATGAATAGGATACAACTGTACAAAACAATCCGGTCATATTCATTGCCTATTCACATCACACTGTTTTAACTGCTGGAAAACTATTTATTTTAAATAGTTTAAAAGTGCATAATTCTATTATTATTTCAATTGTTAAAATATTATGAATTGTACTTCCCTCCTGACTGGAGACTATATTTTTAGGTCCTATTGATGATGCAGAGCTACTGATTAGTAGTTACTATGATCCTGAGCTGTACCCGGCTGTTCTACCAGAAGAGAATGATGAGGAGACTGCTAATTAGTTTTATTTCCAGTTTATGATATTGTGAAAAACAAATATTTTCTTTCAGATATGGGTTGTATTTGAAAACTTTGTGTTTGGACAAGTTTTATTTATCGAAACGATAAAAGTTGTGGCAATTAGAATTGTGTTGTTGTTTACCTGCATGAGTGATACAGCTTACTGCCGCCGTCTCAACAACGGTACAGGCTGGACATGATCCGATTCGACCTAAGAAATTAGGACCGGGTCGTGACATGTTTTTAGTGGTGGCCCATGCAGGTCTGATCAACGACTTAGAAAAATATATCTAGAAACATTTAGAACACTAGAACATTAATTTGTCACAACATAGGACCGAAATATATTATAAATAAATATTTTTGTTTGTTATAGACTGGTAGGCTACCTTGCTTATGTCTTGCAATCCTAAACCTTCCAGAATATGGCCACCAATCCTGCTGGCGATGGGGTATCTTCACCCTATCATACCCCACCTCCCCCAATCAAGTCTGGATCCTACACCTTGGCAGCTGGCCGACCGTCCCCATAATACAACGGCGGATCCATCATCTTCCCAGACGGAGATGCAGCCCCTTGTTGTAGTACCCCCTCCAGCTGCCCCACCGGTGTCTGTGGACCCCACCGACCTCATAAGTCTGCTACGAGGAGTGCTAGAAGCCCAGAGAGCTCAAACGGAAGCTCATCAAGAGCAAATCGCGATTATGAGGGAAAGCATGGAGAATGCTCATAACGTGGCTATGACTGCTCTGGGAAGAGGAGAAGCAGCTCAACTTGAACCAAGGCCTTCCAAGGTAAACATAAATCAAAGGGATTAATTTATGTAACATTAAGGCCATTTAAATTAATGAGGATCATATTGCTAAGGTGGGCGATATTGAGAGTTTCAAGAAGCAGAACCCTCGACCCTTCAAGGGAACCGAGGGAATCGTCTATGCTGACGAATGGATCGACAGCATGGAGAGTCTCTTAAGCGTCTCTCGACTTCCAGAAGACCTCAAGGCCGAAGTAGTGGGACTTCAACTGTAAAGTATAGCAAGCACCTGGTATCGGAATGAACCCTGACTCCAGGAAAAGCAGCTTGACTGGGATACCTTTAAGAGGTTGTTCCAGAGGAAGTTCTTTCCAACATCAGAGTTACGGGAGATGGAGAGACAATTTCAGAACCTGAAGCAAGGAAATATGACTGTTGGTGAATATGCGACAGAATTCGGCCAACTCAGCCATTTTTCCAAGAACTTGGTAGCTGACCCTGATGACCGTGCTGAAAGGTTCAGATATGGGCTGAGAGAGGAGATTCGCACCCATGTGATTTCAGGAGGTGCTAAGACTTATGAAAGGATCCTAGAGCGAGATCCTGGAGCGAGCTCAGGATATAGAGAAGAGTCAACCCGCTCGCTCAAAGAGGGATTATCCTGGAACTAACAACTTCCAGGGTAATCAGAAGAAGCCCAACAACAACAACAACAACAACCGGCCTCCTCACAACCAGCAGCAGCACCAACAGGCGAGGAACAATGATAGAGCACCTCAGAGGCAGATACCTGTCTGTGATTTTTGCAATAGGCCAGGGCATCAGTCGAATATCTACAGGAATAGGCTAGGACACTGCCTAGTCTGTGGGTCTGCCACCCACCAAGTGAAGGATTGTCCCTCGTCGATCTACCGGACTAGAACTATTCAGCAGAAAGGTCCTCTGCCCACTCAGCAAAAACAATTTGGACAGCATCAACAGAAGACTGGGCGAGCCTTTGTCACGCCCCGCTCCCGTAGGAGCGATCGTCCTTGCTAAGGCGTGATGCCGCACGAGCCTAGATTGCGCTCGTGCAAGGCGGGTTCTGTAACGGCCGATTTCAGCGGCTGCGACGGGGTCGTCGCACAGAAGTCCCGTGCAGAGATATTGAATAATAGCAGCAAAAATTAGAACAAACACAAGTCATTCAGAAGAAACTCTTTTATTGATATTGAAACAAAAGATACAGTGGGGTGCAAGGCCAATATTACAATCACTCAAGCTCACTCATCTCACATTTATAAGTCACTCAGCTCTCTCTTATCTCTCAGTTACAAGTCTTGAGCCAGCGGATGCTTCGGAAGGCGACGTCCATACATTATGTCCTGTATAAGTCTTTACTCCATGCGGCCGCACGCTTCGAATCGCCAAGGAACTCCGTGCCTCGACGCATCCAAGCGAGCTCCGCGCCACGAGCTTCTACCTGTGCCTGTACATGAAAACTATGTGGGTGTCAGTACTCAACTGTACTGGTGGAATGAGCTCCTCGCCCACCTATACAAACCCAACACGTTTGATTTACTTTGTGCAACATAGTCACTTCTTATCGAACATCTTTCTAGTCTTGCCTTAGGATCAGTTTTATGACCGACGCCTTGCTTATTTTGTGTCTTTAGACCATCCCGTGCTCGCAACATCAATGTTAACTCAACAACGTTAACCTATCAAGTCATGTTTGCCTTACG
This sequence comes from Iris pallida, assembly GCA_029216955.1. Lineage (NCBI taxonomy): Eukaryota > Viridiplantae > Streptophyta > Magnoliopsida > Asparagales > Iridaceae > Iris > Iris pallida. The sequence continues at coordinate 6,016,467 of JANAVB010011197.1, read as the reverse complement.
GCCATAATCAGAGACGCAACTACGTGATGAAGCTCCATTTCCGTGTGACCGTGCTTACAAATCCATCATACCGTGCCTTGCAACTCAATATGACTTCACCATATCGCCGCCTCGCGACCATTGCTACATCGATCACCAACAGACCCAATCAAGACTTCTGGCCTAAGTATCACTTGACCGACTTCGTCTTGCAACATTTCCTGACTTAAACTCAAGACAACTCAAACTATAACTTATGCAACTTATATGCCAACAACTTAAGACCGTCGCCGTATCTCGTGCCGTAGTACGTCGCCTATGTTGATGCCAAATCTTAGGACCAAACCTTGTGTTCAAACTGTATACACATCCAACTGACTCAATCCAAAGGCACACACACGGATTGCCACCCGTGCCGTCCCATCTATATGAATTGGTCACTAACATTACAAGCTATCCTGGACTATAGCCTTGCCATTCGGCGACCCTTTCAGCGCAGGTAGCTAGCCCCGCTGAAAGTTCTCGAATGACCCGAGCGGTTCGTCCAGCTACGGCTATACCTGTTTCCCTCCGGAACGCCGCGGTCCCATGGCGCCCAGGATTATCGCGCATGGAAACTCCTCCTTGTCGACAAGTTGTCCAATGACCATGCAAGACTCGACACAAACTGACGTCTCACACAGTTATTCATCTTCCAATATTACCATCTCTTTCAAAACTAATATCAAACCATCTATCATTTGAGACCCCTCGACGACCCACGGTTGCGAGCATTCTTATCATTTGAGACCCCTCGACGACCCACTGTCGCGAGCATTCTTTCCATGTTACCATATCATTTCATTCAACTCAATGCCTATTCGATAGTCCTTCCTCCAAAACTCATTAAATCAACCGTGGTTCCTGCCATAACACTAGGTCCGTGTATCGTGCCTCAAACCGACATCCGTTCTATGCGACGCTATCGCCCAAGTCATACTCTATATGACGGGCCTTGGGATCGTGGGACTATTTAACCTGACAACCGCAGAATGAACAGGACAGCATTTCGAATGACTTATGTCGACCGACATAACTTGCCTAACTTACTCAAGCCTACGACTTAACGAGCAAAGGCCACGTCAAGCCTTGCCTCGATGGAACGTGCCGTGCACGCGTTCAACTTTGAACGACCAAGTCATTTGGGTGCCTAGACTTATGGCACAAGCTGTGCAATGCAACTTAACTTATGGGGCAAGCCAAGGCTATGCCAAGCCTTGGACGACAGGACCGTGCATGCTTTATGAAGCATTCATGCGGGCGACGCCTATGACTTAGGCTATGTTCATAACTTCGCCGACTCAATCAACTTTCCTTCTTCCAAGCCACGGGACGAAGGATCGAGTGTCATTTTCAAAGCACGCCGTGCACCAACTCTAAGTCGACCGTTGGACCATTCCATATTCTAACTCAATTCGACCCGTCGGGATTATTCCCTTTAGCTATATGGATTCGTCTCTTTTATTATCAAGCCTACTTGTGTAAGTAGAAAACATGCGATTTATTATGTGAAGGCTAAGATGAGGCAAGTTTACCGAAACTATCCCACCTGAGCGAGCGGTCGCCTCGATCGAGCGATGTCTTTGAGCAGCCGTTGCAAGGCTAAGTCCAAACGCCGTCGGCGTTTTGATTCCTCCGATTGATGGAGCGGGACGGGGCACAACATCATACACCACTCAGAAAAAGTTTTGTCCTGGAAACTAACTGAGTACACTATCGACTTATAACTTCTTACTCAACATTCAAGAACTCTCGCACACATTTTTCCTATGCGTTCCCTCAAATTCGAGCCACGCACGTGCTACCCTCAATCCGTTCTTCAGAAATCACGATCTCAAAATCCTCGACACTTCTTATTCCTCAAGTCTCACCTGATTCAGCGTATCACTTAGTTTGGATCGTGCAACATTCCAGGCATCCCCGAAATATATGTATTTCAACCAAGCCTTGTGATAGTAAATCCAATTCCACCTATCAATTTATCCACTCAATCCTGAAAATCAATACTACCGATGCTAACCCTCGCAACATGGACATCTCGCCTAGCCGCTAGGCAATCTCTTTAGGCTAAAGTCAATTGTTATTATTGGAATCACAGTTCCCAAACAACGATGTCAACACTGACCCCATCCTAAGGTCAAACCAAGTTGATAGTACGGGGGTTTGCTACCCAAGCTTGCATTACTTCAATTTCTAAACATCGAGCATCGATTCCCTATGCACATCCCATTATTCGTCGTACGGGGTCCGAGTCTTTCTGTAAAGCCATCCTATGATAACTCACATTTCAACCAATTCCTTGACGTATCGACATCATTCATTCATCAAGCCATTTCGTATAGTCTATCCCTTCAAACATGTTCGATATAGTTCGCCTATCAATCCTTCTCAAAGTCAAGCATGCTACGACATAATTCACCGCTAAATCATGATTCATATTCCATACTCCCTAAGTCATTTATCCTAATTCACGAAATCGATCACAAGGTCGTCCGACTTAACAATGCATTACGCCCCGATCTCATGCGAGTCAGATTATCCACGGTGGGCACGAATCACCATGGACGCTCCCGCGAGATAATCATTCTCATCGGGACGTAACTCTTGTTTTGTGTCCAGAGTAATTCATTCTCGATGCACGGATTGGACCTACTCAATCCTCAAGTTTCACTCATTCGCCAATCATAAGTTCTACAATCCTCGAGTCCACCTTCGCATCAAGCCAACAAGTCGAGACAATCAACGTTGCTGCGTCCTGATTTTCTGAGTTCGATCATTCCTGCGACATGAATCACCATGTCAGCGCTCACGTGGAACGATTATCCCAAATCCGACGCAACGCATGTGCGAGGCTAGAGTTGCGCTCGTGCAAGACAAGATCGTCGACGTTGTGGTTATCCGCGTAACCATCAAGACACGACCACTTTCATCCAACATTCATCTCCATCAAAATCCTAATCATAGCATCTAACCAAATAATAACACTTGCACGATCGTCATTCGCCGAGTCAGAGTACCCTCGAGTTATCGCATATCGATCTTTGATATGCCTCAATACCATCGACGATATGCGTAACCTGACGATCTTCCTTTGCAACCAATTTGAGTCGTACGAATTGTGCCATCGTTCGACTAGATAATCTCCTCGACATTCAAGTTCAAGTTTGATGCTTATCCCCCGAATCATTCACAATATCAATTTCTTCAATCAATCGATCGACATCCCTGAGGCTATCGTATCCACCACTCAGGGATGAAGTCATTCAACAAGTCCTCAACTTATCATTCGAATCAAAATCCACTTCTTTAAATTTTTCGTTCGAACTATTCCTCAATTTCCAAGCACGCTCATCTATATCGCATCGACGTTATCGTCCCTCGATAGCACCCTTATCGATAGTCATCTCACTTACTCAATCAAGTTCAACTCATTCTCGTCTGACACAATTTGAACCCCGCACTCGACTTTTCTAAGGTCGATACAACTTTGGTGTATATGCCCAGCCCGACTTAGCCAACCGTGCTTACGCGAACCATCTTTTTGTTTTGTTGTCAAAAACTGTTCTCCTATGTTTTACAAAATAGTTAGACTTATTGTATGGACATCCGTGGTACATTTGAGAGAGAGCGCACCAACGATATCAACTTTGCAGAAGCAACAATTCAGAGTTTACGGAAACAACGAGTTAAAGAATTCAATCGATAGTCCAAGGACGTAAAGCCGTGCTCTGATACCATTATGTCACGCCCCGCTCCCGTAGGAGAGATCGTCCTCGCTAAGGTGTGATGCCGTACGAGCCTAGATTGTGCTCGTACAAGGCGGGTTCCGTAACGGCCGATTTCAGCGGCTGCGACGGGGTCGTCGCACAGAAGTCCCGTGCAGAGACATTGAATAATAGCAGCAGAAATTATAACAAACACAAGTCATTCAGAAGAAACTCTTTTATTGATATTGAAACAAAGGTTACATTGGGGCGCAAGGACAATATTATAATCACTCCAGCTCACTCATCTCACATTTACAAGTCACTCAGCTCTATCTCATCTCTCAGTTACAAGTCTTGAGCCAGCAGATGCTTCGGAAGGCGACATCCATACATTATGTCCTGTATAAGTCTTTACTCCATGCTTCCGTACGCTTCGAATCGCCAAGGAACTCCGTGCCTCGACGCATCCAAGCGAGCTCCGCGCCACGAGCTTCTACCGGTGCCTGCATATGGAAACTATGTGGGTGTCAGTACTCAACTGTACTGGTGGAATGAGCTCCTCGCCCACCCATACAAATCCAACATGTTTGATTTACTTTGTGCAACATAGTCACTTCTTATCGATTGTCTTTCTAGTCTTGCCTTAGGATCAGTTTTATGACCAATGCCTTGCTTATTTTGTGTCTTTAGACCATCCCGTGCTTGTAACATCAATGTTAACTCAACAACGTTAACCTATCAAGTCGTGTTTGCCTTACGGCCATAATCAGAGACGCAACTACGCGATGAAGCTCCATTTTCGTGTGACCGTGCTTACAAATCCATCATACCGTGCCTCGCAACTCAATGTGACTTCACCATATCGCCGCCTCGTGACCATTGCTACTTCGATCACCAACAGACCCAATCAAGACTTCTGGCCTAAGTATCACTTGACCGACTTCGCCTTGGGGCATTTCCTGACTTAAACTCAAGACAACTCAAACCATAACTTATGCAACTTATATGCCAACAACTTAAGACCGACGTCGTATCTCGTGCCGTAGCATGTCGCCTATGTTGATGCCAAATCTTAGGACCAAACCTTGTGTTCTAACTGTACATACATCCAACTGACTCAATCCAAAGGCACACATACGGATTCTCGCCCGTGGCGACCCATCTATATAAATTGGTCACTAACATCACAAGCTATCCTGGACTATAGCCTTGCCATTCGGCGACCCTTTCAGCGTATGTAGCTAGCCCCGCTGAAAGTTCTAGAATGACCCGAGCGGTTCATCCAGCTACGGCTATACCTGTTTTCCTCTGGAACGCCGCGGTCCCATGGCGTCCAGGGTTGTCGCGCATGGAAACTCCTCCTTGTCGACAAGTTGTCCAATGACCAAGCAAGACTCGACACAAACTGACGTCTCGCACAGTCATTCCTCTTCCAATGTTACCATCTCTTTCAAAACCAATATCAAACCATCTATCATTTGAGACCCCTCGACGACCCACGGTCGCGAGCATTCTTATCATTTGAGACCCCTCGACGACCCACGGTCGTGAGCATTCTTTCTATGTTACCATATCATTTTATTCAACTCAATGCCTATTCGATAGTCCTTCCTCCAAAACTCATTAAATCAACCGTGGTTCCTGCCTTAACACTAGGTCCGTGCATCGTGCCTCAAACCGACTTCCGTTCTACGCGACGCTATCGCCCAAGTCATACTCTATATGACAGGCCTTAGGATCGTAGGACTATTTAACTTGACAACCACAGAATGAACGGAACAGCATTTCGAATGACTTAGGTCGACCGACATAACTTGCCTAACTTACTCAAGCCTACGACTTAACGAGCAAAGGCCACGTCAAGCCTTGCCTCGATGGAACGTGTCGTACACGCGTTCAACTTTGAACGACCAAGTCATTTGGGTGCCTAGACTTATGGCACAAGCTGTGTAATGCAACTTAACTCATGGGGCAAGCCAAGGCTATGCCAAGCCTTGGACGACAGGACCGTGCATGCTTTATGAAGCATTCATGTGGGTGACGCCTATGACTTAGGCTATGTTCATAACTTCGTCGACTCAACCAACTTTCCTTCTCCCAAGCCACGGGACGAAGGATCGAGTGTCATTTTCAAAGCACGCCGTGCCCCAACTCTAAGTCGACCGTTGGACCATTCCATATTCTAACTCAATTTGACCCGTCAGGATTATTCCTTTTAGCTATGTAGATTCGTCTCTTTTATTATCAAGCCTACTTGTGTAAGTTGAAAACATGCGATTTATTATGTGAAGGCTAAGATGAGGCAAGTTCACCGAAACTACCCCACCTGAGCGAGTGGTCGCCTCGATCGAGCGATGTCTTTGAGCAGCCGTTGCAAGGCTAAGTCCAAACACCGTCGGCATTTCGATTCCTCCGATTAACTGAGCGAGACGGGGCACTACAACCTTTGCCCTAGCAGTAGAGGAGCAAGAGCCAGAGCAGAAACCCACCGCTGATGTCATCGCAGGTTTCATTTATGTGCATTCCTATCCTGCTTTAGCTTTATTTGATTCGGGTGCATCACATAGTTTCATATCAACAAAATTCATCTCTGCACACCACATAGTTACGGGCTTTAGCAAGAAGATATATAGAGTCATGACCGGTGGAGGACCCCTACCTATCACTGAGACCTGTAGCTGTCCCATAAATATATTAGGCCACCAGTTCATAGTACCTTTGCTTGTGATGCCAATACCCAACTATGATGTAGTCCTAGGGATGGACTGGTTGAGTAAGCAGCATGTGCTGATAAACTGTCACAGAGGATGTGTAGTCTTCAGCCCACCTAGAGTGCCGGAGTTTGAAATCTCTCGAACTACGGAGGATATGGAGTGTGTTACCTACACCTCTATCACAGAAGAACCCAGACCTCCCCATCCTATCATAGCAGAATTTATGGATGTTTTCCCTGATAGTCTTCCCGGATTACCCCCAGATCGAGACATAGAGTTTACCATTGACCTAGTCCCCGGCTCTTTCTCTATTTATAAGGGATGCTACAGAGTCAACCCGAAGGAGGCCAAGGAGATGAAGGATCAGATCAATGAACTGAAGGCTTTGGGATTTATCCGAGACGGAGCTTCATCCTGGAGAGCACTTGTCTTGTTTGTCCCCAAGAAGGACGGAACAGTGCAAATGTGCATCGACTACCGGGCGCTGAACAACATCACCATCAAAAACAAGTACCCTCTGCCCCGGATCGATGACCTGTTTGACCAACTAAGTGGAGCTAAGGTGTTCTCGAAGATAGACCTCAGATCCGGTTACCATCAGATCAAGGTCAGGAAGGAGGATATTCCAAAAACGGCGTTTAACACCAAGTATGGGCAGTTTGAATTCTTGGTCATGTCGTTTGGACTGACGAATGCTCCTGCTGTGTTCATGAACCTTATGAACAAGGTTTTCCATGAATACCTAGATCAGTTTGTCGTTGTCTTCATCGATGACATTCTGATCTACTCGAAGACTGAAGAGGAGCATGAAGAGCACCTCAGGAAAGTTCTGGGAACTTTGAGGAAGGAGAAGCTATATGGTAAGCTTTCCAAATGTGAATTCTTTCTAGACAAGGTAGATTTTCTTGGCTATGTTGTCACAGGAGAAGGAATTTTGGTAGACCCTAAGAAGATAGCTGTTATTGAGATGTGGTCTACCCCAAGCTCAGTTGCTGAAATCAGAAGTTTCTTGGGCTTGGCTGGCTACTACCGGAAGTTTGTGAAGGATTTTGCCAATATTGCTGAACCGATGACGAAACTCACTCGGAAGAATGAAGAGTTCATCTGGACAGAAGCTTGCCAGACATCGTTTAAGGAATTGAAGAAGAGACTTACAACAGCACCGATACTTACGCTACCTGCAGGTACCAGAGGTTTTTCAATATACAGTGATGCCTCTGGAAAAGGACTGGGTTGCGTTCTTCAACAACATGGAAAAGTGATTACTTATGCATCTAGGCAATTACGGACTCATGAGAAGAACTATCCCACACATGATCTGGAGCTTGCTGCAGTCATCTTTGCTTTGAAGCTATGGAAGCATTATCTCTATGGAGAGAGAGTGGAAATATATACAGACCACAAACGTCTGAAATATGTTTTCACTCAGAAGGAGTTGAACATGAGACAAAGAAGATGGCTGGAGCTGATGAAGGATTTTGATATCAACTTGCAGTACCATCCGGGTAAGGCTAATGTGGTTGCAGATGCACTTAGTCGATACCCAGTGGCGATGTTCTTAACTAAGGAGCGACACTTGTTAGAGGACATAGAGAAGCTTGGTCTGGAGATTATATTGCCTGAGGAAAAGATGAAGGAACTGGGGCGAGAAGCTATTATACCTGGAGCTGACTCAACCATGATGCAGTTACAATTGCGTTCAAGTCTGATAGACAAAGTCAAGGAGACACAATTCCAAGACGAGATGCTTTGCAAACTCAGAGATAAAGTGCTGGCAACACTTGAAGGATTCTCTATCGCCAGTGACGAAGCATTGAAGAATGGTACGAGGCTATGTGTACCATCTGGCGAACTGAGGAATGAGCTGATGCAAGAAGCGCACCAGTCGCAGTATTCCATACATCCTGGAGGTAATAAGATGTATCGGAATATGCGTACCATTGTTTGGTGGTATGGAATGAAGAAGTATGTATCCAGATTTGTGGCTAGATGCTTGATTTGTCAACAAGTAAAGGCTAGCAGACAGAGACCCGCAGGACTTCTACAGCCGCTGGACATTCCGGAATGGAAGTAGGAGCATATAACAATGGACTTTGTGTCAGGATTGTCTCGATCCCAAGGAGAAAAGGACACCATTTGGGTTATTGTGGACCGACTGACGAAGTCAGCTCACTTTATCCCCTTCAAGGTTGGTTTATCCACCGAGAAGTTGGCAGCACTGTACATGCGGCACATCTACCGGATTCATAGAGTTACGGTAAGTATTGTATCTGACAGAGACACTAGATTTACCTCTCACTTTTGGAAAAGTTTGCATGACAGCTTGGGAACAAAACTGAAGTTCAGCACAGCCTATCATCCCCAAACTGACGGACAATCGGAGAGGACCATCCAGACGCTAGAAGATATGCTGAGATCTTGCGTCTTGGAATTTGGAGGGTCTTGGAAGGACCATTTGCATTTGGTAGAATTCTCCTACAAAAACAGTTACCAGGCTAGCATTGGTATGACACCATTTGAAGCTCTTTATGGACGTTGTTGCCGCACTCCACTTGCTTGGGACGACATAGAAGAAAGAGTACTGCTTGGACCTGAAATGGTGACTGATGCAGCAGAGAAGGTAAAAGTGATCAGGGACAAGCTCAGGATTGCCCAAGACAGACAGAAGCATTGGGCTGATAGCAGTCGTCGACCACTGGAGTTTGAAGAAGGAGATAGTATTTTTATGAAGATTTCTCCTACCAGAGGAACGATCAGATTTGGCAGAGCTGGGAAGTTGAGTCCCAGGTACATCGGCCCATTTGAAGTTTTGAGCCGAATTGGAGAAGTAGCGTATCGATTAGCTCTACCAGCTAATCTTGAGGGCGTGCACAACGTCTTCCACGTTTCGCAGCTCAGATGCTACATCCCGGATCCGAGTCACATCTTGGACCATTTAGAGCTGGAGATTGGACCCAGCCTTACAGTACCAGAGAAGCCTGTGGCAATTTTGGACAGACGCGAGAAGAGGACTAGAACTTCGGTGACTCCCATAGTCAGAGTTATGTGGAGGCACGATTCCCCAAGCGAGTCTACCTGGGAGCGAGAAGATGAGATGCGAGAGCAGTACCCATATTTGTTTAAGACCTGAGGTAATTCCTAACCCTATCCTTTAAATTTCGAGGACAAAATTTTCTAAGGAGGGAAGGTTGTGAAACCCGTAAATTCGATTTTGTTATTAAATTGCGTGTTTGCTAAATTAATATTTTGCCAGATTATTATTAATAGCTAATAGAAAATTATTAATTTCAAAATAAATAATCATAGATTTTTGTTTTGGCTGACCCAGACCAGAACTCGTTCCCGAGTCCCGAACCCGTTTAGAACCTTTCATTTCTCAATTAATTAACTGAATATTTAATTAGCTAATTATTAATTGTTAAATTAGGAAAATTGTATTTTAGAAAAAAAAAAATTATACACATAAATTAGGAAATTATACATATTTGAAAAATTATAAATCCTGGAATTTTTGAATGTTGGTTCAGACCCGTCCCGAGTCCATTTCGAACCCAAGATCTTTTCCGAGATAAATTTTAAGTATTTATATATATATATATAAATAGCTTTCTCTTAAATTAAAAATAAAATAGTTATTTCCCATAAATAACTTTCTTAAACTCATACTCTTAACTGTCTCTCTAGTTCTGGAACAATATATTTTTTACAGCCATGGGCGAGCTTCTTCCCGAACGGCCGACTTTTCACTCCCCGCATGGAACCGCCGACTCTTCCGTTCTTTTTCCCGAAACCGCCCATCCTGCCCTATATAAAGCCCTCTTCCTTATCTCTCCATCACACTCTATTTCCTTTTTCCTCAACCCAAACCCTAGCCCGAGTTCCCGGAGCCGATCCCGACCGCCGGCCTCCGCCCGAGCCCACCGGCGAACCTGATCCAACCCGGCGCCACCCTCCCGAGGACGACGCCCCACCGGCAACCAGCCTCGGCCGCCGTTTTCCCCGAGGCCGTGCGTGCCAGCCCGACCCGGGAGGATCCCAGTCCCCAATTTGCTATCCAGCACCTCCCCGTGCCCTGGATTGCTGTCCAGCGCTTCCGCACGTGGATTTGGCGCTGTTCGATCCGTTGTCCAGTGCTTCCCGTTCTGCGTTCTTCTGTTCGGCTCCCTCGCGGACTACGTTTCCGTCCCCAAGTTATCCCGCGGCTCACCGACCAACGAATTTGGGTAATTTCTGATAAACACAGTAGTTCGTCCCTCTCGCCGTAGTCAATGATAAATTTGGTCCTCAATCCCATTACGGGATTCGGTTAGAAGTTCGATTTCGGGAATTCCGAAGTTCTTTTGGTATTTTTGTGCTGTGACTTTCGGATTTTATTCCGTGAGTTGACTGTTGGTTCTGTGGTTAATTCATTTTGATTTCGGAATTTTTGAATTCTTTCGAGATAGGTTCTGTGTATTTTTGGTTCTCGGAATTTTCGAGATTATTTCGGAAAAGCTTCCGGGATTTTGGTTTAGTAGTTAAATTGGATTTTCTGATTGTTGGTATGCTGGTTCCGAGTTTTTCGAATTCGTTTTGAAAATAATTCTCTGAGTATATTTTATATAAAATAGATTTTTTCAGGTGTGGGACTGATATTTGGAGTTGTGGCATATTTTCCAGTTTTGGGTTATCCCGAAAATAGAGGGAATGCTGCCGAATTTTTTTTATAAAACTTTATAAATGGATTTCAAATCGGATTTTGAAAATATTTATAAATTAGATTTTGGGCGACGACCGTATTGGTCAATGGGCACTTAGCAAAATGCAAACGAAATCGGTTTTACCGGAGGTTGAGGCATTATCTATTTTTGACGATTGGACCAATATCTGAGACTCGTAAATTAATTCAATTTAATTTAAGTTATTATTTTATTTTGTAATTCAATTGTAGGAAAATTTTTAGAGAAACCAAAGTTTTCTTCTTATTTAAATTCATGTAAAATGGTCTGTAAAGGGCATAAGCCCAGTTTTATTATTTTCTGTGGTTTTGTAATAAGTTAGTTAAATTTTTATTCTTTTCTGGTTGTGATTGACGTAAACACGTAAAATAGTAAAATAATTATTTTATAGAAAATCAATATTGTTTTCTCACATTAAATAAATTAGGAAAAATTACAAGTTATTATTTAAACAAGTTTCACGTTTTTCTCATTTAAAGAAAAATATAGTTTTATTATATAAATTATAAAATACCAAGTTTTGCTAATAAACCGATAAATACAAAGTTTTTCGAAATTAAATATAAAACGATCTTTCCATCATAATTAAATATAACGCATTAGATAATCGAATTTTGTTTGTGTTAGTATAATAAAGATTAAAAATTGACTAGGACAAATTTAGAGATTGTAACTAGCACATCTAGCATGGTAATTTTGGAAATCTAAGGCAGACTTCTCGATTGTAGGATTTCGAGGACAAGTCTGAACTCAATCCCGAAGACATTCCAAATCCAGTCATAATCAAAGGCAAGTACATTTTGTGGTAGATTATAATTATTTAGTAATTGTTTTATTGCAAGTTTAAACCACGATGCAACACGGAACTCTCTCTGAGAGCATTGACTGTTTTACTGTTGGGTACTGGGGGAGTAGTGTAATGAGTATGACCACATCCAAAATAGTATAATGACTGTGTTAGCTTACCCCTCATACACATGGGGATAAGCCATATCGTATCAATAGGATACAACTGTACAACCCAATCCGGTCATATTCATTGCCTATTCACATCACACTGTTTTAACTGCTGGAAAACTATTTATTTCAAATAGTTTAAAAGTGCATAATTCTATTATTATTTCAATTGTTAAAATATCATGAATTGTACTTTGCTCCCTCCTGACTGGAGACTATATTTTTAGGTCCTATTGATGATGCAGAGCTACTGATTAGTAGTTACTATGATCCTGAGCTGTACCCGGCTGTTCTACCAGAGGAAGATGATGAGGAGACTGCTAATTAGTTTTATTACCAGTTTATGATATTGTAAAAAAAATATTTTAGTTCAGTTGTGGGTTGTATTTGAAAACTTTATGTTTGGACAAGTTTTATTTATCGAAACATTAAAAGTTGTGGCAATTAGAATTGTGTTGTTGATTACCTGCATGAGTGATACAGCTTACTACCGCCGTCTCAACAACGGTGCAGGCTGGGCATGATCCGATTCGACCCAAGAAATTGGGACTGGGTCGTGACAGGGTGTGTCCCACACGAAAAATTCATGTACATGTAAATTTTGGAATAAGAGATAGGAGGGCAAAACATGGACACGATGCACGGTGGATGATAAAAAATTTGGAGGAGTACCTCTCCTATATATAGGAGGTGGGAATTCCCAGTTGGATAAGGAGTAGGGGTTTTAAATCTCCCATGGATAATTGTCACATTTGTTTTAAAACAAAATCAAATCTAAACCAAATCCAATTAGATTTTATACATAAAAGTTCTTTTTCCATAATTTAGCTAAATTGAATAATTTAAATCTTAATTTAAATTTTCATAATTAATAATTTAGATACACTTTAAATTTCTAATAATTTATAATTTTGAAAATTACATTATTATTTAAAAATAAACTAATAAATAATTATGAAATATATGTATGCAGGAATAACATTTGCATAATTATACTTTTCTAGAACACAATAAAAATATTATTTATTATTAATAACTGAAAGGCATTTATTAATAAAATAAAAACTTAGAAATTTTGGTATGATAGCAAAATTATTATTATATATATTATTTTAAAAACTATAAAATTAGAAAAATGTTTTTGTCACTCTCCGTTTTCGGAATACGTAAATTTTTGATTTTTCATGTATATGGTATCTAGCACCTGTATCTTTATTGCATTTATCCTGTATTTGTAACTGGCCATGGCATGGAACAGTATCTCGTCGCGGATTAGTGTGCCACCCCTTGTCCTTGTCTGGTTGTAGGCGTGGTTCACTGTTTCGATGATAAGATTTCTGAACCGTGTTGTGGTTAGGATTTTATTTAATTAATTTAATTAGTTGTATCATGTAGCATTTAACATGTCATTGGTCATGTGGTTAAGAGCATGCTTAAGCTTAGGGTTTCTTTGAGTCAACCCAACCCCTATATATATTCTCTTCCTCACTCTCTCTCCTCATTCACTCTTTTCATTTCTTTTCCTCCCAACCAATAGACAAGTACATCTTGCACCAAATGGAGAGATTATTGCATTTTCATTTCTTGATTTTTTTTTTGATATTATTTGTCTATATTGTTCTTCTCTTCATTCTCTACAAGTTTAGTTCTTGGAGTTTTTGATTTTAATGGCTAGTTTGGTGTAGATCTAAGTTTCTAAAACTAGGGTTCTATGGGTTTCCATGGTTTTGATTTATCAAACTTGGTTGTTTTCAAAAACTAATTGTCCTATGTTGTAGGAAATTCAATTATATCCAATTTTGACCTTTGAAAAGTTAGATTTCGACTTGATTTGAGGAAGTTATGGCCAAAATAATATTTGAATATTTTCTATGTCATCAGTCCTGGTTTTGGCAAGGACGATGAATAGTGCCGCATGCATAGTGCCCAGCCGTATAAGAATGCTGCATAGTGCCGCATAGTGTCCAGCCGCATAAGAATGCTGCATAGTGCAACATAGTGCCCAGCCGCATAAGAATACTGCATAGTGCCGTATAGTGCCCAGCCGCATAAGAATGCTGCATAGTGCTGCATAGTGCCCAGCCACATAAGAATGCTGCCTAGTGCCGCATAGTGTCCAGCCGCATAAGAATGCTGCATAGTACCGTATAGTGCTCAGCCGCATAAGAATGTTGCATAGTGCCGCATAGTACCCAGCCGCATAAGAATGCTGCATAGTGCGGCATAGTGCCCAGCCGCATAAGAATGCTGCATAGTGCTACATAGTGCCCAGCCGCATAAGAATGTTGTATTGTGCCGCATAGTGTCCAGCCGCATAAGGATGCTGCATAGTGCCGCATAGTGTCCAACCGCATAAAAATGCTGTATAGTGCTGCATAGTGCCCAGCCGCATAAGGATGCTGCATAGTGCCGTATAGTGCTGAATAGTGCCGCATAGTGCCTATTTTGGCTGTTTTTGGCTATTTTAAGTCCTATTTGGCTGAATTGTGGCCAGAATTGCTCCTAACTTCCAACATAAAAGTTGTAGATCTTTGTCTTGGCTTCAAGGACCTTCATGTCTCACTTTAACCAGAATTTACATGTGACTTTTATGTCACGAGGGGTCCATGCGACTTCCTGACTTGACCATGTTCCTGACCTGATTACCTGTATACGTGCTGGTACATGTTCTAAGTGTGTATTGAGATACAATATTAGTATGTACTGCGGTGCCATTTAATGAGTGCACTGAGGTGTGACTCTACATGCTAAGTGATCATTCGTGTTATATGTCAATACATGTGTACCTTCCAGCACAATCATGGTAATTGGTCAGTAATAGTGTCGTGGTAAAATGATTGTTGTTTGATGCATTACATTAAGCATGGATCTAGATTGAGCCGATGCGGATTCATACTTAGGGTACACGTACTATGGTACGACATATAGGAGGATGACCATGTGACCACGACATGTAATTCCAATATCGAGATAGGGTTAATCTAAGCAACTTAAATTGGTAGAAGCATTGGGAGGGAACAGAATCTCGAGATCGTACGTCACTAGCCGCCCTGGGTTCCGTCTTGGCGCATCGGGTTGGCCGCCTCGGATACTGTATAGTCATCCGCACTAGTGGAGTGAAGTATCTGATTTGTGACTGCCGAGCCAGCTCTTCCTATAGGAGAGCTGGAACCGTTACTGCTTATTCTAGCGCGGTGGCCTTTCGAGGGACCGGTGCCTTTCGTGCTTGCTTGTATATAATGGTTTGGCTAGCCCTGCTGGAATGCGATACGATCTGAGGATTCCTATATATATATATATATATATATATATATATATATATATATATATATATATTTTATATATATATATATATATATATATATATATATATATTGAATTACTGGGATAACCCAGGCAAATCATAGAAAGCCGTAGGATTGATTGGCCGATTGTAAGCTGACTTGTTTGTGATATGTTTTCTTCTGTTAGCTACCGAGGAACATAGACTATCGTGGTGCGTGGTCCAACCCATGTCCTTGTTTGGTTGTTGGGTTGGGCTATTGTGCTGCGATAGGCTATGGACTGAAGTCGCGAATCAGAAACCCTTTTACCTGCCCATGGTTATAGGATATATCTTATCTCGGTACGATATTGGTACCGTTTGTCCTTGTTTGGTTGTAAGGGTGTCGTATTGTCTCGATGATATGGTATAAGCCTATAACTCATGAATCAGGTCTTATTTAACTTATTGGATTTGTCTCACTCTTTTGTGCTCCCTTGTGGTACTTGCTATTCGGGGCCTGACCCCGCTGGTTTTGTTTGGCCAGATCTCGTAGCAGCTCCAGAGGATCTAGCCTTCCACCCGAACAATGGTGCACACCATGTGTATCGACGCCAGGGACCATGAGTGGGTTTCTTCTTCACCGCTCTGATATCTTCTATTTTATACTTGGCATTTAGCCACCGGCACTTGTTTAGCCGACAGTTCTGGACACTAGTTTCCTTTACATAATTGTAATTAAATCAGACTGCAGCTAACTATAGTTATGTACTATTGACTCTCGGAACTAGCTCATCATTTTGTATAGCTAGACTCATGAATCATTCTGATGAAGCGTCGGAGACGCCTTACTGCTTTGTCTTATATGATCATTATTTACTGCTTCTTGTTTTGATTGATTGAGACATAGATGCTCTATGGGACCATAGGAGACCTGATTGTAGCATGCACCCCCTAGTCTCTTGACCACGATCGCCGTATGACGTTTATATACCTCATACGGAGTAGCTGGCCTAGTCCGTCTCAGTATTTCGGTACTGGGGCGTGACAGTTTTTCTAAAATATTTATACTCGCACATATTCACACTCGCCGAGCAATTACGAAATACGACATTTCGTGCGCAACGTATAATACGACTATGCGATGTACAAAACAAAAATTTTAATCAGTACCAAATTAAAAAAATAGTAGAAATTTAGGAATTTTACATCCTACCCAACTTAAAAGAATTTCGTCCTCGAAATTGAGAATTAGTAGGGGGTGAGAAGACACAAGGGATATCGATGGGGAACAATCAATTACAATGTTCAACAAAACACGCTGTAAGAAATCATGATCTAGATCATAGAAAATAACACGGGTACGATCATGGATAATGTATGAGGGTCATGAGTTTAAAGCAACAATTAAAAGTTAAGGGTTAAAGTTAGTCATGATAACATGCCAAGGAGTAATATGGTAACAAGAGAATAAATGGGAGACCTAAAAGATAGGTTTTGAGAGTAGGTTGAGGGTCATAGTGATAGGGTAGCTAGAGAAATTTCTAGTACCACGCCTTCGTCCTTCTAAAATAGGTAGAGGCGAAAGCTATAAGGAGTTAAATGACGATTTTATCGAATACGAATACGTGATTCAAAGGTGACCGTATAATTTCAAAAGAATTTTCAAGCCAGTTGTGGATGAAATTTTAGAACAAAGTTTAATTATGTCTCATCCACGTAGAATAATAGGTAAAAGCAAACCAAAGTGCACTAGG
The DNA here is from genome assembly GCA_029216955.1 of Iris pallida. Classification (NCBI taxonomy): domain Eukaryota; kingdom Viridiplantae; phylum Streptophyta; class Magnoliopsida; order Asparagales; family Iridaceae; genus Iris; species Iris pallida. The sequence continues at coordinate 5,999,334 of JANAVB010011197.1, read as the reverse complement.
CTGATCAGACCATCATGCACCGGTTCTGATTAGACGATATATTAGTGGGAGCTCTTCTAATAACATAGGTCGTGAACAAGCTTAATAAAGGGTGAGCTTGCAAAACTAGGCTATATTTGTGGCGTTAGTCAAGTTAGTCAAAATATACGTACGCTAGATAGATAATAAAGAAAGAAAATACAAACAGTCTAAGTTCCTTAATATATAGGTCATAAAGTCAATAGAAATACTAGACCGTGAGACGTTCTACCCAACTTAAAAGAGTTAGGCTAGTAGTGTGATGGGGCAATGGGTGAAGCATTCAAGATAAACCACAAGTTAAGTATTCAAGGAATTAAATGGATCACAAGCACTCGGTGGGTCGAAAGAATTGAATCGAGGTTGAGTAAGTCAAGATTGAGATATAATCACATGCTTGGTAGATGACTAACTATACTTGAGTATATACAACTATCATGGCACGAGTGATATGGCAACCAATGTGGAATACTTAATATCTCACTAGGGCTATCTTGGTTGTCTTCCATTAAAAAAATTTAACTCGAGTTTTCCTCAAAAAGTTTCTTATCCATCAAGACTTTAAATTTTAAATTCCTTAATCATTCTCAAGAAGTGAACCTCAGTATATCACTAATCAAATCTACCATGACTGCTAATATTCATAATCAAAATTTGTAACTCTAAATGAATTTATCGATTATAATTTATAAGACACAAATTTGAAATTTTCTCTCAAAGTTAATTTCATATCTTCAAAAATATTTTAAACCATTTTTTTCTATCACTTCTAACTTAAAACTTGTAGTCATATTGCAATATTTAAAATCCTTTTAACTAATTTTTATATCTCTTCAAGGATCTTCAAGGATGAGTTAATCATAACTTTATAGCTCAAGACTTTCAAAACTCAAAATCAAATATCAATTTGTTTCCTCATTTGTATATAGATTCTAACTATCTTCTTGTAGTAATAAAATTCCAACAATCTTCTAAGTTTGTAATGTCGCTACTATCCCACTTGGAATCAACAAATTCTTTCTACAAGATCATACATCAATAAGATATGGTCCTTTGATTCTTAAAGTAAAAATGTCTTTATAACTCCAATATGATCTCTAATGAATACTAATTGCCAATAGAATCTTCCAAGCCATGTGTTTGACCTATGAACATATACTAGTGTGGTCATCTTCCTAACGGTTGGTACGCATGAAATAAGAGGTAAGGTTTATGGTAGGAGAGATCAAGCAGGATGCAAGGAAGTCGAACGAGAGTTCAGAGATTTGAATCAAGGAAGGTGATCAAGTAAGTGGATGAGATTTTTAGACTCTAATCCTAGATGCAGGCTCACATCGGTAGAGTAATGTAACCGAAGTGATAAACTTGACCTGCATGGGCCACCAGAAAAATTTGTAACGCCCCAGTCCCAAAATACGTAGGACTAAGTACGTAGACATGCCAGTTATATACATACGAAGTGCATGGGCCTTGTATGTATAAATAAGCTGTAAAATGCAGTAAACCATAACTAACTAATCTCATCCACAAAATAAAGGAATAAAAGATATCATATAATGAATTGTATTGGTACAATATATTGGGTGGAGACACATCCACTACCAACCAAAATAAAAAGGAAGAAGTACATGGTATATAAAAGGGCAAAGTGGTAGTAGCAAGGAGGAACCAAGTCACGTCATCTTCGAATAAATGGGGAAGACCACGATCCCAGCTAGGATACCTGCGGAAGACATGAACACACACCTGGGAAATAACCAGGTCCTCAGAGGGACGTAGCAAGATACAGGAAAAACATGCTAATATAAACTGTCAGAATAATAAAATAATATACAAAAGAATCTCCTAGACACAAACATGCAAGAGGATTCTAACCGCCTATTGTGCAATTTAGAGGACAACTTTCATGCGCATGGGTGAGATTTAGGCTTATAAGTACGCAACTGGCATCCAGTCATCCATATCCGACCGTAACGTCCAAAACGTCAGAGGACATCTACAAATATAAATCGCCACAGTTCCATCCGGAGACTGTGGTTTACCTGTTTGGATTCCCATACGCACTAGCGACTGTCCTCCCCCAATATTTTCCACACTGTCCAAGTCATGTCCATAACTCGTCCAGTTTTGTAACTGCTTGAGTCTCTAAACCCTGGTCATAGCAGTTACGAATATCTACCGTCGGACGACTTTAGAGATAGCTAGTCAATATGTAAGCCGTGTCCCTAATAAAATGTCTCAAACCGTGTAGTGTAAGTGTCATGGCCAGCGGAGATATAAAAATATCCCACAATAAGAAGGTAGTCCGCTAAAACTAAGTTAACATGAATAAAATAAAGTAACGACTAATAAAGTCGCTTGCACCCAAGTATGGCTTGGACGCGCAGTTTATAACAAAGAAAACTAACAATATGAAATAAAGTAAATAATACAAAAAATAAATAATATGACAGTCAATTAAGGTATACTTGCATGTTGTGACGCCTGGTGAGCTACCTGGTGTGGTACAATAAAGGTGGCACAAGATCGACTTCGGTGTTACAATTACGTAAAGGGGCCTCCGATGGTGGCACGGACTGGTCCATCGGGTCCAGAATGGTCAGACTAGTTAGGGTAGTCATAAGGAAGTCTAAGATTGGCGAGAGAATAGGAATAATAGGCTAGTCACGGACAGGAGGATAGTCGGAGGAAATTAGGTAAATAATATATATAAGATTTTTGAAAATTGATTATAATCCTTGAAAACTATATTTGCTAGTTTAAATAGTTTTTAGATAATACTAAAATATAAGAGAACCTGTTTTTATCTAAGTTTGTTAAAAATATAATTTTTATATAGAAAACTATATTTTTATTAGTCAAAAATAAATATTCAAGAATCTAGAAAGAACAATTTTTTTTAAAGATATAAATTAAATTTGGAAATAATATTTTCAAGTATGAAAACCATTTTTTTAGAATACCATATAATATTATTAAAACTAATGATATTTAAACAATAAAATAATAATACTCATTATTATCCAATTTATTATATCTACAGTATACCCCAAATAAAATAAATACTATACATATATGTTACAGTTAAATTAGCTATAATTATAAATATAATATAAACAACAACAATACTTAGTAATGAAAATTAATACACTAATAATAATAATAATAATAATAATAATAATAATAATAATAATAATAATAATAATAATAATAATAATAATAGAAGAAAAGAAAAATATAAGAATATAAAATACTAATCTTTACATTACAACAGCACTCCTACTGTTTCTTTATAACAAAAAGAATATAAAATGTCATCCTTGTGAGGAGTTAAGGAAAGTCCTCCTCGTGAGGAGTCAAGGAAATCACAGCAATTATAAGTGTTTGAAGAAGAAAGAAGGGGGGATTCGAAGAAGGGAAAAATAGAGGGTGAGCTGGAGAGAGGATGAGAAGAAGGAGGGGAACGGGGAAGAGGAAGGCGGAGAGGGGGAGGTCTCGGCGGCAAGGGCGGCGCCGGCAGATGTTGGTGGAGGCGGCGCGCACGCACGCTGTGGCGCATGCGGAGCGAAGCAGCTCGCGGTCAGCGGCGCGCGCTGCTAGGGCAGCTGGAGAGGAGTCGCGGGGTCTCGGCCAGGGGTTCTCGAGAGGGGGTCGGCCGAAAAGAGCGTAGCCTCCAGTCGGCGGTGTCACCAGGGAGAAGGAGGCGTCCCCGGGAAGGTTTGACATCTAGATCTGGGGGTTTGGGCAATGTTCGACGGGTGGCACGCGCATGTCGACAGAGACACGGCACGGAGAAGGTGAGTCGAAGGGCTAGGGTTTTAAATTTGCTTTTGGGGTTTTCTTGGGCTTCGGTTTTGGTGGCCGCGGTCGGCCGCGGTGGCGGTCTGGGCGACGGTGGTTTTGATGGTGGTGGGGGTGATGGTGATTTGGTAAGCGGTGATGACGGTGGCCGGAAAGGCGGGATCGGCTGCGACTGTGGAGATGTTGGCAGTGGTAGTTGCTGCCAGAGAGGCGTTGGAGATGGAGATGGGTGGTAGTTGTGTGGCCGGGGTGGCCGGGCTGTGGTTGCGACGTGGTGATGATGGTTGTGGTTGGCCGGAAGAGGGGGTCAGGATGGTCGGAGGATGGGTGTCGGGGGTTTGGTCGGAGGGCAGGGAACGGGACGGCGATGGCGATGGCTATGGATAGGCTAGGATTATTTGGTGTCGGGGGTGTGTCCCATACGAGAAATTCATGTACATGTAAATTTTGGAATAAGAGGTGGGAGGGGAAAACATGGACACGATGCACGGTGGATGGTAAAAAAATTTGGAGGAGTACCTCTCCTATATATAGGAGGTGGAAATTCCCAGTTGGATAAGGAGTAGGGGTTTTAAATCTCCCATGGATAATTGTCACATTCGTTTTAAAACAAAATCAAATCTAAACCAAATCCAATTAGATTTTATACATAAAAGTTCTCTTTCCATAATTTAGCTAAATTGAATAATTTAAATCTTAGTTTAAATTTTCATAATTAATAATTTAGATACACATTAAATTTCTAATAATTTATAATTTTGAAAATTATATTATTATTTAAAAATAAACTAATAAATAATTATGAAATATATGTATGCAGGAATAACATTTGCATAATTATACTTTTCTAGTACACAATAAAAATATTATTGATTATTAAAAACTGAAAGGCCTTTATTAGTAAAATATAAACTTAGAAATTTTGGTACGATAGCAAAATTATTATTATATATATTATTTTAAAAATTATAAAATTCGAAAAATACTTTTCTAAAATATGTACGCTCGTACATATTCGCACTCGCTGAGCAATTACGAAATACGACATTTCGTGCGCAACTTATAATACGACTATGTGACGTACAAAGCAAAAATTTTATTCAGTACCAAATTAAAAAAATATAGTAGAAATTTAGGGGTTTTACACATTGCTAGGCTTGATGGATCTTGAAGCGAACGTCTCTTTTGTTGGGTTCGATCTTCCAACCCGCTACGGCCCTTAATAACAAAGATAAAATCTTTGTTCCTCTCTTTGTAGATGGGGATACATAAGAGAATAGAGAAACCCTCTCTTTGGTGGCCGTATGAGTTGGGGACCATAACCCTAATGAATACATATATTTATATGTTTTGATATTTCTAATTTGGCCCCTCATCAAATTAGAATTATCTCCGGTATCTACACATTAATTCCATGACAATTATACCCTTAAGCCAATTTTCAAATAGACCACTTTAATTTGTCTTAATTATTTAGATAGCCCAAATACAATTAATTTTACATATGTGATCCCTTAATTATTGAATAATTCCAACAAGAACATGATTAATAGATGGAGCTAAAAAAATATTGAGAAATTTTGTCTTACCCCCATTTGAATTACCCTAATTCAAGGTGCACCCCACAGTTTTACAAAAAATGTATAATACCGCCCATTTTGGATGAAAACCGTCAAAAAAAACATTTGGACCAAAATTCCCCCGTCGATGCTGCTGCCGGAGGCTGCTCCCCCCTCCCCGCCTTCGCTCCCCCCATACGGCCACCGTCCCTCCCGCTGTAGCTGCTGCTGCTGCCGGAGGCCACTCCCCCCTTCATGTCCCCGCTCTACCCCCTCCCCGCCTCCGCCCCCTCCCCCCTTCCCCTCCTCCGCGGCCACCGCCCCTCCCGCCGCCGCCGCTGCTACTGTTGCTGCTACTGCTGCTGCTGCCACCAGGGAGGTGAGGGGACGGAGGCGGGGAGGGGGGGAGCGGAGACAGGGAGAGGGGGAGCGGCCTCCGGCAGTACTAGCGGCGGCGGGAGGGGCGGTGGCCGCGGAAGGGGAGGGGAGGGGGGAGGCGGGGAGGGGGGAAGCGGGGACTGGGAGGGGGGAGCGGCCTCCGGCGGCAGCAACAGCGACAGCGACGGCGGGTGGGGCAGTGGCCGTTGGGGGGAGAGTGGGTTAGAGAAAAGAGGAAGGCAGGAGCATTTTGGTCCAAAAAATATTTTTTTGACGGTTTCCATCCAAAATGGGGTGTACTATACATTTTTGCAAAACTGTGTGGTGCACCTTGAATTAGGGTAATTCAAGTGGGGGGTAAGTCAAAATTTCTCAAAAATATTTTGAACCTAAATTTGTAATTAAAAATAAACATAGAATGAGTTGGATTTGTATGAAAATAGTAAAAAATAAATCTTGATCCCCAAATAAAATGAGTAGATATAGATCCATATGTCATCCAACTTTCTTTTTCAAAAAATAATATATAATCTATATAGAATTTGGGGCTCCATATTGAGCCTTACTATTCTACCAAATGAGTTTCTACATTATGAATGTAGAAATTCTGAGCCCCATGTTACAACTTTCGTGGCTGGTACGAGATCATTATGTTGTTCCAATTGAACCTTATTATTCTGCAAAATGAATTCCTATTTTGTAAATCTAGAATCTAGAAGTTATAATGAGTCATTATTGATGCTTTAAGGACTGAAATCAAGTTCAACAACCACCAAACAAAAATAAAAACTTACTTGCTTCAGTCCTCCTTTAACCTTTGAAAAGAAAAATGCGAGACAACTAGGGCTATAAAATGATTCAAACCGTTTGCATTCGGCTCGTGTTCGGCTCGGTACAAGCTCGGATTAAGCTCATTCGTGAACTAATCGTCACCGAGTTCGACCATAGGTTGTTCGACTCGATCTTGTTTGCAAACAGGCTCGAGCTCGGCTCGGTTTCTCATATTAGAACTTTTTTAGTATATGTTATGCCTTTTTTAATAGATGGAAATATTTTTTGTCTTAGAAATTTTACTCTTTTTTTGTTCTTTATATGATGGTAAATTTATAATATAAAGAGCATAAGTACTTCAATAAAAAAGTCTTTAAAACTTGAAAGCAACAGTGTGATAGTCTATACAACATGTTCAGTAGGACTTTGGCTCGAGCTCAATTCGTTCGAGTCTCTAATCAAACCGAGTTCAAACATCATTTAGAGCTCGATCTTAAGCTCGGCTCGAATCAAACTCGTTCGATAGTTAAGTCAAATCAAGTTTGAACACTCTTTGTTCGAGCTCGTTCGTTCGATTTTCAGCCCTAGAGACAACGATTATATAGTGACGATATCATTAGTAGATGCATGACAAGTATGACAATTGTGAAGGGAAAAAAAATTACTTAAAAGCTAATCATAATCATTGAAAACCAAGGGAGACCAAGAGGCTACGCCTAGCCACATGCTTTTCATTTTGAAAGTGAGACCCTCCTCGTTTAAAATTATTTAGTGAGACGAACTTACCATGGATTTTAATTCTCCTTCACTTGATCAGATTGCATATAGTGGCAGCCTTATTCTCCTTCATAGAAGAATCAAAACTTATGATGAGCCAGCTCATTGAATAATTTTTCCTCATCTACCGTCCAAGAGTGCTTCAGCTTCCTTATTTTATTACAATATCTAGACCATAATTTGAGGTCCAAGACTTATTTTTTGTTCTTCTAATCAGATGAACCTAGATTTTGCACTTTACAAGGATATGATATAAGGAATACATATTGATTTTGACATATTCTAGTTTGATACCATCCGCTATCGGTATTAACTGATAAAAATATTTAGAATCTCTATTCTGGTTAATTCAACAAAAAAGTTAAATTAAAAAAAAATTAGAAGAATAAAAAATTAATGTCAGCATAATGATTCACTCGTGTCGAATATTGACAATCCGCATTGTATCGAGAAGGTTCATTGTCGACGAATTGAAACTATTGCTATTTATCGAAGTTGTACATCTTCATAACATTCATTTGTATTATTATTCTATTAAAAACCATTGATTGTGGTTGGAATAGTTTTAAATGCCAGTAAGTAAAATAATAATATCTATTACAAATAAAATATTATTCCACTTAAAACTAAGCAGAACCAACAAATAATATAGGTTTTTTCTAAGGGCACCACCCTTTTTACTTAGAGGCAGCCCAAAATAGTTTGAAAAAATTACAAGTTTGCCATGACTTTTTTTATTTAGGGGCAGCCCAAGTTTTGGTATAAAAGTCAACTTTTTTTTTTTCCTCTTTCCTTCCTCTACTCTTTTCTTCTCCCCCTCAACACTTTTCTTCTCTTCCTCTCCATTTTAGGTTAGAACAAAACTTAGCCAAAAAAATTTCCAACCTAAATTTTGGAAAGATTGTTGGTGAAATATCTAGTAACAGTGTCAAAGACTTCTCCCATTTATTAGTAAGTCATTGAATTAATATTTGTATAATATTTTAAACATGAATTTCACATATAAAAGTTGAATTATGTGTTTAATGTAGAAAAATATTGAACATGGAACAACCGGGATCATCAAATGTTGTACACTCTCTTTCCGCCACGTCCGAAGAACACTTTGATGCATCGGAAGCCCTCTTGGTAACTAAATTTTAACTTTTTTATCGGGTGAAAAATCGGGTTGTGACACAGAGGACTGTCACCTCTCTGGCAGTCCTTCACATATGTAGGACTGTCAGGCCCCTGACAGTCCTTCACATATGTAGGACTGTCAGGCCCCTAACAGTCCTACATAGGTGAAGGACTGCCACCTCTCTGGCAGTCCTAATATATGAGAAAATATTAACCTATTTGCTTTATGATGTTGTCTAATTGTATTAACTTTTAAGTTCTATTGTAGGACTTGAGATCTTCCGATTTTGTGGTACCTGCTTCAATTGCAGTCAATGTAGCCCATTTATTCTGGACCGATCTTTGTTTTGAATCAAGCGACAGTACGGTACATTGGTGTTGAGAAGTTGGACAGGAAAATAACATAGTTCTGGTGATATCCAGATCGGTCCGAAATCGCTCGGGACGACAAACTGTGGTGGTTGGCTGTGAAAGAGGTGGTGTGTTCAGAACGCACAAGAAAAATACAGTTATCCAAAGTAAAGTTCCAAAAAAAATGTTGGAACGAGAAAATGTGGTTGTCCATTCACGATACATATTAGAAACGAAGAAGAAGGGAAATGGACAGTAGAAGTGAAGAATGAAACCCACAACCATGAGATTGCCGAGACACTATTGGGTCATCCGTATATCGGACGGTTGAACAATACGGAGAAGAAGATAGTCGAAGACTTGTCCACCTCCGGAGTTGCACCAACACAAATATATTCGTCATACGACATGAAGTTGAGAAGAACAAGTCTACAATGAAGTCAATATACAACGCCCTATCTTCTTCGAATGCTGTCTGGACGAAATCAAGAATGGCGATGCAAGAAGTGCTCAAGTTGCTTGCCGATAATCATTATGTTGAGTTCCATAGAAGACATCCCTAGAGTAATGAAGTAATTTTAATCTTTCGGGCTCATCCCGATTGCACAAATTTGGCCAGGTCTTTTGCCGACGTGTTTGTCCTTGATTGCACGTACAAGACCAATAAGTTCATGATGCCTCTCTTTCATGTTGTCGGGTTCACCTCTACTTAGAAAACATTTCTAGAAATATTTTGCTTCATGAAGAGTGAGAAACTTGAAGACTACACATGGGCGTTGGAGAAACTGAAAACACTTTAAACCGGTCATACAGAGCCATCATTTTTTTTGTTACTGACAGAGAGTATGTCCTAATTGATGCTATTCACATTATTTTTCCTCAAGCGGATACAATGCTATGCACTTGGCATGTCAATCGTAATAATCAAGCCCAATTTAAGTTGAAGTTTCAGAAGGATGATGGTAAAATTGACATACAAATTTTTGACAAATTCTACAATGATTGGAATTGTGTGTGACGAGCCTCTATATGATTTTCAGTTACGACGCCGCATGGTACTTGTTCAAGCAAAAGGGGAAGACGAGGGAGCCGGCATGCATTTCTTATATCAAAGATACATGGCTTGAACCGCACAAAGAACAATTCGTCTTAGCATGGTCGAATGTGGTGAAGCATTACAGCACGACAACTACCAACCGTGTCGAAGGAGCATACTCTTTATTGAAGAGACACCTAAAATTATCTCTCGGCAACTTTGTCTCTGTTTGGCAAGCTATACATTTATTAGTAGACTGGATAGTGAATGAAATTAAGGCATCATTTGAGATGAGTTTGAATATAGTCAAGCATGAGCATAGAAAGGAAGTACTCTTAGATACTTTAATGCGCGTGGTATCTCACAAGGCGTTGGCATTAATATTTGATGAGATTGAAAGGTCAAAGTTTGTCGGGTTTGATCCCGAGGTTTACGGGTGTGTATATCAACATACACTAGGCCTCCCTTGTACACATCAGATTAATGAATATCGTCGTGAATCCGTTCCTATTCCAGTAAATGATGTCGATCAACGTTGGAGGCAGTTGTCTATGATGCCCCTGGTGAAGACGGACGATGATTTCTTCTCTTTTCCACAAGTGAAACTTCTCCACACAAGGTGGTGTGCCTCAGTAGGAGCGGAACGGATGTCCATTGAGCTTAAAATCCAAAAAATTACATGTCCGGTGACTACTCGAATGCATGAGCCGTCCGTTGTTTCCAATCCTAAAGGCAGGCCTCAAACAAGATTGACTAGTTCACAGAAGAGAAGGCTGGAGTCGACTAAGAGAGATCCATCGTCCTTTGAGCATGTTGAACGAAGCTTACAGCAACCTCCGCCTGCACGGAAGGGCAAGCTTGTCGTTCACCGAAAAATGGAGAAAATGGACCTCCCAAGAGAAGATACCATTGTAAGCCAAACACCGAGTTTATATATTGACAAATTTTAACCTGAGCTTCACAGTTACATTTGGTCTATTGTCGATGTCGCCGGTGATGGCCATTGCAAATTTCTTGTGCTTGAAAGACATCTTGGTTATGATGACAAAGGCAAATGGAGACGGGCGAGGCAGGACCTGTACGACGAGTTAGAGACTCGTCTTCCATTCTACTTCCGCATTCTAAGCGAAGAAACAGTTACAAGTTTGTTGTTAAGTATCCCATGCACCGACAGTGTTACCGGGAAAGACCACTACATGTCAGTCCCGTCTGCTGGTATTTATTTGCTAATAGGTACATGATACCTGTTGTACTTATCTCGTCGGGTTTTAGCAATACATTCTTTCCGATGTGCGCTCCTCCGACGGACCATGGATATTCTAACCTATGTACTATAGGTCTAATCGGAGATCACTTTGTTATACTAAAGATGATCGCTCATTCTCCAATTCCTCCACCTTTAACAGTTTGGTATAAAAGATACAGGTCGAAGCCATCGCTTGGACCACACATTTCGTTGACAGATCAACCATTGTAAGAAGTTGTTAAAGTTTGAGGAGCCAAGAGACTTACTTGCTGACCACTACGACGTCGAAATCGACTGAGTATGGATATATTTACATTTTGTTTGTATATGGAGGACCACTTTTGTATACAGTGAAATATGAAGTCCAATAATCTATATGGAGTAAATTTTGTATACAGTAAATTTTGCGTATTGGACTGACCTATATGGAGTACGACTTTTGTATACAGTGAAATATGAAGTTCAGTATGTATATATGAGTTTACCTGTGTGATATCTGTGTTATATGTGTCTACCTGTGTGCTATCTGTATTATATGTGTTTACCTGTGTGCAAGTATCTGTGGCAAAATATACCAATTTGTTAAAGTATCCGACTAAGTATCAGGACTGCCACCCTTCTGGCAGTCCTACACTTAAGTGGGACTGCCAGGGTGCTGGCAGTCCTAATTGAAACTTGTTGTAGGACTACCAGGGGTGACAGTCCTACTTTTGTGTAGGACTGCCAGGGTACTGGCAGTCCTAATTGATACTTGCTGTAACAACAAGTTCAATTAGGACTGCCAGCACCCTGGCAGTCCTACTTTTGTGTAGGACTGCCAGGGGGTGGAAGTTTTCATCATAGAGACTTACAAATAGGACTTCCACCCCCTGGCAGTCCTACACAAAAGTAGGACTGCCAGGGTGCTGGCAGTCCTAATTGAAACTTGTTGTTACAGCAAGTATCAATTAGGACTGCCAGCACCCTGGCACTCCTACTTAAGTGTAGGACTGCCGGGGGGGGGGGTGACAGTCATATTTCTAAGTCTCTGTGACAGAGTTTCAGTTTGAAACTCTCATCACAGAGTTTTATAAATAGGACTGCCAGGACCCTGGCAGTCCTACACTTTTGTAGGACTGCCAGGGTGCTGATAGTCCTAATTGAAACTTGCTGTAACAGGGTGTTTTAAATAGAACTGTCAGTACCCTGACAGTCCTACTTAAGTGTAGGACTGCCAGGGGGTGGCAGTCCTAACTGAAACTCTCTGTGACGGAGTGTTTCAGTTTGAAACTCTCATCACAGAGAGTTTCATTTTGAAACTCTCATCACAGAGGGTTTCAATTAGGACTGCCAGGACCCTGGCAGTCCTACATAAGTGTAGGATTGCCAGGGGGGTGGCAGTCCTAACTGAAACTCTCATCACAGAGAGTTATAAATAGGACTGCCATCCCCCTGGCAGTCCTACACTTAAGTATGACTGTCAGGATTCTGGCAGTCCTATTTGTAACTCTCTGTGATAGAGAGTTTCTTTTTGAAACTCTCACCACAGAGGGTTTTAATTAGGACTGCCAAGAACCTGGCAGTCCTACATAAGTATAGACTGCCAGGGCTAAATCAAGAATATCAGAAATTGGCCAACAACTTAAGTTTTCAAACATAAATAACAACTACATATCAGACAACTACATATCCAACAAGTACATAAATAACAACATAAATCACAACTACATATCAGACAATATCCGACTTCAAAAAAATAACATAAGTGTCAACTACATATCCTTCAAAAGTCTGCCCAACAACTTATGTTTCCAAACAACAAATATATCCTTCAAGTTTCAAACAACAAAAACATCCTTACAAAAACATCCAGATTACATCCAACTAATGATCATTCCACATCCAACTAGTGTCACTTATTATTCATGAAGGGAAACTCGACCACGTCGTCGATACGATCAAGCTCGTTGGCGACTGCGACACTAGTGTCACTTTGGCAACCTCTCCGGAGTGTCTGGGCCAATTCCTTTACCTTTTGAGACTGTAAATGAAAGTATAAGTGAATTAAGTCTACAAACATGGAAATCTCAGTCTAATTGCAAATATAGAATGTACCATCCTCACCAACCCAACATACAAGACGTTTTTGGAATGAAGAGCTCCAATTGCTCCGACGGCCACGGGACCCGGGTTTGTAGGGTTCGACAACTTAGGATGTCCGACCCCCAGAAAGTACGACATGTAGTCCTCGCTGCAGTCGGCCATCAGGGTGACCGGTCGTCTTTCAGATTCCCTAAGTACATGTCGTTGCCACTCAGTAAAAGTCGGTCACCCAGTCGAAATTTGCTGGTTTGTAATCTAAAAGTTGGGTTCCGCACGGAGACTCCAACATTCGTAGTGTGCGCTTTGACACAATTTGCACAAAGCCAAACTGACAAAATACTCTATCAGACATGTACGGATCTGTGATATCATAGCATGTGATCATGCCATGAAATAAAGAAACTGGTTAGACCTCACGATTCTGCTCACGTAAATCCCGGTATGGATTCCAAAAAATCTGTAGGAAAACAGTTAACAACAAAACAAAATTAACATGAAAAAGTAAGTCAAAATTTAGTACATCTTCTGGCACCAAATTGTATAGTACTTCATGAATGGCCTCCATCGAGACACTCTAGAAAGATTTTCAACATACTCTGGGTTCAGGACACCCCGTCTGAGCATCAAAAAATGCTCGTATATCCATGCCTATTCAATTTATAAATGAATAGTCAAAAAAATAACAAAATAAAGTATACAAGATTAAATTGTTAGAAGTTTTCTTACATGTAGCAGACTTTGACAGTCGTCCATTGCTTTACTCCCGACACGGGATACGATGCCGAGCTCGCGGTAAAGATTGGCTAGGATACCGCTTTCTCAGGATATATCAATGAAGTCATCCACTTCAGATAAATTGAGCATGTACCTAGCATGTATCGACGTTCCGGACTTGTCCGGAATGTCGACCGTTCCTAGGACGAACAACATGTACGCACGGGCCACGCGTCGACCATATCATCGTTATCGTCATCCACCTCCATATCCATGAAGTGGTCCACCAAAAATGACAGAGGAATTCCATATGACTTCTTGAAGCCTGGCAGAGTTGTAAAACTGGTAGCCTAAAGTCCAAGGTGACTTGAGACAAACTTGACGATCTTCTCATACCATTTCACGGATTTTTTATTGGTGTAATGTTTTTTGGTCATGACGCGCCCGGTTACTGGCAGCTCCAGTATCTGGTAGACGTCGTCAAGTGTAATGGTCATCTCCCCTGCTAGGAGATGAAATGTATTGGTCTCCGGGTGCCATCTCTCCACAATGGCGGATATGAGGGCACTATCCACTGTCCGATAGGCGTTTTGTGCCAAATTGTGCAAGACGTTTGGTAAGATTTTGCTCTGGACAGCCTCCGATAAGCTTCCAAACTATCAGGACTCGATTTTCTTCTCGTGACTCACAGCCCTAAGGATACGATATGTCCTCTGTATATCGAACAGCAAAAAAACATAACAATTATGAAATACATATATATATATATATATATATATATATATATATATATATATATATATATATATATATATATATATATAGTATACTAAACTGGTAGCTTACAAACGTCATGTACATATCGGGTTCTTCCATATTTTATACGTAATGTGGTTCTCAAAAGAAACCAACATTGAGCAACCGGGCGGACGGACATGCGGCTTAGAAGGACCGGCCTCCTCAGATGGAGCAGAACCGCCTTGACGTAATAGGAGTCGGCCAATTGGCACTTCGTCTTCATCTTCATCGGAAGAACGCGTAGGTGTAGGAGCTCGTTGCTTCGACCGAGCTTGACGTGCCGGTGGCGGCGTCCGAGACCGAACTTGGGACGCCGGTTCGAAAATTGTAATCGGACACTCCAGAGGACGTCCCTCACGTTCCTTCAGCTTTGACGCAGTGGGCCGTATTCTTTTGTTAGCGGCTGGAGGACTGCAGGACAACGTACAGTTATTAAATAATAGAAACAGAAATAGGACATGCAGTTACCCCTCCACGCCCCCCCCCCCCCCCCCCGCATATGTGCATCATGCAGTTACCCACCCCCCTCCATATGAGCAATATAGAGTACCAACCCTTCCCCCCATTTTCACCCCCATATCTCATTACATTAGGACTGTCAGGCCTGTGGCAGTCCTAATGTAAAGCAGGACTGCCACAGTCCTGCTTTACATTAGGACTGCCACAGGTCTGGCAGTCCTACTGTATTCAAACGCGATTGTTGCAGCCGAACGGCCAAAACGAGATGCTCGTTTGTCGTCTTCTAGGGTTAGGGTTTCAAGAAAAAATGTGGGTTTGTCGTGTTCGAAAATTTATTTCATGAACTATAAAGAGATTCTAAACCTAATTTATCTAAACTTTTTAGAGAATTAAAAATATTCTAGGGTTTTGAATATAATGTACAAAATTCTTGAAAAAATTAGGGAAGAAAGTACCTAGATTCCGGTTGCTTCGACTTGCGTGTCATCTCTTCGAATCTAGGAATATTGTTGAAGAAATTTTAGTGGAGGAATTGGGAGTGGAGTGGTGGAGGAGAAAAAAGTAAGATTTTGGGAGAGGGAGAGGGAGAGGGAGAGGGAGAGCTTTATTTTTTTTTTCTTTTGGTGGAGAGAGAGTGTAATATGAGTTATGGGAATGAATGAAGGGTTTGGGGGATTGGGCTGCCCCCAAACAAAATGTGGGTGCCCCCCAACAAAATTTCTACCTTCTTGGGCTGCCCCCAAGTAAGGGCTGCCCCCAAGTAAGGGCTGCCTTCAAGTAAAAAGGGTGGTGCCTTTAGAAAAAACTATAATATATATAATTATGTTTAAGCACATCAATATTTTTCCAGAAATTATTTTTTTTTTAAAATTATTTTTGGCTTTTCGAATCAAAGACTCTCGTATCCACTTCTAGGCTTTGGCGTTGTTTTACTGACAATAACTTAAAATATACTTACGAGTCCTTCGATTTACTGTAAAATATTGGGATATTTTGACTTTGGGTCTCAAATAAATTTCGAAATTAGTGTTAGGGTCTCCATATCATAAATAATTAGTGTTCGAGTCTTAAAAGTGTCGCTAATGTCTCAAAAGTGTCATCAAAAGTGTACAAAAAGTGTCACTAATTATTTTTGGTGATACTTTTGAGACCCAAACACTAATTACGTATAATATGGAGACCCAAACACTAATTTTGAAACTTATTTGAGACCCAAAGTCTAAATATCCCTAAAATATTTTCGTATCACGTTGCACCAAGTGAACTATGTAAGCTGTATACATATGCTCTGACTCGATTTTATTTCTTTCTGAGGCTATCATGAAAATGGGGTCTATATCTGAAATTTTGATGCCTTTCTAAATTTTAAGACTCTTTGTAAAATTTAAGAAATTTTTGTAAAATTTGAAATGTTTGTAAAACTTTGGAAGCTTTGTAAATTTTAGTGGGCCTTTGTAAATTTTTTAGAACTTTTGTAAAATTTGAAGGTTTTTTTAAAATTTTGAATCTTAGATCAAATACGTAGGTTGCCTAGGCTGTCTTAAAAATCTCTGTTAGGGGCATTAATCGGTTTTTGGACCGAAAATTGAACCAAATAAGCAGTTCGCTTCGGTTTGAAAAAAAATCAGATCGGTTTCGGTTTTGTAAATACTAAAAAAATTTATTCGGTTCCAATTTCAATTTTGGGTTTTGGTTTCGATCCAAAATCGAAAACTGAATAAGAGTTGTGCAATTATGTAAATATTCTCAATTCTATACATATGTTATAATTAAAATGTATATATTTTGAAAACAATAATTATATTTATGTGTTTTGAAACTAAACTTTGATAGTTTAACAACTAGTATAACTTTGGCCGCAAATGCAATAAATGTGTGTATAAAAATTATAATTTTTAATATCATTTAACAACGATTTTAACGTTGGACCTTACCATTATATTATATAAATAGTCTAATCGAACAAACCAAATAAATTGAGTCGTTATTTGGTTCGGTTCGGTCCGGTCCGGTTTCGATTTTGACTAATTTCGGTTCAATTTCGATTTTGACTAATTTCGGTTCGGTTTCAGTTTTGAATGTTTATAATTTTAGTTTATTGGGTTCTGACTAATTCGAATCGATTGAAATCGAATAAATCGAACGCTCACCCCTAAAATATATTGTATAACTAGTTAAAGATATTTTTAATATAACTAACCAGTGCATAAATTAGAACTGGAATAGCATATAGTAGAGAAATTATTAGGTGCTCCCGGCTCACCACTGGACGTGCTGAGTGGTGAGCCCGGTCCAATAAACAATTGACACTTGGAATAACCAATTAACCCCATATTTTTCACATCATAACCAAATATGAAAAGATAACAAAAAATGCTAACAAAATCAATAATATTAATATTAATATTAAGATTAACATTAATATTAACAATAAAATTAATATTAACAATAATATTAATATTAATATTAACATTAAAATTAAAATTAAAATTAATATTAACATTGAAATTAATATTAATATTAATATTAACATTAATATTAAAGATAACAAAAAATACTAACAAAATCAACAATATTAATATTATCATTAAAATTAATATTAAGATTAACATTAATATTAACAGTAAAATTAATATTAACAATAATATTAATATTAATATTAACATTAACATTAAAATTAATATTAATGTTAATGTTAATCTTAGTATTAATGTTAATATTAATGTTAACATTGATATTAAAATTAACATTAATATTAACATTAATATTAATATTAACATTAATATTAACATTAATACTAAGATTAACATTAACATTAATATTAATATCAAAATTGATATTAATATTAAGCTAACTTATGAATTGTCCGGCTATGATGTGAAAAATATGGAATTAATTGATTATTCCAAGTGTCAATTGTTCATTGGACCGGGCTCACCACTCGGCACGTCCAGTGGTGAGCCATGAGCACCTAATAATTTCTCCATATAGTGGACGAACTATGGATTGACTAACATAAAAAAAAAATTGGGATTAGGCTTTAGCCCACCCCTCCCCCCTTGCGAGTGTTACTGAAATATAGTGGACTAGCCAGGCCAGCGAGTGATTCGGCAACCTACAGGTTCAACGTTCACCAATATCATGGAACCCTACCATGGTACTAATTGATAAGTGTGATCCGAATTCGAATTGGAATAAGTCCATGAGATACGATATTGGAGTGCTCATATATCGTAAAAGAGAATTCTCATGTAAGACCTGAACTAATTCTAATTATCTACACCTCGTGATCTTACCTCGTACTCATTGTGGGACTAAATTACCTAATTTATTGTCACTCTTTTTGAGGACTCAACCGAAAACTAGATACAGTTTAACAATTCCTACCTTATCTCGTTTTCGCTAGCCTAACAACCTTAGCACCCCTTTATTAGAAATAATATTGTAATTATGTCATTTATCTTCTTTCCTTATATATTGTAATTATGTAATTTATCTTCTTTCCTTAGTTAGATTCCACTAAAAGTGGATCACGGTTTCTACGCCTTAGATTAAGGAATAATTACTCTTTGTTTTTGTATTTATACTATGTATTGTGAACAATAAGGAAATCCATTCAACCAATTCTCCATAATCATTTCATTTTTTTAGATGGAATTAGAGCACCATCTGTCACGCCCCGCTCCCGCAGGAGCGATCGTCCTCGTTAAGGCGTGATGCCGCACGAGCCTAGATTGCGCTCGTGCAAGGCGGGTTCCATAACGGCCGATTTCAGCGGCTGCGACGGGGTCGTCGCACAGAAGTCCCGTACAGAGACATTGAATAATAGCAGCAGAAATTAGAACAAACACAAGTCATTCAGAAGAAACTCTTTTATTGATATTGAAACAAAGGTTATAGTGGGGCGCAAGGCCAATATTACAATCGCTCAAGCTCACTCATCTCACATTTACAAGTCACTCAGCTCTCTCTCATCTCTCAATTACAAGTCTTGAGCCGGCGGAAGCTTCGAAAGGCGATGTTGTCACGACCCGCACCCACTGCGAGGGTACGAGAACGTAACAACGCCCAGCCTACGCCGCTGTGTCGGCGGTAGAGCGCTATCCTAGGTCAACATACATCTAACAATATATATCTAAACAGTTTATACTCCCCAAATGGGGGTGACAATAGCAATAAAACTCAATCACAACTAAGGAAGAGATAGCACGAAATGAAATAGAACTCAAGGAAGTAAATAGATGAAATAGCAGTAGTCTAAGATAATCCCAGCAATATCCAACAGAACAAGGTCTCAGATGGAAGAATATATACAACTCATAATTCCAAATAAAGTCTAACTAAAACATGTCTCAAGACTGCATAAAGTAAGATAAGCCTAACTAGTCTAGTCTAGGCAATCGGGGTGATCTCATCAGCTAGAGCTGGGTCCTCCTGAGGGTCCAGCTCGCAGGTGTCATCTAAGGCTGTCCCGTAGTAAGTGTCCAGGCAAGCCTCCTCCTCGTCCTCTGTAATATTTTCAACAGATCCAGTCAGGACAGGAACGAGTACAGTACATCTCAACAGATCATAGCAGGTTAGAAGATATAATCATGCAGTAGAGTAAGATACAGGAAACTGAAAGGAAATACATGATGAAAAAGAGAGAACTGTATATAAATAGCTACTGTATATAGAGAACTAATAGTGGCTAGTGAAGCAGAGTACAAGATAACACATGTGAACATGACAGATTTGTACGTGATCTACACTAAAGAGTTTACACATGATCTACACTACAATGGAATTGTTCACATGACTACTAGCACTCCCCCGTTTTCCCCAATCAATACACAAGGATCTAAACAAGTTATGTTTTTGTACATGATATCACATGGGGCCCATAAAGGGTGCACATGATAGTATACATGAGGGCTCCGTGAACATGAGAGTACAAGATTCACAAGAGTGTACATGTATAATGAAAGCACAAGAGTACATGATGAAAGTGAAACGCACATGACACAATGTATCCGATGCTCCCGAGGGGGATAACATCGCATGAAGAGATCCATATAGTACTAATCAGTGATACTGTCGTGACAGCATCAAGTAAGGTAATCTAAAGCAGGAATATAATTCTAAACAGGATATGAAATGATCAGAGAATGTACTCGCCTGTATCTGAATGTCCAATATGAAAAGTACCATCCAAGGAGTGGTGTCTGACTCCTAATCAGAACAGCATAAGTCACAACAAGTCCAGAATAGTAAAAAGGAGTCCTACTATACATTCTACATGATTCTAGGTCAATCTAGGCCAAAGTCAACTCTTGGTCAACTTTGGTCAACCCTAGAAGTCAAACTAGGTCAACTTAGTCTAATCAAGTCTAAACTCAACTATCTAGGTCTAACAAGTCATACTAGGCTCTAACAAGTCTATACTAGACAACACACACATTCCAAGTGCCCAATACACCTATGCATATACAACATATATATAGATACACATATTGAATTAACACTATGCATACCTAGGCTAAATACTATATGTATACATATAGATATACATTTCACATATATATAGGCACCTTACCTTCACATAGACACTAATACATACCCTTACATCACTCACACATATATATAGGTATATGGTATACACATGAATATGCATATGGAGAGGGAAGCATGTGTGGACAGGAACAAATGCAGGAATTAAATAGTGCAAAGTGTGTGTGTGTACAGGGCTTACCCATATATATGCAGGAAATGCAAAACAGTGAAAGAGGGAGGAAAGAGTGTGTTAACATGATATGGTGTGTATGTGTACTCTGTGTTTGCAGGAAATACCACAGGGAATAAAGAGGGGAACACTAGGTACTAGTGTGTGTGTGTATAGGCAGGTAGTATAAGTGCAGGAATACCAAAACAGTGAAAGGGAGAGAGAACAGTGTGTGTAATATAAAACAGTGACAAAATAGTGTCATGTGTGTGTGTGTGGAAGCCAACAGGGTGATGTGTGAGGGTTCAGGAATTACATATATATGCAGGAAAATCAAACAGTGAAGAGAAAAGGAAAACAGTAAATACCAATCTCAGGTTTTTAACTATCATTCAAAACTGAGAATGCCCAACTATTCCAGGTTTTTATACAACCAAAATCACAGATTCTATATCAAAAAAACTCAGTTTTCATGTTGTTTAAACATAGGAATAATCTCAGGTTTTTTTATGAACTCAGATTTGAGTTCTAAACATCAATAAAACTCAAGAAATCAATTTCAGGTTTTCCTGAAACAGTCCAACCCTTGCAATCATATTTCGAATTCAAAACTCAACAAAATCATCCCAAAACTTGCACACAGGTAGATAACTTATAGGAGGACCATAATAGAAACTTAAACAGGCAAGTAGCTACATTTAAATTAATCAAAATGAATGTCAAAATCCATATTCAAAAACTGGAAAAAATAGGGGAATGTAAATATGTATCAGACTTTGGGAATATTTGGAAATGATGATTAAAAACAAACTAAAATGCCAATACATTGGTTGGTAATATACTAACAGTATGTGCACGTGTCATATAATATGTTTGTGTCCCAGCAAGGGGACACAAACATGTCCAATCGAAAATAACAACTCAACTGAGCACACAGACACAGTAGTTTGGCACTGCGTCGTGCACAGGTGCACGCGTGTCGTGCACCCGACACAGTCCAAACTAGACCCCGTGCTCATGTCCCCACATAGTATAGGTCTAGGTGTCCAAGTCTAAGTGTCTGCACAGTGAGCTCATGCCGCCGTGTCCGACTTATACACACGTATCAGAACCCAAACACACGACTGCACAGTCTGTGTACAAAACCCGTACGGTGTCTCGTATTCCCCCGACACGACACAAGAGGTCGTGCCACTTGGGGAGTGTCGTGACAGACATTGCCCCAACGTATGTGTCAAAAATCTCGAGTCCAAGTGTCGTGTCTAGGGAGAACTTGCCCCCGAGTAGCAGGGGATCCCTGTAGCACGCGTGCGTGCGTGTGCACGCGCGTGTCCAAGCTGTAAATTCGACACGAAAAGACACTGACACTAACACACAAGAACAGAAATCAATAGACAAGATCTAAACTAACATTCCTATATAAAAACATTGAATAAATACGATCGAAATGCCCTTTGAGGCATTTCGTCGAACACCATGCCCTAGTCCCTGATACGTGTCCAGAATGGACACGAAACCTTCGATACCCGACACGAAAACTATCCAGACCTTAGGGGGACCCTTAGGGCTTCCTATTGGTGAAGACAAAATGAAAATCCATGGAGAAATGGGAAAGTTACCTATTGATGAACAATGGGTAAAAAAATCCCCAAATAGAATAATTTCCACAACCACCCAAATCTCACAAATTGTTGTTTCCCTGCAAACAATCAATACCAACAGCAAGAATATTGATATTAGGATCTAATGCAACTAGTTTGAGGGAAAAAGGACCTAAAATGGATTTATTATGAATTTCTAAAGATGGGAGCTCACCTCTTTCTTCTTGAAATGGATTCCTATGGAAAAGAAGGCTAGCCCTAGAAATTAGGAGGGGTTTTATAGTGGGGGATCCCAAGACACCTAGGTGGCCAGCCAAGTTAGGTTAGGGTAGGGTTAGTTTGGGCTTGGACCAAGTTACATGGGCTATGGTTTATTTAATTAATAAAGACTTTAAGTCATAAGTCATGGCTTATGGCTTTCTAATTTTTATAGCTAATTAGGTTCTAATGACTTAACCATAGATTAGGCTAGGTTAGACTAGAGTCACAAATCCTAACCAAGGCCAACTAACTAGGGTTAGCTCCTAGGTTGGTCTACATGAGTCAAAACTAGTCAAAAATCAAACTAGTCCAAATAATTCCAAAATAATTCCTAAAAATTTCCATAAATTCTAATTAATACTAATAAATTTAAATTACCCCAAAAATGACAAATTTACCCTCAAACTAGAAATGTGGCAGTGACAAATCTACCCTCCTTAAAAGAATTTTGTCCTCGAAATTGAAAGGCAAAATACAACTGATGAGAAGGATGGAAAGCATACCTTACGGTCCAAAAAGATAAGGGTACCGCTCGCGCATCTCATCCTCCCGCTCCCAGGTAGACTTCCTGGAGAATGATGCCTCCATACGACGTGTACCAAGGGTATCACCTGGTTCCTCAGAACCTTCTCCCGTCGATCCAGAATCTCTACTGGCTGCTCTGGATAGCTGAGAGAAGGCCCAACCTCTATCTCTGAATGATCGAGCACATGGCTAGGGTCAGCCACGTACCGTCTCAAATGTGATACATAAAATACGTTGTGGACCCCCACAAGTGCAGGCGGCAAGTCTAGCCTGTAAGCCACGTCACCGACTCTTCCATTGATAACGAAAGGGCCGATGAAACGCGGGCTAAGCTTTCCGCCTCCACCAAAATGTATCGTACCACGAGTCAGAGATATCCTCAAGAAAACCTGGTCTCCGACCTAATCACAAGCAAGGTCTCAATTAATATAAATAACAAACATGATCAAAAATCACAAACAAACAACCTAAATCTAATCCTACTCTAATCTGTACCTCAAACTCCAAGGGCCTCCGGTGGCTATCGGTCCAGTGCCGATGTCTGTCCTGTGCCATGCGAAGTCTGTCCCTGATGAGCTTTACCTTCTCGGCTGTATCAACAACCATCTCTGGCCCCAGCAAAGCTCGCTCACCAACATCATCCCAGGATAAGGGTGTACGGTACCTACGCCCGTACAGAGCCTCGAAAGGTGACATCTCGATGCTGGCCTGGAAACTATTGTTGTAGGCAAACTCCACCAAATGAAGATGGTCCTCCCAAGAACCTCCAAATTCTAGGATGCACGTCCGCAGCATATCCTCAAGGGTCTGAATAGTCCGCTCTGACTGTCCGTCCGTCTAGGGGTGGTATGCAGTACTAAACTTGAGCTGAGTGCCCAAGCTGGTCTGCAGACTCCTCCAGAAATGGGAAGTAAAACGGCTATCCCGATCTGAGACGATGCTGACCGGAACTCCGTGGATCCTGACTATCTGCCGTATATACATCTCCGCCAGCCTCTCTGTAGACGTACCCACCTTGAATGGCAAGAAGTGGGCCGATTTGGTCAACCTGTCAACGATGACCCAAATCGCGTCCTTCCCTCCTGGAGTACGCAGCAATCCTGATACAAAGTCCATAGTGATATGCTCCCATTTCTACTCGGGAATGGGCAGCGGCTGCAACAATCCACCGGGCCTCTGTCTCTCTGCCTTGACATGCTGACAGACCAAGCACCTAGCTACGAAGTGGGACACCTCCTGCTTCATTCCTGACCACCATACATGCTCCCGCAGATCTCGGTACATCTTGTTGGCACCCGGGTGTATAGAGTACTGCGATCTGTGGGCCTCCTGCATAATCTGCTCCCTGAGCTCCCCGCTAGGCACACATAACCTGGCACCGTGCCTCAGGGCACCATCCTCTACAAGTGAAAACTCAGGATCCCCCATTCCTATACTGATCTGCTCTCTGATACTCTACAAAGCTACATCCTCGAACTGGGTTGCCTTGATCCTGTCCACCAAGTCTGACTGAATCTGCATCCCCCATAGCTGCATCTGCACTCCCGGCACGATCACCTCAATCCCAAGGCTCTCCAAGTCGGCAAGCAAATGCCGATCCATGGTCAAACACATGGTTGTCGGATACCTACTCAAGGCATCGGCAACCACGTTGGCCTTCCCTGGATGATACTGCAGTGCAATATCGAAGTCCTTCATCAACTCCTTCTGAGTGAACACATACTTTAAGCTCTTATGATCTGTGAAGATCTCCACCCTCTCACCATACAGATAATGCTTCCACAGCTTCAATACAAAAATCACTGCTGCCAGCTCCAGGTCGTGGGTAGGGTAGTTCTTCTCATGGGGACGTAACTGCCTGAAAGCATAGGCAATCACCTTTCCGTGCTGCTGCAACACACAACCCAGCCCCTTCTCTGAAGCATCACTATAAATAGTGAATCCACCTGATCCTGAAGGCAACGTCAGAATCGGAGCTGTCATCAGCCGCTTCTTCAACTCATCAAAAGCTGCCTGACACTCCTCTGACCAAACATACTCAGCATCCTTCCGGGTCAACCGTGTCAACGGCTCTGCAACCCGGAAGAAATCCTGCACGAATCTTCGATAGTATCCTGCCAGCCCCAGGAAACTCCTGATCTCTGCAACTGAAGTCGGCGCAGCCCATGCCTCAACTGCTACAATCTTCTTGGGGTCAACTGAGATACCATCTCCAATCACCACATGCCCCAAGAAGTCCACCCGGTCTAAGAAGAACTCACACTTGGAGAGCTTCCCGTAAAGCTGCTCCTTCCTGAGAGTCTCCAGCACGATCCTCAAATGCTCCTCGTGCTCCTCCTCGGTCTTGGAACATACCAAAATATCATCTATGAACACTACCATAAACTGATCCAGATACTGATGGAACACCTTGTTCATAAGGTTCATAAACACTGCTGATGCATTGGTTAGCCCAAACGGCATAACCAAAAACTCAAACTGTCCATACCGCGTCCTGAAAGCGGTCTTGGGAATATCCTCCCCCTTCACCTTTACCTGGTGATATCCCGACCTCAGATCAATCTTGGAAAATACCCGAGCTCCGCTCAACTGGTCAAATAGATCATCGATCCGCGGCAGTGGGTATTTGTTCTTGATCGTGAGGTTGGTGAGTGCCCTATAGTCAATACACATGCGTACTGACCTATCCTTCTTCGGCACGAACAACACTGGTGCACCCCATGGCGACGAACTCGAGCGGATGAAGCCCTTGTCCCGTAGCTCATCCACCTGCTTCTTCAGCTCCACCAGCTCGCTGTTGTTCACCCGATAGACATGCTGAGAGATGGGTTCCGCTCCTGGAACCAAGTCTATCGAAAACTCTATGTCCCTGTCTGGTGGCAGTCCCGGCAACTCCTCTGGGAAAACATCTATATACTCTGCTATCAAGGGGTGTGGAATCGCCTGCTCCTCGACCGAGACTCCACAGAAGACTCCGCTGCTCTGCTCTGCTTGACGTCTGGAGTACTCGAACTCTGGCTCCCCCGACGCTCTGAAGAGAACTCTACCCCCTCTGTAATCAATGCTGGCGTGGTACCTACTCAACCAATCCATGCCTAGTACTATATCGTAGTTCGGTAATAGCATTGCGAGCAGGCTCACCTCCAACTTACGGCCTCCCAAAACTACTCTCCGACCCTTACAAATATCACTCACGAGGATAATGCCACCCCCGATTGTGATCTTGTAAGTCCTAGGCAACGATTCAGCTACGATACCGTGTCTAATCACAAAAGATACTGATATGAAGCTATACGAAGCACCGGAATCAAATAATGTAAAAGCTGGACTGGAGTCGAGAAGAATCAAACCTGCAATCAGCTCTCCGATGACCTCCGCATCCTCTGCTGCCATGGCGAATCCTTGCCCTTGCTGGCCTCCCCTGGCCTGCTGCTGGTGCTGGACGAACCTCTGCTGCTGCATCTGCAGGGCTGGTCCCCTCTGCTGTCCTGCTGGAGCCCTGGCTCCTTCTCCCTGGACTGCTCGTCCTCCAGACCTAGGACAATCCCTCATCTGATGATCTGCTGCTCCACAAAGAAGGTACTTCCCGAGCCTCTTTCTGCACTCGTTGAAGACATGCCCAGGCTTCTTGCAGAAGGTGCAACTGACTGTCTGGTGCCTGGGTGCCTGATGCTGAAACTGCTGCTGGTGCGCTGGCCTCTGCTGAATCGGCTGCGGCTGGAACTGCCTCAGCTGCTGATGCTGGAAGTGGGGCCTCTTGGCCTGGCCCCCGTTGCTGCTGCCTCCAACTGGGTCTCTCCCCCTCTTGAGCCTAAGCTCAAGGTCATCCTCTGCTAGCAAGGCTCCCGTCAAGATCTCCTCAAACGTAGCATCTCTGTTCCCCTTGGTCAGGGACTTGACCTCCTTGACCAGACCCTTCCGGAACCTCTGGGCCTTCGCCGTCTCGCTCAACCCCTCAACAAACCTGCCGAGACGGCCAAACTCTCCCGCATACTCCTCTACTGAGAGGCTCCCCTGGACCAAGCTCTCAAACTGCGTCTCCAAGGCTCTGACTGCTGAATCTGGGAAGAACTTCTTCTTGAAGAAGCCCCTGAACTGCTCCCAAGTCTGTCCTGGTACCCCCACCTTGGGGTCCGACTGATACCAGGTGCGAGCAAGATCTCGCATCCGGCTGGCTGCGGCCTCGATCTGAAGGTCTGCTGGAATCCTGGCCAAGCGGAAGATCTCCTCCATATGCTCGATCCACTCGTCGGCATACAGGATCCCCTCTGTCCCCATGAAGTCCCTGGGGCTCATCTTCTAAAACTGCTCGATCCTCAGTGTCATCGGCTGCTGCACCACTGGTCGAGCTGCGGCTGTCGTGACGGCCAACTCCATGCCACTGTCATGCCGAGCCTGCTGTCGGTCCATGAACTGCTGGAAATATGCGAACATCTGAGCTGCGTCCACATGTCCTGGAGGCGGTGGCGGCTGGAAAGGATCCTCTGGAATGACCGGGTCCTGCCTCCCAGTCGGTGGATGCATACCCCCTGCTGCGGCTGCCGAGGTCTCAACACGAGCTGAGGTGGCAAAAGCTGCAGTCCCCTGGCCTCGTCCTGCTGGCTGAGAGGTAGCAGTCCCCTCTATAGCATCCTCATGAATGGCACGCTGCAATCTAGTCTCTACCATCCTGAAGATAGACAAACAAGAGTATCAATTTCTGAGAAAGAAGCGAAATAACAAAGACGGACAATTATAATTCAAAGGATCAGCTGACAAAAGGATTTAGATGGCAATAAAAGGAATTTTCCTAAAGTGATTGAGTATCTTAAAATTAATGTCCTATATCCTATAGCAGGCTGCAGTGATACTCTAGTTCGAGTACAACTACACTTCTAGTCTCGACCTGCATGGGCCACCACTAAAAACGTGTCACGACCCGCACCCACTGTGAGGGTACGAGAACGTAACAACGCCCAGCCTACGCCGCAGTGTCGGCGGTAGAGCGCTGTCCTAGGTCAACATACATCTAACAATATATATCTAAACAGTTTATACTCCCCAAATGGGGGTGACATAGCAATAAAACTCAATCACAACTAAGGAAGCGATAGCACGAAATGAAATAGAACTCAAGGAAGTAAATAGATGAAATAGCAGTAGTCTAAGATAGTCCCAGCAATATCCAACATAACAAGGTCTCAGATGGAAGAATATATACAACTCATAATTCCAAATAAAGTCTAACTAAAACATGTCTCAAGACTGCATAAAGTAAGATAAGCCTAACTAGTCTAGTCTAGGCAATCGGGGTGATCTCCTCAGCTAGAGCTGGGTCCTCCTGAGGGTCCAGCTCGCAGGTGTCATCTAAGGCTGCCCCGTAGTAAGTGTCCAGGCAAGCCTCCTCCTCGTCCTCTGTAATATTTTCAACAGGTCCAGTCAGGACAGGAACGAGTACAGTACATCTCAACAGATCATAGCAGGTTAGAAGATATAATCATGCAGTAGAATAAGATACAGGAAACTGAAAGGAAATACATGATGAAAAAAAGAGAACTGTATGTAAATAGCTACTGTATATAGAGAACTAATAGTGGCTAGTGAAGCAGAGTACAAGATAGCACATGTGAATATGACAGATTTGTACATGATCTATACTAAAGAGTTTGTACATGATCTACACTACAATAGAATTGTTCACATGACTACTAGCACTCCCCCGTTTTCCCCAGTCAATACACAAGGATCTAAACAAGTTATGTTATTGTACATGATATCACATGGGGCCCATAAAGGGTACACATGATAGTATACATGAGGGCTCCGTGAACATGAGAGTACAAGATTCACAAGAGTGTACATGTATAATAAAAGCACAGGAGTACATGATGAAAGTGAAACGCACATGACACAATCTGCCCGATGCTCCCGAGGAGGATAACATCGCATGAAGAGATCCATATAGTACTAATCCGTGATAATGTCGTGACAGCATCAAGTAAGGTAATCTAAAGCAAGAATATAATTCTAAACAGGATATAAAATGATCAGAGAATGTACTCGCCTGTATCTGAGTGTCCAATATGAAAAGTACCGTCCAAGGAGTGGTGTCTAGCTCCTAATCAGAATAGCACAAGTCACAACAAGTCCAGAATAGTAAAAAGGAGTCCTACTATGTATTCTACATGATTCTAGGTCAATCTAGGCCAAAGTCAACTCTTGGTCAACTTTGGTCAACCCTAGAAGTCAAACTAGGTCAACTTAGTCTAATCAAGTCTAAACTCAACTATCTAGGTCTAACAAGTCATGCTAGGCTCTAACAAGTCTATACTAGACAACACACACATTCCAAGTGCCCAATACACCTATGCATATACAACATATATATAGATACACATATTGAATTAACACTATGCATACCTAGGCTAAATACTATATGTATACATATAGATATACATTTCACATATATATAGGCACCTTACCTTCACATAGACACTAATACATACCCTTACATCACTCACACATATATATAGGTATATGGTATACACATGAATATGCAAATAGAGAGGGAAGCATGTGTGGACAGGAACAAATGCAGGAATTAAATAGTGCAAAGTGTGTGTGTGTGTATAGAGGGCTTACCCATATATATGCAGGAAATGCAAAACAGTGAAAGAGGGAGGAAAGAGTGTGTTAACATGATATGGTGTGTGTGTGTACTCTGTGTTTGCAGGAAATACCACAGGGAATAAAGAGGGGAACACTAGGTACTAGTATGTGTGTGTATAGGCAGGTAGTATAAGTGCAGGAATACCAAAACAGTGAAAGGGAGAGAGAACAGTGTGTGTAATGTAAAACAGTGACAAAATAGTGTCATGTGTATGTGTGTGTGGAAGCCAACACGGTGATGTGTGAGGGTTCAGGAATTACATATATATGCAGGAAAATCAAACAGTGAAGAGAAAAGGAAAACAGTAAATACTAATCTCAGGTTTTTAACTATCATTCAAAACTGAGAATGCCTAACTATTCCAGGTTTTTACACAACCAAAATCACAGATTCTATATCAAGAAAACTCAGTTTTCATGTTGTTTAAACATAGGAATAATCTCAAGTTTTTTTATGAACTCAGATTTGAGTTCTAAACATCAATGAAACTCAGGAAATCAATTTCAGGTTTTCCTGAAACAGTCCAACCCTTGCAATCACATTTCGAATTCAAAACTCAACAAAATCATCCCAAAACTTGCACACAGGTAGATAACTTATAGGAGGACCATAGTAGAAACTTAAACAGGCAAGTAGCTACATTTAAATTAATCAAAATGAATGTCAAAATCCATATTCAAAAATTGGAAAAAATAGGGGAATGTAAACATGTATCAGACTTTGGGAATATTTGGAAATGATGATTAAAAACAAACTAAAATGCCAATACATTGGTTGGTAATAAACTAACAGTATGTGCACGTGTCATATGATATGTTTGTGTCCCAGCAAGGGGACACAAATGTGTCCAATCGAAAATAACAACTCAACTGAGCACACAGATACAGTAATTTGGCACTGCGTCGTGCACAGGTGCACGCGTGTCGTGCACCCGACACAGTCCAAACTAGACCCCGTGCTCGTGTCCCTACATAGTATAGGTCTAGGTGTCCAAGTCTAAGTGTCTGCACAGTGAGCTCGTGCCGCCGTGTCTGACTTATACACACGTATCAGAACCCAAACACACGACTGCACAGTCTGTGTGCAAAACCCGTGCGGTGTCTCGTGTTCCCCCGACACGACACGAGAGGTCGTGCCACTTGGGGAGTGTCGTGACAGACACTGCCCCAACGTGTGTGTCGAAAATCTCGTGTCCAAGTGTCGTGTCCAGGGAGAACTTGCCCCCGAGTAGCAGGGGATCCCTGTAGCACGCGCGCGAGCGTGTGCACGCGCGTGTCCAAGCTGTGAATCCGACACGAAAAGACACTGACACTAACACACAAGAACAGAAATCAATAGACAAGATCTAAACTAACATTCCTATATAAAAACATTGAATAAATATGATCGAAATACCCTTTGAGGCATTTCGTCGAACACCATGCCCTAGCCCCTGATACGTGTCCAGAATGGACACGAAACCTTCGATACCCGACACAAAAACTATCCAGACCTTAGAGGGACCCTTAGGGCTTCCTATTGGTGAAGACAAAATGAAAATTCATGGAGAAATGGGAAAGTTACCTATTGATGAACAATGGGTGAAAAAATCCCCAAATGAAATGATTTCCACAATCGCCCAAATCTCACAAATTATTGTTTCCCTACAAACAATCAATACCAACAGCAAGAATATTGATATTAGGATCTAATGCAACTAGTTTGAGGGAAAAAGGACCTAAAATGGATTTATTATGAATTTTTAAAGATGGGAGCTCACCTCTTTCTTCTTGAAATGGATTCCTATGGAAAAGGAGGCTAGCCCTAGAAATTAGGAGGGGTTTTATAGTGGGGGGATCCCAAGACACCTAGGTGGCCGGCCAAGTTAGGTTAGGGTAGGGTTAGTTTGGGCTTGGACCAAGTTACATGGGCTATGGTTTATTTAATTATTAAAGACTCTAAGTCATAAGTCATGGCTTATGGCTTTCTAATTTCTATAGCTAATTAGGTTCAAATGACTTAACCATAGATTAGGCTAGGTTAGACTAGAGTCACAAATCCTAACCAAGGCCAACTAACTAGGGTTAGCTTCTAGGTTGGTCTACATGAGTCAAAACTAGTCAAAAATCAAACTAGTCCAAATAATTCCAAAATAATTCCTAAAAATTCCCATAAATTCTAATTAATACTAATAAATTTAAATTATCCCAAAAATGAAAAATTTACCCTCAAACTAGAAATGTGGTAGTGACAGATGTCCATACATTATGTCCCGTATAAGTCTTCACTTCATACGGCCGCACGCTTCGAATCGCCAAGGAACTCCGTGCCTCGACGCATCCAAGCGAGCTCTGCGCCACGAGCTTCTACCTGTGCCTGCACTTGGAAAATATGTGGGTGTCAGTACTCAACTGTACTGGTGGAATGAGCTCCTCGCCTACCCATACAAACCCAACACGTTTGATTTACTTTGTGCAACATAGTCACTTCTTATCGATTGTCTTTCTAGTCTTGCCTTAGGATCAGTTTTATGATCGACGCCTTGCTTATTTTGTGTCTATAGACCATCTTATGCTCGCAACATCAATATTAACTCAACAGCGTTAACCTATCAAGTCGTGTTTGTCTTACGGCTATAATCAGAGACGCAACTACGCGATGAAGCTCCATTTCCGTGTGATCGTTCTTACAAATCCATCATACCGTGCCTCGCAACTCAATGTGACTTTACCATATCGCCGCCTCGCGACCATTGCTACTTCGATCACCAACAGACCCAATCAAGACTTCTGGCCTAAGTATCACTTGACCGACTTCGCCTTGCAGCATTTCCTGACTTAAACTCAAGACAACTCAAACCAACTTATACAACTTATATGCCGACAACTTAAGACCCGATGCCGTATCTCGTGCCGAAGCATGTCGCCTATGTTGATGCCAAATCTTAGGACCAAACCTTGTGTTCTAACTGTACACACATCCAACTGACTCAATCCAAAGGCACACACGCGGATTGTCGCCCGTGCCGACCCATCTATATGAATTGGTCACTAACATCACAAGCTATCCTGGACTATAGCCTTGCCATTCGGCGACCCTTTCAGCGCAAGTAGCTAGCCCCGCTGAAAGTTCCCGAATGACCCGAGCGGTTCGTCCAGCTACGGCTATACCTGTTTCCCTCCGAAACGCCGCGGTCCCATGGCGCCCAGGGTTGTCGCGCGTGGAAACTCCTCATTGTCGACAAGTTATCCAATGACTATGCAAGACTCGATACAAACTGACATCTCACACAGTCATTCCTCTTCCAATGTTACCATCTCTTTCAAAACCAATATCAAACCATCTATCATTTGAGACCCCTCGACGATCCACGGTCGCGAGCATTCTTTCTATCATCTGAGACACCTCGACGACCCACGGTCGCGAGCATTCTTTCCATGTTACCATATCATTTCATTCAACTCAATGCCTATTCGATAATCCTTTCTCCAAAACTCATTAAATCAACCGTGGTTCCTGCCTTAACACTAGGTCCGTGCATCGTGCCTCAAACCGACTTCCGTTCTACGCGACGCTATCGCCCAAGTCATACTTTATATGACGGGACTTGGGATCGTGGGACTACTTAACCTTACAACCGTAGAATGAGCGGGACAGCACTTCTAATGACTTAGGTCGACCGACATAACTTTGCCTAACTTACTCAAGCCTACAACTTAACGAGCAAAGGCCGCGTCAAGCCTTGCCTCGATGGAACGTGCCGTGCACGCATTCAACTTTGAACGACCAAGTCATTTGGGTGCCTAGACTTATGGCATAAGCTGTGCAACGCAACTTAACTCATGGGGCAAGCCAAGGCTATGCCAAACCTTGGACGACAGGACCGTGCATGCTTTATGAAGCATTCATACGGGCGACGCCTATGACTTCGGCTATGTTCATAACTTCGCCGACTCAATCAACTTTCCTTCTCCTAAGCCACGGGACGAAGGATCGAGTGTCATTTTCAAAGCACGTCGTACACCAACTCTAAGCCGACCGTTGGACCATTCCATATTCTAACTCAATTTGACCCGTCGAGATTATTCCCTTTAGCTATATGGATTCGTCTGTTTTATTATCAAGCCTTCTTGTGCAAGTTGAGAACATACGATTTATTATGTGAAGGCTAAGATGAGGCAAGTTCACCGAAACTACCCCACCTGAGCGAGCGGTCGCCTCGACCGAACGATGTCTTCGAGCAGCCGTTGCAAGGCCAAGTCCAAACGCCGTCGGCGTTTCGATTCCTCCGATTGACTGAGCGGGACGGGGCACTACATCATACACCACACAGAAAAAGTTTCGTCTTTGAAACTAACTGAGTACACTTATCGACTTATAACTTCTTACTCAACATTCAAGAACTCTCGCACACATTTCTCCTATGCGTTCCCTCAAATTCGAGCCACGCTCGTGCTACCCTCAATCCGTTCTTCAGAACTCACAATCTCAAAATCCTCGACACTTCTCTATTCTTCAAGTCTCACTTGATTCAACGTATTACTTAGTTGGATCGTGCACATATTCTAGGCGTCCCCAAAATACATGCATTTCAGCCAAGCCTCGTGATAGGGAATCCAATTCCACCTATCGATCCATCCCCTCAATCCTGAAAATCAATACTACCGATGCTAACCCTCGCAACGTGGACATCTCGCCTAGCCGCTAGGCAATCTCTTTAGGCTAAAGTCAATTGTCAGTATTGGGATCACAGTTCCCAAACAACGATATCAACACTGACCCCATCCTAAGGTCAAACCAAGTTGATAGTATAGGGTTTTCTACCCAAGCTTGCATCATTCCGATTTCTAGACATCGAGTATCGATTTCCTACACACATCCCAATATTCATCGTACGGGGTTCGAGTCGTTCAACAAAGCCACCCTACGATAACTTACGTTCAACCAATCCTCGACATGAACATATCGCTCGTTTATCAAGCCGTTTCACATAGTCTATCTCTTCGCACACGTTCGACATAATCCACCTATCAATCCTTCTCAAGTTAAGCACGCTACCACACGATTCATCGCTAAACCATAATTTTTACATTCCATACTTCCGAAGTCATCTATTTCAATTCACGTAATCGATTACTATGTCGTCTGACTTAACAATATGTTGTGCCTCGATCTCACGCGAGTCAGATTATCCACGATGGGTATGAATCACCATACACGCTCCCGCGAGATAATCATTCTCATCGGGACGTAACTCTTATTTTCTGTCCAGACTAATTCATTCTCGATGTGCGGATTGGACCTACTCAATCCTCAAGTTTCACTCATTCGCCAATCATAAGTCCTACAATCTTCGAGTCCACCTTCGCATCAAGCCAACAAGTCGAGACAATCAACGTTGTTGCGTCCTGATTTTTCGAGTTCAATCATTCTCGCAACATGAATCACCATATCAGCACTCACACGGAACGATCGCCCCAAACCCGACGCAACGCATGGACGATGCTAGAGTTGCGCTCGCGCAAGACAAGATCGTCGACGTTGTGGTTTTCTGCGTAACCATCAAGACACAATCATTTTCATCCAACATTCATCTCGGTCAAAATCCTAAGTATTGCATCCAACCGAACAATAACACTTGCACGATCGTCATTTGCCGAGTCAGAGTACCCCCGAGTTATCGTATATCATCTTTGATATGCCTCAATACCATCGACAATATACGTAACTTGACGATCTTCGTTTGCAACGAATTCTGAGTCGTGCGAATGATGCTATCGTCCGACTGGATAATCTCCTCAACATTCAATTCAAGTTCGATCATTATCCCTCGAATCATTCACAACATCATTTTCCTTAATCAATCGATCGACATCCCTGAGGCTATCGCATACACCACTCAGGAATGAAGTCATTCAACAAATCCTCAACTTATCATTCGAATCAAAATCCACTTCTTCAAATCCCGTTCGAACCATTCCACGAATTCCAAGCACGCTCATCTATATCGCATCGTCGTTATCGTCGCTCGCTAATACCCCTATCGATAGTCATCTCACTTTACTCAATCCAGTTCAACTCATTCTCGTCCGACACAATTCAATTCCCGTACTCGACTTTTCTAAGGTCGACGCAACTTTGGTGTATATGCCCAGCCCGACTTAGCCAACCGTGCTTACGCGAACCATCTTTTTGTTTTGTTGTCAAAAACTGTTCTCCTATATTTTGCAAAATAGATAGACTTATTGTATGGACATCCCGTGGGACAATTGAGAGAGAGCGCACCAACGATATCAACTTACGGAAGCAATTTCAGAGTTTGCGAAAACAACGAGTTAAAGATTTCAATCGTAGTCCAAGGACGTAAAGCCGTATTCTGATACCATTATGTCACGTCCTGCTCCCGTAGGAGCGATCGTCCTCGCTAAGGCGTGATGCCGCACGAGCCTAGATTGCGCTTGTGCAAGGCAGGTTCCATAACGGCCGATTTCAGCTGCTGCGACGGGGTCATCGTACAGAAGTCCCGTACAGAGACATTGAATAATTGTAGCAGAAATTAGAACAAACACAAGTCATTCAGAAGAAACTCTTTTATTGATATTGAAACAAAGGTTACAGTGGGGTGCAAGGCCAATATTACAATCGCTCAAGCTCACTCATCTCACATTTACAAGTCACTCAGCTCTCTCTTATCTCTCAATTACAAGTCTTGAGCTGGCGGAAGCTTCGAAAGGCGATGTCCATACATTATATCCCGTATAAGTCTTCACTTCTGCGGCCGCACGCTTCGAATCGCCAAGGAACTCCGTGTCTCGACGCATCCAAGTGAGCTTCGCGCCACGAGCTTCTACATGTGCCTGCACATGAAAACTATGTGGGTGTCAGTACTCAACTGTACTGGTGGAATGAGCTCCTCGCCCACCCATACAAACCCAA
The DNA here is from genome assembly GCA_029216955.1 of Iris pallida. Lineage (NCBI taxonomy): Eukaryota > Viridiplantae > Streptophyta > Magnoliopsida > Asparagales > Iridaceae > Iris > Iris pallida. The sequence goes on along the minus strand of JANAVB010011197.1, from coordinate 5,962,573 downwards.
CACGTTTGATATACTTTGTGCAACATAGTCACTTCTTATCGATTGTCTTTCTAGTCTTGCCTTAGGATCAGTTTTATGACCGACGCCTTGCTTATTTTGTGTCTATAGACCATCTTGTGCTCGCAACATCAGTATTAACTCAACAACGTTAACCTATCAAGTCGTGTTTGCCTTACGGCCATAATCAGAGACGCAACTACGCGATGAAGCTCCATTTCTGTGTGACCGTGCTTATAAATCCATCATACCGTGCCTCGCAACTCAATGTAACTTCACCATATCGCCGCCTCGCGACCATTGCTACTTCGATCACCAACAGACCCAATCAAGACTTCTGGCCTAAGTACTACTTAACCGACTTCGCCTTGCGGCATTTCCTGACTTAAACTCAAGACAACTCAAACCAACTTATGCAACTTATATACCGACAACTTAAGACCCGACGCCGCATCTCGTGCCGAAGCACGTCGCCTATGTTGATGCCAAATCTTAGGACCAAACCTTGTGTTCTAACTGTACACACATCCAACTGACTCAATCCAAAGGCATACACGAGGATTGCCGCCCGTGCCGACCCATCTATATGAATTGGTCACTAACATCACAAGCTATCCTAGACTATAGCCTTGCCATTCGGCGACCCTTTCAGCGCAAGTAGCTAGCCCCGCTGAAAGTTCTCGAATGACCCGAGCGGTTCGTCCAGCTACGGCTATACCTGTTTCCCTCCGGAACGCCGCGGTCCCATAGCGCCCAGGGTTGTCGCGCATGGAAACTCCTCATTGTCGACAAGTTATCCAATGACTATGCAAGACTCGACACAAACTGACGTCTCACACAGTCATTCCTCTTCCAATGTTACCATCTCTTTCAAAACCAATATCAAACCATCTATCATTTGAGACCCCTCGACGACCCACGGTCGCGAGCATTCTTTTTATCATCTGAGACACCTCGACGACCCACGGTCGCGAGCATTCTTTCCATGTTACCATATCATTTCATTCAACTCAATGCCTATTCGATAATCCTTTCTCCAAAACTCATTAAATCAACCGTGGTTCCTGCCTTAATACTAGGTCCGTGCATCATGCCTCAAACCGACTTCCGTTCTACGCGACGCTATCGCCCAAGTCATACTTTATATAACGGGCCTTGGGATCGTGGGACTATTTAACCTGACAACCGCAGAATGAGCGGGACAGCACTTCGAATGACTTAGGTCGACCGACATAACTTTGCCTAACTTACTCAAGCCTACAACTTAACGAGCAAAGGTCGCGTCAAGCCTTGCCTCGATGGAACGTGTCGTACACGCATTCAACTTTGAACGACCAAGTCATTTGGGTGCCTAGACTTATGGCACAAGCTGTGCAACGCAACTTAACTCATAGGACAAGCCAAGGCTATCCCAAGCCTTGGACGACAGGACCGTGCATGCTTTATGAAGCATTCATGCGGGCGACGCCTATGACTTAGGTTATGTTCATAACTTCGCCGACTCAACCAACTTTCCTTCTCCTAAGCCACGGGACGAAGGATCGAGTGTCATTTTCAAAGCACACTGTGCACCAACTCTAAGCCGACCGTTGGACCATTCCATATTCTAACTCAATTCGACCCGTCGGGATTACTCCCTTTAGCTATGTGGATTCGTCTCTTTTATTATCAAGCCTACTTGTGCAAGTTGAAAACATGTGATTTATTATGTGAAGGCTAAGATGCGGCAAGTTCACCGAAACTACTCCACTTGAACGAGCGGTCGCCTCGACCGAGCGATGTCTTCGAGCAGCCGTTGCAAGGCTAAGTCCAAACGCCGTCGGTGTTTCGATTCCTCCGATTGACTGAGCGGGACGGGGCACTACACCATCCATCCTGGTGGTGGCTGATTCTTTATCTTCTCAAAACCAAGCAAATCTTCAAATCTACTGTCTTCTCAAAACCTAACAAATCTTTAAATCAACCACCATGACAGATAAAGATAGATCTTCAAATGCCACCATGACAGATCATAGCATGACGCCGCCAAGAAGATTCATCTCCAAAGATTCAAGCAACAACATCAACATTATGGATTCATCAGAGCCGTATTACATTCATCCATTAGATCATCCTGGCTATGTGCTCGTTCCAACAAAATTAAATGGTGCCAATTATTCAGATTGGAGTAAATCCATGCTTCATTCCCTCACAGCAAAGAATAAGGTTGGCTTCATCAATGGATCTATTCAGCCTCCTACAGAAACAGAACAACCAACTGAATACGCTCTCTGGAGTCGATGCAACAATATAATTTTATCATGGCTCGCTCACTCAATGGAACTAGATCTAGCCAAAGGCGTTGTTCATGCTAAAACCACACGCCATGCACGGGATGATTTCAAACATCAATTCTCACAACACAATGCACCAACAATCTATCAAATTAAGAAAGCGATCGTCTCTCTCTCACAAGGCACGATAACAGTTCAGACATATTTTACATAACTCAAAGATCTCTGGGATGAATTAGTGACATATCAAATTTGTCCCACTTGCAATCAGATGGAAGCACATAATGAACAAAGAGATTTAGATCGGCTCATGCAATTTCTTATGGGCCTAAATGACACCTATAATGGTGCTCGCAGCAACGTCCTCATGATGAACCCATTGCCTAGTGTTCGTCAAGCTTACTCAGTTGTCAATCAAGATGAAAAACAACAACAGATGATATCGGGATCAACCAAGAATTTCTCCATTGATGCTGCAGTTCAGAATCGGTCAAACAGCTTCTCAAACAATTTTTCGAATAATTTCACAAATAAGCATTATAGTCAATATAGCAGAGACGGACATACCATCCAAAATTATCGAACTCTAAAATATCATTACAAATTTTGTGACAAGAGAGGCCATACTGAAGATAGATTCAGAATTAAAAGAGATGCTGGAACCCAAGGCAACATACAAAGCAGCAAATCACAAGAACAACGTAGAGGCAACTCACATAGTCCCTTCCATGCTGCCCACACAGCAAATGCAACCCCTGTCCTTCCTCACAAAGAAATTCAAGCATCGACCCCAGCACCTTTGCCAAATCCACTACATGGACTTTCCCCAGCCCAACTCCAGCAATTAGCTCAGGCCATTTCTATGATGACCACAAAGAATGACCCTGGTAATAGCGATATCTTCGTAAATGCTGCAGGTCTGTCTCTTTCTTCTCATAGTTTAATTAACTCTATATTCACTCAACCTTGGATTTTAGATAGCGGAACCACTGACCACATCACATCTGATCCAACTATTTTTACTAAAACAAATTCCATCTCAATACCTATTGTTAATTTACCCAACGGATCTTCGGTTCCCATCACTTCTACTGGCACCATCCCATTTAATTCTGATATCACCTTAGAAAATGTTTTATGTGTACCATCTTTCCTTTTAAATCTCATGTTTGTTAGCAAAATCACTAGTTCTCTATATTGTTGTGCCATTATGTTTCCTACTTTTTGTGTCTTGCAGGACTTGGCTACGGGGAAGATTAGCTCGGGTAAACAACATGGTGGTCTTTACTACATGACTCTGTTGTTAAGGGTACCTACCTCACATCATGTCTCTCACCACTCCAACTTATCTCATATGCGACTTGGACATCCATCCCCTTATCGTCTTAAATTAGTCTCTCCATTGTTATCATCTAGTACAATTTCTTTTGATAATAATTGTAGTATTTGTCCCATGGCCAAACAAATAAGACTTCCATTTCATTTAAGCTCAATATCTACTCATGCTCCTTTTGTTTTATTACATTATGAAATATAGGGTCCTCACAAAGTTCCTACACACTCTGGAGCACATTTTTTTTCTGTTACTATTGTGGATGATTTTACTAGATGCACATGGATATTTTTGATGCAACATAAGTCAAACACTCAAATTCTTTTACAATCATTTGTTGCTTTTGTTCATACTCAATTTCATGCACACATTAAAACTATTATGGTAGATAATGGGCTTGAATTTCTCTCCATGCGAGATTTTTTTCAAAAAACATGGCATTGAGTATCAACGCACTTGCATTTACAGTCCACAACAAAATGGAGTTGTTGAACGCAAACATCGACATATTCTCACCGTAGCCCGTGCTTTATGTTTTTAATCCAACCTACCCCTTCCTTTCTGGGGTGAATGTGTCTTGACTGCAGTCTACCTCATTAACCGACTTCTATCATCGTTGCTATCCTCCAAAACACCTTTTGAATTACTATACAATCGTCCACCATGCCTTGATCATTTATGTTGGGAACGAAGCACGGAAACCGTTCCCTCAAACCAGAAAGTCCTACGAGAGAACTGATCAAAAGCACACAAACCAAAAATGCCAAACACAATCGCATACAAAAAAAATTTGACGTAGAAAACCCTTGCGGAAAAGACCACGGGACGATCGGAGACCACCCCTGAAGAACCTCTACTAATGGAATAAAGAGAATACACCCTCTACAAGATCCTCTCGATCCAACACGGATAACCACAACTCACTTGAAAGAAGAAAATTTGATTGCGGACTCCCAAGAACAAGAGATGTCAAAAAAAATATTCAAAGCGATCTCTCCTTCATAATAGTCCTCAATCCTTTCTCTCTATCTCAAATATTGTAAAGCACTCTTGCTTACTTTTTGAGATATTTTATGGTGAGGAAACACCTAGTATATATATCCTCGAACTCATAACTAATTGAGGTATTACTATATGTAGGAATACTCAATCTAAACTATTGATGTATTCATATTATATATAGGAATACGCAATCCAACTATATTGGAATATTTCTACTATATATAGAAATACCCTATCCAAATCTATTAGAATATTTCTATTATATATAAGAATATCCAATCCGACTCCAAGATATTTTCTATATAGGTTGGGAATCCCACCCACTCCAACAAATCTCCCCCTTCAAAACTATGTGGAGGGGGTCATCATCCCGATGATCCTCCTGTAGTACTCAAACTTTTCCCTTGGAAGAACCTTCATGAACATGTCTGCTCCGTTGTCATCTGTATTAATTTTCTCAAGCGTCGTATCCTTCTTCTCAAGCACATCCCGTATCCAATGATAACGAGTCTCAATGTGCTTGGACCGACTATGAAATGTCTGGTTCTTCACAAGGTGAATGACACTCTGGCTATTGCAAAGCAAACTATACTGCTCTTGCTTTAGTCCCACATCCTGCAACAGCTTCTTCATCCAAAATAACTCCTTGCAAGCCTTTGTCGTCGCAATGTACTCTGCGTCTGTCGTCGACAAGGCAACACATTTCTGCAACCACGACTGCCACGATACCGCTCCACCAGTAAACATCATTACATAGCTCGAAGTCGAGCGCCTCGTGTCTACATCTCCAGCCATATCATTGTCAGTATATCCGACCAGTTTTGGCTCGTCACCACCAAAGGAAAGTCTCCAATCGGCAGTGTCCTGAAGGTATCGTAGAACCCACTTAACCGCACTCCAATAAACCTTTCCAGGATTGGAAAAATACCTACTAACTGTGCCAACTGCGTGAGCGATGTCCGGCCTCATACACACCATAGCATACATGAGGCTTCCCACAGCTGAAGCATATGGAACCCGCTCTATATCTTCCTTCTCGTCCTCGGTAGATGGACACTGCTCCTCAGTGAACTTAAAATAAGCTGCAAGGGGGTTACTCACTTTCTTCGACCCGTCCATTCCGAAACGCTGAAGTACCCGGTGAATGTACTTCTTTTGGGACAAGTGTAGCAGCTTGGACTCTCTCATTCGGTAGATCTTCATCCCAAGAATAGTCTTCGCTATGCCCAAATCCTTCATAGAGAAGGCCGCGCCCAGTTGGGGCTTCAACTCTGCTATCATAGTGGCATCCCGACCCACCAGTAGCATATCATCAACGTAGAGCAGTAAAATAATAAAATCATCCTTGGTAAAGTACCTCATAAATACGTAGTGGTCTAACGTCATCCGCGCATAACCATGCTCCCCCATAAATGACTCGAACTCTCTGTACCATTGCCTCAAAACCTGCTTCAGACTATACAAGCTCTTCCTCAACCGGCAGACCAAGTGTGACTTGCCTTTCTCATAGAATCCCTTTGGCTACTCTATGTACAACTCCTCCTCATCACCGTGGAGGAATGCCGTCTTCACATCTATCTGTTCGACCTCCAAGTTAAAACTGGCTGCCAATGCTAGCACCACCCGAATAGACGACTGTTTGACGACTGGCAAAAAGATCTCATCATAATCTACGCCATTCCACTGACCGTAGCCTTTAACAACCTACCTCGTTTTGTATCGAGGGAGAGTAGCGTCATCTGTCTGCTTCACTCTGAATACCTACTAATTTCTCAAAGCCTTCTTGTCCTTTGGCAACCGTACCAGATCATAAGTGGAGTTGGCCTGTAAGGAACTCATCTCCTCCTGCATAGCCTCCATCCACTCCTGCCTATGTTCATCATCCATAGCCTCTGCAAAAATTTTAAGCTCTCCCACGTCAATCAGTAGCACATACTCATTTGGTGAGTATCTCGTAGATAGTCGACGCTCTCTGTCGCTCCTCCTCAACGGAACCATTGGTGCTTGTTGTATATCAACATTCTCCTCCCCTTCAGGAACTACCTTTCCAGCATGCTCATCCTCCTAAGGGTTACCTTGACCACCATCAGCAGGCTGATGATCAAGGTTGGGAGCAACTCCATATACTGGCTCTCCTATAACTGGATCCTCTGTGATATCCTCTGGGAACTGCTCGAAGCAAAATGACTCTAACTCAAACAATTCCTCAGCCTCAGAAGGCATCTCGAAATCCTGAGTGTTGATCATGGTCTAATCCTCGACGAATACCATGTTCCTACTTCTATAGAGCTTTCTTCCTACAGGATCGTAGAGTCTATAGCCAAACTCATCCCGACCGTAGCCGACAAAGACACATCGTCTCCTCTTTGACTCAAGTTTGGATCTCTCGTCCTTCGGTACATGTACGAAGGCCTTACAAACAAACACTCGCAGGTGATTACATAATGGCTCTTTGCCATACCACACTATATCAGGCACATCACCCTGCAAAGGATCACTAGGAGATACATTAATAACATAAGCAGCTGTGTAAAGTGCCTCAGCCAAATAGCTTCTCGGTAAGTTTTCTCATGACAACAAACACCGTACCCTCTCCATCAGCGTCCTGTTCATGCGCTCCGCTACATCGTTAAGCTGCGGTGTCTTTGATGGAGTTTTCTAGTGTCGTATCCCTTGCTCTCTGCAATAAGCATCAAAGGGACCAAAGTACTCGCCGCCATTTTTGGACCGAACACATAGCAGCTTCTTGCCCGTCTCCCTTTCAACAGAGGCCTGAAACTCTTTGAAAGTGGACAGCACCTAATCCTTGGTCTTTAAGGCATAGACCCAAACCTTCATGGAACAATCATCAATAAACGTCACAAAGTAAGAAATACAACCAATAGATTTTACCTTCATAGTACCGCAGACATCCAAGTGTATCAACTCGAGCAACGTCGGCTTCCTCGAGCTTGGATGACTTTAGAAAGACATCTTATTTTGCTTTCCCGCTAAACAGTGCGTGCATCTCTCCAATTTTGTGGACTTTAGCCCTGGAATCACCTTTCTCTTCAGCAAGTAGCTCATTCTCTTCTCGCTGATATGGCTGAGCCGCCTGTGCCACAACTCGGTAGACGCATCGGTAGTTGCATTTACGTCATGTGTCCTCTGTGTGCTCTCAGAGTCAAGACTTCTTGCTTCCTCTGGCAATCACCATCGAACCTCTGGAAAGTATCTACTGACCATTCTCGAAGAGATTGAAGAAACCCTCATCATCCAACCTTCCAACCAACACCAGGTTGAAACGGATATCAGGGACATGACATACATCTTTGAAAACGAGAACTGTACCCGTCTTCGTCCTCACATGCACATCTCCAATGGCAACCGCCTTTGACACATCTCTGTTGCCCATCTTCAAGGCTCCATAATCGTTTATCGTGTAAGTAGAAATAGTATCCTATTGTGACATACGTACACTGAAGCACTCGAGTCCACCAGTCCAGAATTGTCATCGTAGGTGAGGTCCATGACAACCTCATCAGCAACGACGATCACATTGCCTCTATGTGTCGAGGCCGCCGCTGTAGTGTTCTTACTTTACTTTTCCTTGTCTCTCTTCTTCTCTCTCTTCCAAGCGAAATAGTTCTGCTTGATGTGGCCCTTCTTGCCATAATGGTAACACTTTGAGTCCTCGTATTGACCCTTGGACTTACCTCTGCTCTTGTCTCTGCCACCACCTGGATCCCTGCTTTTGCCCTTTAGCACCTCTGAGTGGGATATGGATGAAGTACCATGAGAACACCTCTGTATCTCTTAATTCAATACCTCGCTCTTGGCAAACTCCAGACTGACCATGCCTTCTGGAGTATAAGCGATCATAGATACTTGTACGGTCTCTCACGAGTCTGACAATGTACATAGCAACCAAAGTCCTTGAACCTCGTCATCGAACTTGAATCCCATCGAGGATAACTGGTCAACCATGTCCTGGAACTAACTCAAGTGATCCGTAATGGACGCACCATCTTTGTACCGTAGACCCATCATCATCCAGATCAAGAATAATTTATTTACCCCGGTCTTCTTCGCATACAAAGATTCCAGCTTATCGCACAGTGTCCTCGCGTGCTCAATAATGGCAATATGATTATACATGTTCTCGTCAACGAACTACCTTATGTATCCACACACCTGTATATGATCGAAATTCTAGTCCTCTTCGGATTTACCACTGGGCCTCTCGGAAGCAAATACTGGCAGATGCAACTTCATTACAAATAGCAAATCCTTCATCTTGCTCCTCTAGTAGTGATAGTTGGTACCATTCAGGTTTACCATGCGCACCTGTCACTCTCCGTTCCCGGAATGCGTATTCTAATACGTATATTGCCTGAATGTATTTATTTAGTATTTATCATGTAGTATCCTGTATTTAAATTCCTATAACTTCATGTTAATTAATTATCTGCATTTTATTTTCTGCACTTTATTTTTCTGCAATTCTATTATCTGCTCTTTAAATTTTCATGTTAATTAATTAGCTGCTCTTTAATTTTTATGCTAATTAATTCCTGCAATTTTATTTCTGTATTTCTTCCTGTAATTTTATTACCTGTATTTTAATTCCTGCTTTAGTTTTACTTTCGGGTTAGCCTTGTTGGACCCGTGCAACCCGACCCATTGGACCCATTGGACCCGGCCCAACTCCCACCTACCACCACCTTTTATTTAAAGCCACCCTCTCCCTTCTCTCTCCTCATTTACTTTACTTCTCACCATTACTCCTCTTCTTCTTCTTCATTACTCTCTCCACCTACCAAACCGTAGGCAAGTACAACTTGCTCCACATGAGAACCCATGTTTTTGTAGTTCATTTATCTTCCTCTCAAGATCCTAAGAAAGTTTAGAACTTGGCATTTTTTATTTCGAAGTCTTAATCTTTGTAGATCTAGAAATTAGTTATTTTTGGAGTTTGGTGGTTTTGATCTATCAAACTTCTTTGTTTGTAAGTTTTGATGGTTCCATGTTGCAGAGAAGTTTGTTCTACCCAACTTTGACCTTTGGAAAGTTGGATTTGGACTTGTTCTGACCAAGTTATGGACTTTTGAAAGCTTTGGGGTACAACCATGGAGTTCTTGCTGTTTGGAGAAGACAGTGAGCAGTGTATGCTAGCTTTTTAGCTGCGTCACTGAGCTGTGTGCGTGCTTTAGCGCAGCATGGAGTCCATACGCTGCCTTTTTAGGAAGCGTGTGACTTGCATACGCTGACTTGGATGGTCAGGAGTCGTATGGAGTTCATACGCTACCTTTTGGGAGCGTATGACTTGCATACGCTGACTTGGATGGTCAGGAGTCGTATGGAGTTCATACGCTACCTTTTGGGAGCGTATGACTTGTATACGCTGACTTGGATGGTCAGGAGTCGTATGGAGTTCATACACTACCTTTTGGGAGCGTATGACTTGCATACGCTGACTTGGATGGTAAGGAGTCATATGGAGTTCATACGCTACCTTTTGGAAGCGTATGACTCCCATACGCTAGCTTGGCTTGAGCGTAGCTTGACCTGGGCGTACGCTGGCTTGAGCGTAGCTTGACCTGAGCGTACGCTGGCATAAGCGTAGGCTGACATGAGAGTAGCATGCTTACCCTGGATCTTCTATAGCCCTGTATATTGATATCTTATTAGATGTTTAACGTCCATTTTATATCCTTACGCCTTTTTGCATAAACTTGATATAATCATGATATTTCTGTTAATTATAGATTGTTACGTGGGATGTACCATGTGTCATGAATTGAGTTATAGATACCCGGATTGACTAGAATTAAACCCTGAGAGTTGTAGACCCGACCCCACTGAATGCTAGTTGACTTTTATGCCTTGCCACCATTGATAATGATTGTGATCTTGACTAAATTGATCATGCGTCCCTAATTGGACCTAAGAGACTGGCTAGTCGTCTTATTGAATGAAATGAATGAGACACGTTCATGTTATGAACTATTGTACTCGACTGGCTGATCCCGAATATTGACATACATGCACATGCAGGCTTCAATCTATTTATTTAGTTATTTTTCTACAAAAGAAGCATGTGTACTTTATGGTCAAGGCATGATTACCGTGGATAGATTTGATTGTTGCATTACGCTATGTAAGACCTGCAACCTAACCGTACTGGTATCGTTGTAGAGTTGTGCATATCGTACCCCGTACGAAAGTACTCATTTGAATGACCATGATCCACGGTATGGGATTTCACTCAACGTAGAGACTATTAAGTTAAATAAAATAATGATTGCATGGAGAGAATGGATTCTCGAATTCTTACATGGCAGCCCCCTTGGGACGAGTAGTACCCGACGGGCCGGCTGGTTCCCACAGATACTGTAAATCTGCCACACGGGCAGGGAACAGTATCTGCTTTTATTATTATTGTATATTGTATATTGACGGACGTCCTGCTAGGACTCGTCTAATTCATGCATGGGCAAATTGATCGACTGGATAGACTAGCCTTGCTTGTACATAGTAAGAACTGAGGAATCCCTAGTTGCATTATTCCAGGATAACTTGGGACTCATAATAGCAAGCCGTAGGAGTTGATTGGCCGTTCAAGATGATTTGCTTGTGCACTGTACTCTGTTACCTAACTGGGATGATCAGAATGTCAGGACATGACGGGCCAACTTCTGTCCTTGTTTGGTTGGGAGGTTGGTTCGAAGTGTCTTGATGTGATGTGAGTTCTAGTAGCTAGCAGAGATCTATTATTATATTCTCTTACTTACTGGTTTTAGTTCTCATGTCGTGCTCCCTTGTGGTACTTGCTATTAGAGGTCTAACCTCTTTGGTTTTGCATGGCCAGATTTAGAGCCAGTTCCCGAGGACTCAGCGTACTTCCACCTCCAGGATGGTCAATACCAGAGGAATGATCGCAGGAGGCCTCGAGTGGGTTCCTTAACTTCACCACTCGTTTTGTTATCTACTTTATACCTTGCCGTTTGGCACCGACATGTTAGTCGGATTGTCTTGTACTTACTTTTGCATAATTGTAATTAAGTCAGACTGCAGCTGATAACAATTGTGTATACTTACTACATCATCTGGCTGTATTTTGTAAAGCCAGATCTCAAGAACATTTTGACTGAGCGTTTGGGACGCCTTACTGCTTTACCTTACATGTTCTATATTTCTGTTTCTTGTTTGAATGATTGAGACAATAGATGTGAAATGACCATAGTAAGACTTTTATGTAGTATGCACCCCCTCGTCTGGTTAGACAGCATTGATCGTATTATACGGTATTCTTCTACCCGTAATACGTAGCTGGCTGAGTCACTCCCCCGCTCTCCAGTATTCTGGTTCTGGGGCGTGACAAGGTTTTAGTGGTGGCCCATGCAGGTCTGATTTCAGACTTGTGAGGTGTTTTGATTTATAGGATGTCTCAATCACATGTGTTCCTCCTTGATCTCATGATTCGTTGTTCTCAACCCTTGCTTAACATTCTGGTATCCTTTGACTTCATTGGTCCTTCATGTCCGGTCGTTTGATTGTTCTCTTGTCCCTTTTCTTAGGGGCACCTCGTCCGCATCTGTCAGAGCTGGACAGCAACAACATGGACAGCAACATGGACAACCTGACCCTGTTGGTCAGCAACAAGGGCCAGTCTCACCTCAGGAGGCTACCCAGGAAGAAGTGATAGTAGAAGCAGCAGCTGGATCGCAGTATCCGGATGTTCCACCCCCACCAACAGTTCCACCTACCCAAGTGGACACACCAGCCCTTCTGGAGATCATGAGAGGGATGATGGCTACTCAGCAACACCAGATGTTGGCCCAGCAGTGCATGCACGCTCAGTTGCAAGAGCAGAATGTACTACTCAACCAAGGATTGCAGACGGCTTTGGAAAGAGGGGCGAGGACAGATTCAGGAGCGTCAGCCCGGTTTTGCAAGTACAACCCCTGCCGTTTCGAGGGCACGGAGGATGCCATCTCAGCAGATGCATGGCTTAAGGATATTGAGGCTATTCTGACAGCAGCTAAGGTGCCGGCAGAAGAACGTGTGGATCTAGTGAAGTTGTTACTTCAGGATCTCACACGTGATTGGTGGGAATCAGAGGAAGTAGGCATCAGACGTCCTGTTGCTTGGGACAATTTTACTGCAAGGTTCAAGATGAAGTACTATGGAGTTGTGGCACAGTTTGAGCTACAACAGAAGTTTATCAGCCTCAGGCAGGCTGGCAAGACGGTAGATGCTTATGCAGCGGAGTTCTGTAGATTGAGTAGGTTTGCCCCAGAGATGGTAGCAACGGAACGCTAGAGGGCGATGAGGTTTCAGCAAGGGTTTCATCTTGAGCTCTTGCAATTAATAGAGGGGCATAATTACCAGACTTTTGATGAGATATTGACGGCGACTCGAAGGCATGAGATCACCATTCAGAGGCTTGCGGCAAGGACTGGGGGTCAGAAGAGATCCCACAGTCAGATTGAAGGAGGAGGAGGAGCAGCGCCCCGAACAACAGCACCATCCCCTGGCATTCGTATCCACGATATGGCAATGTGAGGGCCAGCACCACCACCCAGGCAGCAGCAACAGCAACAGAGGAAGAACCAGCAACCTCCGGCGGGCTGTACTTATTGTGGGAAGATGGGACACACTAGAGATGTGTGTCGAACATTGAATGGACTGTGTCTGATATGTGGAAATCCAGATCATCGGGTTACCACATGTCCCATGAATTCGAGGTCAGGAGGACCAGGGCAGCAGTTTCCTACTCTGCCAGCACCAGGGGCAGGACAGTATCGAGGACCAGCATTGGCAGTGAGGCCGTTGGCGCAGCGTCCGTTAGTATCACAGGCTCAGATGTTTCGGCAACAAGGGCCGCCGATGCAGCAACACCAGCATAGACCACCCCAGCATCATCAAGGCAGGGACCAGCAGCAGCACCAGGCTAGGCCACAGCATGGAACCAGCAAGGAGGTCGAGGGCAGGCATTCACACTGTCCTTGGAAGAGGCATTGGCATCGGGAGATGTTGTGGCAGGTAACATTCTCGTCGCCTCATATCCCGCAGTAGCATTGTTTGATTCGAGAGCATCCCACTTATTTATATCTGCACAATTTGCGACACGACTAGGAGTGGAGTTCGAGGCATTGCCAGGGAGGTTGAATATACTCACTGGTAATGGGCTCGTGGGAGTTAGTAGAGTTAGTTTAGCATGTAGTGTTGTAGTGTGCGGGCATCCTTTACCCGCCCGGTTGATAGAATTTCCTGTTGGAAATTTCGACGTTATCTTAGGCATGGACTGGCTAAAAGACAGTCATGCGATAATAGATTGTCGTAGTGGAAGTGTATCTTTTGATATTCCAGGCATGGAGAGGTTCACCTTGGTCAGGTCAGAGGCAACTCAGCAAGAGCAGGGAGTAGTAACAGCAATAGAAGAAGTTCAGATTCCGAAGGTAGTTGAAGAATTTCTAGACGTGTTTCCCGAAGAACTTCCAGGTCTACTACCGGTTAGAGATATTGAGTTCAGCATAGAATTGGCACCTGGAACTAAACCAATATCAGATCGGGTTTACAGAATGGCGGATTTAGAGCAGGCCAAGGTGTATCAGCACATAGAGGAATTGAAGGAGAAGAAGTTTATCCAAGCTAGCATATCGCCATGGGCAGCACCAGTGGTACTTGTGGGGAAGAAGGATGGATCATCCAGATTGTGCATCGATTACAGGAAGCTTAACGCGGCAACAGTAAAGAACAAGTACCCATTACCCAGGATCGGCGACTTATTTGATCAGTTGAGCATGGCTAGAGTTTTCTCCAAGATAGATCTTCGTTCAGGGTATCATCAGGTGAGGGTTCGGAAGGAGGATATTCCCAAGACAGCATTCAGGTCGAAGTATGGGCATTATGAGTTCTTAGTAATGCCGTTTGGTTTGACCAATGCTCCAGCTATATTCATGGATTTGATGAACCGCATCGTTATGCCATACTTAGATCAGTTTGTCGTTGTCTTTCTTGACGACATACTCATATACTCTGCTAGTGAAAAGGAGCATGAAGACCACCTCAGAAAAGTGTTGCAGGTTCTAAGAGAGAACCAGTTGTATGCCAAGCTCAGCAAGTGTGAGTTCTGGACGGATCACATTTTATTTTTGGGTCATATTGTATCAGGAGCTGGAGTAGCAGTGGATCCCAAGAAGGTAGAAGCAGTAGAGAGTTGGCCAGTACCCAAGACCGTAGCTGATGTACGGAGTTTCTTAGGATTGGCAGGATATTACAGAAGGTTTGTGTCAGACTTTGCAAGGCTTTCAGCACCCATGACCCGCTTGACCCGGAAGGATGTACCATTCGTTTGGTCGGCAGAATGTCAGGCATCATTCGAGACTTTGAAGCAGAAGTTGATATCAGCGCCTATTCTTACATTGCCAGTTGGACCCGGAGGTTTTACAGTATATTGTGATGCGTCAGGTAAAGGACTTGGATGTGTCCTTATGCAACATGGGAAGGTGATAGCATATGCATCTAGGCAGCTTCGGGACCACGAGAAGAATTACCCAACTCATGATTTGGAGTTAGCGGCAGTAGTATTTGCTCTGAAGCTATGGAGACATTACTTATATGGTGACCGAGTGGAAATGTACACAGACCATAAAATTCTGAAGTACATCTTTACTCAGAAGGAACAGAACATGAGGCAGAGAAGGTGGCTGGAGTTGATCAAGGATTATGACGTGGAGCTTCAGTATCATCCAGGCAAGGCGAATGTAGTAGCAGACGCCCTTAGCAGAAGAGGCGGCGCATTTATGTTGACAACACAGAGGCATATCTTAGAAGACCTTCAGAAGATGGGCATCGAAGTTATACTTTCTAGTGATGTAGGAGTTCTAACTAGTCTACAAGTTCAATCTGACTTGGTAGATAGGATCAAGGCAGCTCAGGCACAAGATCCAAGGATTCAGAAGCTTAGGGCAGAATGTGAGTCAGGACTCAGAAAGGAGATGCAAATTCATGAAGATGGTACGCTTAGGTTTGGATCACGTCTATGTGTACCTAGTGGAGATATCAGACATGAAGTAATGGCAGAAGCTCACAGTTCTCAGTATTCTATACATCCTGGAGGGACCAAGATGTACCAATATATCAAGCAGCACTTCTGGTGGAACGGGATGAAGAGGGAGATAGCTAGGTTTGTTTTCCATTGCTTGATATGTCAGCAAGTAAAGGCAGAACAGCAGAGGCCAGCTGGACTATTGCAACCGCTTCCTATTCCAGAATGGAAATGGGAGCATATCACAATGGACTTCGTGACCGGTTTATCGAGATCACCAAGTGGTAAGGACGCTATTTGGGTGATAGTGGACCGACTTACGAAGGTAGCACATTTTCCTTTCAGAGTAGGGCAATCTACAGAAAAGTTGGCAGAGTTGTATATGCAACAGATAGTCAGACAGCATGGAGTTCCTGTCAGTATTGTGTCGGATCGGGATACCCGCTTTACATCGCATTTTTGGAAGAGCTTACATCATAGTCTGGGTACCAAGTTAAGATTTAGCATGGCTTACCATCCGCAGACGGACGGGCAATCAGAAAGGACGATTCAGACTTTAGAAGACATGTTGCGAGCTTGCACTCTAGATTTTGGAGGGTCTTGGGAGAGTCATCTTCACTTGGTCGAGTTCTCATACAACAACAGTTATCAAGCCAGTATCCAGATGGCGCCATTTGAGGCACTATATGGTAAGAAGTGTAGATCGCCACTAGCATGGGATGATATCAGGGAAAGGAAGATGCTAGGCCCAGAAATGATTATCCAGACGGTTGAAGTGATTAAGGGAATTAGAGAACGACTTCGTGTTGTGCAGGATCGGCATCGTCATTGGGCGGACCAGCATCGTAGGCCGTTAGAGTTCTCTGTTGGGGACCACGTATTCTTGCGGATCTCACCTACTCGTGGAGTCATTAGATTTGGCGTTCGCGGGAAACTGAGTCCGCGGTACGTGGGCCCATTTGTTATCCTTGATCGGATAGGCGATGTTGCTTATCGTTTATCACTCCCACCTTCGTTACGAGAGGTGCATGATGTATTTCATGTATCTCAATTACGTAGGTATGTATCGGACCCAAGCCATGTCCTCGATCACTCTGAGCTGGTTGTTGGTACCAACCTGTCTTACGAGGAACAACCTGTGTCCATTTTGGACCGAAGAGAGAAGATACTCAAGAACCGAACAATTAGTCTTGTCCGTGTTGCTTGGGGTCATCACTCCTTGGGAGAGTCAACGTGGGAACGTGAGGATGATATCCGATCACGGTATCCACACCTGTTTGACTCACAAGGTATATCTTTTTCTGTGTACCTTGATTGTCTTGATTCCTCATGTTTATCACCTTATGGGTAAAATTGCTTGATATCGTAGATTGATGGATTTACATATATGTTACTTGCTATGGACATTGTAAAATGATTGCTTTATTGAATTGCTTGTACTTAGATTAGTTTAGCCCCGATATTTCTATCTTGCTTGAATTTGAAATTCCGAGGACGAAATTTTTTCAAGGAGGGTAGAGATGTCACTCCCTGTTCCCGGAATGCGTATTCTAATACGTATATTGCCTGAATGTATTTATTTAGTATTTATCATGTAGTATCTTGTATTTAAATTCCTATAACTTCATGTTAATTAATTATCTGCATTTTATTTTCTGCACTTTATTTTTCTACAATTCTATTATTTGCTCTTTAAATTTTCATGTTAATTAATTAGCTGCTCTTTAATTTTTATGCTAATTAATTCCTGCAATTTTATTTCTGCATTTCTTCCTGTAATTTTATTACCTGCATTTTAATTCCTGCTTTAGTTTTACTTTCGGGTTAGCCTTGTTGGACCCGTGCAACCCGACCCATTGGACCCATTGGACCCGGCCCAACTCCCACCTACCACCACCTTTTATTTAAAGCCACCCTCTCCCTTCTCTCTCCTTATTTACTTTACTTCTCACCATTACTCCTCTTCTTCTTCTTCATTACTCTCTCCACCTACCAAACCGTAGGCAAGTACAACTTGCTCCACATGAGAACCCATGTTTTTGTAGTTCATTTATCTTCCTCTCAAGATCCTAAGAAAGTTTAGAACTTGGCATTTTTCATTTCGAAGTCTTAATCTTTGTAGATCTAGAAATTAGTTATTTTCGGAGTTTGGTGGTTTTGATCTATCAAAATTCTTTGTTTGCAAGTTTTGATGGTTCCATGTTGTAGAAAAGTTTGTTCTACCCAACTTTGACCTTTGGAAAGTTGGATTTGGACTTGTTCTGACCAAGTTATGGACTTTTGAAAGCTTTGGGGTACAACCATGGAGTTCTTGCTGTTTGGAGAAGACAGTGAGCAGTGTATGCTAGCTTTTTAGCTACGTCACTGAGCTGTGCGCGCTCTTTAGCGCAGCATGGAGTCCATACGCTGCCTTTTTAGAAAGCGTGTGACTTGCATACGCTGACTTGGATGGTCAGGAGTCGTATGGAGTTCATACGCTACCTTTTGGGAGCGTATGACTTGCATACGCTGACTTGGATGGTCAGGAGTCGTATGGAGTTCATACGCTACCTTTTGGGAGCGTATGACTTGCATATGCTGACTTGGATGGTCAGGAGTCGTATGGAGTTCATACGCTACCTTTTGGGAGCGTATGCCTTGTATACGCTGACTTGGATGGTCAGGAGTCGTATGGAGTTCATACGCTACCTTTTGGGAGCGTATGACTTGCATATGCTGACTTGGATGGTCATGAGTCGTATGGAGTTCATACGCTGCCTTTTGGGAGCGTATGACTTGCATACGCTGACTTGGATGGTAAGGAGTCGTATGGAGTTCATACGCTGCCTTTTGGAAGCGTATGACTCCCATACGCTAGCTTGGCTTGAGCGTAGCTTGACCTGGGCGTACGCTGGCTTGAGCGTAGCTTGACCTGAGCGTACGCTGGCATAAGCGTAGGCTGACATGAGAGTAGCCTGCTTACCCTGGATCTTCTATAGCCCTGTATATTGATATCTTATTAGATGTTTAACGTCCATTTTATATCCTTACGCCTTTTTGCATAAACTTGATATAATCATGATATTTCTGTTAATTATAGATTGTTACGTGGGATGTACCATGTGTCATGAATTGAGTTATAGATACCCGGATTGACTAGAATTAAACCCTGAGAGTTGTAGACCCGACCCCACTGAATGCTAGTTGACTTTCATGCCTTGCCACCATTGATAATGATTGTGATCTTGACTAAATTGATCATGCGTCCCTAATTGGAACTAAGAGACTGGCTAGTCGTCTTATTGAATGAAATGAATGAGACACGTTCATGTTATAAACTATTGTACTCGACTGGCTGATCCCGAATATTGACATACATGCACATGCAGGCTTCAATCTATTTATTTATTTATTTATTTAGTTATTTTTCTACAAAAGAAGCATGTGTACTTTATGGTCAAGGCATGATTACCGTGGATAGATTTGATTGTTGCATTACGCTATGTAAGACCTGCAACCTAACCGCACTGGTATCGTTGTAGAGTTGTGCATATCGTACCCCGTACGAAAGTACTCATTTGAATGACCATGATCCACGGCATGGGATTTCACTCAACGTAGAGACTATTAAGTTAAATAAAATAATGATTGCATGGAGAGAATGGATTCCCGAATTCTTATATGGCAGCCCCCTTGGGACGAGTAGTACCTGACGGGCCGGCTGGTTCCCACAGATACTGTAAATCTGCCACACGGGCAGGGAACAATATCTGCTTTTATTATTATTGTATATTGTATATTGACGGGCATCCTGCTAGGACTCGTCTAATTCATGCATGGGCCAATTGATCGACTGGATAGACTAGCCTTGCTTGCACATAGTAAGAACTGAGGAATCCCTAGTTACATTATTCCAGGATAACTTGGGACTCATAATAGCAAGCCGTAGGAGTTGATTGGCCGTTCAAGATGATTTGTTTGTGCACTATACTCTGTTACCTAATTGGGATGATCAGAATGTCAGGACATGACGGGCCAACTTCTGTCCTTGTTTGGTTGGGAGGTTGGTTCGAAGTGTCTTGATGTGATGTGAGTTCTAGTAGCTAGCAGAGATCTATTATTATATTCTCTTACTTACTGGTTTTAGTTCTCATGTCGTGCTCCCTTGTGGTACTTGCTATTAGAGGTCTAACCTCTCTGGTTTTGCATGGCCAGATTTAGAGCCAGTTCCCGAGGACTCAGCGTACTTCCACCTCCAGGATGGTCAATACTAGAGGAATGATCGCAGGAGGCCTCGAGTGGGTTCCTTAACTTCACCACTCGTTTTGTTATCTACTTTATACCTTGCCGTTTGGCACCGACATGTTAGTCGGATTGTCTTGTACTTACTTTTGCATAATTGTAATTAAGTCAGACTGCAGCTGATAACAATTGTGTATACTTACTACATCATCTGGCTGTATTTTGTAAAGCCAGATCTCAAGAACATTTTGACTGAGCGTTTGGGACGCCTTACTGCTTTACCTTACATGTTCTATATTTCTGTTTCTTGTTTGAATGATTGAGACAATAAATGTGAAATAACCATAGTAGCACTTTTATGTAGTATGCACCCCCTCGTCTGGTTAGACAGCATTGATCGTATTATACGGTATTCTTCTACCCGTAATACGTAGCTGGCTGAGTCACTCCTCCGCTCTCCAGTATTCTGGTTCTGGGGCATGACAGCACCGACTTCGCGTCCATCTCTGCTTTCTGGTTTGACTGTCAACTCTTGACACTTCTCTGAACCCAAAGCTCTGATACCACTCTGTTGGGAACGAAGCACGAAAACCGTTCTCCTAAACCAGAAAGTCCTACGAAAAGTAATGTCTACCTCCGCACGGTGCATTATGCTAAGTCATTGACTCGAAGAGTCGCGTTGGCCCGATTAAGTATAGATGCGAATCGATACAAGAGTTACGTTGTCCCGAGAAATGCATCGAGCCAGATCGATGCAAAGATTTACGTTGACCCGAGAAATACATCGAGTAAGTTCGATACAAGTGTTTAGTTGGCCCGAGGGAAAGCATTGAGTCGGTTCAAAGATTCTAAGAAATCGAATCGATGCATTATACAAGTCCGCTTCGAACGAATATCGATTTAGTCGATTTCATATGCAGGCTATACATTTATGCTGAAATATAAGAAGTCAACATTTTGCCTTATTTACAACAGGGTCTGCAAAACCAAATCACTGCCTCGCAACGGACTGAGGCATAGGCTCGGTAAGCTAAATTAGTCGTATAATTCAATGAAGCACGAAGTGCTCAAATGGTTAAGTCAGAAGGGTTGGCCATGCAACAAGTTATGTAATCGAGCCGCATCGACTCGCCGAAACGACAAGGCGTATGACTTAAGGTGAGGGGACTTTGACTTCGCTTTCCTACTCCTTCATGCCTAAGTAAAATATATTATTGTATGCTGAGTTAACCTATCGAGACTACGGACGTGGCTCGATCGAGAGACGAACATAATACGTGTCGAACACTAGATAGAATAATTGAAATAAAACGTACATCAAATGTGCGAGTTGCTATGGAACATTGAATATCGCAAAGGTGAGCACCTCGGTGCACAAGCCATAAGAACATGGGATAACTGTATCGACAAGTGCCTTAGCGCACGAGTCATTATGTGCCCCCGCACACGAGTTAGTATGCTAGAACATTGAAAGATTGTATCGATGCGAGTGCCTCAGTGCACGAGCTATAGAATATTGAATACCCTATCGAGGCGTGCCTCAGTTGTACGAGTCAGAGGAAAGGAACATACATTGAACACTAAGGCATAGAACATGGAATTACGGTATCAAAGCGTGCATCGCATGCACAACTCGAAGAATAGAGAAGAATCGTGTCAAAACGTGCATACGTGCACGAGAATCATAAAAGATAGCTTCGTTGCGAAGAGAACAGTTATGGCATGAATGTGACGAAACTGCCGGATGTGACATGATGCCTCAAAAATGTTCGGGACCTTCGGGTCATTCATTTGACGAACATTGAGTTGGGGCATGGTGCCATTGAACATTGAAACGGAGAATAAAGTGAGAATACATTGAAAGAATAGAGAAATATGAGACGACGTAAAGTATGGGTTTCCGACTCAAGACAATGTTTGGTTGTATGAGTTTGATGAGCGTGTTGCATGGTCGAATGGACTTGAGATATTGCTCGTGCACATGGTGTGGTAATTTCCCTCGAACGAGTTATATTTGTCGGGGCACCGAGACCGTTCGGCCTAGGAGGGATGAATAATCATTGTTGGTGCACATCTTTTGGGTATGACTTGCAATCTGCTACTGATGTGATAAGCCACAATTGATGATAAGTTCGGTGTCCTTCGGATACTGGGCCATCAAACCCGTACGGGGAGGATGCCGGGTTATCCAGTTTGAGAAAAGAAAAGATAAACAAATTAGTCCATTCCGGCGCGGATACGCTAATGTCTTTTATATAGTTAAGGAACGGTGGGCCGAAAGTGCAGGAACAATAGATCCTGCACAGAGCACTTGTAACATGACAGGGAAGGAATGAGGCGTATTCACCTTGCGTCGGTACAAGGGCGAATGTGTCAGTATTGGTAAGAAGTCACGAAACAACACGCAATTTCTATTGGTTTCCTGCTTACTTATACGAATCGAAATAACATGCTTGCCATGATAACATGTTTACTACTTTCGAATATGCCATGAAATCGATCCTAAGGAGAACATAGAAATATAACTAAATTGTATGTTGTATGAATCAATACATTTCTAAATGTCGGTTTAGTAAGTGGGTCTTTGGTGGGTACAGCGAGGACGAAAGTACTAATCCCCTACTAGTTTGCTAGTAGGTTTAGGGAATGGTCTGTTTGTGGCGGAGCTTGATCGCGCTGAGGCATGGAATGCCGTAGCATTTGAAGGGTGCGATCGCATTGACCCTTGGACTTGCAACATGATTGATGCGGCCGAGATATAGTAGGCATGATGTATGGAACGGTAATATCCTTTGTGGGTAAGAGAGAACTTGAGTGTTGTAGCCAATCAGGCAAATTCAGTTGGGCTATTGAAAGTCTTTGTAATCTCAGTCCATTTATTGAAATAAAGAGAATTGTTTCGTATACTCTGTTTTCTTATGTTGTTAATATTAGATCAAAGATAACCATTTGAGAACTTGTCATCTTGCCTTGTACGAGTGCAACTCCAGACTCGTACGACATCACGCCCCAACGAGGATGATGATTCGGATAAATCGATACGACGACGAGCGATTTTTTGGGTCGGGACGTGACAAATTGGTATCAAAGCTCTAGGCTCAATTTCCTCAGGATGCTTGCTTTGTTTCAATTCGAAAGAGTTGCCCACCACCAATCAAATCACTCTTGACTCTACTCGATGCCGTACTGGATGTTCCATACAATAAGTCTAATATAAATCGTACAATTTTGCTGCATGTGTTTTGAAAATTACATGATGTTTGCTAAGAAAGTCGCAAAATATTTGTTGCATCGAGTGCAGCAAGTCGTAAGAAGTTTGTTGCTGCAAGCGCAACAAGTCACGAGATGAGAATTGAGATATTTGTTGCTGCAAGTACAACAAGTTGAGAAATATGAATCAAAATATTTGTTGTTTCAATGCAACAGTCGATGTGAGAAATATTGGTTGCATCGATATAATGAAAGTCGTGAAATATTGCGGTATCAAATGCAAAAAGTTGTGAATGACGCGTTGCAAGGTAAATAAAAGTTGAAAATTTGAATGTATTGAACAAATTTGTCACGACCCGCACCCGCTTTTCGGATATGAAGCGTGTCCAAGTCCAACCTACGCCGCAGTGTCGGCGTTAGAACGCTGTCTATACTCACAAGTCACTGAATCTCTATTCACGAGAAAATCTATATCTCATCTACAGGATAATCAAGACACAAACAAGATCAGTGCATATCCATGAAACTAAGCAATAATGAATGTAGACTGAATATATCCAAAATTAATGTCACATCTGGTGGACACAAATCCACTACCAATAGACGAAAAAATATAGAGAAATATAAGAAATAAATGACTGAGTACAAACTGCTAATCAAGACGACCTCAAATGCAAGTACTGCGATCTGATGCTACTCAATCCACTCGTCTGTCCTGTCTCAAGCTCGGCTAACCTGAAGAGATCATCAGGTCCTCAGAGGACATAGCAAGATACATAATATACATGCCTATCTAACAGTTTTATCATGCTCAAGAAATAAACAAGAAAGAACAAGAACAAGACCAATGACCATGAACACTAACGAACACGAACACTATAACAACTACGTATAAAGGAACTGCCGGATGAACGAATACACGAGATCAATGGAAGAACCAAACCCTCATCCCGAGTGTGGACTCACAGGTTTGAACTAAGCACTAACCCTCGTCCCGAGTGTGGACTCTCTGGTTAGCTCACGACAAGACACCCTCGTCCCGTGTGTGGACTCTCTGGTGTAATTGGTCAACCCTCGTCCCGAGTGTAGACTCTCTGGTTTACCAATGATCACGACAAACACCCTCATCCCGTGTGTGGACTCTCTGGTACACCAAACAACCCTCGTCCCGAGTGTGGACTCTCTGGTTGTGTAAAACGATAATCAAGGCTATGGCAGTTCACTACACGCACTCATTCTATGACACGACTCAAGCAAGGTACTGACGAGAACAATTCCAATGTAAAACACAAGGCCAACATGAACATGGCTAAAAAATAATAAAACAACTCCACCGAAAATAACACGAAAAGCACATGTCCATAAATAATCCAAGACAGAAAAATGAAAAGAACTGCATGTAAGTAAAACTGTAGAGGAAGGCAAGGTATACTTGCCTGTGGTCTTGCGCTGCTGGCACGGGTCGAGCACTGAGTCAAGTCCAAAAGACCTATAATATGAATTCATATAATCAACACACAATTCAAGAGTGTAAATAAGCCTATCTAGTGCTTTGTTAGGTTACTAGGTCATTCCCCCCTTAGTTGGCATGTAGGTTGGTAATCCTCTTTTCAATTCTTGTCTTTCCTACCATCTTATCCATTGACACTTCCTTAAAAATAACAAGCAGTAACCCCAAGAATGCTAGAGCACAGTGTACTATACAAGTACAGCTAATAATGGCATGGTATCTCCTAAGATCAAGCACACCTCTAATGCACAATGCAATATATCTTCGATATCAACAAGAGAAAGAATTGCATCAGGTTGAAGGATCCAAATACCTATAGCTTCTCCAATGTAATTATAACACAATAATCTTTCAAATTTGATAGGTGTATATCACACGATTGAACCTTGAAGGTTCAACTGATTTGGTATGTTCCCCAATATCAGGCATGCATCAGTCCCAAAATCCAATTAATGCATGCATACCAAACATGAAATCTGCAACCTATGGTCACACGTTCCTAATCCATTGCTAATAGTAAGTCCACATCTCATGGTGATTGATAAGGGAAAAAACATACTAAAGGGGGAAAAAACAGACAACGCATATTCAGTTTAAATTAACCTTACTCTATCAGTTGTACCAATCAAGAACAACAAAAAGGATTACCAAGAAAGTGGCAATTACACATCCAGGTGAGATATAGGAAGTGACTCTCACATCTCACAGTCAACCAGTTGGCAAGATGATCAAGCAGTAAAAATCCCAGGAAAGTGCAAGGAATCGGCATGGGTTCCAGCCCCATGTTCTGCAGTTCACTGCTCGACTACTCTATATGCATTGAACTACATCTAAATCCCTGTTACATGCGTATGTCACACACCCTAACCTGCCTCTGTTATAGCCAGGTCTTGACTCTTCCCAATTCCTAGCTCCTAAAGGTATTATAGGAAGGTTCACCTACAAAGTCTGATACTAGGGAATTTCTTGTCCTGAGAGGACTACCTTATATGTATACGTGTATTTATGTAGGCCAATGGCCTACGCTCTGAAAGCACCTATTAATCCTGTAGATAACCCCTACAGGGTACTTCCTACATATTAACAACCCATGTATTCTCAATTCCTGAAATTGATCCAATTATATCATATTGGTGTATATATAATCCAGTGTGTAAATCTATCAAGAATAGAAATCAAGAAACTCAATCTAAAATGTTGTAGTTGGGCCAATAAGCTTGCCTCTACAGAAGAAAACCAAATCACACTATGGCTTCTTAGATTGCAAGGAACTGTATTATGCAGGAAGTTGATTCCAGGATGATCAAAATAATGTCATTTGGTTGTCAGGAACTTACGAATGTGATTAATGAAAACTGATTCAAGTGGACTAGTATCTTGCCCACTGGTTCAATTGTAATCCTGATACAAGCGGTAAAATACCTGATACTAAGAGGTCGGATACAAAGGCAATTTAGGATACTCTAATATCTAATTATCTTAAAGTGTCAAGTGTTTGTCTTTATGTTCAAAGGGTCATGAGGGTACAATGTAGGTGGAAATACCACTGTCCCTAGTACAGTAGGGTATGGGGTGTCTCTCCTTTTTACTGCTCCATACCAACCCTGCTGCAAAAGGTAGTAGAAAATTTGCCCCTTGGTTGTAGTATCGGTTTGTTAAAAAAAGTAATTCTAGTGTCAGTAACAATTTGGTAGACAAGGGAAATTCACATGCTAGTATCCATTGGATACAAGGAAGCTCCTGCAGCAGTATCTACTGGATACCAAGAAGCCCATATGTCAGGATCCTATGTCAATTTCAATATCTAATGGATAACAAGGAAAAGCCCATGTCAGAAGTGAGGACTTGATGTTTTTCCTGCTTCCTTGGGTCCTATGGGTATGCCTACAAGACCCTACTTCTGTACTGTATTTCCCAATCTGTAGATGCAAGCCTGACCTGCCTATGTGTAGAGTGCAGACTTGTGAATATGGTCTGTAGTAGCCAAGGTTTATTGCTATCGGTTGGCCAAATGTACTCTCCTGTACCTCTTGATTATTCCTATACTGATGTGTCTAACATATACCCATAATCCAGTTCTCATTACTGGTCTTTAATAACGTATAGGTGGCTCAGGTATTTCCTACAGCTAGGGTGACCTCCTTGGCTATGAATGTATAACAAGGAATCCCCTTATTCCAGTTGTATTATTGTCCTAGGTTGTAGGCATTAAGACAACCTATTCCTATAACCATGATATCCATATCCTTTGTGAAGCACATGAAAGCCCCAGGATCTTAGCCTACCTTGCTATCCCAGTAGTAATCTAGTGAACTGTCACCAAGGTGTACCCTTCTTGATACAATTCGACCCTAAGGGATATACTTATATTATCTATTGTATAACATACAACTTCCTGTATCTGGTTCAGGATCCTAGTCTCCCTGCCTGCATCAATGTTCAGGGTTTGTTATGTCTCTACCTTAGAATTATATCAAGCATCTACTACCCCCCTTGCTTTTAGTGTTCTGTAAAAGCATTCAGTAACTTGGCAAGTCGAATGGATGATGAACTTACCTTTTGGTTGCACAAAATTCGATTGCTCCTTGGCTCCTATCCAATTGTCCTCGGCGGCAGGGAAAAGTAGATGGTTAGGGTTTCTTATAGGTTATAGGCTGGATGCCATACCATATATATATACTCTTGATCTCGATAGGCCTGATATTCGAAGAGATTTGGAGGAAAGATTTGAACTGGATTTGAACTTAGATGAGGCAGGGCTTTGAGGGTTCAGTTAAGAAAAGAGATTAGAATAATGATATTTGCATTATGGCCCCTATCCATTCCTGTATTTCGCTTTTTGTCCTCCGTTGGCATTTTTTTTTTCAAAACAGAAAATTTACACATAACAACTATATGAGACCAAACATAAGAATGTGTTTCAATTTAATAAATTCGAGAAAAGAAAAAAATAAACTGGTCAAGGGGTTGACAACTCTACCCCCCTTAGACAAATTTCGTCCTCGAAATTTAAGGATCCGTGATCTATTAGAAAAATAGTCTAGAACAAGCTGTGACAAGAGAATTTCAATTGTTCATAAATCAAATCTAATATGGTCGAACTATGATACTGCCAATATCTACTGAAAGTTCTCGCCAGCTGCTCCCTGTGGTGTTGTCCTATCCACCGTGTTCATGGCATAGGCTTGCCCCCCTGTGCGGCTGGTACTGGCAGTGCTGTCGCATTCTTCTTCGGACAGTCTCGAGATAAGTGCTGGTTGGATCCACAAGTGTAGCACAATCCTAACCATCTTCGGCAGTTTTCTTGGACGTGGCCTCTTTTCTTGCAGTACTGGCAGGTGGGAGCATCTTGGACTTGTTGTGGGGCTGCTCGTGGTTGTTGTTGATGCTGCTGTGTTGAGGTCTTCTCGCAAACATTGGGGCATTTTGCTGGTGCTAACTGGTTGTTGCCTCCTCCGAATGCGTCTCGATTCCTCTTCGGCTTGTGATTCAATTCTTTCTTTACAGCTTGGGCGACCTCTAGAATCTCCTCGTAAGTGGCGGCACGATTGGTGGCGATAGCTAGATGAATCTCGTGAGATAGTTTCTTCCGGAATCGTCGCGCCTTGTCTTCAGGGGTGCTGACCAAGTTCTCCGCGAAGCGGCTGAGGCGAGAGAACTCGGAGGTGTACTCGTCGACGGTGTGGTTGCCTTGCTCTAGATGCTAATCAACGCCTCTCGTGCTACGTATGGATAGAATTTCCTCTTGAACAGTCGCTTGAACTCCTCCCAAGTTACGTTTGGAGCAGAAAAGCGGGGCTCTCCTTGGTACCATGTCCGCGCGATGTCGAAGAGCTGTCCACTGACTGACTCAATCTTCGAATCTTCTGGAACTCGGGCCATCTTTAGATACCTTTCCACGTTCTCCAGCCATTCATCAGCGTAGACGATCCCTTCTGTCCTATGAAACGGCATGGGCCTAAAGTCCATGAAATTCTTGGGATTCGCCGGGCGCTGTCGCGGAGCGTCTCTAATCTGAAGAACCTCACTCAAAGTGTCGCGAAACATACTGGCCTGCTGCTGGATGATCCCGAGGAGTGTGACATTATCCAGTGCTGGTGGCGGAGGCAGTGTAGGTGCTGGATACATCGTCGGCGGTGGGTGCATGGCAAATGCAGGATGTATTGTTGGTGCTGGGTGCATGACTGGTACCGGGCGTGAAACCCCTGGCGGTGGGACAGATGATGGTGGTAGACCGGGTACTGGTGGTGGAGTCTGCGAAGGAAACTGCGGAGGTGGCGAAATATCGTCTCTGCGGAATCTTGAGAATTGCGGCTGCGGCGGATTGCCCATATGAGTGAGCTGGCTTCCTTGTGTTGGCGGGGTCATGTACGTGAAAAAGTCTCATGTAGCCGGTGGAGTATTGAATGCAGCGTTCCTGTCTTGAGAGTTCATCTTAACTGTAACAAGAGTAAACAATTTAGCCATTGAAGAGGTTTTCAAACAGGATGCAAATCAATGATTCAATGAAATCAAGGATTAAAGACCAATGCAACTCAAGGATTCAATAAAATCAAGGTTTAAAGACCAATAATGAGTCAAGACATGTGGATGAGATCCTATGTGTCTATTCCTATTCACAGGCTCACGACGGTACAGTGACGTAACCAAAGTGATTAACGTAGACCTGCATGGGCCACCAAAAAACTTGTTACAATCCGCACCCGCTTTTCGGATACGATACGTGTCCAAGTCCAGCCTACGCCGCATTGTCGGCAGTAGAATGCTGTCTATACTCACAAGTCACTGAATCTCTATTCACGAGAAAATCTATATCTCATCCACAGGATAATCAAGACATAAACAAGATCAGTGCATATCCATAAAACTAAGCAATAATGAATGTAGACTGAATGTATCCAAAATCAATGTCACGTCCGGTGGACACAAATCCACTACCAATAGACGGAAAAATATAGAAAAATACAAGAAATAAATGACTGAGTACAAACTGCTAATCAAGACGACCTCAAATGCAAGCACTGCGATCTGATGCTACTCAATCCACTCGTCTGTCCTGTCTCAAGCTCGGCTAACCTGAAGAGATCATCAGGTCCTCAGAGGACATAACAAGATACATAATATACATACCTATCTAGCAGTTTTATCATGCTCAAGAAATAAACAAGAAAGAACAAGAACAAAACCAATGACCATGAACACTAACGAACACGAACACTAGAACAACTACATATAAAGGAACTGCCGGATGAACGAATACACGAGATCAATGGAAGAACCAAACCCTCATCCCGAGTGTGGACTCACGGGTTTGAACTAAGCACTAACCCTCGTCCCGAGTGTGGACTCTCTGGTTAGCTCACGGCAAGACACTCTCGTCCCGTGTGTGGACTCTCTGGTGTAATTGGTCAACCCTCGTCCCGAGTGTGGGCTCTCTGGTTTACCAATGATCACGACAAACACCCTCGTTCCGTGTGTGGACTCTCTGGTGCACCAAACAACCCTCGTCCCGAGTGTGGACTCTCTGGTCGTGTAAAACGATAATCAAGGCTATGGCAGTTCACTACACGCACTCATTCTATGACACGACTTAAGCAAGGTACTGACGAGAACAATTCTAATGTAAAACACAAGGCCAACATAAACATGGCTAAAAAACAATAAAACAACTCCACCAAAAATAACACGAAAAGCATATGTCCATAAATAATCCAAGACAGAAAAATGAAAGGAACTGCATGTAAGTAAAACTGTAGAGGAAGGCAAGGTATACTTGCCTGTGGTCTTGCGCTGCTGGCACGGGTCGAGCACTGAGTCAAGTCCAATAGACCTATAATATAAATTCATATAATCAACACACAATTCAAGAGTGTAAATAAGCCTATCTAGTGCTTTATTAGGTTACTAGGTCGTTCCCCCCTTAGTTGGCTTGTAGGTTGGTAATCCTCTTTTCAATTCTTGTCTTTCCTACCATCTTATCCATTGAAACTTCCTTAAAAATAATAAGCAGTAACCCCAAGAATGCTAGAGCACAGTGTACTATACAAGTACAGCTAATAATGGCATGGTATCTCCTAAGATCAAGCACACCTCTAATGCACAATACAATGTATCTTCGATATCAACAAGAGAAAGAATTGCATCAGGTTGAAGGATCCAAATACCTATAGCTTCTCCAATGTAATTATAACACAATAATCTTTCAAATTTGATAGGTGTATATCACACGATTGAACCTTGAAGGTTCAACTGATTTGGTATGTTCCTCAATATTAGGCATGCATCAGTCCTAAAATCCAATTAATGCATGCATTCCAAACATGAAATCTGTAACCTATGGTCACACGTTCCTAATCCATTGCTAACAGTAAGTCCACATCTCATGGTGATTGATAAGGGAAAAAACATACTAAAGGGGGAAAAACAGACAACACATATTCAGTTTAAATTAACCTTACTTATCAGTTGTACCAATTAAGAACAACAAAAAGGATTACCAAGAAAGTGGCAATTACACATCCAGGTGAGATATAGGAAGTGACTCTCACATCTCACAGTCAACCAGTTGGCAAGATGATCAAGCAGTAAAAATCCCAGGGAAGTGCAAGGAATCGGCATGGGTTCCAGCCCCATGTTTTGCAGTTCACTGCTCGACTACTCTATATGCATTGAACTACATCTAAATCCCTGTTACACGCATATGTCACACACCCTAACCTGCCTCTGTTATAGCCAGGTCTTGACTCTTCCCAATTCCTAGCTCCTAAAGGTATTATAGGAAGGTTCACCTACAAAGTCTGATACTAGGGAATTTCTTGTCCTGAGAGGGCTACCTTATATGTATATGTGTATTTATGTAGGCCAATGGCCTACGCTCTGATAGCACCTACTGATCCTGTAGGTAACCCCTACAGGGTACTTCCTACATATTAACAACCCATGTATTCTCAATTCCTGAAATTGATCCAATTATATCATATTGGTGTATATATAATCCAGTGTGTCAATCTATCAAGAACAGAAATCAAGAAACTCAATCTAAAATGTTGTAGTTGGGCCAATAAGCATGCCTCTACAGAAGAAAACCAAATCACACTATGGCTTCTTAGATTGCAAGGAACTGTATTATGCAGGAAGTTGATTCCAGGATGATCAAAATAATGTCATTTGGTTGTCAGGAACTTACGAATGTGATTATTGAAAACTGATTCAAGTGGACTAGTATCTTGCCCACTGGTTCAATTGTAATCCTGATACAAGCGGTAAAATACCTGATACTAAGTGGTCGGATACAAAGGCAATTTAGGATACTCTAATATCTAATTATCTTAAAGTGTCAAGTGTTTGTCTTTATGTTCAAAGGGTCATGAGGGTATAATGTAGGTGGAGATACCACTGTCCCTAGTACAATAGGGTATGGGGTGTCTCCCCCTTTTACTGCTCCATACCAACCCTGCTACAAAAGGTAGTAGAAAATTTGCCCCTTGGTTGTAGTATCGGTTTGTTACCAAAAGTAATTCTAGTGTCAGTAACAATTTGGTAGACAAGGGAAATTCACATGCTAGTATCCATTGGATACATGGAAGCTCTTGTAGCAGTATCTACTGGGTACCAAGAAGCCCATATGTTAGGATCCTGTAAGTCAATTTCAATATCTAATGGATAACAAGGAAAAGCCCATGTCAGAAGTGAGGACTTGATGTTTCCCCTGCTTCCTTGGGTCCTATGCGTATGCCTATAAGACCCTACTTTTGTACTGTATTTCCCAAAATCTGTAGATGCAAGCCTGACCTGCCTGTCTGTAGAGTGCAGACTTGTGAATATGGTCTATAGTAGCCAAGGTTTATTGCTATCTGTTGGCCAAATATACTCTCCTGTACCTCTTGATTATTCCTATACTGATGTGTCTAACACATACCCTTAATCCAGTTCTCATTACTGGTCTTTAATAACATATAGGTGGATCAGGTATTTCCTACAGCTAGGGTGACCTCCTTGGCTATGAATGTATAACAAGGAATCCCCTTTTTCCATTTGTATTATTGTCCTAGGTTGTAGGCATTAAGACAACCTATTCCTATAACCATGGTATCCATATCCTTTGTGAAACACATGAAAGCCCCAGGATCTTAGCCTACCTTGCTATCCCAGTAGTAATCTAACATAGACTCCCAGTGAACTGTCACCAAGGTGTACCCTTCTTGATACAATTCGACCCTAAGGGATATACTTATATTATCTATTGTATAACATACAACTTCCTGTATCTGGTACAGGATCCTAGTCTCCCTGCCTGCATCAATGTTCAAGGTTTCTTATGTCTCTACCTTAGAATTATATCAAGCATCTACTACCCCCCTTGCTTTTAGTGTTTTGTAAAAGCATTCAGTAACTTGGCAAGTCGAAGGGATGATGAACTTACCTTTTGGTTGCACAAAACTCGATTGCTCCTTGGCTCCTACCCAATTGTCCTTGGCGGCAGGGAAAAGTAGATGGTTAGGGTTTCTTATAGGTTATAGGCTGGATGCCATACCATATATATACTCTTGTTCTCGATAGGCCTGATATTCGAAAAGATTTGGAGGAAAGATTTGAACTGGATTTGAACTTAGATGAGGCAGGGCTTTGAGGGTTCGGTTAAAAAAAGAGATTAGAATGATGATATTTGCATTATGGCCCCTATCCATTCCTGTATTTCGCTTTTTGTCCTCCGTTGGCATTTTTTTTTTCAAAACAAAAAATTTACACATAACAACTATATGAGACCAAACATAAGAATGTGTTTCAATTTAATAAATTCGAGAAAAGAAAAAATAAACTGGTCAAGGGGTTGACAAGATTTTAGTATTGGCTTTGAATATCAAAAATAAAATATTACACGAGATGCAACGGAGGAAAGTGAATTAAAACATTGCACGAGATGCAACAGATGAGCCTAAATTAAAAACATTGCACGAGAGATGCAACGGATGAAACTTAATAATACATTGCACGAGATGCAACGGAGGGAACTGAAATCATAAATCGATAGAACTAATCATTCGGTTGCGCACCGAGCTTGTGTTGGCAAATGAATACATTGGCTGAGTTGTGTCAAATTTTGATTAATCAAAAGTTACTGTTGTGATCGGCATGATCACTACAAAAATTATGAGTCAGAATAGATTGTTAGTTTATTCCGAGTATGATGCGAGGGAAATAGCTTAATTTCTGAGTGGTATATGCCATACCACCTATGCGATGAATGACTCGATTCTGAATGGTATATACTATACCACTTGTGCGATGAATCGCATCAACGTGTTATGAGAATTGCGGAAGGTTTGTCTGCAACGGACGGGAGAGTACCGAGACTCAATTGGAAATCTGTATGACGGTATGTTGATACAAGTGTTCTTCGATAATCGGTTGGACGATAGGGCGAGGACTCGTATCAATGAATGATACGTCAGACAAAAATTTGTAAGTCGGTCGAACGACCCAGACTAACGAAACGATTATGTCTTGAAGCAATAATCGAGTCGACGGGATATGAAACTTGAACTTATAAACGAGTCGCACGACTTGCGATCTCGATAGAAATATTGGGCGAGGAGAATTTTAATCGAATCGCACGACTTGTGATTTCGATAGAAATGTTGGGTGATGCGAATTGTAATCGGATCGCATGACATGCAATTTCGGTGAAGAGTTCGTTGATGTGGGTAAATAGCTCCTAAGAGATAGTTGGTTACGTTGCGGCGAAACTCATTTGAGTATGACCGAAACATGCAAAACTTAAGAGGGCATGATCGTATAAGTCAACGGTTCGATGTTGGACAATCGGTAACTCGGTTACGCGATCAAGGTATAACGGGATGCGGCGAATCGAAAACAAGTTGATGCGTATGAAAAAGTTTGTAGTGAACTTGGAGGTATGCAATACGAACTAAAGTCGACGTTGATGCAGATTCAAAGTTGACCCATGTGTTATCAAAATTTATATGACCTATCGAAATCGATACGCAAGAAAACGTAAGCACGATTTGAGAATACAAAATGGGGCAGGCCTACGATATCGAAATTTTCAAAAATAGCAATACGAAAGTGTCGAACTGATTGATCATAAACTTTGTGATTGATCAGGATGAGACTATAAAGTCATCGACGATGGTTTCGATGCGTATAACATCTCGGGTGTCGACCGTGGGTAGAAAGACTCGAACTCAATATGAGTAGATGTTTCGTGAAATACAGAATTATCGACGGTAGTGCATGACTTTACTCGGAGGATAGTTGCACATTAGTTGTGCCGATAGAAATAGTTTTGTCTGAAATTGGATAGTCATATAAAAATCGTCGGAACGTAATTTGGCTCCGAAATAAGATATAGCATGGTTCGTAGTAACTGTCATTCGTTAATGATCCACAATTATCGAGTGTAGCTTCGGGGCAGCTGAACCTAGAAGACTTGACTGCCAAATCAAATTGAATGTTGCAGACCCGTAAGATGACCCATACGATATGGCATATAAAATTGCATCGGTAACAAATATAATGTGGTGCATGTTGATGATAAGTCTAGACGATTTTGAGAATCGTGCTATGCACGAGAGCGAACGGTAAGAGAATGACTTACGAGTTATGTCGTTAGATTTAGATTTACCTTAAAATTGAGCTTGTGTGAATCGAATTTATATTCGATGTTACAAGACAAATAAGTTGAGAATTTGGATAGTAAATTTCCTACTCGATTGGAATCGAACGTAAGACGCGTCGTAAAGACCTTCGTGTCAAAGCGATTGTTGCCTTTGAGCACTGTCAATCTGAGTTGTGTCGAGAGAATTTAAGCAAGGTGTCTGGGTAAGTCACCTAGCGGGCGTTGCCCTGAATGTTGATGCATTTGCAAGTCAACAAAAGAAATCGTATCGAGATGAGTTGTATAGCCAGACTTCCAAAATAGTTGGACAGCGACTTCGAACGCAAGGCATTGCGGAGGATCTTTGCGATTTAATGCACGACGGCTCGACATGACGCATAGAATTGATAGTCCATACGAAACATACGAAAATGAGAAATATGATTTTTGAATCGCGTCACATGCGACAATTTTTGTTGAATGAATCACGTATGTATCGAATATACGTATGCGATAAAATTTCGAGAATAGTCGCTAAAGATAAGTCTGATCGGAAGTACGAGGTGGCAAGCATAGGATTGAAATTTACCTGTCAGCTTTATTCCAATTCTCTACCACTGGGCTTGGCTCAAATACACATATTTTTAGGACGCCTTGAATAGGTGTACGATCCAAATCAGGTTGTATACTGAATTCAAATTGAGCTGCAGGAAAGACTGAAATTTAATGAAAGCTTACACGAGTGTTTAAAACAGAACAACGATAGTTGGCGAGATCATGAAATGATCTAGAGAAACACTTGGAATTGAGTATTGGTTTCGGTTCAAGAACGAACTTTGTTTTGAGTGGTATATTATGTAATGTCCCGCTCCGTACGGTACATTATGTTGAGTCGTTGACTGGAAGAGTCGCGTTGACCCGATTAAGTATCGATGCAAATCGATACAAGAGTTATGTTGTCCCAAGAAATGCATCGAGTCAGATCGATGCAAAGATTTACATTGACTCGAGGAATGCATCGAGTAAGTTCGATGCAAGTGTTTAGTTGGCCCGAGGGAAAGCATTGAGTCGGTTCGAAGATTCTAAGAAATCGAATCGATGCAACGCATAAGTCCGCTTCGAACGAATATTGATTTAGTCGATTTCGTGTGCAGGCTATACGTTTACACTGAAATATAAGAGGTCAACATTTTACCTTATTTATAACGGGATCCGCAAAACCAAATCACCGCCTCGCAATGGACTGAGGCATAGGCTCTGTAAGCCAAATCGGTCGTATAATTCAATGAAGCATGAAGTGCTCGAATGGCTAAGTCAGAAGAGTTGGCCGTGCAACAAGTTATAAAAATTGAGCCACATCGACTCGGCAAAACGATAAGACGTATCGACTTAAGGTGGGAGGACTTTGACTTCACTTTCCTACTCTTTCATGCCTAAGTAAAATATATTGTTGTATGCTGAGTTAACCTATTGAGACCACGGGCGTGGCTCGATCGAGAGACGAACATAGTGCGTGTCGAACACTAGATAGAATAATTGAAATAAAATGTACATCAAATGAGTGAGTCGCTATAGAACATTGAATATCGTAAAGGCGAGCGCCTCGGTACGCAAGCCATAAGAACATGGGATAACTGTATCGATAAGTGTCTTAGCGCACGAGTCATTCCGTGCTTCCGTGCACGAGTTAGTATGCTAGAACATTAAAAGACTATATCGGTGCGAGTGCCTGAGTGCACGAGCTATAGAATATTGAATACCCTATCGAGGCGTGCCTCAGTTGCACGAGTCAGAGGGAAGGAACATACATTGAACACTAAGGCATAGAACATGGAATTACGGTATCGAGGCGTGCATCGCATGCACAACTCGAAGAAAAGAGAACAATCGTGTCAAAGCGTGCATACGTGCACAAGAATCATAAAAGATGGCTTCGTTGCGAAGAGAACAGTTATGGCATGAATGTGATGACGTAAAGTCTGAGTTTCAGACTCAAGACTATGTGTGGTTGTATGAGTTTTATGCGTATGTTGCATGGTTGAATGGACTTGAGATATTGCTCGTGCACAGGGTGTGGCAATTTCTCTCGAACGAGTTATATTTGTCGGGGCACCGGGACCGTTCGGCCAAGGAGGGATGAATAATCATTATTGATGCACATCTTTTAGGTATGACTTGCGATATGCTACTGATGTGATAAGCCATAATTGATGATAAGTTCGTCGTCCTTCGGATACTGGGCCAGCAAACCCGTACAGGGAGGACGCCAGATTATCCAGTTTGAGAAAGGAAAACAAATTAGTCCATTCCGACGCAGATACACTGTCACGACCCGCTCCCGAATAATCGGACACGAGTCGGACACGCCCAGCCTTCATCGATGGACACGACGAAGTAAGCTGTACAATACTAAAGAAAACTCCAAGTCACAATGTAATGTAAACAATCACAGAATCTGTAAACGTCCCAGAAAATATTACCACAATCCACCAAGTCAATTTAGGACAAAGTCATCCGGCGACAAATCCGGTAAAATAAAAATATATAATGATAAAATACAAATACAATATACCGAAATGAAAACAATAAACTATATCCTGCAATCTCCATGATACTACCATGCTCCATCTGGCCTCAAGTACCTGCAACGTGTCCTGTCAGAAAAGAGCAAAGTACAATCCCGACAAGAACAATATACAATGTAATCTGAAATACAGAATACAAGGTGAAACCAGAATACGAGAACTGAAAATGAAACTATGGTACCAGAAATGGAATACAAAACTGAAGACAATGGACACGACAATTAATATGCAAAGGCAATGAACACGACAATCAATGAACACGACAATCAATGCAAGTGCGACCTTTTTTAAAATATTAAACTAATGTGTGATCGGCTTAAGGACCACAATCCACAATCAATCAATTCACAATTCATAATTCTACAAGGTGCGGCTTAATCGTACGTGAAGTGTACGATTAGGCTATCCACAATACCTATGTTGGGTGTGGTCACACAAAAGTTAATATTTTCTCCAATTTCTGCAATAAACAATGACTCACAATGCAATGGCGAACAAGGACGATGCAATCGTGTGTATCATGTGTCCGATATGAGAACATGACACATAAATGTAAGACAGAAAGACAAAATAAAAGATCGAGTCGGTGTACTTGCCTCGCTTTGGAAGCACGGGAATAGTACTACATGAATATGAATGATCACCTGGTATTTTGGTACAAGTTTGTTAGGGTTGAATCATGACAATTATCTAACTTAAATAGTGCTAACTATATCCATAAACTAGCTAATGAAAGTATACTAGCTAACAATATTTTAGAAGATATATATAGCCTTGATGAACTAAATACTAGTAAAATACTTAACTATGTTTTAACCAAATTCGTTTGGAAAATACTTAAAAGCTAACTATTTTACAAAATATTGATATTAGATATTTATCTAAATATTAGCAAATAGTATTCTAAATAATACCGATAAATATGGATATGTAAAACATTAGTTAAATATCCTTATAAAATACATTACATTTTCTAGTTTAATCAAAATACTAACAAGAATATTTATAGTTAACTACATATATATATGTAATTTTAGCAAGAAAATATTTAGTAAGCAACAATATTAATTTAATCAAGAATTTATTAAATATTAATTACTATTCATGAACTTATAAGACAGTAAAGCTCAGCCCAAACAAACATCAAACCTTAAACACAAAACCTGTCTCTCTCTCATCTATTCATAACTACTCAGCCTAACTACTACTGTTGGCCCGACCTCAATTGGCCCAGGCCCAACTACTCACTGCCCAGCCCTGCTTATCAATATTGCTAACATTTCCAAATACAAAGATAACAGCCCAGACTTCTACGGACCTAAACCTACTAAATATTGCTGCAGAATCAACTCTTATTATTACATAATAATCCCAGCCCATCTATTCTTCCCAGACCCAGCCCACTGCTTTAACCCTAACCATATAACCCCAGCCCTTTCTCTCTCCTCGCTCAGTCTTTATTCCAGCCGACTAAAACCCAATCTTCTTCTTCCCTTCTTCTTCATATGTAAACCATAGCCCTAGATTTTCTTCTCCATCTCTTCTTAGCTCGGCCACCACCCTATCCCTAGGTATCACTCCATGGCTCAGCCGAGAGACCCGAACCTTTACTGTCAACTTCATCATCTCCAGCCCCCCTCTCCTTCCTCTACAGTCGTTCAAAACCCTAATCCCCCATCTACTTCACTCACATGGCCTCAGCCCCCACACACAACCCATAAAACCCAAAGTGAAACCCTAGATGTAGAAGCAAGAGGACCAAAATGAAGAACAAGAAGGGATTCAAGTAGATCGAGGCGAGACTCACGGTGATTGGCGGGGATGTCGATCCTCAGCGGCGCTGCGGTGGTCCAAGCGACGTTTCTGACTCTCTGCACCGACCTCGAGGTGTCTCGGTAAGGTTCTCACAACTGAGGTGGTCGGGACGACCAAATCGACCATATCTGGGTCGATCCAGTGACGGCTCATTGGCTCCGGCGGTGGCTCGGTGCACGGGGAGGTGGCTCCTCAAAATTTGAAGGGACGATGGGGACTTTAAGGCATCGGCACGTCACACGAGAAGGCAGTGGCTCTCGGCTCGAAGAGCCATCCCGTTATTTGAAGAGTCGGCGTGACCTCCAAGGCGGCACAGTAGTCGAGGAACTCTCGGGGCTCGAGCCTTTCTGCAGTATCGACGAGCTGGAGACGCGATCGGCTCCGATCTTCATGAGGACAATGCTGCTCGGTCATGGCCTGGTGCAGATCTGGTGAGCTCCATTCGTCAGGAACCTTGGCGACGTCGTTGACGATCGATAGCCCGACAGCTCGACGGTGGAGTAGAGAACTCCTGCCGGCTCGAAGGCTACTCCAGGGGTGCGGTGGTGTCTTCTCGGCGTGGCGGTGGAACTTCGGCCATCTGGCGGTAGCGCACGACGGAGGAAGACGGCGTTCGGCCAGAGCAGAACAATGGGGAAGAGAGAGAGAGAGAGAGAATATGTAGAGAGAGAGTAGAAAGAGAAATAGTGGTGTCAGTGGTTTGGGACTGTGCTGTGTCAGAAATTATTGGAGACTGTACAATTATTTATAATAAAATATTCTAGTGGCATAGTTGTAAATAGGTGTAGATCTGGGGGTGTTCGCTAAATTAGGACAGTGGCAATGTATGTAATTACAAACAGATCTGGGGGCATCAGTACAAGTTTGTAACAACATATAACTAATTAACCAATTCAGTTACTACAACTAATTACAGTTATCACTAACTAATTATAGGATTAATTCAATTATTCTTCTAACAGATTTCAAGGATTTCAAATATTTAATAATAATAACAATATTATGTTTTTTGCATTTTAAGAGAGGGTAGGCAGAGAACAGATTTCATTGATAATGACTATTAGTTAAAACTAATCAACTAGTTAAGGATAACTAAATATCTAATCATAATTATTAGTATACTTACTGCCACTAGAAAGAAACAGAACAGTTAGCTGAGTTAGAAATCAGAATTAACTATTTGAAAAAATTACTCTTTTAACAGAATACCACAATTGTTATTAAATCAATTAACAGTTTATTTCACTAAAATAATCACTAATCATTAGTGATAGAAAATCGGATTAAGAATTAAAGTTAATGAAATCAATTATGAAATCAATAATATATAATTATATAGAAGTTGAAATTGTTACCAATTTTTTTTTATTAAAGCAAAGCAATTTATTTATATACATTTAGAAAATTTCTAAAATTCACCAATTTGGTTTAGGGAGTTACAATTCTACCCCCCTTACAAAAATTTCATCCTCAAAATTTTAAGGGTTGTAGATATGTATACAATCTAGTAAAAAGTTTTTAAGAAACACTAAGGCTAAATGATTTTTATTTAAGTAGTAAAAATAACCAAGGACTAAAAAGTAGTCACTAGACAATACGAAAAACAGTAAAGGCAAGGGGACTCGGAGACAAGTCTCGAAATCTAGATACTACAAGCAACATAAAGGAAGATAACGGTCCATCAAGTGGTAGACTCGTCTGTCCGGCTGCGCTCCCTGCGGCTACTGAGCCACGAAGACTAGGTCCTCCTGCTGCAGCTTTGGAGCTGGTCCCTGACCAGTAAAAGCTGCAGGGCAATCTCTTACTTGGTGAGTGGCAGATCCACAAACCAAGCACTGTCCTAACTTTTTACGGCATTCTTCAATACGATGTCCCGGCCTCTTGCAGTACACGCAAGAAAATTATGTCGGGGTCTGGATCTGTCTCCGCTGCCTCGGTGATGTCGGAGCTCGAACATGAGGATGATGTTGATGCTGAGGTGCTTGCCGCTGAGGTGGCCTTTGCTGAGTGTCGGTCTGCTTCGGTGGACCCTGGGAACTGCTGGCGCTAATGTCTCGGTCCCGTTTGAGCTTGGGTCCATCTCCTTCTCTACTCCCTGAGCAACTTTGAGGATGCTCGTATAGGTAATGGCCTAGCTGATTGCTACTGCATGCCGCAACTCTCTGGTGAGACCCTTCTTGAACTTCTAAGCCCTATCCTCTGGTGTGCTAACAAGGTTCTTCGCGAATCTGCTGAGTCGGATGAACTCCGATGTATACTGAGCCACGGTCATACTCCCCTGCTGCAATGCCTCGAACTGCATCCGAAGCTCGTCTCGCTCCACATCCGGAAAGAACTTCTCCTAGAACAGCAGTTTGAATTCTTTCCATAGAACTTGGGGTTCGGCCAACTGAGGCTCCTCTCTATACCAAGCTCTAGCAATGTCGAAAAGTCGCATGCTCGCAACTTCGACCTTCAGATCATCTAAAATTCTCGCCATCTTCAGTGTCCGCCCAGCATTTTCTAGCCACTCATCTGCATAGACTATCCCCTCATGGCCCCAAAAATCCATCGGGCAGAGGTTCTGATAATCTCTAGCGGTCTCTGGCCTCGGCGTTGGTGGTGCTGGTGGTGCCGACGGTGCTTGCGGAGCTGGCTCCCTGACTCGGAGCACGTCCATGATCTTCGCTCGGAACTGCGTGGCTTAGTGGTTTTGTGCCTCCGTGAACTGCTGGAACATGGCCATCATTTGGGTACCGTCAATTGTCATCGTCGGAGGCAGCGGCTGAGGCGGAGGCGGTAGAAGCGGCTAAGGAGAACATATAAAGATAACTAAATTGTATGTTGTATGAATCAATATATTTCTAAATATCGGTTTAGTTAAGTGGATCTTTGATCAGTATATTGATGACGAAAGTACTAGTCCCCCACTAGTTTGCTAGTAGGTTCAGGGAATGGTCTGCTTGCGGCGGAGCTTCTCTTGATCACGCTGAGGAATGGAATGTCGTAGCGTTTGAAGCGTGCAATCGCATTGATGCTCGAACTTGCAACAAGATTGATGCTGCCAAGATATAGAGGGCATGATATATGGAACGGTAAAATCCTTTGTGGGCAAAAAAAACTTGAGTGTTGTAGCCAAACTGG
The DNA here is from genome assembly GCA_029216955.1 of Iris pallida. Taxonomy (NCBI): domain Eukaryota; kingdom Viridiplantae; phylum Streptophyta; class Magnoliopsida; order Asparagales; family Iridaceae; genus Iris; species Iris pallida. Next base: position 5,919,851 of record JANAVB010011197.1, on the reverse strand, counting down.
AAAATTCAGTTGGGCTATTGAAAGCCTTTGTAACCTCAGTTCATTTATTGAAATAAAGAGAATTGTTTCGTATACTCTGTTTTCTTCTGTTGCTAATATCAAATCAAAGACAACCATTTGAGAACTTGTCATCTTGTCTTGTATGAGTGCAACTCTAGACTCGTACGATATTACGCACCAGCGAGGACGATGATTCGGATAAATCGATGCGAGGACGAACAATTTTTCGGGTCGGGGTGTGACACGAGAGAACCGAGCAAAAGTACACAAACCAAAAATGCCAAATACAATCGCAGACACAAAGATTTTTGACGTGAAAAATCCTTGCAGAACAATCAGAGTCCAGCCCTAAAGAACCTCCATTAATGGAATAAAGAGAATACACCCTCTACAAGCTCCTTCCGATCCAACACAGATCACCACAACTCACTTGAAAGAAGAAAATTTGATTGCGGACTCCGAAGAACAAGAGTTGTCGAAAAATTATTTGAAGCGATCTCTCGTTCACAATAGTCCTTAATCCTTTCTCTCTCTCAAATATTGTAAAGCACTCTTGCTTACTTTTTGAGATATTTTATGGAGAGGAAACAACTAATATATATATATATATATATATATATATATATATATATATTTTAATTATATATATATATATATATATATATATATATATATATATATATATATATATATATATATATATATATATATATAAAATTAAAATATATATATATATATATATATATATATATATATATATATATATATATATAAATATATATATATATATATATATATATAGCCTTAAACCCACAACTAATTGAGGTATTCTACTACATGTAGGAATACTCAATCTAAACCATTGATGTATTCATGTTATATATAGGAATACCCAATCCAACTCCATTGAGATATTTCTACTATATATAGAAATACACAATCCAAATCCATTAGAATATTTCTATTATATATAGCAATATCCAATCCGACTCCGGGGTATTTTCCACATAAGTTGGGAACCCCACCCACTCCAACAATTTAAAGGTTTTTTGTTGTCTCGCTTATGCAACTATTGTCCATCATACTCAGAAGTTTGATCCCCGAGCCCAACATTGTGTCTTTTTTGGCTACACTACTGGTCAAAAAGGTTATAAACTTTATAATTTGGAGACTAAAAAGTTTATCGTCAGTCGTGATGTTAGATTTTTTGAAACCATTTTTTCTTTCTCTTTTGCCAACCATGACCTCATCATCTCCTCACCCCCTCTTTCCACCACAAATTCACCGCCCTCGGCCCACGTACCTGACCCACACTCCCACACACCAGACATTAACCTAGCAACACCAATTCACATTCCTGACATTCCTTCGCCCGCTAGCCCTCCTACACTGGATCTATCCTCTCACCTACCAACTCACACGAACCAGACCACGATATCTCACATGATAGTATCACCACACCTACTGAACCTTCTCTGACTGGTTTGACTACCATACTCGACGGTCTTACCCCACCCGCCATACCTACCCAACCATTCCTACCCTCTCCCTGCCGGTCCACCCGCTCTACGCATCTACTAGCATGGCATCAAGACTACCACATGTCCAACCAAACCACTCACTCTACCTCAGAGCCTCGTTCTACATCTGGTACTAAATATCATGTCAGTCATTTTATTTCCTATTCTCGTTTTTCCTCTGCCCATTGCTCCTTTTTAGCTAACATTATAGGTCATACTAAACCCACCTCATATGCTCAAGCTATTCTCGATCCACATTGGCAATGGGCTATGAATGCAGAGCTGGAAGCACTCCATCACAACAACACTTGGAGTATGGTTCCTCTACCTGATGGTCATAAGCCAATCGGTTGCAAATGGGTTTACAAAATAAAATACAAGTCTGATGTCACCATTGAGCGCTACAAGGCTCGTCTTGTTGCTAAAGTCTACACTCAAGTTGAGGGCGTTGATTATCAGGAGACATTCTCACCCACAGCCAAGCTCACTACTCTTCGTTGCCTCCTTACTGTTGCCGTTGCCCGTCATTGGTTTCTCCACCAATAAGATGTCCAAAATGCTTTCCTCCACGATGATTTGCATGAAGAGGTATAAATGGAGCCTCCTCCTGGCCTTTGCCGACAGGGGGGAGAATCTTTTATGTCGGCTTAAGAAATCTCTCTATGGACTCAAACAGGCATCCCGAAATTGGTTTGCCACTTTTCAAATACCATCTAGAAAGCCGGATATCATCAATCAAAGGCAGATTATTCTCTTTTTACCAAGGTACAAGGTACTTCATTTACTGCAGTTCTCATCTATGTTGATGGCATACTTCTCACAGGAAATGATCTTCAAGAAATGGAGCGCCTAAAAGATTTTTTTCTCAAATGCTTTCGTATGAAAGACCTTGGAGATTAAAATATTTCTTAGGCATCGAATTCTCACGTTCCAAGAAAGGAATTTTTATGTCTCAAAGAAAATATGCACTCAATATCTTACAATATTCGGGACTTTTAGGTGCTCGTCCAGACACTTTTCCCATGGAACAAAATTTGACACTAACTCTCACAGATGGAACTTTATTGAAAGACCCAACTAAATATAGAAGACTGGTTGGCAAGCTAATCTATCTTACTGTCACAAGGCCTGACATAGTCTACCCTATTTGAACAATGAGTCAGTTCATGCACAAGCCACGAAAACCTCATTGGGATGCTGCCATACGAGTTCTCAAATACATTAAAGGTACGCCTGGTCAAGGACTGTAATTTTCTGCCACGATATTGTCTTGAAAGCCTTTTTGTGATTCGGATTGGGGAAGATGTTGTGCCACAAGGAGATTAGTTACATGATATTGTGTGTTCCTTAGAAATTCTCTCATCTCATGGAAATATAAGAAACAAGTAAATGTCCCTAGATCATCTCAGAAGCCGAATATCGGGCCATGGCTAATACATGCTTAGAGTTGACGTGGTTGCGATATCTATTACAAGATTTAAAAGTCCCACATGTATACCCTGCAACATTATTTTGTGATAACCATGCAGCTTTACATATAGCAACAAATCCTGTTTTCCATGAACGTACGAAACATATTGAGATTGATTGCAACATAGTCCAAAAAAAGTTGGAAGCCGGAATGATTCGTCCCTCATATGTATCTACACGCTTTCAACTAGCAGATATATTTACAAAGGCCTTGGGAAAGGATCAACTTTTGACACTACGAACCAAGTTGGGAGTTCAAGATCTTCACTCTCCAACTTGAGGGGGAGTATTAGAAATAATATTATAATTATGTCATTTGTCTTCTTTCCTTATATATATTGTAATTATGTAATTGATCTTCTTTCCTTAGTTAGATTCCACTAAAAGTGGATCACGGTTTCTAGGCCTTAGATTAAGGAATAATTACTCTTTGTTTTTGTATTTATACTATGTATTGTGAACAATAAGGAAATCAATTCAATCAATTCTCTATAGCCATTTCATTTCTTTAGACCCTTACTACCTTTGCTCGTTCACGTCTATCGAACAACCTTAGAATCCTGCTATACCTTTGTTCTAATCTTGTTTCCCCTAGCCGAGCATCCATAGCACCCCTAGCTACCTTTGCTTGTTTCGGCCGCCAGTTGAACAAGCTTAGCACTCCTGCTACCTTTGATCGTTCCTGTCAGCCGAACAATCTTAGCACCTTGCTACATTTGTTCGTTCCTGCCAGTCGAGCACCCAGGAGATCCAACATATTGTCATCTCGATCCCCCCTGTTACCTTTCCTCGTTTTCGTCAGCCGAACAACCTTAGCATCCTTGCTACATTTACTCGTTCCCGCCAGCCGAGCACCCAGAAAATCTAACATATTGTCATCTTGATCCGTTCGACTACAGAACCAAACCGATACATTCATTCGCACCACCATTGTGTGCTAACCAAAATGTCTTGCTTCATCTTGCGCATGTCGGACCCACCATTGAAGCCAATCTGAGCCCGTATAATCTGATTATACGAATGAACGTTCAACATCATTTGTCGCGAACCAAATATAGCTGCCAAACCAGTCCCCGCAACCATGGAATATCACTTACTGGGATGCGGTGTGACCAAAATTGGAGTTGGCCCATTAAGTGTGATATTGGACTGGACCCATATGTTAAATTTTTTTTTTTTTCGTATAAGACCTGAATCAATTTCAATTATCTATATCTCATGATCCTACCTCCTACCCAATGCGAACTAAATTACCAACTCCATTGTTATCTCCTTTTGATGATTCAATCGGAAACGAGATACAATCTAACAAAACATAGCTAGGATCTCAGAGATTCCTAAGTGTCTGTTGTTCTATTACCTGTGACCTATGTTGCCGACATAAATTTGCATACGGACACAACATAGATACAGAATAGGATAAGAACATTTTCATGTAGATCCGAAAATAGTAATATAGAAAGATATTTGAGAAGATACATACAAGGACGTCATTTTTGTTGTGTCCGTACAATATAAATATAGCATATAAATTTATATAAGTATGCCACTCAATTCCGATATATCAAAATAAAGAGTCAGGTTATTGTATTCATACACACACTTTTCGTCTTCAGTTGTATTTGAAATATTGTTGCATATTTAGAATGATATATTTTGGAACACCAATGACCAACCGATAAGGGTCTGCTTGTCAATAGTATTTTTATCGGTTTTGAGTCATTCGTCTATGAAGTGATTAAAAAAATCTTGTAAAAAATTACTAGTTTTGGTTGCTCAGAAATCAAAACAGATTTTATTTTATGGCAGATAGTATTGGGATGAGTTTCTTCCTTCCTCTTGGGTCTAGCATAGCAACGGGATTTGCTATATTCTTACAATTTAAGAGTACTTTCTTTTTGCTCTCACTCCGTGTATTATTTTTGTTTCATTACTATCGTTATTGGAATCGGTACTATGAATAGGAATAAGTAGTACCACAGTTTCGAATCGAATTTTTTGGTATCAAAAATAAATAATTATTAGTACATCATTAAAATTTTACCAAAAAAATATTTTATAGATTTAGGCATATAATTTCAAAATTTTCTGTATTGTTTCTTAGTAATTGGGAATTAAATAAACTAGTAGTCACGCTTGTCGATCGATTTTCCTACGATAGATAAGTTTTTCTGTTTTACAACATTATTATGGTTCTACATCCTTATTGATTGGCCTTTTTCAATTTTTTTTTGTTCAAATTAACTGAAAAGAGACTCCCGATATTGATATCGGATCGGAACATGTCAAATCGTACCGATATCGGCCGTATCGGATCAATATCAGTCCACACTGCGAACTATGATTCATAATTTAATATTGCTTAGGATTTCTTCGATTAGGAGGTAAAATTGGTAATGATGTATACTTGATTATCTTGATGATTCAAGAAGACAAGAAGTATATAGTGTGACATGTATGTGGTTGGTTTAACCATGCTGGCCATCCGGAGAAACTTCAATGATTGAATATGAATTGGACCAGAAAGTCGCCCTTGATGTAAACTTGTTTAAACGGACACTAGTGGTAACTTTCAGCAATGCCAGAAACATAAGCAAAACAATTGACTCCTGAGTAAGCTTCTAACACCATAGAGCCAAATATATATATATATATATATATATATATATATATATAGGCTTAATTGCACTTTGCTACCCTCAACTATTCCGCCTTTTCAACTTGATACCATAAACTTTTTTTCGTAACAAATTGGTACCTCAACTATTATTTTTTTTCAACTTGATACCTATTTTTCAAAAATTCCGAAAATGCCCTTCCCTCTTCCTTCCCTCCACCCCCTTCCCCACTCCGGCCACCCCCCCTGCTAGCTCTGGCCGCCCCACCCCCCCCCCCTGCTAGCTCCGCCCCCCCCCCCCCCCCGCCCCCCCACCCCCCCCCCCCCCCCTGCTAGCTCCGCCCCCCCCCCCCCCCGCCCCCCACCCCCCCCCTGCTACCTTCGGCCACCCCCTGCCCCGCCTCCCGCCCCGCCCTCCCTCCCCAGCCCCCCTCCTCCCGTGCTGCCGCGGCCTAGGGGAGAGGCGGGGGCGGGCGGGCGGCCGGAGTGAGCAGGGGGGGTGGGGGGCGGGGGGGGGGGGGGGGGGGGGGGGGGGAGCTAGCAGGGGGGGGGGGCGGCCGGAGTGAGCAGGGGGGCGGCCGGAGCGTGCAGGGGGGGAGGGTTAGGGGTAGGGGTAGGGGCATTTTAGTCCAAAATAACATCTGGGTACCAAATTGTTACAAAAAATAGTTTAGGGTACAAAGTTGAAAAAGTGTGATAGTTGAGGGTAGCAATTAGCAATTAAGCCTATATATATATATATATATTTTTTTTTTTTTTTTTTTTTCTATATATATATATATATATATATATATATATATATATATATATTGAAGCTTTGGGTAATTGTGGAGAACTCGTCTCCACTGGGGCTCGAACTCGAACTCTGACCACTTGGGGCGCATGCATCTCTCGGTTCTGCCACCGGGAGAGGAGGCGGGAGCAACCGAGAGGAAGGGAACAATGAAGACGAGGACGAAGCGTCCAGGGACGTGGCCGGGGGTGGACGACGGTGGATCGTCGAAGGAAACCTAAAGCTATGGATCAAAGAGGGGTCCGACAGGCGGCCGGCCAACTTCCGGGGGGCCGGACACAATGGCCTCGGAGGGAGGAGCGTCCCAAAGTGACGCCACAGCAGAGACAGGGGTCCCGCCCCACGACCAGCCGAAACAGAGGAGAGGGATTAGGGCTTCCGAGAGGCAATGAACAAATTAGGAGCAACAATGAGAGAAACAAGGGAAAGGAACCATTGGTGTCTAGCCATGGGACGGAGGAGAGACGTCCGCAAAACACCAAACCAGTTTCCTGGGTTGAAATCTGTCGCCCGGCACCAGTGCAGGAAGAAGTGGATTTACAGCATGTCGAACCTAGTGTTATCAATGGTTCGAGAGTTGCAGAGATAACGAAAGAAGACATACAGGAAACAACGGAATATTGGAGGAACACACTGATTTTGTACGTAATGGAGAATCGGCCTTTCTATGGCCAGTTGAGAGCATACGCGCATAGGGTCTGGCGTCCCAAAGGAGAGATGGAAATATTCTCGAGGGAAAACGGGTTCTACTTCATCAAGTTTGCCTATGCGGAGGATATGGAACGGATCTTGGAGGGTGGCCCCTGGACGTTTGATGGCCGCCTGGTGGTTCTGAAACGATGGTTTCCGGAGTCTAACTTCGAGAAGGATCGGCTTACGACGGTACCGATCTGGATACGTCTGCCCTGGCTATCCCCCCAACTATGGAGTAAGCCTTCTATAATGAAGTTGGCCAGCATGGTTGGTAAACCAATTCGAACTGATACTCTTACGACGAGAAGGCAAAGACTCTCTTATGTGCAGATCTTCGTGGAGATCACGGCAATGGATACACTTCCAAGGAAAATAGATTTGGTACTCCCGAACGGGGAGTGGTCGTCACAGGAAGTAGAGTATGAATGGGTTCCTCCGGCATGCGCCAACTGTAGGTGTTTCGGGCATATGAAGGCCAATTGCCTTGACCCGCCAAGAGAGGAAGATAACGAGGGGAATCAGAAGAACCAAGATAGTCAACAGGCAAGAGAAGAAATTAACATGGCGGTAGACAACAATCAGGAAGGCGGAATACTACACAAGGAATCGGAGGAGGATAGTCCCATGGACCAGGAGACTAACGATGATGGAGTAGTCGAAATCAGGGGTGCTAATAATCATTCGATACTTGGGAAAAGACAGGGGCCGGAACCCGAGCGCTCGAAGGGGCAAACCCTTGACCGTGCCTTAGTTGCTGTTACGCCTCTATCTAAATACCAAAGCACCATTGACGGGGGCAATCAACGCACCCAAACGGACCAGAGACAAAGTCAGGAGGATCCTAATAGTAGAGCCAGGAGAAGATTGGAAGATCATGAAGGCGAGGAAGGGCAAAAGGAGTTCGATCAAGGGTCGGGAAGCCAAGGGATGGCGCTAACAACCGTCAATCCGAAGTGGACCCTAATGCTCCGGGATAACGGTGCAGGTTACCCGGGTAATGGGAATCACACGAACGCACAATCTGACCCCCCGAACTGTCCCAGGGGGAGTGAGATGAGGGACTCGGACAGTCAACACGAGTCTTAAATGTCGGCCATTACTTGGAACGTTCGCGGGGCGAACTCCATAGGGAAGTGGCGTGAGATTTTGAATGTGATAAGGTGGAATAAGTGCAGCATTGTTTCTATTCTAGAGAGCAAAATCAAATCGGTGAAGAAGCTTTCCAGACGAGTTCCTAATCAATGGGAAGCAGTTCACAATCTACAGTTGTGTGAGATGGCTCGTATTTGGGTCATGTGGGATACACGTAATTGGTCGGTCAGATCAAATTTCTATCTGAACAACTCATTGTAGTAGAACTGAGTAACAAGGGTGGTTTTCGGTGTATGGTAGGTGCGGTCTACGGACATAATGATAGAAGGCGGCATTACCAGTTATGGGAGGATATCATAAAAGTTGCAGCTAAGGTGGCCGATCAGCTCCCCCTGATCCTTAGTGGCGATTTTAATGCTATTCTTTCGGAAAATGAGAAGAGGGGTGGTCGAGTGGTGCCATCAGCCATCCTGGCCGATTTCCAAGATTGCTTGCTCAGTTCAGGCTTAACTACTTTATCCAAATTTGGTCGTCTCTGGTCGTGGGACAACAGCTCGGTGTCCAACCGGATATCCTGTCAACTGAACAGAACCCTTTGCAACTCCAAGTGGCTCGAGACATTTCCTTATAGCCGGTCCGAAGGTCTCCACAGAGGCACGAGCGACCACACCCCACTCTTGATCCGCATGGTTGCTGTCCAGCCTCTCCGCCGTCGTCCATTCAGATTTTGTAACTCCTGGCCGCAAGAGGAGGGGTACCATAATGTGATTAATAATGTTCTCTCCAAAGATGTTCCAGGTAATATCCAATTCCAACTTGTGAATAAGCTTAAACTGATCAAGAGTGCATTGAAGGCTTGGAATAGGACGAAGCCAGTAGCCAGATTAGATGTTCTCGAGCGGGAACTTCAGGAGTTACAAAATCTATTGCAAATTACTCCAGCAGATTTCGATCTCGCGACCCGGGAAGTTCTCGCGCAAGAGGAGATTCGTCGTTACCGCTTCCAAGATGAAGTGAGACTCCAACAAAGGGCGAAGTGCATATGGCTTAAGGAAGGAGATAGATGTTCGAAGTTCTTTCACGCTACCATACGTGCACGTCAACACAGGAATAATATCGACAATCTCATTGACGCTCACGGGAATGAAATTACAGGGGATAAAAATATAGCAGATGAGGCCATCGAATACTACAACAATCTGTATAACCAACGAACATATGAGAGAGTATTCCCTGAGATCATTTGCAAGAAAATAGTTACTGACTTTGGTAACGAAAAGCTGAGCCGACTCATCACTATGGAAGAAGTGGAGAGAATTGTCATGAAGGCTGACTCTAATAAAGCCCCGGGACCAGACGGCTTTAATGCGGCATTTTATAAACTCCATTGGAATCAGATTAAAATCCAAGTGTTAGAAGTGGTACATGATTTCTTCAATAATGGGCGTCTTCTGAAGGAGCTCAATCACACGTTCCTGACCCTCATTCCAAAGATGGAGGGTGCCTCGAAGATGGGTGACTTCCGTCCTATCTCTTATTGCAATTTCCTTTATAAAATTATTACTTCAGTTATGTGTGATAGAATGCAGGAGATACTACAAGATCTTATATCAGATAACCAAGCCGCATTTATCAAGGGTCGATCCATCACGGACAATTGTTTGCTTGCTCATGAGATGATTCGAAAATTTAACAAGCCAGGAGGGAGGAAGGGGTGTATAAAATTAGATCTTCGAAAGGCATATGATACAGTTAACAGAGATTTCGTTTGCACTATTCTAAGAAGCATGGGATTTGCGGATTGGTGGGTGGACAGGATTAGAGAATGCATCACATCGCCGACTTTATCGATTCTGATCCAAGGCCAACCACATGGATTTTTTGGAAGTAATAGGGTCTCCGACAGGGGGACCCCCTGTCTCCGTACTTGTTCACCATAGTTATGGAATATTTAACGTGTATGTTGGATATTGCCGTGCATCGAGGCCAGATAATTTCTCTATACAGACGTATACATCCTATTATTTCTCATCTCATATACGCGGATGATTTATTGGTATTTATTGAGCCATCGGAGAGTTCGATTGAGGCACTGAACTATACGATTAAGGAGTTCGGCCGGTTATCAGGATTGCAATTGAACAGGGACAAAAGCAATGTGTTCTTTAACAAGACATGCCCGGGGAAGGAGGCTCTGGCTCAAAGGCTTCAGATTGAGATTGGCCAGTTACCGGTCACTTATCTTGGGATCCCACTATCCATTACTTATGCTAGAGACGCTGATTGCCAGGGACTCTTACAATACGTTCAAGGCAGACTGGAAGGGTGGCAAGCTCAGCTATTGTCCTTCGGGGGCAGACTCGAACTTATCCGTTCAGTGATTATGGCTATTGTCAATTATTGGCTCCAAGCTATTTATATTCCGGAAAAGACTATTAAAACTATTGAAATGATGTGCGCCAATTTTGTATGGCGTGGAGGAGTGCACCAGATAGCATGGGCCGAACTTTGCAAAACCAAAAAAGAAGGTGGTGTCGGTATGTTTTCTCTACAAGTTCTACGTGAAGTGGCGATGATGAGACTGGCATGGAAATTCTTGGAAGGAAAGTCCATGTGGGCGAAGTGGATTAGCAATCGATACTTGCGAGGTAATAATTTTTGGGTACAAAGTATTGATAACAATTTCTCGGTAACCTTTAAACATATATTACGGATGAGACCATGGTTGAAGGAGAAACTACGTCGGGTTATCCATGACGAGTGACCACAAGCCTGTGGCTTGACCCCTGGATCGGGCATGCCAGCTTGGTTGATCGCCTTGGCTGGCCTTCATTCGAACTGATAGGCGGACAGGAAATGGTCGACGTGCTAATGAGGGACGGTGCATGGGACTACATGGGATGCTCAGTTGGGCGCTGGTTCTCCACGAAAATCGAACAGGTCCCAAGAGATGCGGAGGCCAGAGCAGATCACTGGATTTGGGAGAATACCAATGAGGTTAGGTTCAACGCTAGATGGACGTATGACCAGCTGCGCCAACATGCAGAAGTGGTATCCTGGGCGGAGATAGTATGGTTCAAAGGCGCTGCCATGAAGATGAAGCTTTGCCTGTTCAAAGCTATTAAAAATAGGTTACTTACGCGGGATAGACTCGTCCGCTTCGGAGTCCAGGTGGGAAGTACGGAGTGCGTCTTATGTTGCCAGGTGAACGAGACATGTGATCATATTTTCTTCTAATGTGAATTCTCTTACTGCATTTGGAAGAGATTGTGTTATGAGATTGGTATCAGCCATGAGCAAGGAAGGGGGTTACATGATATAGTCGAAGGAATTAGCCAGGTTAAGACCCAGGGACAGGAGATATACAACAAAGCCCGTATTCGACTTTTGTCTGCAGTTTGGCATGTATGGCGTGAGAGGAACCGGAGGATTTTTGATGCAGATTATTACTCTATTGCTAGTGTTACTGCTAACATTCAGCAGGATGTAAATATTCTGTCTGGATAATAAGCTAAATTGGTTGGTGAGAGACTAGGTCTCGAGACTTTGTAAATTTGTACACATCTATTTATCAATAAAATTACCCTTTCCCTTCAAATATATATATATATATATATATATATATATATATATATATATATATATATATATATATATATATATATATATATATATAGGCCATGCGCCACCAGGGGCTACCGTCCGGCGCTCCTCGCCTCCGCCCTCCCTCCCTGTTCTCTTCCTGACCACCCCACGCGTTCCCGGCGTTCGGTCGACGGTGGCACCCTGCCCGGCTGAGGCCCCCCTGGCGCCTCCCCTCTCCTCTGCGTCGGCCTCCACCCCGGCAGCGCCCCCCTAGCACGTCCTTCCCTCTTCGTCGCGACACTCTGACTCCCTGCGGCCGTGCCTGCTCGCCGAGACGATCACTCTCCCCCGCCTGGGTTGTTCTCCCCGCCCTTCCTCGAGATGCCCCTCCTCCTCCCGGCGGTGGCAGGCCCCCTGGATCTCCGCCCTTTCTCCTCCGCCGTCCCCCAGCCTTGGCCCCCTCCTCCGCCCCCTCGTCGAGGCCTCGCTGCGGGCGGCGCGCCGAGCCACTTCCCTCGGGGCGAGACCCACCTCGGGCAGCGCGAGACCCTCCTATGGGCTGCTCGTTGAGCCCATCTCTCCCTCCGCCTGGGATGAGCGCTCGAACGCCGCCCCCTCCCTCCGTTGTCGGTGGCTCCCCTCCGCCTGCTCCCTCCTTCCCTGCCGACGCGGCTCCTCCGCGGACAGCGTCCCCCTCTCGTCGGCTTCCCCGTGGGATCTCCGGCGCAGGAGACCCCTCCCCCGCCCTCTCTCCGGCCTCCGTGCCCGGCGGTTCGCCTCCCCCACTGGCTGCGGGCGGAGGACCCGAGGCCCTGCCCCCTCGGGCCCAGCGGTCCTCTTCGGGCCCCTCGCCCTGTTCTGCCCCCTCGGGCCCAGCGCGCGGACCATGCCCCTCGGGCCCCACGCCAGTCGCCACGTGCCCCCCCTTTCTTCCCGGGTCGCGCGCTGTGTTTGAATTTCGAATTGTTTTTTGTTTTTTGTGTCTTCAGTGTGGGCCGGGTGTCTGTGTGGGCCCGCGTTTTGTTGCTTTTGTGTTGTTTCGTTTCCTGCTTTTCAATAAAAGTTCCTTCTTATATATATATATATATATATATATATATATATATATATATATATATATATATATATATATATATATATATATATAATTTTTATTTTTTTAATGTCCTTTTCTTAGGGCCCCCAGCACCGGACCGTGCCTGTCACGCGACCACCCAGCCGTCCGTGCCCGGAAGGGGGCTCGAACTTGAGACCTCCTCCAAGTGAGCCCCCTTCCCTAACCATATATATATATATATATATATATATATATATATATATATATATATATATATGTATATATATATATATATATATATATATATATATATATATATATATATATGCGATGATGAGTCAGGCCTGTACGATGTAGGACATCCACAACATCGGAGGACTGACGAAAAATGGCTACGATCTGAGCTGGCGTGGGACAAAATGGGACATCCCGTACATGAAAACTCAATGGCTAGGGGCGTCGCGCGGGTGGTCGAGGACCGGCACCATTCTACCACAGGCATAAACGACGGTCGACCACGCGACCCGTCGTGCGGCGCCCAATGGGCGTCGGGAAGACGTCGTAAGGGCGTCGTGCACATAGAACGAGTGGCTGGGTAGCATCGACTGTCGTAGGCGTCGTGAAGACGTCGGGGGCGCCTTCAGCGTCGTGGGCGAAGTGAGACGTTGAGTTGCCGGCGTCGAAAGACGTCGACCGTCCCGTAAGGCTCGGGAGCGCGCGGAGTGCGCGAGGCGTTTGTGTGGAGGTGATGATGAAAAAGTCAGTGCGGACAAGATTCGTCCGAAGAGTCCGAAGCGACATGACGACCGGCTAAAAATCGTGTGCGGGGAGACACACGGTTTAACTGAGTCCGCACGTGCTGGTTTATATATATATATATATATATATATATATATATATATATATATATATATGTAAGCAATACAAAAAAAAACTGTCAAAAGCATCGGAACTTAGTGATGGAAGTGAATTAGTCGCTATATAGCGACTGACTAGTGACTTACTAGTAACAAATATTATTTGTAAAATAAGTTTTAAATATACATCGATGTAGGTGTCACTAGTCCGTCGGTAAGTGTATACCGACTGACTAGTGACGGAAAACTTCTGTCAGTAGACACGACTAAAATTGTCTCATTCTCAAATTTTTCTTCCAAATTTTGTTTCCCCCTAAATCTCCTCCTCCTCCCAACCCCTCCTCCGGCCTCCTTCTCCGGTCTCCTCCTCCCGACCCCCCCTCCTCCTCCTCCTCCTCCTCCATCGATCTCCTCCTCCTCCAGTACAGACCAGACACTCCCCTCCTGCTCCTCCTCCTGCTCCTCTTCTTACTCCTCCGGTACCGACCAGACGCCCCCTCCTCCTCCCACCATACTCCTCCTCCACTGATATCTAGGGCTGCAAATGAGCCAAGCCGTTCGCGAGCTGCTCGAAGCTCGGCTCGATGAAAGCTCGTTTGAGCTCAGTTCGTTTACTAAACAAGCTGAGCTCAAGCTTTATTTTCTAGCTCGTTTAATAAACGAGCCAAGCTCAAGCTTAGAAGTACTCGACTCGTTTGAGCTCACGAGCTGGCTCGTTTAGAAGCTCGTTTAGGAGCTCTTTTTTCTGTTGAATTATATATATATATATATATATATATATATATATATATATATATATATATATATATATATATATATATATATATATATATATATATATATATATATATATATATATATATATATATGAGCATTGCAGGAATTAATTGTTTTGACAATAATGTGACTAGCGACAGATTACCGAGGGTTTTTGTAGGCCACCGACGGACTACCGACGAAAAATTACGTCTGTAACATGATGTCTGATACCCAGAAATGTATCAAACGTCTTACCAACTAAAATTTCCGTCGGCAACCTTATGAAAAGTTGCAAATTTGGTCTCACAAAATTCTGTCACTAATCCGTCGCAAACTATCGCATGTTTCACCGACGGAAAAAACACGTTTCTAATCCGTTGGTTAGGATTTGTCGTCCATTCAGTCACTAATCCGTCTCTGCAGCGACCACTTATCGACTTAATTTTCTTAGCGACATTTAGTCCATCAGTAAAAAGCATTAGCATTGGAAATTTTAGGTTTAGCGATGTATATTTTCGTCTCTAATTAGCTATATTTTTGTAGTGGAGCTTTCAGTTTTTGTATGTGGCCATGAAGTTTAGCTAGATGGTTTCGGTAAATGGATATGAATACTATTAACTAGATTTTTAAGGATATTTAAGAATGGCCATACATTAAGGATAACTTAAAATAGAGCTTAGCATTTTGTTTATTCGATTTTATCGAACTAAAATAGTCAAAATCGATTAAACCAAAATTCTAAAAATCTAAAATCGAAACAAAATCGATATTATCAATATTTGAAGCCGAACCGCATAAACGATTCGATTTGTTTGGACTATTTTTATTGTTTCATGAGCCAAGACCAAAGTTAAAATTTTGTTTACATTATATTAAAATTTTACAATTTTTATACATATTTTTGTTGCATTTCAAAGTTGTACTACTTAAATTATGGCTTTAAAGACGTACATAATTTCTTTTTTTCAAAATATACAAAAAATACAAATTTTGAATCATATATAAAATTGAGAATATTTAATAATTATATAATTTATTCGGTTTTCTGTTTTAGACCTGAAAACCAAAAAACAGAACCGATTTTTTTATACCGAACCCAATAAGAATAATGCTCACTCCTAACTTAAAGGTGATCTTAGCATTGCCAATACATATCTTGATGATTCAAGAATCATGAAGGCTGATCAAAGCGATATGCACACGAACTAGCTAAGGTTCTTGCAACCTGGTATATTTTTTCTGTTATGAGTCATGCACTTGAAGATCATAGTAGGAGACTTGTTGACGCGGGACGAACACCCAATAATGAATACTGATATGAAATTAGAAATTTGAGAAGATTTGGGTGCAGAAGATTTTAATTAAAGAGTGAACGACTATTATAAATTTATCACAAAAATTATAATAGAAATAGAAAATAATAATTAGGATTGCCGTTGGAGATCGGAAGTGGAGAAGATACGTTGAAGACGTCAACGTCGAAAGCGGAGAAACAACTAAGGTAGAGAGATCTACTTTATGGTTTGGCATCGCACCATATAAACTCAAAATAAATGTCTCATTCACAATTTTTCCATCCATAACTTACGAAATTACAAACTATTTATAAGCTACAAAACATCAAAAGATGATAAACGAAATCTCTAAGTTCTTATCCATAAGATAAATTAATCTCTAACGAACCTCAACCAACTCAAGAGATAAAGTTATCTTTATTTTGGTTTATCCTAACAAACAAACTAAAGAGTCCAAAATAACTGAAAATTACAAGTGGTTCTCCATCATTCTCCTTAGCTTTGAAAAATTCACCTCCTGGGGAAGTGTGAAAATCCAGAATTATGCTCCTCTTAATGCCCTCCAATTCGGTCATGGCCGAGGTCTTTGCTTTGGCAACTTAGTCAACATTGAAGCTTCTGACAAGACGAAACTCCATGGCGGTACTGGGGGTTGTGGAAGTGAAAGAAGTATAATATTCGATAGGGACCAATCAGGCACTTCAACAACTCGTGGATGTCTCGATATCTTTAGAAGCGTCAAATGATCGCCCCTGCAATCAATTATTATTTCCTGCAAACTATTACAATTATTTGTAACAAATATATAATAGAAATTATTCACAGGTTTAATTATTCGGACACGTTCAAAATATTTAGATGACTTAATATTTTTTTTAAAAATTTATTTGTTTCATCATATGACCTATTTAATTCTTCTAATGAAGATATATAACGCTCAAATTTTATTAATGGTTTAAATCTATACTTATAAAGCTCAAAATTTATTACTGCTTTAAATCTAGACTTAGACTTAGACTCAGACTTGGATTTAACTTCTGACTCTTCTATGACAGACTCAGTAGATTCCACTAATAAATTTTTTATGTATATATGATCATTGTTAGCAATAGTTTTTACTTCTTTTCTATTGAAAAATTCTTCAAACATATTTTTCATTTCAGCAAGCATCTTATCATATATATTATCGATATCGCACAAAGTTGTTGTGAGGAATTTTGTGTAGACATTCTGAAACTATTTCTAAATCAGGGTTTGGCTTTGATACCAATTTGACGCGTGACGAAGAACCCAAAACAAGTTATTAGCATGAAATTAAAGATTTGAGAAGATTTGGGTGCGGAAGCTTTTAATTGAAGAGTGAACAACTATTATAAATTTATCACAAAAATTATAATAGAAATGGAAAATAATAATTAAGATTACCGTTGGAGATCGAAAGCGGAGAAGCTACGTTGAAGACGTCAACGTTATCTAAAAAAAAAGACGTCAACGTTGAAAGCGGAGAAACAACTAAGGTAGACAAATCCACTTTAAGATTTTGGTATCGTACCATATAAACTCAAAATAGATTTCTCATTTACAATTCTTCCATCCATAACTTATAACTTATGAAATTATAAACTATTTATAAGCTACAAAACATTAAAAGATGATAAACGAAATCTCTAAGTTCTTATCCATAAGATAAGTCAATCTCTAACCAACCTCAACCAACTCAAGAGATAAAATTTTCTTTATTTTGGTTTATCCTAACAAACAAACTAAAGAATCCAAAATAACTGAAAATTTCAAGTGGTTCTCCATCACTTGTCCTGGTTGGCTTAAACATGTAGGTTTGGGGAAAAACTCCAATGATTGATTTTGATGCATTGATATGCAGATATTGGTGGAATTTTCACCAATAGCATAATCATAGGAAGAACAATGCACTACTGAGTAAGCTCATCAGCCAATTTGAAGGAAGTTTAGATGCTAATTCGGTAAATGAACACGACCACAAAGAACAAATTTTTAAGGATAACGGAAGAATGGCAATACATTTAAGGACAACCTAGTATTTCAATCATGGTTTACAGTATGGACCCATGGCTACCTGATTGATATCAACTTTGGGATCTCTTTTCAGTCAATTCGATAGAGAAATTTGAACTAAAAAAACCAATCAGCAAGAGTGTAAAAACATAGTAGTAAAACATGTAAAAAAAAAAAAATTATTGTAATATTATTTTATTCAATTTCAAAACTACTGAGAGATAACATAGAAAATACTTAAAATTATTTCTAAATATATAAAATATATTTTTAAATTACTAATAATTTATTTACTTTTTCGATTCCATAAAATTTGATATTTTGATTCTAAACCGTTCTGATACCTTCGACACAGAGGCTCATAAGCCACTTTCGATATCGATACTACCAAACTTATCACAATATGCAGACAGCAGAACAGCTTGATCATGGGTAGATAGAGCTGAGATTACGAGAAGAGAGCGCCTGCTCTCTCTTTTTTAACAGTCTGTCTTCACTTGCTAAAGAAAGTGCACATGCCAAGAACTCACTTTCAAAATCATGCTCAAAGCTCTGCGAGTAGCAAAGAAAAAGAAGCAACATTTGATGGGGGTGGTCCATTAATGTTGTTTTTATTCATTAAACTAAAACTGTGTCGCCTTCAGTCACTATCTGCTCTTCTAAACTTGTGTTTGGACATAGCATATACATTATTGGTCCGCAGTCTATTAACGGATGAAACCGACGACACAGAGAAAGATTCTAGCCGGAGATAGAATCGCTTCAGCTCATAGCCGCTCCCGCTCGAGCTCTCATACTCGGATCTTCTTCTCTCCTTCCTTTGCCATGGGCGACGTCGAGCACCAAACCCAAGGTCCGTAAACTTTTATGGACTTTTAACTTACATACATTATTGATCCACAACCTGACATAACATTATTGTTGGCCCACAACCTGCCAACAGCAGTTCCATCAGCCGAGTCGAAGCGCTGGTCGTGGTGGCTCAAGGTGTCCGTCTACACCTTCTTGGTCCTCGCCGGGCAGACAGTGGCCACCCTCCTCGGCAGGTTCTACTACGACCAAGGCGGCAACAGCAAGTGGATGGGCGCGCTGGTCACCTCGGCCGGCTTCCCCCTACTCCTCCCCTTGTTCCTCGTCGCCTCGCGGCCGTCCGCCCCCCTCCTCCTCCGGTCCGCGACATACGTCGCCATAGGCCTGATGGTCTCCGCCGACAACTTGATGTACTCGTACGCCCTCCTCTACCTCCCCGTCTCCACCTTCGCCCTCGTCTGCGCCAGCCAGCTGGCCTTCAACGCCGTCTTCTCCTACCTGCTCAACTCGCACAAGCTCACCTCCCTCGTCCTCAACTCCGTCGTCGTCCTCTCCTTCTCCGCAGCGCTCCTCGGGGTGAGCCCCGCGGGGGAGAAGGACGACGGCTCCGTCGACAAAGACAAGTATCCCCTCGGGTTCGTGCTGACGCTGGCCGCGTCGGCCGCCTTCTCACTCATCCTGTCCCTGACGCAGCTCGCGTTCCAGAGGGTCCTCAAGACGGACAGCTTCGCGGCGGTGCTGGAGATGCTGACATGCACCGCGCTCGTCGCGACGGCCGCTTCCGCGGTCGGGCTCTTCGCGAGCGGCGAGGCGAGGACTTTGAAGGGGGAGATGGAGGGGTTCTCGAAGGGGAGGGCGGCGTACATGACGACTCTAGTTTCGACGGCGGTGTGCTGGACGGTGTCGGGCGTAGGGCTCGTGGGGCTGACGCTGGCCGCGTCTTCGCTCTTCGCGAACGTGGTGAGCACGGTGGCGCTGCCGGCGGTGCCCGTCTTCGCGGTGGTGTTCTTCCGCGACGAGATGGACGGGGTGAAGGTGGTGGCGATGCTGATGGCCATATGGGGCTTCCTCTCCTACATATACCAGGACTATCTCGACGACGTGGAGGCAAAGGCTGCCATTGCTGCTCAGCAACCAGCAGAGTGATGCTGATGATGTTCTTAATTTGTTGTACGTGCATTGGCTCAAACTGCCAATGGAGGCAAAACAAAGACCGAGAAGAACTGGCCATGGACTTTGAGCATTTTTGTACGTAGTTCTTATTTAATTTCTCATCATCCATATCTATACTATTATATAACAGAAGGACACGGAATGATTCAGCGTGAAACTTTCAATATTCCTAAAATCCTCTTATTAGCTTACATTATTTAATTAGTTAAAAATATAATTAAGAGTATAATTGTAATTATAATACAATCAAAATTGACATGGCCAAAGCATACAACAAGCTTAAGTGGAGCTTTGTTAGTCAAAGTCCTCATTGGATTTGGTATGCATGGCAAAACACATAATCTCATTATGCAGTGTATCACCATGACGTCCTTCGCCATCCTGATCAATGGTTCTCCCTCTAAATCATTCTTTTCAAGCTGTGGTATCGGACAAGGGTGTCCACTTTCCCCATATATTTTTATTATATATGTGTGGGAAAGTTCTTGCTAAACAAATCAACATTTTGGAGAAAAATGCGCTCTATATATAATGGTATTCAGAAATGCCTTTCTCATGCGCGCAGGGAGGACTATCCTTATAAAGTCGACACTCTCCTCTCTTCCTACCTACTATCTTTCCTCGTATTTGATTCCTAAATCTATCACCAGTAAACTTTCTCAATTCCAACGTCAGTTCTGGTGGGGTGGTTCAGAGGATAAAAGAAAATTGCATTTCACTACTCCTAAAGCTCAAGGGGGATTGGGAATCCGTAACCCTGAATCAACTAATATGGCTCTGATTATGAAATTAGCTTGGCGCTTCCTAACAAACCCAAGTGCAGAATGGGTAATATTACTGACGGCCAAGTACTTGAAATCTGAAAATTTCTGGTCTGCCCAGATCAAAGCCACCTCCTCTTGTATATGGACAAAGCATCCTCCGTAGCAGAGAACATCTCACTGACAGTGTGTATTGGTCTATCGGAGATGGATCTAATATACATAATATATTTGAAGATCAATGGGGTCCATCACTCCCTTCTAAATTAATGGTAACCAAGCTTCTCAACATCTAGTGAAGAACGTGATCAGTCAACTGATTCTTGAAGATGGACATAGCTGGAACATTGAGCTCATATATCGTATCTTCCCTGTGCATGAAGCGATGCCATCACACAATTGCCGCTTTCTTCCTCTACTCAGAATGACAAACTTATATGGATTCACACGGCCACTGGTATATGTAATACCAAAGCGGCTTATAGGCTCCTGCCGCTCCTGCACGACAAAAGGATGTCTTCATTACAATCACCAGTGCACAGTGAGATCATCATGACACTGCGACATCAGCCTTCTATCTAATGTGGTCACTTTGGAAGGCGAGGAACGAGCTCATTTTCAAGAACAAACCATTTATCAAACAAAATATCATCGACGACTCTGCTCACAAACTGCGGGACAAATTTGAAGCCTTCAATCCTACGAAGACTCAATCACATTCTTCGGATCAACCCATCACTCGTGTTGAGACTTGGCAGGCTCCACTCCCCAACTCTTGGAAAATCAACTTTGATGGTGCTTCTGTTGATGCCAAAATGGCCGGAGCTGCTGTCGTAGGAGACGATCATGGTGTTTTCCGAGGAACTATCTCTAATTGTCAAGTTCGGAGGTTCACCTATGGAGGCTGAAGGGTTGGCACTTAGAATGGCATTAGCACTTTGTAAATGGAAACGACTTACTAATGTCATCATTGAAGGCGACTGCAAAGTGCTATTGGATGCTATTGTTATCAAAGATCTTGATATACAGTGGCGGGCTAGACATGCAATTGAAGAGGGACGAGCTGCTCTTAATTCGGGAAACAGAGTTTGCTTCAAATACTGTCCAAGGAAGGCCAATATTGTTGCACATACTTTGGCTTCTAACACTTTGATTTCTTATATATCGACCTCTTTCTTTTCATTTATATGATGAACAGCCGTTACGTATATTGGATCATATTAACTTTGATATGCCCAATCTGTTTCCAACTTCTATTTGAATGAAAATTCTGTTTGTTTGCCAAAAAAAAAAAAAAAAAAATGTCCACTACCAACATTAATACCCACTACCA
This sequence comes from Iris pallida, assembly GCA_029216955.1. Lineage (NCBI taxonomy): Eukaryota > Viridiplantae > Streptophyta > Magnoliopsida > Asparagales > Iridaceae > Iris > Iris pallida. The sequence goes on along the minus strand of JANAVB010011197.1, from coordinate 5,898,002 downwards.
TAATAAATACTTAAATGTCTTTTCCAACCATTATTTTTTTATTTTATAAAATATAATGGTATAAATTTTAGTTATTTACAAGTATCCTGTTATCTCAAAAGAAAAAATAAAAACTTTTCACAAAAATATATTTCATTGTAAATATTTCACTCTTGAAAAAGGAAAAAATATAGCATAATAAAAGTTGGTATAATATAACATTTTTTCTCCAAATAATTATAAGAAATGTATTATGCAACATAAAAATTTTAAAAAAAGTTATTATGCAACAAATTAGCATAAAATATGTAAGACCCAAATTTGATTTTTTATTAATTTAGGTTTAAATTGCTACTAGTATAATTTTAGAATAATAATAATAATAATAATAATAATAATAATAATAATATTATTATTATTATTATTATTATTATTATTATTATTATTATTATTATTATTATTATTAGCCGGTTAATTAGATTGCATTAGTGAGATTGGAATGATCTGATTGTGTTTTTGGCTTGGACCCAAACCATGCCATTTATTCTCAATCCAAACCCTCTTTCTAATAGTAAATGAAATGAATAAAAAATAAAACCCAAACTCATTCACCAGTCCACCCTATTTCCTCCACGTTCACATCATCTCCCTAATTTACTCCCCAACTTCCTCTCTACCAACTATTCTCTCTGAACAAACAAAAAAGAAACTTTGCAAAAGCTTTTTCACAGAAGCTTTCTCTCTCCAAACCTTCACAAACTCTACCATAACTCCCTCCTTACTCCATCATTCTCCGAACCGATCGCGTCCCCACGCTTCTCGTTCCACCCCGCTCCTACTGACACCTTTCAAGGCTATCCCCCGCATAACCGAACCCAGAGTCCCCGGTGCTCCCCACGTCCGTGCCTCCTGCGAGCCCGTGTATTCGTCGTTCGGCGATGTCACTCCCCGTTCCCGGAATGCATATTTTTACATTCATGTACAACTCATGTATATTTATTTAGTATTTATCATGTATTATCCTGTATTTAAATTCCTTTAATTTCATGTTAATTAATTATCTGCTCTTTAATTTTCATGTTAATTATTCCCTGCATTTTATTTCTGTATTCTATTTTCTGCATTTTTTTCCTGCTTTTATTCTCTGCTTTGGTCTTATTGGGTTCGGCCATGGAGGGTTTTCGGGTTCATGGTGGACAAACCCGGCCCATAACTCCCACCTACCACCACCCTTCCTATTTAAGGCTTCCTTCTCCTTCTCTCTCCTCATTACTTCTCTTCACCATTACTTCTTCTTCTTCTTCCTCTCATCACTCTCTCCACCAACCACAGCAGGCAAGTGCAATCTTGCTTCTTGCTTGGAGAACCATTTTTATGGTTCATTTCTCTTCCTCTCATGATCCTGAGAGAGTTTAGTTCTTGGCATTTTTGATTTCTATGGCTTGTTTTCTCTAGATCTAAGTTGTTGTATTTCGGTTATTTATGGGTTTTGATCTCCCAACTTAGCGTGTCTTCTGGCTGGGAACTTCATTTTCTGGCTGGGACGAAGGCTGAGTCACGCACACGTTCTTACGTGTCTGTGTGTATTTTCAGTCACGCACACGTTCTTACGTGGCTGCGTGTATTTTCAGTCACGCACACGTCTTTACATGTTAGCGTGTATTTTTAGTCACGCTCATGTTCTTACATGTTAGCGTGTATTTTTAGTCACGCTAACGTTCTCATGAGCGTGCGTGTATTTTTAGTCACGCTAACGTTCTCATGAGCGTGCGTGTATTTTTAGTCACGCTAACGTTCTCATGAGCGTGCGTGTATTTTCAGTCACGCACACATCCATGAGCGCGTGTATTTTTAGTCACGTACGTTCCCATGAGTGCGTGTATTTTCAGTCACGCACACATCCATGAGTACGTGTATTTTCTGTCACGCACACATCCATGAGTGCGTGGATTTTTAGTCACGCACACGTCCACGAGTGCGTGCGTGAATTTCTTATCATTTTCCACACTCACACTGTGCATGCCAACATGAACCATTTTCACGCTCACTTCGACTAGACTTGTTGGCGTGACTTGTTGGCCTTAGTATAACCTACTCAACTTGGCGTGACTTCTTGACCTGGGTGTTTTTATTTGTCCTATAATTATTCATTTAATGTTGGCATGATAATTCTTCTATTATATTCTTACGCCTTTTGCGTGAATTTCTTGATAAATCATGATATGTTAAATTTGTTTAAATGGATTGTTATGTGGAATGCGCCTTGTGTCCTGATTGATCCATGGATATCCAGTAGGACTAGAACTTGACCTTGAGAGTTGTAGACTCGACCCATGTAATACTGAATGACTTTCATGCCTTGTCACCATTGATAATGATTGTGACATGGACTAAATATTGATCATGCGTTCCTAGTTGGAACTAAGAGACTGGCTAGTCGTCTTATTGAATTGAATGAATGAGACACGTTCATGTAATAAACTATTGTACTCGATTAGCCGATCCCGAATATTGGCATACAGGCACATGCAGGCTTCAAATTATTTATTTACTTATTTATTTATTTATTTATCTTACAAAAATAGCATGTGTACTTTATGGTCAAGGCATGATTACCCCGTGGTCAGATTTGATTGTTGCATCACGCTATGTAAGACCTACAACCTAGCCGTACGGGTATCGTTGTAGAGTTGCGCACATCGTACCCCGTACGAAAGTACTCATTGAATGACCATGATCCACGGCATGGAACTTCACTCAACGTAGAGACCATTAAGTCAAATAAAATAACGATGGCATGGAGAGAATGGATTTTCGAGTTCTTACATGGCAGCCCTCTTGGGACTATTAAGTGCCCGACAGGCCGGCTGGTTCCCACAGATACTGTAAATCTGTCACACGGGCAGGGAACGGTATCTGCTTATATTATTGTACATGCTATATCGGTGGGCATCCCGTTGGGACTCGTCTAACTACATGATTGGCGCAATTGATTGACTGGATAGACTAGCCTTGCTCGCACATAGTAAGAACTGAGGAATCCCTATTTTGCATAATTCCAGGATAACTTGGGACTCACAATAGCAAGCCGTAAGAGTTGATTGGCCGTTCAAGATGATTTGTTTGTGTATTGTATCTACTCTGTTGCCTAACTGAGATGATCAGAATGTCAGGACATGACGGGCCAACTTCTGTCCTTGTTTAGTTGGGAGGTTGGTTCGGAGTGTCGGGATGTTATGTGAATCCTAGTGGAAAATAGAGATCTATTATTATATTCTTTTACTTGCTGGTTTAATCCTTCATATCGTGCTCCCTTGTGGTACTTGCTATTAGAGGTCTAACCTCTTTGGTTTTGCATGGCCAGATTTAGAGCCGGTCCCCGAGGATCCAGCTTACTTCCACCTCCAAGATGGTCAATACTAGGGGAATGATCGCAGGAGGACTCGAGTGGGTTTCCTTACTTTACCGCTCGTTTTGTCATTTACTTTATACTTAGCCGTTTGGCACCGACATGTTAGTCGGATCGTCTTGTACTTACTTTTGCATAATTGTAATTAAGTCAGACTGCAGCTGATAACAATTGTGTATACTTTGCTATACCATCTGGCTATGTTTTGTAAAGCCAGATCTCCAGAACATTTTGACTGAGCGTTTGGAACGCCTTACTGCTTCATCTTACATGTTCTTTATTACTGTTTCTTATTTGAATGATTGAGACAATAGATGCGAAATGACCATAGTAAGACTTTCATGTAGTATGCACCCCCTCATCTGGTTAGACAGCATTGATCGTATTATACGGTATTCATCTACCCGTAATACGTAGCTGGCTGAGTCATTCCCTCGCTCTCTAGTATTCTGGTTCTGGGGCATGACAAGGTTTTAGTGGTGGCCCATGCAGGTCTGATTTCAGACTTGTGGGGTGTTTTTGATTTATAGGATGTCTCAATCACACGTGTTCCCCTTTGATCTCATGATTCGTTATTCTCAACCCTTTCTTGACATTCCGGTATCCTTTGAGTTCATTGATCCTTCATGTCCGGTTGTTTGATTGTTCTCTTGTCCCTTTTCTTAGGGGCACTTCGTCCGCATCGGTCAGAGCTGGACAACAGCAGGAGCAACATGGACAACTTGACCCTGTTGGTCAGCAACAAGGGCCAGTCTCACCTCAGGAGGCTACCCAGAAAGAAGTAATAGTGGAACCAGCAGCTGGATCGCAGTATCCGGATGTTCCACCACCACCGACAGTTCCACCTACCCAAGTGGACACACCAGCCCTTCTGCAGATCATGAGAGGAATGATGGCTACTCAGCAACATCAGATGTTGGCCCAGCAGCGCATGCACACTCAGCTACAAGAGCAGAATGTGTTGCTCAACCAAGGATTACAGACGGCTTTGGAAAGAGGAGTGAGGACTGATTCAGAAGCATCAGCCAGGTTTTACAAGTACAACCCCCGCCGTTTCGAGGGCACGGAGGATGCCATCTCAGCAGATGCATGGCTTAAGGACATGGAGGCTATTCTGACAGCAGCTAAGGTACCGGCAGAAGAACGTGTGGATCTAGTGAAATTGTTACTTCAGGATCTCGTACGTGATTGGTGGGAATCAGAGGAAGTGGGCATCAGACGTCCTGTGGCTTGGGACGATTTCACTACAAGATTCAAGACCAAGTACTATGGAGTTGTGGCATGGTTCGAGCTACAACAGAAGTTTATCAGCCTCAGACAGGCTGGCAAGACTGTAGATGCTTATGCAGCGGAGTTTTGCAGATTGAGTAGATTCGCCCCAGAGATGGTAGCAACAGAGAGCCAGAGGGCCATGAGATTTCAGCAAGGATTTCATCCTGAACTCTTGCAATTGATAGAGGGGCACAATTACCAAACTTTTGACGAAGTATTGACGGCGACTCGAAGGCATGAGATCACCATTCAGAGGCTTGCGACAAGGACTGGGGGTCAGAAGAGATCCCACAGTCAGATTGAAGGAGGAAGGAGAGCAGCGCCCCGAACAACAGCACCATCTACTGGCATTCGTATCCACGATGTGGTAATACGAGGACCAGCACCACCACCCAGGCAGCAGCAACAGCAACAGAGGAAGAACCAGCAATCCCCGACGGGCTGCACTTATTGTGGGAAGATGGGGCACACTAGAGATGTGTGTCGGACATTGAATGGACTGTGTCTGATATGTGGAAATCCAGACCATCGGGTTACCACATGTCCCATGAATTCGAGGTCAGGAGGACCAGGGCAGCAGTTTCCTACTCTGCCAGCACCAGGGGCAGGCCAGTATCGAGGACCAGCAGTGGCAGTGAGATCGTTGGCACAGCGTCTGTTTATACCGCAGGCTCAGATGTTTCGACAACAGGGGCCGCCGGTGCAGCAACACCAGCATAGACCACCCCAACATCATCAAGGAAGGGGCCAGCAGCAGCATCAGGCTAGGCCGCAGCATGGGAACCAACAAGGAGGTCGAGGGCAAGTATTCACTTTGTCCTTGGAGGAGGCATTGGCATCGGGAGATGTTGTGGCAGGTAACATTCTCGTCGCCTCATATCCCGCAGTAGCATTGTTTGATTCGGGAGCATCTCATTCATTTATATCTGCACAATTTGCGACACGACTAGGAATGGAGTTCGAGGCATTGCCAGGGAGGTTGAATATACTCACTGGTAATGGGCTCATAGGAGTTAGTAGAGTTATTTTAGCATATAGTGTTGTAGTTTGCGGGCATTCTTTACCTGCCCGGCTGATAGAATTTTCTGTTGAAAATTTTGACGTTATCTTAGGCATGGACTGGTTGAAAGACAGTCATGCGACAATAGATTGTCGTAGAGGGAGTGTATCTTTTGATATTCCAGGCATGAAGCGATTCACCTTAGTCAGATCAGAGGCAACTCAGCAGGAGCAGGAAGTAGTAGCAGCAATGGAAGGAGTTCAGATTTCGAAGGTAGTTGAAGAATTTCTAGACGTATTTCCTGAAGAACTTCCAGGTCTACCACCGGTTAGAGATATTGAGTTCAGTATAGAATTGTCACCTGGAACTAAACCGATATCAGATCGAGTTTACAGAATGGCGGATTCAGAGCAGGCCAAGGTGTATCAGCATATAGAGGAACTGAAGGAGAAGAAGTTCATCCAAGCTAGCGTATCACCATGGGCAGTACCAGTGGTACTTGTGGGGAAGAAGGATGGGTCATCCAGATTATGCATTGACTACAAGAAGCTTAATGCGGCAACAGTGAAGAACAAGTACCCATTACCCAGGATCGACGACTTATTTGATCAGTTGAGCAAAGCCAGAGTTTTCTCCAAGATAGATCTTCGTTCAGGGTACCATCAGGTGAGGGTTCGGAAGGAAGATATTCCCAAGACAGCGTTCAGGTCGAAGTATGGGCATTATGAATTCTTAGTAATGCCGTTTGGTTTGACCAATGCTCCAGCAATATTCATGGATTTGATAAATCGCATCTTTATGTCATACTTAGACCAGTTTGTCGTTGTGTTTCTTGACGACATTCTCGTATACTCTGCTAGTGAAGAGGAGCATGAAGACCACCTCAGAAAAGTGTTACAGGTTCTGAGAGAGAACAAGTTGTATGCCAAGCTCAGTAAGTGTGAGTTCTGGACGGATCACATTTCATTTTGGGTCATATCATATCAGGAGCTGGAGTAGCAGTAGATCCCAAGAAGATAGAAGCAGTAGAAAGTTGGCCAGTACCCAAGACCGTAGCAGATGTGCGGAGCTTCTTGGGGTTAGCAGGATATTACAGAAGGTTTGTGTCAGACTTTGCAAGGCTTTCAGCACCCATGGCCCGCTTGACCCGGAAGGATGTACCATTCGTTTGGTCGGCAGAATGTCAGGCATTATTTGAGACTTTGAAGCAGAAGTTGATATCAGCACCTATTCTTACATTACCAGTTGGACCCGGAGGTTTTACAGTATATTGTAATGCATCAGGTAAAGGACTTGGATGTGTCCTTATGCAGCATGGGAAGGTGATAGCATATGCATCTAGGCAGCTTCGGGACCACGAGAAGAATTACCCAACTCATGATTTGGAGTTAGCGGCAGTAGTGTTTGCTCTGAAGCTATGGAGGCATTACTTATATGGTGACCGAGTGGAGATGTATACAGACCATAAAAGTCTGAAGTACATCTTTACTCAGAAGGAACTAAACATGAGGCAGAGAAGATGGCTGGAGTTGATTAAGGATTATGACGTGGAGCTTCAGTATCATCCAGGCAAGGCTAATGTAGTAGCAGACGCTCTTAGCAGGAGAGGCGGCACATTTATGTTAACAACACAGAGGCATATCTTAGAAGACCTTCAGGAGATGGGCATCGAAGTTATACTTCCTAGTGATGTAGGAGTTCTAACAAGTCTACAAGTTCAATCTGACTTAGTAGACAGGATCAAGACAGCTCAGGCACAAGACCCAAGGATTCAGAAGCTTAGGGCAGAATATGAGTCAGGACTCAGGAAGGAGATGAGAATTCATGAAGATGGTACACTTAGGTTTGGATCACGTCTATGTGTGCCTAGTGGAGATATCAGACATGAGGTTATGGCAGAGGCTCACAGTTCTCAGTATTCTATTCACCCTGGAGGGACCAAGATGTACCAAGATATCAAGCAGCATTTCTGGTGGAACGGGATGAAGAGGGAGATAGCTAGATTCGTTTTCCATTGCTTGGTATGCCAGCAAGTAAAGGCAGAATAGCAGAGGCCAGCTGGGTTATTGCAACCGCTTCCTATCCCGGAATGGAAATGGGAGCATATTACAATGGACTTTGTGACCGGTTTACCGAGATCACCAAGTGGTAAGGACGGTATTTGGGTAATAGTGGACCGACTTACTAAGGTAGCACACTTTCTTCCTTTCAGAGTAGGGCAATCTACAGAAAAGTTGGCAGAGTTGTATATGCAACAAATAGTCAAGCAGCATGGAGTCCCTGTCAGTATTGTGTCGGATCGAGATACCCGCTTTACATCACATTTTTGGAAGAGCTTACATCATAGTCTGGGTACCAAGTTAAGATTTAGCACGGCCTACCATCCGCAGACGGATGGGCAATCAGAAAGAACGATCCAGACTTTAGAAGACATGTTACGAGCTTGAACTTTAGATTTTGGAGGATCTTGGGAGAGCCACCTGCACTTAGTCGAGTTCTCGTACAACAATAGTTATCAAGCCAGTATCCAGATGGCGCCATTTGAAGCACTATATGGTAAGAAGTGCAGATCACCACTTGCATAGGATGATATCGGGGAGAGGAAGATGTTAGGCCCAGAAATGATTGTTCAGACGGTTGAAGTAATTAAGAGAATTAGAGAGCGACTTCGAGTTGCACAGGACCGGCATCGTCATTGGGCGGACCAGCATCGTAGGCCGTTAGAATTCTCTGTTGGGGACCACGTATTCTTGCGGATTTCACCTACTCGTGGGGTCATTAGATTTGGCGTTCACGGAAAATTGAGTCCGCGGTACGTGTCACGCCCCGCTCCCGTAGGAGCGATCGCCCTCGCTAAGGCGTGATGCCGCACGAACCTAGATTGCGCTCGTGCAAGGCAGTTTCATAACGGCCGATTACATCGGCGGCGACGGGGTCGTCGCACAGAAATCCCAAGCAGAAATATTGAAACATGCAGCAGAATTTAAAGAAGAACACATGAACACAAGTCATTCAAAAGAATCTCTTTATTGATATTGAATATAAGATTACATTTGTGGGCGCAAGGCCAAATTATAAAGTCTCTCGTGCTCACATTTCTCTTATTTACAAGTCACTCTGCTCTCTCTCATCTCTCGATACAATACTTGAAACCAGCGGAAGCTTCGGAAGGCGATGTCCATGCATTATGTCCTGTATAAGTCTTCAGATCACACAGCTATACGCTTCGACTCGCCAAGGAACTCCGTGCCTCGACGCATCCAAGCGAGCTCCGCACCACGAGCTTCTACCTGTGCCTGCACATGAAACACTGTGTGGGTGTCAGTACGACTGTACTGGTGGAGTGAGCTCCTCGCCCACCCATACAAAACCTACACGTTTTATTTACTTTGTGCAACATAAACCCTTTTATGATTGTCTTTCTATTCTTGCCTTAGGATCAGTTTTAGGACCGGCGCCTTAGCCCAACTTGTGTATCGGGACCATCCCGTGCTTGCAATGTCAACGTTAACTCATACTTTGTCTCTAGACCACTTCTCGCTGCCCACAACGTTAACCTATCAAGTCGTGTCCGCCTTACGGCCATAATCAGAGACGTAACTACACGAAGGACTCCATTTCCTTGCCTCTAGACCTTTCCCGTGCTTGCATTGTCGACGCACCGACTTATACTTAACTTTCGTGCCAAACTCTGGGACGTAACGACTCGGGCTAGCGTTAATTCGATTCATGCTTCAATATCTCCGAGGCAGTGCCTCCTCGCTTAGTCTCGCCTACACTTGTCTTGTGACAACGTGACCGTACCTCATATCTCGAGGCCGTGCCCACAACTCAATGTAACTTCACACAACTTGCCCTACGGCCCTTTTCGACTTAACTCGCAACAGCTCAAGCCTAACTCATGCAACTCTATGCCAACAACTTAACACTCGACGCTACATCTCGTGCCGAAGTACACCGCCTTCGTTATAGCCAAATCTTAGGCCCAGACATTGTGTCTTCTAACTGCATACACATTCAACTCAACTCAATCCAAAGGCACACACACGCGGATTGCCGCCCGTGCCGACACATCTATATGAATGGTCACTGGCATTGACTAGCCATTCTGGACATAGCCTGGCATTCGGGACCCTTGCACCGCCGGTTGCGATCCTCGATGCAAGTCCCCGACCTACCGGTTGCTTCATACCCAGCTCGGCTATACTTTGTTCTTCCTAGGCCGAGTCGGTGCCAATGGCCCAGGGCTGCCGCTCGAAGAACCATCGCCCTTGTCGACAAGTTGTCCATGACCACGCGCCTACGCTAACTTCTAGACTTAACGTAATGCATGGTCACATCATCATCATTTGGCTACTTTGCTTTACTCTTTTCATACTTCCTTTGCAGAGCCCAAACCAGGGTTGCCTCGGCGACTGAACCACAGTCCCGACATATTTCCTCTCGGAGACTAACCATCACTTAGACTTAACATTCTTTGAACTCAGGAAACGGCTACTGCATAGCCTTCCAACTTAACTTGAACATGACGTGTTTCCTTAAGTATTGACCGACCGTGGCTAACTTTCCACTGAACCAACCGGGGCTCGTGTCTCTAAACCGACTCGTGTTCTACGCAACGCTGTCGCCCAAGTCATACTTCATATGACGGGCCTTGGGGTCGTGGGACTTTTTATCTGGACAACCGCAGAATGAGCGGGACAGTACGTAGAATAACTTAGGTCGACCGGCATAACTTTGCCTAACTCACTCAAGCCTACAACATAACCCAAGGGACGAGCAAAGGCTATGCCAAGCCTTGCGGGACAGGACCGAGCATGCTTCAGCAAGTATTTTGTGCAGGCGACGCCTATGACTTAGGCTAACTCTCAGCTTTTGCACCGAAGACCAACTTTCCTTCTCCCAAGCCACGGGACGAAGGACCGAGTGTTATTTTCAAAGCACGCCGTGCACCAACTCTAAGCCGACCGTGGGACATTTTCCATGTTCTAACTCGATTCAAACCGTCGGGATTATTCCCTTAGCTATGTGGATGCGTAGCTTTTATTATCAAGCCTAACTTGTGCAAGTTGAAAACACGATTTATTATGTGAAGGCAAAGATGAGGAGAGTTCACCGAAACTACCCCACCTGAGCGATGTCTCCGAGCAAGCCGTTGCAAGGCTAAGGCCGAACGCCGTCGGCGTTTCGATTCCTCCGATTGACTTTGCGGGACGGGGCACTACATCATACACCACTCAGAACAAGTCTCGTCCTCGAGACTTTCCTGAAGGCAAGCTATCCTACCATTTCTATGGTCAAGACTTAATCGTACACATTTCGCCTACGCGTTCCTTCGATTCCGAGCCACGCTCGCACTATTATCAATCTTTCCATTAACACGATTTCAAGATCTCGACACACTCCCATCTTTCAAGCCTTGCTTGAACTCGTCGTATCACTTGGCTGGATCGTGCATGCATTCCAAGCGTCCCCAAAATACATGCATTCAGCCAAGCCGCATGATAGAAAATTTGTCATTCTCACTCGAGTCGCATCGTACACATACCCAGGCGTCCCTGAAATATATACATGTCAGCCGAATCTCGTGAACAGGGTTTCCTATATTCGTGATTCACGCTATCCATCCATGCCAATCCTCAAGATCAATCATTCCGATTGCTAACACTTGAAACAGGGCGTCTCGCCTAACCGCTAGGCTATTTCTTTTCGAGGCTAAGTCAATGTCAGGATTGGAATCATAGTTCCCAAACAATAATGCCAACACTGACCCCAATCCTAGGGTCAAACCAAAGTCGATCATACGGGGTCTTCTACCCAAGCTCGCGTCACTCAGATTTCTAAACATCAAGCACGATCACCTATTCGCATCAGCGCATTCGTTGCGCGTATTCGAATCCATTCAAATCACCAATTCTAACCAATTTATGTATTCGATCACGAGGTCATCTAGCTCGACAATACGTTGTGCCCCAATCTCACGCAAGTCCGATTATCCACGGTGGTTCATGAATCACCATGCAACGCTCCCGTGAAATAATCATTCTCATCGGAGCATAACTCTTGTTTGAGTTTAGACTCATTCATTCTCGATACGCGGATTGGACCTACTTAATCCTCAAGTTCAATCGACAAGCACACCAATTCAATCTCGAGTCCATCTTCGCGTCAAATCACAAGTCGAAGCACAAATTGTCGTACCGTGCAAGTTCGACCACTCCCGCTGTATGAATCACCATACGAGCGCTCACGCAGAGTGATCGTCCTAATCGGCGTGACGCATGTGCGAGGCTGGAGTAGCGCTCGCATAAGACAAGAACATCAATATTGCGGTTGTCGACGAAGCAAATCCAAATATTCCAATTTTCATCCAAGCCAAGTTCGATAGTTCGATCGTCATTCGTTCAACTTAGAAAATCCTCGACCCAAGTCTATCCTTTCCTCGACACATTTTAATATCCCGATTATAGCATCCATCAAAACAATGACATTTGCACGATCGTCATTTGCCGAGTCAGAGTACCCCCGAGTTGTCGCATATCGATCTTTGATACGCCTCAATACCATCGACGACATGCATAACCTGACGATCTTCCTTTGTAACCAATTTCGAGTCGTGCGACTAATGCTATTGTCCGAGTTGGATATTCCATAATTTTCTCGATATTAAGCTCGTTTCAAGATCGTTTGTTCAAAACTCAAGTCACATTTCATTTGCATCAATCTGATATCGCACGCGCGATCCTCTAAGTTTCCTCGATCAAGACAATTCATTTTCATCCATCATTCTGAATCGTTTTCTAACTCGCATTGCTGATTCACAAGTTATCTGAACGAGATGCTCGTTCGGGACATTCGAAGTCACGACCAACTAAGCGTGACACGTTCTAAGGCTTTGCGCGATCGCATCGCCTCGCCGACATACTCGTAATCCTTAATATTCACTCGAACAATTTCTAAGACAAACCATACATCACTCGGATTCGAGCCACTCGACTACTCGTCGACACTCATTCTTATTCTTCTTCGAACCTATCACATACACCACTCGGATTCAAGCCATACAATCTAGTCCTCAATCATATTCGCGTCATTCGCTAAGACATCCTTCAGATTTGTTCGACGAATCGCTAGCGTAGTCGCTCGCGTCGTATCGACGCACTAAGTCGTTCGGACTATTTCCTCGAAATCCAAATCAATCTTTTCGTGTACGCCTAAGCGTTAGTTCGATAGCGTTCCTATCGATAGACACTCTAAGTGTAGCTCCGTTCTCGACCGAGTGATACTAATATCGCTCGCGACTCGTTTGCACCAAAAGGTCGAGGTGCGCGACGCGAAACACAACTTAGCCAAAAGGCCGTGTGCAAAGCCATTCCTGTGCGAACTATATTCCGAGTTTGTATGCTCAATTGCTAGGGTCGATATTGGACTAATTAGCATGCACGCGACTTGCTAACATTAGCACCTATTTTCTATCGAGTCAAGTTTGCAACGTTCGGCACAAAGGCCCTATCGACACATTTGGCAACGGTCTACCGATGTGTTAGATTGAACGCTTGTACGAGCTTTCGAAAATATTTAGACTTATTGTATGGACATGCCGAGGGACATTTGAGAGAGAGCGCACCAACGATAACAACTTGCGGAAGCAACAGAGTTTTACGGAAACATCGAAGTTAAAGAATTCAATCGACGGTCCAAGGACGTAAAGCCGTGCTCTGATACCATTATGTCACGCCCCGCTCCCGTAGGAGCGATCGTCCTCGCTAAGGCGTGATGCCGCACGAACCTAGATTGCGCTCGTGCAAGGCAGTTTCATAACGGCCGATTACATCGGCGGCGACGGGGTCGTCGCACAGAAATCCCAAGCAGAAATATTGAAACATGCAGCGGAATTTAAAGAAGAACACATGAACACAAGTCATTCAAAAGAATCTCTTTATTGATATTGAATACAAGATTACATTTGTGGGCGCAAGGCCAAATTACAATGTCTCTCGTGCTCACATTTCTCTCATTTACAAGTCACTCTGCTCTCTCTCATCTCTCGATACAATACTTGAAACCAGCGGAAGCTTCGGAAGGCGATATCCATGCATTATGTCCTGTATAAGTCTTCAGATCACGCAGCTGTACGCTTCGACTCGCCAAGGAACTCCGTGCCTCGACGCATCCAAGCGAGCTCCACACCACGAGCTTCTACCTGTGACTGCACATAAAATACTGTGTGGGTGTCAGTACCACTGTACTGGTGGAGTGAGCTCCTCGCCCACCCATACAAAACCTACACGTTTCATTTACTTTGTGCAACATAACCCTTTTATGATTGTCTTTCTATTCTTGCCTTAGGATCAGTTTTAGGACCGGCGCCTTAGCACAACTTGTGTATCGGGACCATCCCGTGCTTGCAATGTTAACGTTAACTCATACTTTGTCTCTAGACCACTTCTCGCTGCCCACAACGTTAACCTATCAAGTCGTGTCCGCCTTACGGCCATAATCAGAGACGCAACTACACGAAGGACTCCATTTCCTTGCCTCTAGACCTTTCTCGTGCTTGCATTGTCGACGCACCGACTTATACTTAACTTTCGTGCCAAACTCTGGGACGTAACAACTCGGGCTAGCGTTAATTCGATTCGTGCTTCAATATCTCCGAGGCAGTGCCTCCTCGCTTAGTCTCGCCTACACTTGTCTTATGACAGCGTGGCCGTACCTCATATCTCGAGGCCGTGCCCACAACTCAATGTAACTTCACACAACTTGCCCTACGGCCCTTTTCGACTTAACTCGCAACAGCTCAAGCCTAACTCATGCAACTCTATGCCAACAACTTAACACTCGATGCCACATCTCGTGCCGAAGCACGCCGCCTTCGTTATAGCCAAATCATAGGCCCAGACATTGTGTCTTCTAACTGCATACACATTCAACTCAACTCAATCCAAAGGCACACACACGCGGATTGCCGCCCGTGCCGACACATCTATATGAATGGTCACTGGCATTGACTAGCCATTCTGGACATAGCCTGGCATTCGGGACCCTTGCACCGTCGGTTGCGATCCTCGATGCAAGTCCCCGACCTACCGGTTGCTTCATACCCAGCTCGGCTATACTTTGTTCTTCCTAGGTCGAGTCGGTGCCCATGGCCCAGGGCTGCCGCTCGAAGAACCATCGCCCTTGTCGACAAGTTGTCCATGACCACGCGCCTACGCTAACTTCTAGACTTAACGTAATGCATGGTCACATCATCATCATTTGGCTACTTTGCTTTACTCTTTTCATACTTCCTTTGCAGAGCCCAAACCAGGGTTGCCTCGGCGACTAAACTACAGTCTCGACATATTTCCTCTCGGCGACTAACCATCGCTTAGACTTAACATTCTTTGAACTCAGGGAACGGCTACTGCATAGCCTTCCAACTTAACTTGAACATGACGTGTTTCCTTAAGTATTGATCGACCGTGGCTAACTTTCCACTGAACCAACCGTTGCTCGTGCCTCTAAACCGACTCGTGTTCTACGCAACGCTGTCGCCCAAGTCATACTTCATATGACGGGCCTTGGGGTCGTGGGACTTTTTATCTTGACAACCGCAGAATGAGCGGGACAGTACATAGAATAACTTAGGTCGACCGGCATAACTTTGCCTAACTCACTCAAGCCTACAACATAACCCAAGGGACGAGCAAAGGCTATGCCAAGCCTTGCGGGACAGGACCGAGCATGCTTCAGCAAGCATTTTGTGCAGGTGACGCCTATGACTTAGGCTAACTCTCAGCTTTTGCACCGAAGACCAACTTTCCTTCTCCCAAGCCACGGGACGAAGGACCGAGTGTCATTTTCAAAGCACGTCGTGCACCAACTCTAAGCCGACCGTGGGACATTTTCCATGTTCTAACTCGATTCAAACCGTCGGGATTATTCCCTTAGCTATTTGGATGCGTAGCTTTTATTATCAAGCCTAACTTGTGCAAGTTGAAAACACGATTTATTATGTGAAGGCAAAGATGAGGAGAGTTCACCGAAACTACCCCACATGAGCGATGTCTCCGGGCAAGCCGTTGCAAGGCTAAGGCCGAACGCCGTCGGCGTTTCGATTCCTCCGATTGACTTTGCGGGACGGGGCACTACAGTACGTGGGCCCATTTGTTATTCTTGATCGGATAGGCGATGTTGCTTATCGTTTATCCCTTCCGTCTTCGTTACGAGAGGTGCATGACGTGTTTCATGTATCTCAATTACGTAGGTATGTACCGGACCCAAGCCATGTCCTCGATCATTCGGAGCTGGTTGTTGGTACCAACCTGTCTTACGAGGAACAGCATGTGTCCATTTTGGACCGAAGAGAGAAGATACTCAAGAACCGAACAATTAGTCTTGTCCGTGTTGCTTGGGGTCATCACTCATTGGGAGAGTCAACGTGGGAACGTGAGGATGATATCCGATCACGGTATCCACACCTGTTTGACTCACAAGGTATATCTCTTTCTGTATACCTTGATTGTCCTGATTCTTTATGCTTATCACATTATGGGTAGAACTACTTGATATCGTGGATTGATGAATTTACATATATAGTACTTGCTTTTGATATGGTAAAATGATTGCTTGCTCACTAGAATTGCTTGTATTAGTTTAGCTCCGATATTTCTACCTGCTTGGATTTAAAATTCCGAGGACGAAATTTTTCTAAGGTGGGTAGAGATGTCACTCCCCGTTCCCGGAATGCATATTTTTACATTCATGTACAACTCATGTATATTTATTTAGTATTTATCATGTATTATCCTGTATTTAAATTCCTTTAATTTCATGTTAATTAATTATCTGCTCTTTAATTTTCATGTTAATTATTCCCTGTATTTTATTTCTGCATTCTATTTTCTGCATTTTCTTCCTGCTTTTATTCTCTGCTTTGGTCTTATTGGGTTCGGCCATGGAGGGTTTTCGGGTTCATGGTGGACAAACCCGGCCCATAACTCCCACCTACCACCACCCTTCCAATTTAAGGCTTCCTTCTCCTTCTCTCTCCTCATTACTTCTCTTCACCATTCCTTCTTCTTCTTCCTCTCATCACTCTCTCCACCAACCACAGCAGGCAAGTGCAATCTTGCTTCTTGCTTGGAGAACCATTTTCATGGTCCATTTCTCTTCCTCTCATGATCCTGAGAGAGTTTAGTTCTTGGCATTTTTGATTTCTATGGGTTTTTTTTCTTTAGATCTAAGTTGTATTTCGGTTATTTATGGGTTTTGATCTCCCAACTTAGCGTATCTTCTGGCTGGGAACTACATTTTCTGGCTGGGACGAAGGCTGAGTCACGCACACGTTCTTACGTGTCTGCGTGTATTTTCAGTCACGCACACGTTCTTATGTGGCTGCGTGTATTTTCAGTCACGCAAACGTCTTTACATGTTAGCGTGTATTTTTAGTCACGCTCATGTTCTTACATGTTAGCGTGTATTTTTAGTCACGCTAACGTTCTCATGAGCGTGCGTGTATTTTTAGTCACGCTAACGTTCTCATGAGCGTGCATGTATTTTTAGTCACGCTAACGTTCTCATGAGCGTGCGTGTATTTTTAGTCACGCTAACGTTCTCATGAGCGTGCGTGTATTTTCAGTCACGCACACATCCATGAGCGCGTGTATTTTTAGTCACGCACGTTCCCATAAGTGCGTGTATTTTCAGTCACGCACACATCCATGAGTGCATGTATTTTCTGTCACGCACACATCCATGAGTGCGTGGATTTTTAGTCACGCACTCGTCCACGAGTGCGTGCTTGAATTTCTTATTATTTTCCACACTCACACTGTGCATGCCAACATGAACCATTTTTACGCTCACTTCGACTAGACTTGTTGGCGTGACTTGTTGGCCTTAGTATAACCTACTCAACTTGGCGTGACTTCTTGACCTGGGTGTTTTTGCGTGAATTTCTTGATAAATCATGATATGTTAAATTTGTTTAAATGGATTGTTATGTGGAATGCGTCTTGTGTCCTGATTGATCCATGGATACCCAGTAGGACTAGAACTTGACCTTGAGAGTTGTAGACTCGACCCATGTAATACTAAATGACTTTTATGCCTTGTCACCATTGATAATGATTGTGACATGGACTAAATATTGATCATGCGTTCCTAGTTGGAACTAAGAGACTGGCTAGTCGTCTTATTGAATTGAATGAATGAGACACGTTCATGTAATGAACTATTGTACTCGATTAGCCGATCCCGAATATTGGCATACAGGCACATGCAGGCTTCAAATTATTTATTTATTTATTTATTTATTTATCTTACAAAAACAGCATGTGTACTTTATGGTCAAGGCATGATTACCCTGTGGTCAGATTTGATTGTTGCATCACGCTATGTAAGACCTACAACCTAGCCGCACGGGTATCATTGTAGAGTTGCGCACATCGTACCCCGTACGAAAGTACTCATTGAATGACCATGATCTACGGCATGAAACTTCACTCAACGTAGAGACCATTAAGTCAAATAAAATAACGATGGCATGGAGAGAATGGATTCCCGAGTTCTTACATGGCAGCCCTCTTGGGACTATTAAGTTCCCGACAGGCCGGCTAGTTCCCACAGATACTGTAAATCTGTCACACGGGCAGGGAACGATATCTGCTTATATTATTGTACATGCTATATCGGCGGGCGTCCCGCTGTGACTCGTCTAACTACATGATTGACGCAATTGATTGACTGGATAGACTAGCCTTGCTCGCACATAGTAAGAACTGAGGAATCCCTATTTTGCATAATTTCAGGATAACTTGGGACTCACAATAGCAAGCCGTAAGAGTTGATTGGCCGTTCAAGATGATTTGTTTGTGTACTGTATCTACTCTGTTGCCTAACTGAGATGATCAGAATGTCAGGACATGACGGACCAACTTTTGTCCTTGTTTGGTTGGGAGGTTGGTTCGGAGTGTCGTGATGTTATGTGAATCCTAGTGGAAAACAGAGATCTATTATTATATTCTTTTACTTGCTGGTTTAATCCTTCATATCGTGCTCCCTTGTGGTACTTACTATTAGAGGTCTAACCTCTCTGGTTTTGCATGACCAGATTTAGAGCCGGTCCCCGAGGATCCAGCTTACTTCCACCTCCAAGATGGTCAATACTAGGGGAATGATCGCAGGAGGACTCGAGTGGGTTTCCTTACTTCATCGCTCGTTTTGTCATTTACTTTATACTTAGCCGTTTGGCACCGACATGTTAGTCGGATCGTCTTGTACTTACTTTTGCATAATTGTAATTAAGTCAGACTGCAGCTGATAACAATTGTGTATACATTGCTATACCATCTGGCTATTTTTGTAAAGCCAGATCTCCAGAACATTTTGACTGAGCGTTTGGGACGCCTTACTGCTTCATCTTACATGTTCTTTATTACTGTTTCTTATTTGAATGATTGAGACAATAGATGCGAAATGACCATAGTAAGACTTTCATGTAGTATGCACCCCCTCGTCTGGTTAGACAGCATTGATCGTATTATACGGTATTCATCTACCCGTAATACGTAGCTGGCTGAGTCATTCCCCCGCTCTCCAGTATTCTGGTTCTGGGGCGTGACAGGCGACCTACGTGCCCTTGTGCGGGACTTTCTCTAGCTTTCCGTCGTTCCGAGCACCTTCATACGCCGATCCGAGTCCGAGGCCTCCCCTCGGTTCTCCTTCATCAGCTTTCTGGTAGGTTCTATCATAAACTCATTCTATTTCCAAAATAGAAATTAGGCAGAAACCGTAATCCTGTCCGACCCAAAGTTGGCAGAATAAAACTCTGTCAACTTTCGGATAATTATTTTTCCAATTATATTAATTATTAGTTATGTTAATGTAATTAATTAATTATATGGTAATTAACGATTAATTAATTATTAAAATTGATAGTAATTATTGGGCCATCGTAATAAATAGTTGAATTATTTATAATTTAACTAAAATAAACGTTTCACATAAAATGGTTAAATTAGTAATTAATATTACTGTTGTCTTACTAGATTATAGTATTAAAATAATATTTAAATACTGTCCTTAGTAAATATTATAAAATAAATAAAAGGATTGCTAAATAAATGATTATCGTAATAATCATGGTATTATGGATTTAAAAGTATTTACTAAATACGTTACGATTATTTTACGTAAATAAAATGCTAATTATTTTCAAAAGTATTTCCATTACCTAAAAGGGTATTTTGAATATAAGTAAATCTAATTAAAATATTACTTCTATTTATTAAAGTAAAAAAATTGTTTATTATTTATTTTAGATAAAATATAGTAAATTCTCACGTTATTATAATGAATAGTTTTTATTAAAAAAATTGTTTTATCCACTATGTGCTAATTACGTGTATTACGTTAAAAGTATTAAAAGAGTATTTTTGGATAAATTATTTTCATATTCATAAATACATACTAATTTATCACGATCTTATTTTTAATTAAATTAATGATACTTCAATTTAAGGAAATAATAAGTTTTATTATTTTATTATTAAAAACGTATTTTTTTATTTTCTCACTTAGAGTTTCACTAAAATATTTTTATAATAAAGCAACTACCATATTATAATTATTAGTGAATTTAGAGTCTAGTTTATTATTGTATTATTAATAGGTTAATTAATTAGAATTGTAGCAAATCTTAGATTGGCAAATAAGATATATTTTACTAATGTAGGGTTTAGTTCCGGACATTAGCTTAGAGTATTTTTCTGTCGTCACCTACAGTACCAGAAAACCAAGACAAGTTTCATATTATTCAAATTCATGTTTCAGTTAATAATTAAATGCATTGTATTATTAGGATTATATACTGTATCGACACTTGACTCACGGGATCCCTCTCGGATCCAAATTGATTGCTTGATTGACTTATTGACTCCAGAATTGGGGAGTAGTGCTAGCGTCTGTGACCAAAATCCAGGTTATTATTGACTCAATGCTAGTATACATATTGACTCTACCAGCCGGTTACAGATTGCTACACACTCAAATCACTATTTAATAATTGTAAATTATATCATTGTTGCTCTTGAGATTTTTATTGTTTCTTTAATCCTCTATTATTATTTAAGAAAATATAATAATGCTTTAAAACTGTTTCTTGTATCTTTTAATTATTTATTAGAATGCTGGATTGGATATATGTTTCTTGCTCCTCTCCTGACAGGAGACCAACATTTTTAGGTGACTACGATGACGAGGGGGTGTCCTTTAGTACCTACTACGGATCCGAGTTCTGAGGAGAGAGCTGAACCCAATCAGGAATGTCAGGATTTCTAGTAGCACTTGAAGTTTAGTTTCTTTGTTTTTTTTTAAGTTGTAATGAAAGACTAGTTGTAATAGTTTGAATATTACCACATTTGTATGTTTATTTCTTAGATAGACATTAGTTCTGGACTTTGATATTTTAAATAAAAGTTTTTTTAAATTTTCATATTTTAAAATGTTGTGCTTGAGTTACTACTTATTGATACAGCTTACTGTCGTCTCACAACGATGCAGGCTGGACATGATCCGACTGGACCCAGAATTTTGGAATCGGATCGTGACAAAATATATGTGCAAATCACATGCACGATTGCTTGTATTTAGTAATGCCTATATCCAAAATGTCCCTTCAAAACAACGTTTCTTATGTTAATATTAATATTAATGTTAATATTAACATTAATATTAATATTAATATTAATATTAATTTTAATTTTAATTTTAATTTAATTTTGTCATGAATAATCACACCAATAGCATTATTATTTTTTTATCATAATTATCGATTGGAGTTTGCCAGTCAATAAGAGCAACTCAACCATCCCCTAACAAATATAAGGCTCCAAAGAAAAAATATTAGAAGGCAAAGTTCTCAAGAGTCAAGGCTTCTCGGTAGTACTTGAGATCAGCTTCGCGTCGACAGCTGCTGCTTCTGTAGTCGGTCTGTTGCCGAGCGGAGAGTGGAGGGGGACTGAAGGGAGAGGGGGGTGGTTTCGGCACGGGAAGGCATCCTACTTGATAGGGAGTCTGAATTTTTTAAGGAGAGGGTCGTCTCATAATAGTTACGGTTCCTTTCAAGCTACAGAGAGTCTGAATTTGTCAAACAAAAACATTGATAGGTTGAACACAAAGCAGAAGTAGTTTTACTAGAAGAAGAAAAAAAAAAAGTGTTCGTAACGCATATCAATTCTGTCATTTGTTCTCAATATGTGACAATACTCCAACCTTTTATATCTATAATTAAAGGAATTGGAGACATGTCCGAAGCTGAAATTATGTGATATAATTGATACAAAATAATGAGATCCGTTCACAACTCAAAACATAATACGGCACTGAAAAATACACCAAGACATTGCCCAAACAGGTGCAAAGTGTCTATATTTATATCATTATCGTTGCTCTGACGACAATTGGCCGAGGTATCGATTCATGTGGCACTTGCTTGTGTCATTAGCATTCCTCTATTTTCTTAACGCCATTTAGTCCACTTTCATTTAAGACTAAGCTTTAAAAATATAATTTTTGTGGAGTCTATTTTTGTTAACTCACCAAAAACTTACATACATGTTTATCATTTCATCTTAGAGTTATTACATTTCTGTATTAAACTATTGTAATTTTTATCTTTGAATAGAATGGAATGGAAAACATTAAAAAAAAATCACCATTAACAATCTTTTTAATAGAAAGGTGAACATCACACTAGTTTTAGTTGATTTGTGATCGTGAACGTGACCGTCGGTCGATGTAACGGCTGACCATTGCTTTCTAGTTCGGATGGGATCCAGAGATAACAGAAAACCAATGAATGACTGTCACGTCGGCCGACGATCACGTCCGCAGTTAGAGAACATGCATTGACTTGTATATTTAAAAGCAAAGTCAAAGTCTGTCATTTTCTTCTTCCTCCTCCCTCTCGACACAACACTTTCCACAATTCTCCATGGCGAGGACGAGGAGGAGGTACTGGTCGCACCTCCCACCCGAGCTGCTGGAAAGAATTGCGGGGGCGCTCGACGACGTCACGGACCGCGTCCGCTTCAGAGCTGTCTGCAAACCCTGGCGGTCCGCTTCCGCTTCGTCGACACCTGGAGCCCGGCGCCGTCCGGTCCTCCCGTGGCTCCTCCTCCCCCTTTCCGGCTCCGCCGGTCCGACCGACGACCTCCACAGCTTCTTCAGCCTCTCCGGCAACAGAACCTACACCCTCCCCCTGCCCGGAACCCGTACCAGAGCGGTCTACGAGTCCTCCCGCTGCTACGTCCTCGCGCAGAACCACTACGGCATGGAGAACACCGTCCACCTCCTCAACCCGACAGCCCGGACCCAGCTCTCCCTCCTCGCGTTCCCTCCGCTGTCGCCCGTGGCCCACTGCACAGTCCAGCACTGGAAGCTCGTCACCACCGGTTCCGGTTCGAGTGCCATAATGGTATCGGTATCGTTCGGTCTCGTCTGCTCCGAAAAGGAAGGAGGAGGAGGAGGAGGAGAGTGGAGGCGTGGAGGGAGATGTCATGGGTACCGATAGCGACACGACTCGAGTTGGCCTCCCACCGAGGGAACTACTTCATCTTGGACGGAGGCACGGGGAGGACGTCGGTCGTCGACCCCCGCTCTCTCGAGGAGGTCTCGGTCGTCCCGTCGGCACTCGGGGACAGGGACACCTCCCGTTGTCGCTACTATTTTGTAGAATCGTCCTCGCGGGAGGAGCTCTATCTGGTGGTCACGTCCCCGAGAGCCACAACTACTGAGAGGAGGAGAAGGTTCGAGGTGTTTCGACTGGACCGCAGCGGTGGCGGCGGCGACCGGAGGTGATGCGATGAAGCTCTGTCATGAAGTAGCTAAATGTCCAAGTGAAGCCACCAGCAGCAGAGTGAAGTTCCAAGCCAGCAGCACATGAAGAATGAAGAAGTTCAGGCTCTCAGGAAGAAGTTCAGGAAAGAAACCGTTGGCTCCAGGTCATCCTTTTAGGCTGAGTCAACACATCCACCTATTCATTCTGTAACTGTAAATAAGCTGATGTCAGCAAGTGAGTTAGTTGCTATAAATAGCATTGTAATAAACAAAATGAATGATTATTGAAAGTTGTAATAAAATCAGTTACTCTTTCTTCTTCTTCTTCCTCTTGTTGTTCTTGAAGTTCTTGCGGAACTACTTGGCCATGGCTAGCCAAGCTCGATCTCCTTCCATGGCTAGTGTCAATGTAAGAGAGGTCAACAATTTGGTATCAGAGCAAATTGAACCACACCGCGAGCTCGCAGACGAAGCAGAGCCAGCGGACACGGTCCGACACACGGAGCCCAGGAAAATTCTCAATTCCCTGGAGGGGAGAGGCAGATCCAGGCCATTGAAGGTACACTCCAAACCCTAAATGCAAAATTTGATAAGTTGATGGAAGAGATGATCAATTCAAGAAGAGGGTTTGAGTTTCCCCAAAATCCACTGAGTCTGATGGGAGTACCCCCTCTTTTTCCCCAATCCTTAGGGTTACCCCCTCCGTTATTTCCTGCTCATGTTCCTCAATTTGATCCAAATGTTGGTGGAAGCAATTTTTATGGGATTCCTGTGCATTCTCATGTCACCAACCACCCAATATCTGCTCCATTACCAACATTATTCTTTCATACTTCATTACCAACCATTCATACACTTGCAAACCCTGTGACACCAGCAGCTATTTTTGTAGTGCCCCGTCCCGCGAAATCAATCGGAGGAATCAAAACGTCGACGGCGTTCGGACTTGGCCTTACAACGGCGACTCGAAGACATCTCTCAGGTGAGGTAGTTTCGGTGAACTTGCCTCATCTCAGCCTTTACTTAATAATTCGTGTGTTTTTAACATGCACAAGTAGGCTTAATGATAAAAGAGACGAATCCACATAGCTAAAGGAAATTTTTCGGACGGATAGAAATTGAGTTTAGAAGATGGAAAACGTCCCACGGTCTGATTAGAGTTGTTGCTCAGCGTGCTTTGAAAATGACACTCGATCCTCCGTCCCGCGGCTTGGGAGAAGGAAAAATTGGTATTCGACACAAACGATGAGTTAGCCTAAGTCATAGGCGTCGCCCGCGTAAATGCTCGATAAAGCATGCACGTTTCTACTGCGCAAGGCTTGGCATAGCCTTGGCTCGTCCCTCGGGTTAAGTTGTAGGCTTGAGTAAGTTAGGCAAAGTTATGCCGGTCGACCTAAGTCATTCTAAGTGCCGTCTCGCTCGTTCTGCGGTTGTCAAGTCAAATAGTCCCACGATCTCACGGGCCGTCATATAACGTTTGACTCGGGTGATAGCGTCGTGTAAGACGTAATTCATTTAAAGGTACGAGCCACGGTTGGCACGATGTAAAGTTAGCCACGGTCCATGGCGCTTAAGGAACACATTTTGTTCAAGTTAAGTTGGAAGGCTATGTAGTAGTCGTTCCCTTGAGTTCAAAGAAGTTCGAGGCGGTCCCTCGGTTGGGAGTCTCGCGTTCCTATCCACGTTAAGTATTCGAGGCGGTCCCTCGGTTGGGAGTCTCGTATTCCTATCCACGTTAAGTATTCGAGGCGATCCCTCGGTTGGGAGTCTCGCGTTCCTATCCACGTTAAGAAGTTCGAGGCGGTCCCTCGGTTGGGAGTCTCGCGGTCCCGAGGCACGTTATGCCAAGTGTGATTCAGAGCACGAGTTGCTAAGTATAGTTCCGGTCGTACCAACAAGTGGCCATGCATTTATGTGAGTCTAGATGTCTCGTAGGTGTGTGGTCATTGGACACCTTATCGACAAGGATTTCTGCCTAGACTGGTTATACACCGGGGCACCGGCCCAGTTGTCCTAGGAGGTAGACGTTACAGCAGCGCATGCTTTTATTGCGTGGGTAGTCGGGGGCTTTCAACGAGGCTCGCTACCTGCGCTGAAGGACTTGTCGCCTACCCGAGCTATGTTCGCGATGGCTTGTTATGCCAGTGGCCTTTCATATAGATAATTGGCGTGCTAAGCGGCGAATCCGCATGCACGGTGTCGGTCATAACAGAGAAAGTGTAAGCACGGTATGCGTTTAATGGTGAAATGAGTGCTCGGTTGCACCCAAGGTATTATAAAACCTACGATTCGGCTATACGTAAAGACACGTGCTTCGGCACGAGATACGGCGTCGTGATTGAGTTCTCAACACCGTTTCCACAAGTTGGGTTATACGTTGCGAGTTAAGTCGAGAAGGGCCGTAGGGCAAGTTTGGTTCAGTCATGTTGAGTTTCTGGGCACGACCTCGAGATGTGAGGCATGGCCGCGTTGTCACAACACGAGTATAGGCAAGACTAAGCGAGGAGGCACTGCCTCGGTGATACTAAAGCACGAATCGAGTTTATTGCACGACCGAGTCGTTACGTCCCAGAGTATGGCACGAAAGGCAAGCACGAGGCGATAAGTTGATGTTATTGGAACGAGAAGGTCTAGCGGCAATGTACGAGTACGTTATTAGTGCAAGGCACGGTAGCGGTCTAGATGACATAAAATAGACCAAGGCGTCGGTCCTAAAATTGATCCAAAGGCAAGACTAGAAAGACAATCGTAAAGGGGCTTGTATTGCACAAAGTGAATAAAATGTGTTGGTTTTGAATGGGTGGGCGAGGAGCTCACTCCATCAGTACAGTTGAGTACTGACACCCACACAGTGTTTATGTGCAGGCACAGGTAGAAGCTCATGGTGCGGGGCTCGCTTGGATGCGTCGAGGCATGGAGTTCCTTGGCGATTCGAAGCGTGCGGCCGCATGAAGACAGACTTATACGGGACATAATGTTTGGACATCGTCTTTCGAAGCTTCCGCTGGATTCAAGTATTGTATCGAGAGATGAGAGAGAGCAGAGTGAATTGTAATGTGAGACGAGTGAATTTGAGTGATTGTAATCTCGGCCTTGCGTCCCCAATGTAATCGTTGTTTCGATATTAATAAAGAGCTTCTTTTGAATGACTTGTGTTTTGTTCTTAACTTCCGCTGCTAGTGTTCAATGTCTCTGTTTGGGACTTCTGTGCGACGACCCCCGTCGCAGCCGCTGTAATCGGCCGTTATGGAACCCGTCTTGCACGAGCGCAATCTAGGCTCGTGCGGCATCACGCCTTAGCGAGGACGATCGCTCCTACGGGAGCGGGACGTGACATAATGGTATCAGAGCACGGCTTTATGTCCTTGGACTATCGATTGAATTCTTTAACTCTGTTGTTCTGCAAACTCTGAATTGTGCTTCCGTAATGTGATATCGTTGGTGCGCTCTCTCTCAAACGTCCCTCGGCATGTCCATACAATAAGTCTAATATTTTTAAAAGCTCGTACAAGCATTCAATCGAACGCATCGATAGGTGATGGCCTTTGGGCCGAACGGCGCCGACCTTGAGTTGATAGAAAATGCGTACAAAAGTTAGCAAGTCGTGTGCGTGCCTAAGGAGTCCTACATTAGCAAATGAGCATGAAAACTTGGAGTATAGTCCATACGGGATGGTTATACGGCACAACTTAGTTCGCGTATCGCGCACCTCGACCTTTTGGTGCAAACGAGTCGCAACCAATATTAAGTACCGCTTGGTCGGGATCGGAGATACACTTGGAGTGTATATCAATAGGAACGTTATCAGACAAACGCTTAGGCGTACACGGAGGATTGTTCTAGATTTTGAGGAATAGTGCGAACGACTTACTGCGTCGATGCGACGTGAACGATTACACTAGGGATTCGTCGAACGAATCCGTAATATGTCTTAGCAAATAATACGAATGTGATTTGGACTAGATTGGATGACTCGAATCCCGAGTGGTGTATGGTCCGTCTTGGAAATCATTCGAGCGAATGATTGAGGATTGCACGAGTATGTCGTCAAGCGACGATATCGCAAACGAGATATCATCTGAACGATTCGTAAATGGTAATACGAGTTACGAAATGGCTGAATGAAGATTCTAAACGATAAAATAAATGGATGACTTGATTGAAGGAAATTGATACAGATTGTATACGAAAAGTTAGCACGACAGGTAGATAGCGTGCATGAAAAGTTGAAATTTGAAGTTACGCAAACGACTCTGAGGATTAAAATCGATGTTGCTCGATGGTTTGAGTTAGCAAGGAATGATGCGAATTAAAAAAATATGTTAGTCGATGACTTAAGATAGACGGATAAACGATACGTGAATTTGGGTTGAAGAAATTGATGTGGTGAACGATTCGAGAAGATTATCCAGTCGGACGATAGCATCATTCGCACGACTCAAAATTCATTGCAAAGGAAGATCGTCAGGTTACGCATATCGTCGATGGTATTGAGGCGTATCGAAGATCGATATTCGATAACTCGTGGGCACTCTAATTCGAGGAATGATGATCGTGCTAGTATTATTGTTCGGTTGGATGCTATGTAGCACCAAGTTTCCCAAATGAGGGTAATTTTAAAATTTTGTGTTTATAATTATTTTAATAATAATATTTAATTCATGATGTGATTTTTGGTGATTTTAAATCATTTTAAAATTATTTAAATCAATGACTTGTGGTTTTGACGTTTTGCTAGTGAAACCCTAGAGACTGTTTGACCTAGAGCCTAACCATGTGATTATGATATTTTAATGTTATTTTTGGCCTAAGGATATTTTTGCATTTGACCTCTTTGAATTATTTTGATATTATTTTATTATTTATGATATTGTTTTGGGGTTATTTGAGTCGGGTTCGAATTTCAACTCAATCCGACTTGAAACGTGGACCGGGGGTAGTTTGACTCTAGTGGGACCCACACACTAGTTAGGCATGGCCCACATGATATTAATTTTAGTCCAAATGATAGAAATATTTTAGTAAGAGGTTAGACTAATTATTATGGATAAGGTTAGTGTAATTAGAGACTTTAGAATGACTAATTTAGCCTCAACCAATTAGCCCTTTCCTAATACTCATAGAATAGGTTAGTGGGGGTATTTTGGACCTTACCATAATAGGACAAATAGCCCCATATGGCCAGCCACTTTGGGAGAGGATAGGCTCAAGTTCATTTCATTATTCTCATCCACACTCTCTCTCTTGTTCTTCCCCAAATTCCTAGAGAGCAATTCCTAGCAATTTCTCCACCAAATCATTCCATTTCACCACCAAATCTTCTTCTTTCCTTCTCCATTCTAGCCAAGGAGGAAGCTACCCAAGTTTGGGAGGATTCGGAGCTCGTTCGTGTCCTTTTGGAATCTCTACGTGACGGTGTCGCTCCGGGAAGGCTTTTCTTCGATTCAATCTACCGGGAGGTATAAATCCCTTCTCCTTTTCATTTCCTTATGCATATAGGTCTATTTTGAACCCATAGGAATGACCCCATAGTTGTATCTCCATTTGTGTCCATTTCGTGTTCATTTGGAGGTCATAGGAGTATCCTTTGTGTTGTGGTTGTGTCCATGTGGGAAAATCCCAAATTTGGACACACTATGTGTTGTTGTTATGTATGAATGAATTATTACATGTTTAATCTCATATTTTTGTATTGGAGATGTGTTCTATAGTGTCTCATATATACATATTAGTGTAGAGAGTGAGTTCTTGATATATTATGTTATATACTTGTGTTCTTTTGTCTCAAACTACCTAAATCCGTCATAATTTTTATCCACGTTTTTAATTTCAGTCCTAACTTAGAAATGTCATAACTTCTAGCTCAAAGCTCGATTTAATCTCCCGTTTTTTTTAAAAGAAGCGTATTGAAGTTAGCTTTCCAAAAACATGTATTAATAGGCCTAATTCTTTCTGTAACTTTTTGAAGAATTATTTGAGTGTCAGCTGTACGAAAGACAAATACGTTCTCGGTGTTTTCGCGATTCCGGGAGTTTCCGGAAACGAAAACGCGATCCGTTTAAAGTTTCGGAAAGCTAACACATAGATCTATAACATACTTTAATTCTAAATTTTAATTCATGCTGAGATGGTACAATATTGATTATTAGTAGGAGTTACTATTCGGCATATGCATTTTGTGCACCCTTGTGTGTAATATAATGTTCTATTTGATTTTAACCCATGTTAATGTATATACATTATGTAATTAAATAGAGAATACAAGCATGAGTAAATGGTTAAATAAATAATGTATGAGGTATAAGTATCCTATCTAATGTAAACATGTATAAGTATGGCTTGTAATGAATATGTAGGTTCCAAAGTATGTAATGTATGGTGCATATAGTGGTGCAAGAGAATAATGAATGATGAATGAATGCAAGCATGAATGTAATGTAATAATAGATGTAATGTATGCAATATACAAGTTAATGAGATGTAATATTCTATGTTAACACAAATCCTATATTACCTCATGTAGCCCCTTACACTATGTTGACACTATCACACTTGACACATTGTTCACTTACACTTTGACACTCTTTGATATGTATACACTATGTATGCCCATTTAACCGTCACTTGCCCCTTTGCCATGTTCACATACACACACATAGCCTCTTAAATAAGTATTTATGAATATAGTTAACTTAGCTATGTATGTATATTATATATATGTTAGCATATTGTGTTGTAATATATAAGTTTATATAACCATTTGAAATGCCATGATTATAGACCTAATGTTGAATACCAATATATGCATGTGTATATATGTGTAGACATATATAGCTTAAAGTAATAGATTACCTAGTGTATATCCAATATGAGTTCTTGCCTATTTGAGTATTGAATAATTGCATGCTATATAGAGTTGGGTGTATGTTGGCTTGTATAGCCTTGTATTGATGTGTGCTTGCTAGGATAATCTTGGTTAGGCCTAGTAAGACTTACTGGGTTAGGACATAACCTAGTTTGACCTAGTTTGACTAGTGCAGTTGACCAGAGTTGACCAAGGGTTGACTTTGGCCTAGTTTGACCTAGATTCATGTAGAATGTATTGTAGTGCTTTATATTACCCTTCTGGACATGTTGTGACTTGTGCTGTTCTAATTAGGAGCCAGACACCTTGTAACCTGTGTTGCTTTAAATAGGACTCTGTGGCTTCAGTTGGACCCCCTATACTTATCAGCTGTTCAGGTTATCAGACGAGTACATTCTCTGATAGTTCTATCATTTATTTGTCAATTACTGTATTTCAGTTCTAGTTAGTTGTATACGATTCTCTGTTACAACACGTGTGGATATTACTGGATTCATGTATACGACACATATTTATTTTCTGGCCTCTATTACTGGTATCATCATTTCCGGCTTCTATTACTGTAATCACCTGCTGGAATCATTTACTGGAATCATTTACTGGAATTATTTACTGGTATCATTATATTTTGGCTGGACTCATCTTGAATCATTGTGTCGGAATTCTGGATTCACTTGCTGGGAGGGGAAATACTAGAGTAAGACATGTAGACATACCCCATTACTGGAATCACCCCTACTGGAATCTACTGGAATGATAGCCATCTCTCGCCTGATCAGTGAGAGGTGTACCGGATTACCCACAGCCGTTTACATGTCGATCTCGGTATTTTAAAACACACTGCTAGAGTATAGGCTAGACTCACCCTGGAATCATTGATCACTATAACTGGAATCGTCCCTTACTGGATTCATCTTGTATTAGATTCATCTTGTACTGGACTTATATTGGAGTTACACTGGTCTATATTGTTGTCTGGACTTCATATCATATTATCCTGGTTCAACTAGTTCTATTTTTACAGACTTCATTGCTATGATTCTTCTCTTATTTAGTTATTTACTTTCCTTGCACCTTATCTGTCTTTCTTACCATCACCTGAATATAAACTACCATTTTCATTAATACAACTGCCTATAACTGCTTTATAGTTCTCTGTCATTTACTTGGGTTTTCTAGATGAGATGTGCTCGTTTCTGTCCTGACTGGACCTGTTGATAAATTTTACAGATAGCTTGGAGCTTGCCTGCTAGCCTAGAGGAGACACCTTAGAGGTTGTTTAGATAGTTATTTCATTTGTCTGGAGTTGTATTTACTTTGTGGATTACTGTATTTGAGTTTTGAGATGTATTTCTGGGTTTTTGTACCTTAGACACTTAGACTTCTATCTCCCGTATCTCTTTGGATTTTATGTTTTATCTAACCTTATCATGCTCTACCTTAAATGTGATTGAGACTGTATCTGCTTAGCATTATATTGTTAGATGATGTGACCTAGGACAGCGTTCTACCGCCGACACTGCGGCGTAGGCTGGGCATTGTTACGTTCTCGTACCCTAACAGTGGGTGCGGGTCGTGACATGCTATACTTAGGATCTTGATTGAGACGAATGTTGGGTGAAAGAAATATTGTTTTGATGGTTGCGTTGATAACCACAACGTCGACGGTCTTGTCTTGCGCGAGCGCAACTCTAGCCTCGCACATGCGTTGCGTCGAATTTGGGACGATCATTCCGCGTGAGAGCTGACATGGTGATTCATGTCGCGGGAATAATCGAACTCAGAAAAATCAGGACGCGACAACTTTGATTGTCCTGACTTGTTGGTTTGATGCGAAGTCAAATTCGAGGATGTTAGGACTTGCGATTGATGATTGAATAAACTTGAGGATTGAGTAGGTCCAATCCGTACATCAAGAATGAACTAGTCTAGACATGAACAAGAGTTACGTCCCGATGAGAATGATTGTCTCGCGGGAGCGTGCATGGTGATTCGTGCCCACCGGGGATAATCGAACTCGCGTGAGATCGGAGCGTGGCATACTGTTAAGTCAGACGACCTTGTGATCGATTACGTGAATTGGAATAGATGATTTCGGAAACGTGAAATATGAACAACGGTTTAGAGATGAATTGTGTCATAGCGTGCTTGATTTGAGAATGAATGATAGGCGAACTAATGTTGAACGTGTTCGAAGGGATAAACTATGCGAAACGGCTTGATGAACGAACAATTTTGATATGACGTAATGGTTGAAACGTGAGTTATCGTAGGATGGCTCTATCGAACGATTCGTACACCGTACGTCGAATATTGGGATGTGTGTAGGGAATCGAGGCTCGATGTTTAGAAATCGGAGTGATGCGTACTTGGGTAGAAAACCCCGTACCAACGATTTGGTTTGACCTTAGGATGGGGTCAGTGTTGATATCGTTGTTTGGGAACTATGATTCCAGTACTGACGAAAAGACATAGCCTAGCAGTTAGGCAGACGTTCGAGCGCGAAGCGATAGGAGTTACGGAGGCACCACTCGTGAGTCTCGGCTGACATGCACGTATATCAGGGATGCCTGAATATGTGCACGATCCGACTCGAGTGGTGATAGCGGATTCTCTATCACGAGGCTTGGCTAAAATATATGTATTTTGGGGACGCCTAGAATATGTGCACGATCCAACTAAGTGATACGTTGAATCAAGTGAGACTTGAGGAACAAAAAAGTGTCGAGGATTTTGAAATCGTGAGTTTCGAAGAAATATTGATGGTAATGCGATCATTGATTTGAAACGAGTTTGAATGTTGGTTGATCGATTGGTGTGCCTTACGACTAAGTTAGCGATAGCACGAACGTGGCTCGAAATCGAAGAAACGCGTAGGCGAAATGTGTACGATTAAGTCTTGGCCATAGAAATGGTAGGATGGTTTGCCTTCAGGAAGGTCTCGAGGATGAGACTTGTTCTGAGTGGTGTATGTTGTAGTGCCCCGTCCCGCGAAATCAATCGGAGGAATCAAAACGTCGACGGTGTTCGGACTTGGCCTTACAACGACGACTCGAAGACATCGCTCAGGTGGGGGTAGTTTCGGTGAACTTGCCTCATCTCAGCCTTCACTTAATAATTCGTGTGTTTTCAACTTGCACAAGTAGGCTTAGTGATAAAAGAGACGAATCCACATAGCTAAAGGGAATTTTTTCGACGGATCGAAATCGAGTTTAGAACATGGAAAATGTCCCACGGTCTGATTAGAGTTGTTGCTCAGCGTGCTTTGAAAATGACACTCGATCCTCCGTCCCGCGGCTTGGAAGAAGGAAAAGTTGGTATTCGACACAAACGATGAGTTAGCCTAAGTCATAGGCGTCGCCCGCGTAAATGGTCGATAAAGCATGCACGTTTCTACTGTGCAAGGCTTGGCATAGCCTTGGCTCGTCCCTCGGGTTAAGTTGTAGGCTTGAGTAAGTTAGACAAAGTTATGCCGGTCGACCTAAGTCATTCTAAGTGCCATCCCGCTCGTTCTGCGGTTGTCAAGTCAAATAGTCCCACGATCTCACGGGCCGTCATATAACGTTTGACTCGGGTGATAGCGTCGCGTAAGACGTAATTCAGTTAAAGGCACGAGCCACGGTTGGCACGATGTAAAGTTAGCCACGGTCCATGGCGCTTAAGGAACACGTTTTGTTCAAGTTAAGTTGGAAGGCTATGTAGTAGTCGTTCCCTCGAGTTTAAAGAAGTTCGAGGCGGTCCCTCGGTTGGGAGTCTCGTATTTCTATCCACGTTAAGTATTCGACGCGGTCCCTCGGTTGGGAGTCTCGCATTCCTATCCACGTTAAGTATTCGAGGCGGTCCCTCGGTTGGGAGTCTCACGTTCCTATCCACGTTAAGAAGTTCGAGGCGGTCCCTCGGTTAGGAGTCTCGCGGTCCCGAGGCACGTTATGCCAAGTGTGATTCAGAGCACGAGTTGCTAAGTATAGTTCCGGTCGTACCAACAAGTGGCCATGCATTTACGTGAGTCTAGATGTCTCGTAGGTGCGTGGTCATTGGACACCTTGTCGACAAGGATTTCTGCCTAGACTGGTTATACGCCGGGGCACCGGGCCCAGTCGTCCTAGGAGGTAGACATTATAGCAGCGCATGCTTTTATTGCGTGGGTAGTCGGGGGCTTTCAACGAGGCTCGCTACCTGCGCTGAAGGACCCGCCGCCTACCCGAGCTATGTCCGCGATGGCTTGTCATGCCAGTGGCCTTTCATATAGATAATTGGCGTGCTAAGCGACGAATCCGCATGCACGGTGTCGGTCATAACAGAGAAAGTGTAAGCACGGTATGCGTTGAATGGTGAAATGAGTGCTCGGTTGCACCCAAGGTATTATAAAGCCTACGATTCGGCTATACGTAAAGACACGTACTTCGGCACGAGATACGGCGTCGTGATTGAGTTCTCAACACAGTTTCCACAAGTTGGGTTATACGTTGCGAGTTAAGTCGAGAAGGGCCGTAGGACAAGTTTCACTACCAAAATTTATCGTTTTAGCGACGGCCACATCCGTCGCTAAACCGACGGTAATCACTATTAGCGACCGATAACCGATGGATTTTGGCCAAAAAAATCCGTCGACAATCAGCTCGTCGCTAATAACGGTCCGCCGCTAAGTTGTCGTCACATGACGGAATAGCGACGGATTGTCGACGTCACAATACGAAGCATTAGCGACGCATTTCCGACGGACTTTCGTCCATTTCAACTATTAAGTACTGAAATGTGTAGGCAATAGCGACGTAAAGTTCCATCGGTAACCCGTCGTAACAGCGTATCAGATCGTATCATGAAGTCGCTAATCCGTCGGTATTCGTCGATAGCTAACGACGGATTAGCGACGGTGTTCTGACGGACTATCCGTCGATCAGGTTCTGGAAATGCTTGGCATTTCCAGCACCATGGCGACGGAAGAGTAGTCGCTAATACGTCGCGACCGCGTCGCTACAGCGACGGGTTGCTGACTGATTATCCGTCGCCATGATTCTGAAAATGTTATGCATTTCCAGAACCATGTCGACGGATGATCCGTTGCTAAGCGGTCGCCATATAGAGCGACGGATTAGCGGCTGATTATCAGTCGCCCTGGAGACGGATTTCTGTCGCTATTCCGTCGAAGTTTATACCACCAGAACCTTGCCGACGGATAAACCGTCGATCACCCGTCGGCAACTGGGAATATCCGTCGCTAAACGGTCACTAGTCCGTCGCTAACTGAGTTTTTTGGGAAAAAATTACAGCACTTTCCCTGTTCACAAATATATGCATAAACCAAACCAATATATAATGCACACCAATTATCCAACAATCACACAGACCAAATATATAATGCACACCAATTATCCAAGAATCACATAGACCAAATATGCACATATGAATTTAATGCACACCAATTATCCAAGAATCACAGACCAAACCAAATTAATAGAAAATAAATATCAATTATCCTAAAGAGTAACATAATATCCGGTGCTATAAGCCGATTATAGCACAATTAGTTCAAAGCTCTCACAAATAATCCAAATTTTCTTAATACAACATTTTAAGAAGGAGGAGGTCGATTGTTCGTTCTCGTATTCGACCGACGAATATATTCCTCCGCAAGGTACGGAGGCAAGGCGTCGTAGACAGTGCTCGGAAGTCGGCAAAGCTGCTCTACGGACTTGAGATCCAGGAGTGCCGTCATAGCCGTAGGCGGTAGCACAGGGGCTTCAGGGTTGAAAGAAAGATGGCCCATGGAAGACGGACCGACACCTGCAGTCGACGGACCAGTAGAAGACGGACGAGCACCATCAGCAGAAGTACCGGCAGCAGCCGACGCAGGCGGAAAGTGCGTGGCAAATTGCTCCCGTAAGGACGACACCGCCTCGTGCAGCTGCGTACGCTGCGACCTAACATCATCGTCTGCCCGGGCCACGGGAGGAGGCGGTGTCGGTGGAAATCTCTGCATCGCCATATGCAATGGCCCTAGGGAGCCGACTCCGTACAGAACCCTTTCTTAAAGCCGCCGACGGTATCTACGAACAAGTCGTTCCGAGCGGCCAAAGAAGAGGGCATCCGGAAGGGCGTCGTTTCACCGACATCCTCGGTGTCAGTTAACTGAGCCCGACTAAGGGCCTCACGATACGCAGCCTATCAAATGAATGTGTTTATATTATAAGACTTACCTAAGTTGTAATCTAAATCCTATGTTTCACTAAGTTAAGTGTAAATCCTAAGTTTACCTAAGTTATAGTCCGAATACTTTTAGTTCTAACGTTAATCTCATAAACATAAGTACTTACATTAGTCTCCTTGGCCCTCTCGTCGACGAAGCTCCCGTCCTTCCGTCTTTTGTGCGTATGCTGGAACACGTCGTGCATGGTGACCGATTCTGGCGCCCTTCCCTCCTTCACCGCCCGTTGGGCCTGCATACGAAATTTCTGTAGAAACTAATTAACTGCTTTAATTAATAATACCTAATTCGATAGTGAAATAAATTTACGGTTGCTCACCAGATCTGCAAGTATCGCTGCGTGAGACCTTGATCCCCCCGTATGAAGGTCCGCGGCAGATCGGTTCACCTTCGCCTTCTCCGATTTCTCCTTGTACGCAGGGTTATCCATCATGCCTAAGAGGTCCTCATAATAATCCTGTCGGATCCAATTCGGCCTCGTATGCCCTATTTTTAGGTCATGAATCATATCCCGTATCTTCTTCGAGCATGCGCTTCTGTAGGTCCTGCGGATCCCCTCCTCGCGATGAGGGGGGGCCACCAGTACGTTCTCTAACACAGAAAATCAATTATCACGTAATTTACAAAATTGTTGATTAAAGAATCACATAGACTTAACCAAAAAAAATATAGATATATACCCTCAACTCGTCGAGCCAGACGTACTGCACGTTTGGGGGCACCGACGTAAAGTTGAGGTAGGGACCGTGGAAGTTAGCCCTGATAATTTCTCCATGGGCCCTGCCAACATTAAACGGAAAAAACCTACAAAGAAGAAACGACTGGATTATTAACTTGAATAAATGAAAGAAATTTAATAAATTAACTTAAATTTACTTACGAGGTCCCCGCGGGCCATAGCTCTCGTCGGAACTCGCCTCTCGGCCTCTCTGGTGCCGTCGGAGGATCCGCGGGTCCGCGTATGTACTCTCCAGTAACCGGATGGAACCGAGTATGGGGGTACTCTGGGGCCCACTATGCAGTAACTGGGGTATCCCCTGGTGGATCCGCTGCTGGTGGTTCCGATAGCGGATTGGATCCGCTAGCAGATCTGGACTGATGCCTCGATGAAGTGGTCGATCGAAGACGGGATGCGTCTGTGCCCGGGGTACTCTCCGGGTCGGGCTCGCTCGATGGGGTCACATCCCGGGAACTTTTAATGCGACCACGACCACCAGCACCAGTACGACCACGACCACGACCTGCACCACCACCACCACGACCACGGCCAGCCATCATGACCTGTAAATAGAACACATAAACATAATTAACAATATGAAAGTGTAAATGGATATAAAAAACTAAACTAAAATATACATACCACCAATAGGGAGACGAGTGCCGCCGCGACGAAAAAGACTAGGAGTGCCATCTGCAATAAGTAAATAATCGAATGAAAAAAACATGAATTCACGTAATTGCTTTTATGATGTAAAACTTAATTCACGTAATTGGAAGTGTTTTTACTATACAACAATATTTAACCTAATCATCGTCTTCGTTCTCATCCTCGGCCTCGTCTTCATCATCATCCTCCTCATCCTCATCCTCATCCTCATCCTTATCTTCATCGTCGATTTCAACTGTATCCTCATCCCCATCAAATTCTTCTTCTTCTTCTTCTTCTTCTTCTTCTTCTGCCTCAAAATTTGGGACAAGACGCCTCTTTCTCCCCTGGTTGACAGCTAAGTCTTGTGTATCAACCTCTTCCTCCCCTCTATTTTCCTCAACAATATCTTCAACATCCAATATATCTGAGTGTTGTCCCAAGTATTGGAACATTTCGATCTGGTCCTCTTGGTATGCTGGGTCTCCAACGTTGAATGTATTTCTAAATTTAATCTTGCATACTGCCCACTAGTCAAATCGATCTCTACGACGCCTTGGGTAGCTTTTATAGTAGACTTGAACAGCCTGATTTGCTATCGCAAATGTATCAGACCCTCTATACCTCCTGCGATGATTTATATCGACGAATCCAAATTGTTTATCGATTCTCCAACCGATATTTGGTGTCGATTCGAACAACTCATATTTGAACATCACAATATGCATATCATATGGGCCAGTATATTGTAAATCTACAATATCCTGAAGCACTTCATAATAGTCAAAGTCCGGCTCGTCGTCATAGACGGCACCTCTTATGCAAACACCGGAATCTTTGGTATTGATGCCGTCATTGATAAATTCGACATTTATAGCATTCTGAGTTGACTTAAACCTGAAGCCATTAATGACATAGCCTGGCCAAGTCTTTATTTGCTTCTTCGGTCCCAGTGCCAGATAACGAACACTCTCATGAGTGAGTGTTGTTTCAGGCAATAAAACCTGTAAACAAATATTTACAATTTAAATGTTTCAGATTATATATTAATAATCTCAATTATAATCACAGTTACTTAAGTATTTGCGAAACCATGACGAAAATGTACAATCAACCTCTCTTTGAAGTCCCTCATCGGTAATATCGGGTCTCCTTATTTTGATTTCATCTCTAAATACACTATTAGAGAAAATAAGAATATATAAGTGTAGTCACTTACTTCATCTAATTCGAGATTATAACGAGTGCAAGTGTACTGACTTACTTCTCCAAATCTCTTACTTCTTGTATGTCACAGTTTAACAAGACATATCGGTGAGCGGCATCATACTCGTCGTCTGTCAACCACCGTCTTTTACTAGCCCCAACAGGCTTCCCCCTTACATTGAATCTTCCTCCATCCTTAACATCCTCGTCATTCCTTTGAGGTCTATTTTGATTTGTTTTAACATGAGTATCAAAATAAATAGAGCAGAAGTTTGAAACCTATTCGATAAGATATGCTTCGCATATCGAAGCCTCTATATGAGCTTTATTGTCAACTTTCTTCTTTAGATGGTGTAGGTATCTAGAGAGACAAATTATCTTGAGAATTAAGAAAGAATTTTAAAATAAATGGAAATTCAGCTTAAATTATATCGATATTTATGTACCTTTCAAATGGGTACATCCATCGATAATGAACAGATGCACCGACACGGGCTTCGTATGCTAGATGAATCGGTAGATGTTCCATGCTGTCGAAGAAGCCAGGAGGAAATATTTTCTACAACTTGCAAATTGTTAAGATAATCTTCTCCTCAAGTTCAACCATGTGTTGCACAGTCAACTTAGTTGAACAAATATTCCTAAAAAATATTGATAGTTCGGCCAACGGAACCCATACAGCAGAAGGCAACAAATCTTTCAAAGCAATGGGCAGTAATCTTTCCATAAACACGTGGCAATCATGACTCTTCATTACCGTTAGCTTGCGTTCATTAAGGTCAACGCATCTAGACAAATTCGACACATAGCCGTCGGGAAATCTTAAAGTAGATACCCACTTGCAGATTATTAATCTATCTTCCTTGCTCAATATGTATTGTGCTATCGGCTTACTTAATTGTCCAGCAGCTCCCCTTTGTATCAAGTTCAGATAAGGACGCTTGTATA
Organism: Iris pallida; assembly: GCA_029216955.1. Classification (NCBI taxonomy): domain Eukaryota; kingdom Viridiplantae; phylum Streptophyta; class Magnoliopsida; order Asparagales; family Iridaceae; genus Iris; species Iris pallida. The sequence continues at coordinate 5,857,926 of JANAVB010011197.1, read as the reverse complement.
TCTCGGCAATGTTTTGTCTTGCTTTTGGATTGTCCTTCGTCTTTCCTTTAATGTCCATGACGGTATTGAAGACATTATCGAACACATTCTTTTCGATATGCATAACATCAAGATTATGCCTTATAAGATTATCTTTCCAATAAGGCAAGTCCCAGAAGATACTCCGTTTGGTCCAGTTATGGGTTTGTCCGAACCCATCGACACGATTGTTCGATGGATCTTCCATTACAGTGGGAAAATTCTTTACATCTTCCCAAATATCATATCCCGACAATCTGGCAGGCGGATGAGAAAATTTTTGTTTTCCAGCTCTGAATACGTCCTTGTTCTTTCTCCAAGGATGACTCGCGGGCAGAAATTGACGATGACAATCAAAGAAAGAAGTTTTTCCTCCATGATTAAGGCGAAACGCCTTACTATTTTGCATGCATATCGGACAAGACAGGGTGCCGTGAGTACTCCATCCCGACAGCATACCGTATGCGGGAAAATCATTGATTGTCCACATCAGTGAAGCTCTCATCTGAAAGTTCTGTTTCCTGGAAATATCATACGTCGCGACGCCGATCTCCCACAGCTGTTTTAGTTCATCCACCAACGGCTGTAAATATATATCGATATTCTTCGTCAGATTTTTGGGACCCGGTATGATAGCTGTCAAGAACATATAAGGAGTCTTCATACACATCCATGGTGGCAGATTGTAAGGGGTCAGAATGACCGGCCAGCAGGAGTATGGAGATCCCGACTGCCCGAAAGGGGCGAATCCATCAGAACATAGCCCCATGCGTACATTTCTGGGCTCTGCAGCAAAATCTGGATGGCGAAAATCGAAATATTTCCACGCCTCTCCATCCGAAGGATGTGACAATTCTCCATCATCCTTTGTGCGTTCTTCGTTGTGCCACGTCATGTGTTCTGCTGTATTCTGAGACATATACATCCTCTGCAAGCGCTTCGTGATCGACAAGTAATGCATATACTTGTAAGGACGTCGTTTTCTAGTTCACTTTCCTTTTTCCCTGACTTCCTTGTAACGATCTGCATTACAGAAGCGGCAACTTTCTACATCCTCGTTCTCCTTATAGTACAACATGCATCCGTTGCGACAACAATCTATCTTGTCGTACCCCAGTCCAAGTTGTCGGACCATCATCTTCGACTTGTAGAAGTTTTTTGGAAGCTCTTTTGATTCCTTTGGTAACACCTCCTTCATTAGTTGTGTAATCCGATCATAGCAAGTTTGTGGCAAGTTAAAATCGGACTTTATGTTCAACAACCGCATCGTCACTGACAGTACGGAATGTGGATCACAACCAGGATATAAAGAAGTTTCAGCATCCTGAAACATATCATAGAACTCCTTCGCCTCGGGATTAGGATCCTCCGGATCAAAATTAGGCCCTGCCGCGTCGTACACCATATTTCGTGCAAGGTTCTGCACGTCTCCATAATCAACGGAGCATTCGTCGTCATCGACGACAAAATCCGCTGCAGCATTATCATCAAAAGCATAAGTAGCAGCATTCGCAACCTGTCTTTCGGCATATAGTTCACCTTGCGATGACCACAGGCCGTAATCACGTACGAAACCCTTACGGGTCAAATGATCTCTTACACTCACCACTTCTTCGTAACGTTTATTGCGACAATTACGACATGGACACTTGATTTTGTTACCGTCCATAAACTGAGCTTTGCTCATGGCATACTTAAAAAACACTTCCATGCCTGCCCGAAAATCGTCACTCACACCTATTCTGCTCTCGTGTTGTCGTTTGTACATCTATGTACGATCAACGAAATAATGATCCATCACAGATTAGATGTAAAAATCTGTATAGTAAGACAAACTAAACAGAATTAGTATATAATCATGTAACTGGTGGATCCGCTAGTATTCTTGCTCGAGAAGAGAAAAATATAAATACAGTTGTTACTAATAGTTCGATATCGATAGTGCGATACCGATACCGATACCGATAGTTCGATACCGATAGTTCGATACCGATAGTGCGATACCGATACCGATAGTGCGATACCGATACCGATACCGATAGTTCGATACCGATAGCATGGTTTAAAGTATCGGCCGATACCGATCCGATACGGCCGATACCGATACGGTTTGGCATGTTCCGATCCGATACCGACCGATACCAAATATTGACCGATACCGACATGGGGGTCTTTGTTTCGGTCAATTCGGCAAAACCAATCGGTAAGGGTGACTACTATTTCATATAATTTCGAAACTACTAAGAAATAATGCTGAAATACTTAAAATTATGCCTAAATGTATAAAATATATGTTTTTAAATGTAAATAATTTATTAATAATTATTTGTTTTCCGATACCAAAGTCCGATACTCCGATACGATACCGCCGATACTACCGATATCGCCGATACCAATACTCATAGGAATAGTCCGAAACCGATTCCGATACCGATTATGAACCTTGACCAATAGTGCGATACCGATACCGATACCGATAGTGCGATACCGATACCAAACTGAGTCAATCTATCTATTTCTAAATTGCAAGAGTCCACTTCTACGATATAGGAGCTATATCCTAAATATCTAGTCTAAAATTAACTTGGTTAGGATACTAGAGTGTGCTTATTATCTAGCAAGCACTACCTTAGTCTAGTCACACTAGCATTAATTACCTATAATTCATACCATGTCTACAATCACACATTACACCCCAAGCCGTCCTGCATGCTAATTATAATAGGCACATATATATGTATATCACAGTTAGATGCATAGACTATGAACCCAAACACTGACTTATGCAGATAAAGAACTCGCACTGTCCTTGACACAGTGAACATATACACCATGAACCCAAACTCCATATTCACATTTACTAATCCAAACACCACCAAACTAATGGATAACACCCAATATGGATAACACATTATTTAGCCAATATATAAACTCAGATGAATTTGATAAGCAAAGCCCCCCGCCGCCCCCGACCAAAGCCAGCCGCCCCAAGCCCGCCGCCCCCGACCAAAGCCAGCCGCCCCAAGCCCGCCGCCCAGCCCCCGACCAAAGCCCGCCGCCCCAAGCCCGCCGCCCATCCCCCGACGCCCCTGCCCCAAGCCCGCCGCCCAGGCCCCGACGCCCCCGCACCAAGCCAGCCGCCCAGCCCCCGACGCCTCCGCCCCAAGCCCGTCGCCCAGGCCCCGACGCCCCCGCCCCAAGCCCGCCGCCCAGCCCCCGACGCCCCCGCCCCAAGCCCGCCGCCCAGGACCCGACGCCCCCGCCCCAAGCCAGCCGCCCAGCCCCCGACGCCCCTGCCCCAAGCCCGCCGTCCAGGCCCCGACACTCCCGCCCCAAGCCAGCCGCCCAGCCCCCGACTCCCCTGCCCCAAGCCAGCCGTCCAGCCCCCGACGCCCCCGCCCCAAGCCCGAATGTCCCCAAGCCCGCCGCCCCCGCTGCCCCTACGTCGATACCGCGACACAGAGAGGATTACCTTCGGGAGAGAGAGAGGAGAGGATGCCGTCGCCGTTCACCGAAGCCGCACGAGAGAGAGAGAGAGACAGAGAGAGAGAGAGAGGAGAGAGATTGAATTTGGGGGGAATGCCAAAAGTTCCCCCCGCCTTTTCATTTAAGTATGGAACGTAAATGTAGCGACGGAATAGCGACTGCTAATAATCCGTCGCCAGGTAGTCGCTATTATTGATTATCCGACTGAATATCCGTCGCTACGTAGTCGAAGATATGTCCCGCCAATTCTCTACACAATTCCCGCCAAATAATCGACTATGTCGCGACGACCGGACATCCGTCGCTATAACACCGACACTCTAGCGACGGATGTACGACCTTTTCTCTCCCTAAAATTAAAATAAAAATGGCAAAGGCTTGTAGTCGGTAATCAGTCACTGACCGGCCACGAAACCGTCGCTAATACCGACGAAATAATTCTGTCGCTAATAATTCGTCGCTAAATGAGCGTATTTTGGTAGTGTTTGGTTCAGTCATGTTGAGTTTCTGGGCACGACCTCGAGATGTGAGGCATGGCCGCGTTGTCACAATACGAGTATAGGCAAGACTAAGCGAGGAGGCACTGCCTCGGTGATACTAAAGCACGAATCGAGTTCATTGCACGACCGAGTCGTTACGTCCCAGAGTATGGCACGAAAGGCAAGCACGAGGCGATAAGTTGACGTTATTGGAACGATAAGGTCTAGCGGCAATGTACGAGTACGTTATTAGTGCAAGGCACGGTAGCGGTCTAGATGACATAAAATAGACCAAGGCGTCGGTCCTAAAATCGATCCTAAGGCAAGACTAGAAAGACAATCGTAAAGGGGCTTGTATTACACAAAGTGAATAAAATGTGTTGGTTTTGTATGGGTGGGCGAGGAACTCACTCCACCAGTACAGTTGAGTACTGACACCTACGCAGTGTTTATGTGCAGGCACAGGTAGAAGCTCATGGTGCGGGGCTCGCTTGGATGCGTCGAGGCATGGAGTTCCTTGGCGATTCGAAGCGTGCGGCCGCGTGAAGACAGACTTATACGGGACATAATGTATGGACATCGCCTTCCGAAGCTTCCGCTGGATTCAAGTATTGTATCGAGAGATGAGAGAGAGCAGAGTGAATTGTAATGTGAGACGAGTGAATTTGAGTGATTGTAATCTCGGCCTTGCGCCCCCAATGTAATCGTTGTTTCGATATCAATAAAGAGCTTCTTTTGAATGACTTGTGTTTTGTTCTTAACTTCCGCTGCTAGTGTTCAATGTCTCTGTTTGAGACTTCTGTGCAACGACCCCCGTCGCAGCCGCTGTAATCGGCCGTTATGGAACCCGCCTTGCACGAGCGCAATCTAGGCTCGTGCGGCATCACGTCTTAGCGAGGACGATCGCTCCTACGGGAGCGGGGCGTAACAGTTTTTATGGAAAATCAGGAGAAAAGAGTCCAAACTCATGTGGAAGGAACTGTGGCCACTGGGAATAGAGGATTGGCAAGAACTAACTTTGTCCCTGCACACAAGGATCTGAGGCTCAAATTGCCAGAATTTGATGGTAATCATGATGTGGAAGAATGGTCAATGAGGGCTAAATGCTATTTCAAGTACTATGATGTCCCAGAGGAAGATAGGCTGAGGGCTTGCTCTGTACAGCTCAAAGGGAAGGCAGTTTATTGGTTTGACTGGATTATGAAGGTCATAGAGGACCAGCTGACTTGGGAGGAGTTTTGCTTGACAATCAAGAGGCGATTTAGGCCCTCCCATCTCACAGATTACATGATTGATTTGAAGCACCTCAAACAGGACTCTACTGTCCAGGAATATGGTCTTAAGTTTCAAACAATGTCTCAAAAAGTACATGGAATCTCAGAAAAAGGTCTAATGAGTCAGTATATGGGGGGTTGAAGGAAGAAATTAGGTATGAAGTTCAGATTTCCAAACATGAAGATTTACCTACAGATATGGAGGTGGAAAAGCTATATGAAGCCAAACTAAATGCCTTGAAAAAGCCTTTCAAAGATTTCTCTTATGGGGGAAAGGCAGGTAATACATCAGGGGGAACTCTGCAAGCTTTTCCTGAGGCAGTTCAAAAAACTTCATGGCAACCAAATATTGGGGGAGTGCCATCAACTACCAAATGAGTGACAACTGCTACTGTTTCTCCCAATGAACTCCTGAGAAGAAAAAACATGGGTTTGTGTTTTCTATGTGAAAAAAAATGGAGCAGGGGCTACAGGTGCAAGGACAAGAAACTGTACATGTTAATAGCTGATAAAGATTCTAACAATCAAGAGTCTGCTGAACTTGAAGAGGAAGTACCAAAAGAAGAGGAAAAAGATTTTGCAATATCTCTGTAAGCTCTCTTAGGTACATTGCATCACTCCACCATGAGGTTAAGAGGAACCTTGAAAAATAAGCCTGTCATTATTTTAGTAGACTCTGGATCTATACATAGTTTTATAGATGCTAAATTTAGTGCAAGGCTAAACCTACAAATGAGTGATAATAAGACTTTTGAGGTCCTAGTGGTTAATGGAGAGAAGTTAACTAGCCAAGGACTGTACAAGGGGGTTGTTATAGAATGCCAAGGTAAGAAGATTACTGCTAACCTATTGCAATTACCTATTAGTGGGTGTCAGATAGTCTTGGAAGCAAACTGGTTGAGCACCCTTGGGGACATTGTCTGGAATTTCTAGGAATTGCCGATGAAGTTCAATGTTCAAGGGGAGACACAAGTGTTCAAAGGCATTAGAAGTGATAATAGCCAATTAGTAGAACCTGTAAACAAGGAGATGAGGTAAAATCCTCAAGTCTTCATTATCCAACTTTGTGCTCAGGATATGGTGACAGAAGGGGAAGGGGCTGTGGTGGAAGAACCAGGACTAACCTCCCTCTTGAAGCAGCATGAAGACTTATTTGAAGAACCAAAAAGTCTACCTCCCCAGAGAAACTATGACCATCAGATTCCACTCATGCCAGGAGCTCTCCCTGTGTGCAGTAGACCTTATAGACACCCTTATGTCCACAAAAATGAAATAAAGAAACAGGTGAAGGAAATGTTACACTCAGGAATCATTAGACCTAGTAACAGCTGCTACTCTTCACCAGTTATCCTAGTAAAGAAAGGGGATGGAACTGGAGGATGTGTATTGACTATAGGGCTTTGAATCAAACTACTGTCAAGGACAAGTTTCCAATCCCATTCATTGATGAATTATTTGATGAGTTGTATGGGGCCACAGTCTTTTCAAAACTGGATTTAAGGGCTGGGTATCATCAAGAAGAATGAGAGAAAGGGATGTTTACAAAACTGTCTTTAGGACACATGAAGGGCACTATAAATTTTTGGTAATGCCCTTTGGCCTTACCAATTCCCCTTCCACATTCCAAGCAATGATGAATGATGTGTTCAAACCTTACTTGAGGAAGTTTGTGCTTGTGTTTTTCGATGACATCTTAATATATAGCAAATGCCAAGAAGAATATGAACACTTACAGTTAGTCTTCCAAAAGTTGAGTCAGTACCAACTCAAGCTCAAGAAAAGTAAGTGTTCCTTCATTCAAAAGCAAGTGAAATACTTGGTTCACATTATATCCGACAAAGGAATTGAAGTAGATGATGACAAGGTTCAGGCAGTGGTAAAATGGCCAGAGCCCCACACAGTCAAAGAATTAAGAGGTTTTTTGGGACTAACAGGGTATTATAGGAGGTTTATTAAAGGCTATGGGGGCATAGCTAATCCTCTAACTTGTCTACTAAAAAAGGATTCATTTCAGTGGTCCAAGCAGGCACAAGAGTCTTTTGAAAACCTGAAGAAGGCACTAATCCAACCTCCAGTCCTAAGAATGCCAGATTTTTAGAAGGAGTTTGTGTTGGAGTGTGATGCATGTGGGAAAGGAATTGGGGCAGTATTGATGCAAGAGGGGAGACATATAGCTTACCTAAGCCAAGGGTTAAAGGGGAGGTCAAAACTCATGTCAACCTATGAGAAGGAAATGCTTGCTATACTACTATCAGTTAAAAAATGGAGTCAGTATCTATGGGGCAGAGTCTTCCTCATCAGGACAGATCACAAGGCCTTAAAATATATGCTGGATCAAAGGGTACACACAGATGCACAGAATAAATGGCTGATAAAACTAAATGGCTACCATTACAAGGTGGAATATAAGAAGGGTAAGGAGAATGCTGCAACAGACAGCCTACCAAGGAGAGGGGGAATTCAAGTGGCAGCTATTACCATGATTAGTGCAGGTTGGCTTGAACAGTTTAAAAGTCAAATGGCTCAATCTATATACTACCAGACATTGTTAGGCAAGTGGGAAAGGGAAGAGTTAGCTCCAGTAAATACACTTGGATCCATGGTATACTCTACTACAAACACAGGGTTTGCTACAACCATGTTAAAGGAGCATCATGACATGTTGATAGGAGGACACTCAGGAGTTTTGAAGACTCTGCACATATTGAGGAGGGCCTACTACTGGAGGGGAATGAAAAGTGACGTAAGGAGATATGTACAGGCTTGTGAAGTGTGCCAAAGGAATAAAAGTGAGAACTTGTCACCAGCTGGGTTGCTACAACCCCTACCTATTCCTGAGAGGGTGTGGGAGGATATATCTATGGATTTTATAGAGGGCTTGCCCAGCAGCCATCACAAGTCTACTATATTGGTAGTAGTTTATAGAGGGCTTGTGAAGTGTGCCAAAGGAATAAAAGTGAGAACTTGTCACCAACTGGGTTGCTACAACCCCTACCTATTCCTGAAAGGGTGTGGGAGGATATATCTATAGATTTTATAGAGGGCTTGCCCAGCAGCCATCACAAGACTACTATATTGGTAGTAGTTGATAGACTGTCCAAGTATATTCACCTCTTTTCTCCGAGCCATCCTTTGAATGCATCTGATGTTGCTCAGGTATTTGTAGAAGGAGTTTCTAAGTTGCATGGCATGCCAAGGACTGTGGTGAGTGACAGAGACCCTCTCTTTACTAGCCAGGTCTGGAAAGAGTTCTTCAAACTGCAAGGCACCCAGTTGAAATATACCACTGCATACCACCCCCAATCTGATGGCCAAACCAAGGTAACTAACAGGTGTGCTGAAGCTTACTTGAGATGTTTTTGTAATCAGAAGCCCAAGGAGTGGAGTAGATTATTGTAATGTCCCAGTCCCAAAATATATGGGACAAGGTATACGAATACATGCCAGCAGCACTTCACTAATAGGCCAAGCTACACAACAAGTCCATTAGCAAAATACTTAAGCTGTAAATCATGATAACACCAAGAAATACAACACAGTCCACAGGTATATACATCTAATCACATCCACAGAGTCCATAAAGAGATCAAGAATAAATAAAGAAATGTCTCAAATATCCAGCAATAAAAGTAATGAAGTCTGTGCGGGTGAAACAACCCGAAATCACAAAAATAGAAAGAAAGTAAAATCAACTACAAGTTTGATGAAAAGAAAAAGAAATAATATAGCAAGACTAAATATGATTATAACATGATCACAAAAAATCCTCTGGCACTATCTCGTCCTCCTGTGCCGGTACGCCTCCGGTCTCAGCTCCTGAACCGTAAACCTCTGGGTAGTCTTCAGCTTCGTCTAAGCCTGGAAAATAGCCAGGTCCTCAGAGGACTAGCAAGGTGCATAATATACATGCCAAGGTACAGAAATAAAAATATGAACTAAGGCAATCTACTGTATCCGTCTATGTGCTATGCAAGTGAGATACTTTTCTAGAATACCAGACCCCTTCCAATAAGGCTCACTAGCACCTCACCAGGGTATTATCCCCAGTACCTGTGTCGTGGCACCAAGGACAATCAATTCTCGATAGTGATAATCCCTTACTCTACTACAGAGATAAAGGTCACTAAACAACGGGCCACACGACAATAGGTCTGATATTGTAGTCAAGTTCTCCCTAATCCCTATATCTATAATCTAGCAATGTCAAGTCTGTACAGTCATCTTGAAAGTAATAGCAATACTGATAAAGAAATCTAGAATGCAAACACGAGGTCAATACCACGAATAGTCATATAAATCTCGCATCATGAATGTGTCGGTTGTTGGCCCAATGATTGTATCATGTTTTTGAATATGGTTAATCTGTTAAGTTTAGCATTTCATTATCACTCATTTTCATACTATCGCTATAGCATTTCTACTTATACTTATACATGTGGTGATATGTGCCTATTGGTTTACTTATTAGTGATATGAGCTTATCTATCTTAAATTTAATCGGGTTGCCAAAATCAAAACTATGTTTTTGATTATGGTCATTCAATTAAGTTTAATCATTATGATATCACTATCATTTATGCTATCACCTTGGCACTTATACTTAAACTCGGCATTGTCCTAATGTGCATTAAACTTATCATACTTGCTACGATATGTATATTGCTTTGTTCGTCTAACCTGTACATGCAGAAAAGTAATAAGCAAGATTAATGTGGACATATGCAATGAAGAAATCATGGTAGGCCAAAGACGACGGATCCTACAAGATTTCTCTGAACCACCCGACGACATCTCCGGAGCCACGCACTCGGGGGTTCCGCTGACCGGTCAGCGGACGGGGGTCGAGGGGGCAGCGTCCCTCGTCGGGGGTTCGGGGGCGAAGCCCTCGAAAGGTATTTAGTTTTCACAAACTGGATATCTTTGGACAGCTATCGCCAAGGGAAAAAGCCAACATCTATCAAGGAAAGAAGCCAAGCCAAGCCATCATCATTTGAAGACTCTGCAGAAGCCTGCTCATACTACAGTATATTTGGAGTCTGTAATAAGTCTTAGGAATCATTGTAAACACAAGAAATAGATGACAAAATCGAAAGCTAGGGTAGAAAATAACCCAGGACAATCTTCGAAATCCTGGCGGATAATCCGACGGATCTCCACAGAAATTCGATGGAAGATCCGAATGGTCTCACAGAATACCTTCTGTGAGTTCGGATTATCCGACGGAAAACCGCAGAATTTCGGCGGATTTTTCGCCATATGATCGTTTGCATTCCAACGGTCGGATCTTACGAATGATTGATCCCAACGGCTCTATTTATAGTCGTTGGACTATACAGGCGGATGATCCGACGGATTTTTACGAAAATCCGGCGGATGATCCGTCAGCCTGAGAAAGTTGTATTATTGTACTTTTCTTTGCTTTGGTTATAAATAGCCTTGAACCCCTTCATTCCAGGTTGATGCTTTGATCCTAAAAATTTTTCTAAACCACCAAAGCCTATCCACAAACAACTCTACAAAGCTTTCATTTGCCATCCACAAATTGTGTTAGAGTTATTGAGTTGAAAAGTAAGATCTTCATCTTATTGTATAAGGAGATCAAAACCTATTGTAAAAGGTTGAAGTTGGAGAGTCTTCGTATCCAAACTCTCGGTTGAAGTTAGAGAGTCTTCGTATCCAAACTCTCGGTTGAAGTCGGAGAGGCCTTCGAATTAAAGCTCTCGTGTAAGAAGTTGGCGAGTTCTTCGGATCCAAACTCGTGTGTAACTATTTGCTCAAATAGTGGATTTAATCCGGAGAGAGTTCCGAGACTGGATTGCCTCTAGGGAGGATACCAAGATACATCGGGTGTCGGTATTGTTATTGCTTCTTCTCTTGCACTTATATTTTTAAATTGCCAATTAGGTTGTGCTAAGTGCTTCATTAGTTAGCTTGACCATATTCACCCCCTAGGATTCTCACATCGGTGTCCTGTGGGCAATTGTGTCAATGGACACATCAGTATGTACGTAATGCCTAATGTCAATACTCGATATCACTATCATGACATCGGCACCCGTCTATAAACGGACACTAAGTATCAATGTCCAACGTCATGCAATGCTAATAAAAAAATAACGAAAAAAATAGAAAAGAATAATCTGTAACGAAGGCAAGGCACGCTTGCATGTAGCTGCTGTCTGCGGGTAAGCCTGTCCAACTCCAGTGTCGTTGTCGATCCTTCCAAGCTCACCTATAATAATACATTATATTTAATATTCTATATCAACATACCATATATAAATTATATGAGTAACTACGCCTCCAAGTTGTCATAACATTGTTACGATACTGCATCTATTCTATAGGTACATATAGGTACCAAATTCTCTCGTAAATAATTTACAATTATAACAAAACAACATATTTAAATTCTGGAATTTATCTATAAATATTTATATATTGCTATAATTATATTTTCAATAGGGGAACACTTTCACAAAAGGTCCTATGTCAATACCACATATGTCTTCTTCAAATTCGACCCATTAATTTAGTCCCGAAACAATGAATAAATAAAATTAATAAATTATGTAAAATTCCAGAAATTAGTTAAAATAGTACTTATAATGATAAACCTTGCACAACATAAAGTTTAATATGGATTCATGGAGTTTTGACACTTTTTGACACAAGAAAAACAAAAATTTTCGGAGTTCAGTGACCCAAAAAAGTCATAAATTTTTAAAAATAGCAAACGGATGCGAAACCTAACTTTCAGATATGCGTCGGAAATATATCGATGTCTAGATTCTGAATAAAAATATTAGAAGGTTAGAAACTGACCTTAGATAGGCGAAAAGTGGCCCGCAACAGAATTCGTCAGTTCTGGATACCCTGTCGTAAAATCAACGCCACGGGCAAACCGCTTGGAACTAGGAGATCCGGCGATCAAAGGTTGGACTAGACACACAAAGGTAACTTTCAGATTTGGTTTGAGGAGAAAAAGATGATAAAAAGTGGGTGAAACATCGTCTATAATTCGACTAACCTGCTGTGACGTTTCAGACTTCAATTCGACGGAGTTTTGGCCCAAGTAGCGCATCGTGCACCTCTCTAACGGCCGCAAGGTTGCTCCTACAGTTGCTAGGGTGGAAGAGGATGTTGAGAGGGATGTCCAAGTGGTGGTGATTGGCGGAGAAATCGAGGAGAAATCATATTTTGTAGAAAGGGGGGTCGGCTAGGGTTTCGGGTTTGGAGTGGTGGCCGCTAGGTTTGGGGGGATTTGTGAAGTAGTGGGCGGTTATAAGAGAGAGGGATAGTTAGGATTTGATAGGTATATATATATTTAGTGCATGGGCTTTGATTTGATCTAATTTGGATAGGATTTGGTTCTCCAAATCATACTATTATTAATAGGTTTCCTATTTTTGTTAGATGTTTGACCAAGTCAAAGATATATGAGAATATCGCATATGGCTGCAATTAAATCTCTAAAATTCTCTTAAATATATGCATACTTGGTTTTGGTACTCCTAGTTAAGCTCTAACTAGTAGGGTTGACTAGGTTAGGGTCCGAGTAGCATTACTAGTCAAATTGGACCCAAAAAATTAATTTAATGAGTCTCATGTGCCATTTGTAAATAAGTAGCACATGGAAACTCGATTGGATGGTGCACCCTAGGCATATGAATTGTAGACTCAACATGGGTCAAAACCATATATTGGGTCATACGGTTTCGATCTATGTCGAATCCCAAAAGCAAATTGGAAGTTAGCTTAAAATTACGTTAATGGCTCAAATTGGCCTAAGTTGGCCCGAAATTGCGCAAAGTCAAAGGAATGTTGAAAAGCAAAATTGGATGGGACATGATATATCAAACTCAAGATGGACGAGTCTAGAATTCAAATATGGAACTGGATTTGAGAAAACAATATTTGTTGTGCTTCCAAAATCAAAGCTACAGTAAACTACTAACATAGTCATTATTGACTTTAATAAATTAAAATATCTATATAAAATAATTAAAAATAAGATCCAAAAATGATGGGGCTTACAATTATTACCATGGGCTGAGTTTTGGTTTAACACCAACTGGCATACTACCACCAAGATGACTCCTTTCGAGATCCTATATGGGAGGGCTCCTCCTAATATTCTCACTTACATACCTGATGGAGCTCAAGACAGGGAGTTGGCTCAAACTCTTGCTAGCATAGACAATGTACTGCAAATTCTGAAGGACAATTTGATCTTGGCACAGGATCGAATGAAAAAATTTGCTGATATGAACAGGACGGACATGAGCTTTGAAGTGGGGGACTGGGTTTACCTCAAATTGCAACCCTATAGACAAATTTCTGTGGCACACAGGAGGCCCCAGAAGCTTTCCCCTAAATATTATGGTCCCTACCAAATCCTCGAGAAGATTGGGGCAGTTGCGTATAGGCTCTCCTTGCCTCCTGAAGTACATATACACCCTATGTTTCATGTGTCCCAACTAAAAAGACATATCAGTCAAAGGCTGCAGGTGCAAATGGGGTTTCCTTCTCATATTGAAGAAGCCATATTGGAGCCTAACCAGGTGATAGAAAGAAGGATAGTTAAGAAAGGGAACAGAGCAGTGGTGGAGCTCTTAGTAGAATGGAAAGGAGGTGATGTCAGTACTTGGGTTTCTTATGAGGATTTTACCAAGGCCTATCCATACTTTGACCTTGAGGCAAGGTCAAATTGAGGGTGAGGTATTGATGAAGCTCTATCATGAAGTAGCTAAACGTCCAAGTGAAGCTACCGCAGCAGAGTGAAGTTCCAAGCCAGTAGCACATGAAGAATGAAGAAGTTCAGGCTCCCATGAAGAAGTCCAGGGAAAGAAACCGTTGGCTCCAGGTCATCCTTTTAGGCTGAGTCAGCGCATCCACCAATTCATTCTGTAACTGTAAATAAGCTGATGTCAGCAAGTGAGTTAGTTGCTATAAATAGCATTGTAATGAACAAATGAAGGATTATTGAAAGTTTCAATAAAATTAGTTACTCTTTCTTCTTCTTCTTCCTCTTGTTGTTCTTGAAGTTCTTGCGGGACGACTTGGCCATGGCTAGCCAAGCTCGATCTCCTTCCATGGCTAGTGTCAATGGAAGAGAGGTCAACATGATGGATCGAGGTGAGGAACATAGGGGAGGACATGATGTTCGTCAATTACCGAAACGCGGTGGCGCTGTCGGAGGGGCGACTGCATCTACTTCGTGGACTACAGAGCTAGCGTCACCTGCCCGAGCTTGTTTGACATGGGGAGCAGGGGAGTGGAAGAAGTCCCGTATTATTGGGATGACAGCAGGAGGAGATGGAAGCATCATGGTTGGATCATACCTACAATGTGAATGAAGTGCAGGTATTCTTCTCTTAATACCTTTTGTTGTTGTATGTTCTTTGCAAAGCTAGATACTCGACACTATCGCCCGATACGGACGATATGGATACGATTTGGTATGTTCCGGTCCGATATCGATTGGTAGATACAAACTAATACCGATTTTGAGTAAATAGGATCAATGTAATGATTCGTTGACAATATTATAGCATATCGATATGATTTTTATTGATAAATTGTAATCATTACCATTTGTCGAAATCGTATATCTATAAATTAATAACATTTCTCCATACTAATATTATTCTATTTAAAACTAAAAAAAGCCATATATATATATATATATATATATATATATATATATATATATATATATATATGAGGAGAGATCAGATGACTTAAACAAGATCTAACGGATGTCCACATCCCCTCACTTTTGCATCTCCATGCATCCTCTCTTTCACAACCATTGATCTGATCTTGTTTAAGTCATTTATCTTAACCGTTGATTTTTCAACGGTTAAGATTAGATAACTTAAGCAAGATCCAATAGATGTTATCATAGTGATGCATGGGATATATATATATATATATATATATATATATATATATATATATATATATATATATATATATATATATATATTTTTTTTTTTTTTTTTTTTTTTTTTTTTTTGAAGCAATGGGTACTTGTGGCGAACTCGCCTCCACTGAGGCTCGAACTCCTGACCACTTGGGCCACATGCATCTCTCTTAACCACTAGGCTAGAGGTCATTTGCCATATATATATATTACAAGTAAATCAATAAGCATGTACCCCAATTAGCAAGGAGACTATTATTTTATTCAATTTCTAAAACTATTAAGAAACATCACAGGAAATACTTAAAATTATGCTTAAATGTGTTAAAAATATAATAATTATTATTTGTTTCTTAATACAAAAAAATTTAATAATATGATCCGAAGCCGCCGATAGTGTCCATTCAGTCAATTTTCGATACTCACACGAAGGGTCGATATATGCATGGGCATGATGTATCAGACACCATGCCAGTGTACTACAACACAAAGATAATTATAGAATAAGGTCTGTCAATGCGATTCTGAGAAGAATCCAATATCCCTCAATTGATTTGGTAAACACACTTAAGGGATAGATTAAAGATATTGCAAAACTAGCCGAACAAGTTTTCAGTAAGGGAAAGCACACGGGAGAACTTACTCTGATGAATCACTTAACAAGAAACAATGGACTGTCCACCTTGTTCATAATGTTGGAAAAGTTCGAATTGTAATTAAATTATATTAAAACTTTAAATTTTTTACACAAATATTGGTTGTATTTTAAAATTGGGTCAAAAGTTAAATTAGTTGTTAAATTATCAAAATTAAACTTTAAAAAATATACATAGAATTATTGTTTTCAAAATATACACATGTTTAATCATAAAAATGTATTAAATAGATGGTATTTAATAAGTGCACAAGTCTTATTCGATTTGCGGCCGTAGATCGAAATCCAAATACAAAAGCGAATCGAAACCAAATAAATTTTTGTAGTATTTTCAAAACCTAAAATGCATTGATTTTTTTTTCCAAACCGAATCAAAAATCTTACCCGGTTTAGTTTGGTTCGGTCCGGATAATGCTCACCCCTAAACATCTTTTTGTAGTCTTACTGAAACAACTCATATGAAGGAAAGGATATTGGGTTAGATAAGAAAGACACAATGTTTTTGTTGTGTTGGGGTGGGGGGGATGCTGTTACATGATTGGCAAATCCTAGGGTTGATCATGTATGACTTAATTCTTGCTAATCTTCGTATTTTGTACGACTAGCCTCATGATCATCTGAATATGTAATATTTGGGGCGCCTGACTTTGTATGTCTGATGATCTAACATCTTGTAACATTTATTTGCTTGGTTGAGATTGAAACACTATGCTTGTTCTTGACCATAGTCTCCTGATGAATTTAACATTGTCGTTGATCTCATTATTACAAGTATAATGGGCAAAATGTGGACACAAGACTTTTTCTGAACATGTACAAATAGAGCACTATCAAAACTATATATATATATATATATATATATATATATATATATATATATATATATATATATATATATATATATATATATAGGCGTGCACGTCTAGAGTACGGAACATTACGGTTTAATTGAGCGGACTCCTATGTATGTTTCCTCCTGAGGTTTCAAATTACTATTTAAATGATAGATTAGAACATACATGTTATTTCTCTTTAAAAAAAACCTAAATCTCTATTTAAAGATAGATTATGTTTAAATTTGTTTCTAAAGATAGATTATTTTTAAAGATATATTTGTTTTTAGAAATAGTTTATTTTTAAAAGATATATTATTCTAAAAGATAGATTATTTAAAAACATAGATTATTTCTACCATTAATAAAATTAATATTAAATTAATATTAATATTAACAATAATATTAATATTAACGTTAAAATTTAATTTACTATTAACATTAATACTAAAATTAACATTAATACTAATATTAATATTAAAATTATTATTAACATTAACACAAAAATTAATATTAACATTAACAATAGTATTAACATTAACATTAATATTAATATTAACATAAAATTAATTTTATATTAACATTAATATTAACATTAACATTAATGTTAACTTTAATGTTAATTTTAATTTTAGTTTAAATTTAATTTTAGTTTTAACTTTAATTTACACTTAGTTTTAGTTTTAATTTTAAGGTTTTTAATGTTAATGTTAATATTAATTTGAATATTAATATTAATTTTACTTTTATTTTTGTTTTAATGTTCAGAAAATAATGTATCTTTAAAAAATAATCTATCTTTAAAAATATTTATCTTTTAAAATATAATATATTTATTAAAACTAATCTATCTTTAAAAACAAATCTCTCTCTAAGGAGAGATTTAGATATGTTTTTTGTCATTTATTGAATCTATACAAATTTAAAGCCTACGGTAAATTTATTATTTAAACAGTAATTTGGAACGTACGAAGGAAACCTACGGAGGAGTTCGTTAAATTAAACCGTAATGTTCCATAGTATAGACGTGCACACCTATTAGAGCAGAACTATATATATATATATATATATATATATATATATATATATATATATATATATATATATATATATATATATATATAGTTCTGCTCTAATAGGTGTGCACGTCTATACTATGGAACATTACGGTTTAATTTAACGAACTCCTCCGTAGGTTTCCTTAATGTTCCAAAGTATAGACGTGCACACCTATTAGAGCAGAACTATATATATATTTTATATATATATATATATATATATATATATATATATATATATATATATATATAATGGCGATCGCGTACGACTCCCAGGCGACGGCTAGGGTTTCGAACGGGCCACCCCCGCGACCGCCGGACACCCTGGCCGGCGGCGTCAGGGCGCCGGCCAAGAAGAGCGGCCTCCCCTCCGGCGCTTGGGGGGGAGGGGGGCGGGAGCACGAACGGGGGGGTCGGGCGGACCCCCCGCTGCCAGCGCACACCAAGGCTCCCCCCAGGCGGTTGGGGGGGCGGGAGAGCAGGGGGGGTCGGGTGGCCCCCCCGGGGTCGTCGACGACCCCCCCCAGGCGGAGGGGTGGCGGATTCTCTGAGAGGGGGGTTGGGCTCCCTTCACGCGGTGACCGGGGGGTAGATCTCGCTACGGGACGGCACCGTAGATCCGAACTTACAATTCGGATCAGGCTCAAGATCGCTAGGGAGCCAAACGGAGGGAGGTGGGTAGACGACGGTTACGCGTCGGCGCGTGACGAAGGCCGGGGGGAAGATGGGTGACGGACAGGGTCAGGATAGGGATCGCTTTCCTGATAGTCGTCTAAGCGGGTCCGGGTCTCGGTCATCTGGCCGGGGTCAGGGGATGTCTGCTGGAAGATCGGTAGGTTGGCGGCCTAAGGCAACTGCGACGGCAAAGGGAAAGAGCAAAGTAGTGGATCTGGATGTTCAGGGGTCGGGGCCTACCCGCCCGGTGATTGCCCCGAGGCCTCTTGGGACGACCCCCCGACCTGCTGGACGATCCTGGGCCGAGATATACCCACCTGTGGGGCCTAAAAACCCCACTTCGATGGAGTACGTTCCGCCGATTAAGGCTGAAAAGGGTTTCAGGGCTTCGTTACCGGCGAAGGAGATCCAGAAGCTGACAGCGTACTGGGAGAATACCCTAGTCATGTACGTCTTGGGCAATAAGCCTTTCTATGGGCAGATCAGGGGCTATGCAGCGCGTGTCTGGCAGCCTAAGGGGAGTATGGAGTTTTTTGCACGCGAGAATGGCTTCTATTATGTGAAGTTCGGACTGGCAGAGGATGTCGCTAGGATCCTCCAAGGGGGCCCCTGGACGTTTGACGCCCGACTGATCATTCTCAAGGAGTGGACTCCGGAACTGCGATGTGAGAGGGAAGTTCTGAATGCCATCCAGTATGGATTCGATTCCCTGAGTTCCCGGTCCGGTTTTGGAGTATACCTCTGTTGATGCGGCTGGCCAGTTTGGTGGGCACCCCGATTAAGGCAGATGAAGCTACTGCGTTCCGGACGCGGTTGATGTACGCGAGGATATTTGTGGAGATTCGGACAGGGAAGGAGCTCCCAAAGACGGTAGAATATGTGATTCCTTCTGGAGAGGTGCTTACCCAGAAGGTGGAGTATGAATGGGTTCCACCTACCTGTTCTCGATGTTCCTGCTTCGGGCATCTGGCCTGTGCCTGTTCGGAGGTTGAACTTCCGTCGGATCCTATTATCCCCCCTAGTGTGGTTCCAGAAGCCCCCTGTGCTATGGATGTCAGAGATGAGAGCGGAGAGGAGGTCTTGGAGGGGGAGGATACTCATCCTGTGAGTGATGGCGGTTTGAGCCTCGTTGTATCTACCCAGCTGGTTTCCATCGGGGGGCCACGTCCACTGGCCAGGGACTGAGTAGTATAGTTACTAGAGGTATGGCGGCGTCGGAGATTGAGGCACGAGGGGATGGCGGATCGTCTGGAGGGCAGGTTTACTGTAGGAAGAGGCGCGTTGTCGGCATGTTGAGGGATGGCCCCTCAATAGTGGTGGGTCAT
Organism: Iris pallida; assembly: GCA_029216955.1. Lineage (NCBI taxonomy): Eukaryota > Viridiplantae > Streptophyta > Magnoliopsida > Asparagales > Iridaceae > Iris > Iris pallida. The sequence goes on along the minus strand of JANAVB010011197.1, from coordinate 5,838,195 downwards.
ACTTCGGACAGAGAGGAGGCGGTGTGTGTTGACAATCCTGCCTGGGCGTTGGTTCTATCTCAGGTCGCTCCCCAACAGGAGGTTCCGTCTGGGATGGAGGAGGACTCTTTAGCGATGGGTGCGGCACTTCCCCAGGTACTGATACGGGAGTTTTCCAGGGGGGCCCCTCCTCTCATTAAGTAATGGCCATTATTGCCTGGAATGTGAGGGGGGCGTGTTCGCTAGGGAGGTGGAGAGAGATATGTGGGGTGCTCCACAGAGAGAAGTGTGATATTTATGTTATTTTAGAATCCAAGATCAAAGGGTAGAAGACCCTTACTCGGCGGACCCCTTCTCATTGGGCCCAGCTGCACAACCTGGCCCTTTGTGACATGGCCAGGATTTGGGTTCGCTGGAACTCGAATAGTTGGGATGGTGACTTAATCTTGATGACGGAGCAGTTGATTGCCATCTCTTTCGTGAACAAAGGTGGCTTCCGGTTCTTGCTGGGGGCGGTCTACGGCCACAATGACAGAAGGAGAAGGGAGTCACTATAGAGCGACATCTCTCGTATTTCTGCTGTTGCTGAGTCGTCGAGTCTTCCTCTGCTCTTGATCGGGGACTACAACGCTCTTATACATCATGGAAAGAAGCTGGGTGGTCGTCCGGTTCCCGATTCTATCATTTATGATTTTCAGATATGCCTACTGCTTGCGGGGCTTCGGGAACTGTCTCGCTCAGGCTTCATCTGGACTTGGCACAACAAAGCAACTCACAACAGGGTTGCTTGTCAGCTTGATCGAGCTCTGGGCAACGGGGAGTGGTTCTGTCGTGTCACGACCCACACCCTAGAGTAAGGGCACGAGAAGTGGGTACGTCCAGCCTACGTCGCAGTGTCGGCGGTAGAACGCTGTCCTAGGTCACAACATCTAACAATATAATGCTAATCAGTTTATACTCCCCGAATAGGGTGATATAGCAGAATATAAACTCAATCACAACTAAGGAAGAAGAAGTAACGATATGATAAAGAATCTCAAAATGAAGTACAGATAATCAGAAGAGTCTAAGTGTCTAAGATAACATCTCAGTAAACATCCCGAAAACAAAGTCTCAACTACAGAATATGATAGAATATATACATCTCAAAACAACAACTGAAAGTCAAAAACAATGCTGAAAAGAAAGATAAAGCCTAGCTGTCTAGCCTAGACTATGGGAGTAGTATCCTGTACTGCAACTGGGTCCTCCTGAGGAGCCAGGTCGCAGGTGTCGTCTAAGCCTGCTCCGTAATAGGTGGTATAAAGGGCCTCATCCTCATCCTCTGTAATATTTTCAACAAGTCTAGTCAGGACAGGAGCGAGCACAATACATCTCATGCAGTTCATATCATGTCAGGAAATATAAAGCAGGCAATAGAGTAAGATACATAAAATGCTGTAAAAAGATGTACATGAAAAAATGAGAGATATTTGATAACTGAAAATATATACATGATAAGTAAGAACTGTAAGTGACTAGTGCTTTAGAGTACGAGATGGCATGTAATTGGCTTAGGTTGTACATGATAAAACATGGATGTAACAGAGTGTACATGATGGGTAAATCACATGACCATTTATACTCACCCCTACCCACAATCAATACACAAGGATCTATTCAAGTTACGTTACGGACATGATGTTTTGGTTACACAGGAAAACACATGAGGAAACATGAACGTACATGAGAGCACATAAAAGTACATGAGCGTACATAAAAGAACATGAGAGAACATGAGTGTACATGAGTAACGCAAGAGCAAGGAATACATGATGTACATGAAACACATGTCATAAAGTATCCGATGCGCCTGCTAAGGGGGATAACATCACAAGAAGAGATCCATATAGTACCAATCAGTGATGATAACGTGACAGCATCAAGTAAAAGTAATCTAGAGCGAGAATATAATTCGTGACAAGTATGAAACGATCAGAGAATGTACTCGCCTGATATCCTGAGTGTCTGAAGAGAATATACTGTCCGAGATGAGAGGTGTCTGTCTCCTAATCAGAGCAACACAAGTCATGATGTATACAAGGGTTTAAAATTGAATTGTACAATGCATCTATATGATTTTCTAGGTCAATCTAGGTCAAGTCAACCTTGGTCAACTTCAGTCAACTATCTAGTCAATGCTAGGTCAACTTGGTCAACCTAGACTCAATCAAGTCTCACTAGGCCTAACCAAGCCTAGTCTAGGAATCACACACCAAACACAAACCATTATAGGCTATCCACATCTTACACTTATAGGCATATATTAGGCTACATACAATTCTTGCATACCTTCAACACATATATATATATATATATATATATATATATATATATATATATATATATATATGTATATATATATATATATGTATATATATATATATATATATACATATGGAGATAGAGAGATAAAGAGCTAGCATTGTGTAGAGGCTATATGGTTAGTGTGTGTGTGTACATGAAGGTGTATAGCAAGAATGGTTCAACACTAGCTAACTATTCATGGCATCTACTGTATATTCCTACACCTATATACATTCACATATAATGCATACATATATACATAGATATATAGAGAGAGGGCTAAGGGTATACATGTGTGTGTATGTGGTGAGAGGGGTTGATAGTGTAATGTCCAAGGTGCCACTATAGTAGGTTAATAGGCATGAATGTTCAGGAATTTAACAGATCAGTTATTCAAATTTAGGAATCAAATTTGATATACAACCTAAAATCTAAATATTAATTCAGTTAATGCACAACAATGATACATTCAACCAATCACAATTCAAAACCCAATTTCAATCTCTACCAAGCCTATAGTGTATCACCTATATACATTCATCAAAATTCAGGTTTTAAATGTAAAAGTGTGCGTTTGTGTGGATATAGGAATCAGGGTATCACTGATTTCAAATCTAGTTTCAATTTTTAGGTTTGTAATGAGAACCAAAACTCAGTTTTCTTTAGTGTATGTATTAGCAATGTGTGAGTGTGTTAGAGTGAGTGCAACAGTGAGTGACAGATGTAGAGGACTGTTAGGGTGTCCTGTGGTGTGTGTATGTGTATAACATTGTGTCTCAGTTTTCAAAATAATGTGTGTGTGAGAGGGTGTGTAGGAGTATATAGGCTAAAAGGTGAGTATGTGTATGTGTATTATTGTGACGGTGAACATGTGTATGAGGAGGGTGAATGTGTGTATGTTCAAGAAATAGGAGGGAAGGGGAAAACATTCATTCAACCCACAATCAGTGTAAAATTTACAGTTTAGTTCAGAAGGAAAAATCAGTGCATATTCAAACAGTCAAGAAACTGAACCCAGTTTCAGTTTCAACATTTCAAGCCCAAATCGAATTCAAATACTCTCCAAACAGCCCAAAAATTGAACCACAGTTATATTACACCTAGGAGAATAGTATTAGGGAATAAAAATAAACATAATCAGTAAAAAATAGGTTTAAATTAATGTTAAAGTTCAATATTGAAAATCTGGAAATACTCAGCCTGAAACTTAGTTCATGAATTTAGGTAATTAGGATTTAACACATAAAACCAAATCAAAACACGAATCTCTAGGTTGGTAACCCTAGCCTTAGGTGTCCTCTAGTGTCTAGGGTGCCTGAGTGTCCATCTTGACATGACACGACGTGTCAAACTCAATAAAACCCCAATCGGGTAAAACTGGACAGTGTGCAGGGCACTGTGTCGTGCACCAGTGCACGACCTTCGTGGACACACCACGAGACACGACACGTCTCGTGGTCATGCACACGTGTAGCCCACATATAGGGCTACACGATCGACACACTGTTACGTGTCATCATCGTGTCTACACGTGATACGACACGCGTATCAGTGTCAAAAAATCACGTGCACTGTGTCAGTGTGAACCCAGTACGGGCCCCATAACGTGTCCGACACAAAACGTGATGCTATAAAATTTTGGAGGAGTGTGCGCAGACACTGCCCCCGTGTCCATGCCAAATTTGGCGTGTCCTAGTGCTGTGTGCAAGGAGCTAAGGCCCCCGAGTGGCAGGACAGCGTGCACAGCCGACACGCGCGTGTGCACCCGCGTGTGCATATGTCGAATCTGACTCGACACGACACAAAGACACCCCCAGTCCAACAGAAATGCATAAGCAACCTCAAAAACTAATTTCCTATTCAAATAGATTTCGAAAATAACACAACTAGTTTCTTTGTGGCATTTTCACAAACACATTCCTAGGGACACTGATACGTGTCCAAATAGGACACGAAACTGATACAATCCGACACGAAACCAATGCTGACACTTAGGGGACTCCTAGGGTTCCCTAAATATGAAAACAAATCAAAATTTCATGGAGAAATGGAGGAGTTAACTATTGTTGAACTTTCAAGAAAACCCCCTATTCAATGGCTCTTCTCTTGATGTCCCAATCCACTCAAATCACATCAAACTGAAATGGAACATTAATGACAGCAAGAATAGGGGTATTAGAACCTATTGGAAGAGATTAGAATGAAAAAGGAAGAGGAATGGAGTTCTAGGGATTAATTGAAATAGGAAACAAACCTTGTTCTCTAACTTGAGCTTTCCTAAAAAGAGGCAACCCTAAAATTTAGGAGAGTATAAATAGGGTGATGTTCCCAATGATGATATGGTGGCTGGCCACTTAGTCTAGGGCTTAGGGTTTTGGAATTTGTCTTGGGCTTTGGGCCAAACTACAAGGCTTTGAGTTAAATGATTAACTAATTAAAGGCTCTAAATCATAAGCCATGACTTATGACTTTCTAAATCCTAATGCTAACTAGAGTCTAATGACCAACCCAAAGATTAGCTTAGGTTAGACTAGAGTCATATAACCTAACCAAGTCCATACTAACTAGGGTTAGCTTCTAGGTTGGTCTACAAGGGTCAAACTAGTCAAAGTCAACCTAGTCCAAACAATTCTAAAATAATTCTTAAAAATTCCCATAAATTCAAATAAATTCTAATAAATTTAAATGATCCTAAAAATGTCAAAAATACCCTAATCACATGGCTAGGCTCTAGGGTAGGCAGTCTCTACTGTTCACTAGCAAAATACCAAAAATCACAAGTCATGAATTTAAATAGTTTAAAAATAATTAAAAATCACTAAAAATCATAATATGAAATAAATATCATTATATAATAATTATAATTTCAAAATTTCAAAATTATCCTCTTCTGGAAAACTGGGTGTTACACGTCACTTCTCCAACTCTTCGGTGGAGGGTCTGGCAGCTGGGACGAGCGATCACTCCCCCATCAGGGTTGGCTTCTCTGCTCGATCTTTTGGGACGTCCCGTCCGTTCAGGTATAACAACAGTTGGTATCTCTCGGAGGGCTACCTAGAGGCTGTCGCAGAGGGGCTGTCTAGCGGTCAGGAGGGGACGGCTCAATTCTGATTGGTTCGTCGCCTCAAGGCCACGAAGAGAGCTCTCAGGAGTTGGGTGCAGGGGTTGCCCAAAACCACACTAGAAGATGCGGAGGCTGAGTTGAGATCTTTGTAGCAGGATTTGCAAGCTGACATACTGAATGGAGATCTGGCGGCTAGAGAGAAGGAGCTGATTGGAGATGTCAACATTCTGAGGCTGCAGAAGAAAATTAGCTCGGCTCAGCGAGCCAAATGTTCCTGGCTGAAGGATGGAGACCGGTGTTCCAAGTTCTTTTATGACGTTATCCGGACTAGACAGAATCAGAATCACATATCCCAGCTTCTTGATGCGGATGGCACTCTGGTGGGGACGCCGGCTGAGATACAGGGCGAGGCTGTCAGGTACTATTCTGATTTATATTTCCAGACTGACTACCTGTCCGTGTTCCCAGTGGTTGTTATGAAGCGGTTGGTGACTCCATTTGGAAATAGCATCCTACTTGCTCCTGTCACATTGGAGAAGGTGGAATCTATTGTCAAAGTGGCGGACCCCAATAAGGCTCCTGGTCCAGATGGCTTCAGTAGTGGGTTCTTCAAGCGCCATTGGGATATTCTGAAGCTTCAGGTCGTGGAGGTGGTCCAGGAGTTCTTCACTAAGGAAAAGATTTTGAAGGAGCTGAATCACACTTTTCTGACCTTTGTGCCTAAGAAGGAGGGCGCGACAGCATTGGCAGATTTCAGACCTATTGCATGCTGTAATTATCTTTATAAGATAATTACGCACCTTATGTGCCGACGGATGGAGGGAATCATGCAGGACTTGGTTTCTCCAAACCAGGCTGCGTTCATCAAGGGGAGGTCGATTGCAGAGCATAGCCTCCTGGCTCATGAGATGGTGAGGGGATTCAGCAGACCTGGTGGGGAGAAAGCTTGTGTTAAACTGGACCTGAGGAAGGCGTATGACATGGTCAATCGGGACTTCCTCTGTCATCTGATGTCTGCCATGGAATTCGCGGATCACTGGGTTGCGTTGATCAGGGAGTCCATCACGTCCCCTACTTTCTCAGTTCTCATCCAGGGCATTTCTTATGGGTACTTCCAGAGCAATCGTGGGCTTAGGCAAGGTGACCCATTGTCCCCTTACCTGTTCACGCTTGTGATAGAATACTTTACTTGTTTGATGGACCTGGCAGTGTACTGTGGACGGCTGGTGCCTCTATTTCGAAGGATGGACCCTCCAGTTACCCTCCTCATATATGCTGATGATCTACTGGTCTTCATCCAGCCTTCAACGACGGGGTTGCAGACGCTTGCGGGCATTATGGAAGATTTGAAGTCCTTCTCGGGCCTCCAGCTGAACAGGGATAAGAGTCGGGTCTACTTCAGTTCCCGGTGTTCCCAGAAGGAGGAGCGGGCTGATGTCCTGGGTATCGCGAGGAGTGATCTTCCGGTGCGGTATTTAGGAGTGCCCCTCACAGTCAATTATGCATGGGATCAGGACTGCCAGGGCCTGGTAGAGTATGTCTAGCGGAGAGTAGAAGGCTGGCAAGCCGCCGGTCTGTCTTTTGGCGGACGTATTGAGCTGATCAGATATGTGATCTCGACGATGGCCCATTTTTTGCTACAGTCCGTCCTCCTCCCGGTGGCCACCATTCGGCGAGTGGAGCGTCTATGTGCAGATTTCCTTTGGAGGGGGGGTATGCATGCGATCTCATGGGAGCAGCTCTGTCGTCCCAGGGGAGGGAGGTGTGGGGCTCAGGCCGTTGCTGGAGATCAGGGAGGCCTCTGCGCTCAAGTTGGCCTGGAGATTCATTAGCGCGGGGTCTCTCTGGGCCGACTGGATGCGCAGCAGATACATGAAGCAGGGCAATTTCTGGACATGTTCACCTGATAACAACCATTCTGTCACGTTCAAGACTGTCCTGAGACACAGGGGTGTGCTCAAGTCTGCTATCCGGAGGGTCATGAAGGATGGGTCGGGTACGGACCTCTGGCGGAACCCTTGGATAGATCGGCGTTCGTTGCTAGACATCAGGGGATCCCCGACTCACACGGAGGACAGGCGTGGTCTGACGTGTAGTCGGACCTTACGAGATGGAGAGTGGAAGCCGAAATCTTATCGGTGCACTGAGGAGCTGGGAGGGTTAATTATGTCTACAGTCATTGATCCGGCTTTACCTGCGGATCGGTGGATTTGGGAGCCGACTGGAGCATCTTCGGGCTCGGGGGAGTTCCAGTTCCGTAGTTGCTACAATCTTATCCGGTACACTTTCCCTCTGAGTTCTGATTACGAGTTCGTCTGGTGTAAGGGTCTGACCAGAAAAATACAGTTGTGTGTTTACAAGCTTCTTCTGGGTCGACTCTTGACGAGGGATCGCCTGAGTTCTTTTGGAGTGCCAGTGCCGGACCCCAAATGTGTGCTTTGCGGTTTGGAGCCTGAGTCTATTAAACATATCTTTTTCGAGTGCACTCTGGCATGGCAGATATGGTCAGAGCAGAGTCGGTTATTGGGAGTGTGCGCCTCTGGTAAATACATTGGGAACATCATTCCGGTGATTCGAGATAGCAGGAGTCGAGGTCAGGACTGGTTCCGTACAGCCAGAATTCGTCTGGCGGCTTCGGTTTGGCATGTTTGGTGGGAGCGAAATCGCCGGATCTTTGAGGGACTAGTCACACCTCCGGTTGGCATTCTCCATAACATTGAATTGATGTGAACGCTATGGAGAATGGATGAGTGCTGAGTGGGAGTCCCACTCAGATTGTATGTTGTATGATTATGACTTTCTTTTGGAATAAAATTTACCTTTTTCCATATATATATATATATATATATATATATATATATATATATGGAAGCGGATCAAAAGCTCCCCTTAGAAAACCCCCTAAAAATCCCCTCACTCTAATCCGTAATTTAATGCTAATATTAATATTAATGTTAATATTAACATTAAATACTAAAATTAACATTAACCTTAACATTAAAATTAATATTAACATTAACATTAACATTAACATTAATATTAACATTAACATTAACATTAATATTAAAAAAATAAAAAAAAAATTAATATTAACATTAACATTAATATTAACATTAATATTACGAATTAGAGTGAGGGGGGTTTTTAGGGGGTTTTCTAAGGGGGGCTTTTGATCCGCTCCCTATATATATATATATATATATATATATATATATATATATATATATATATATATATAGAGAGAGAGAGAGAGAGAGAGAGGGGGGGAAGCCCCGCCAAAGTCCTACACCGCCTGCACCATCGGATCGGGGGGCCCGCGCGTGCGTCTGCTCGATCCAATGGAGTTACGCCCTATACCGTAGCAATCAGTCGCTGACCACCGCCGCAATCACTGTGCACACAAGGAACCCGAGCCAAAAACTACCTCCTTGGAAGGCTCGTAGCTCATCCACCCTTTGATCAAATCTCGTTTCAATTTCTTAGGTATGTAATATAGTTAACCCCTATCGAAATTCTATTTGTTTAGTTTTATTCATGCAATTGATAGGTTTAATTTTGCTTAAAAATCTTTAAAAAAAAACATTTCTTTCGTTTTCTAAAAATTGGTTGATCGAGGATCGTTCCGACATACCGGACCACTCCAACTCGAACCGATTACACCGAAGAGACGTGTACGGTATATCCCAAAGTATGAAATTTGATAAAATTTTAATTGGTCGTGTATGCAACGAATTTAGCCCGTGTCCATAGAAAATTACCGTATCAAGGTTTTCGAAAAATTTGCAATTACTTGATGTACACTCATCGTGTCGTGACAAAAAAAATTTTGTTGGTTTCGCAACGTCTAAGTTGTCCAATGACCTAAGTTTTATCTGATTCTGAGACAGTCGACCGGATCGCCGTATCGTGGACCCCATGATCCGTTTCGACGAACGTTTTTATGTTCGGTTCATCGTAACGTACTGCTAAGATTGTATCATTATTTAGGACTTGTTTGACATATAAATGACTCATTTGTAGATCAGCCAAAATTAGCCTATGTTAACCTAAGCTTGGTACCCTACAGACTAGTTTACGGACCGCGCTTTGACCCGAGATTACAATATTTTGTCATGTGTCCAAATTGGACTTATGTGTTGTCTTTTTTAGTATCTCATCCATTCTAGAAGCATAGTGATGTTTATTTCAGCATCCAATGACATTTATGCATCTTTCATTTTTAGTGTTATCCTTAATTTGATGAGTTCGTAGCCGGAATGTCGTCTAAACTTTTTCCAAACCTCAGGCAAGTATTGTCACATCCCGATTCGTCGAATCGTTCATTCTCGCATCGATTTTAGCCGAATCGATCATTCTCGCTGGGACGTGATGTCGTACAAGTCAAAATTGTACAAGACAAAAACATGCATTTGATAATTCTTTTGAAACAACATGTTAAAATTAAACAATTAATCAAAAAGAGTTGAAGACGCAGTATAGGAAGAAAATAGCTTTTCATTGATAACTTACAACGGAGTGCAAGATCGTATTACATTACGTATGTCGTTGCAGCTACATTCATTGAAATAACAAAATGATCGACAAGTTGACATAAAATAATACTCGTCGTTCAACACATTTACACCCTTTTATACATTTGAAAACAAAAAACCTTCGATATGGATCGACTTCAAAATATTTCAAAAATATGAAGAGCTTCGAGTCGCCTCTCGATCTTCAGTTGCAGCTTAGAGTCGTGCACCCGCAGCGTGCTTGTCACATGGAAAGTTGGAGATTAGTACACTTGAAAATACATTAGTGAGTAGGACGAACCGACTCGCATAAACTAATATTGCTTATTAAAGGGAAACATGCATTTCGAAGTTGTCTTGCTATTTAGACTAAATGAATTGCAGTTCATATCAACAGCATAGTTTAAAGCAATAAAAATATATCATTTCTTACCATAATCATGCTCATCCCTATATCAAAACAGATATATACCACCTTTAGAAGACAATAGATGAACATGCAATCTATCTCATATGTCGTCATTGGTGATATTGACACCATGAAGGACAATTATGTAGCATTGCGATTGCGATGCGCCATGTTAGTCCCGGATGCAAGCCCAACTCGTGTGTTTGCCATAAAAAATCAAAGACAGGTATTGCTGAAGACTGAAATTGATTGCAAACTCGCTTGTACAAAGGAAAGCCTAGAAAGAAATCCTAGGAAACAATCTAAGTACAATTGTTTAGTTTTGATTCTGGGAGGTGATGGTGGAGGCTCGGGAAAGTGTTATCAACTATATCTTACTCCGTGGACTGTCTGATGCAGTCTCTAGCTCGTAAAGAAATTACTTTTCTCTTGAAGGTTGCCAGCCTTGTGCAGGGGTGTGGCACCCTGCTATTTATAATAGGATGTATGTTGAGCCGCATAGACGGCTTGCGGCCACGTAGCTGATTAGCACGCGAAGACCCGCTCTTTGGCTGCCATCTGTCTATTTATTAGAATTTTGTTGCAGCAAATCTGGGTAGTTAAGGACTTGGTCAGAATGCCACGTGTCCCGTTGCGTATAGTTTTCTCAGTCTTCGATCAGGTGGGATCGCATGAGACTCATGCGGCTTGGATCATAGTTTACTCTTGGCTGTATGAAGTTTGGAAACTTTGGGACCGCATAAGTCTGAGCCGCATGAGGTTCATGCGACTTATATGACACTCTTTTGGCCGCATGGAGGCGTACGAACCCTGCTTTTGGGCGACGTCTCACGTCTTATCTTTCTTGTCGAAGTGTCAGAACTGTCATGCTTTGCCAGGACTTGTCAGCTTTGTCAGTCGAACTGCTCCTCTTGGCCGCATATCTTCCTTATACAGCTATTTGTCGACGGGCCGCATATGTCATTGAACAGTCATACGACTTTTCTTCATGCGGACCTGCTTGGCCCAAAGTACCTATGCGGCAATTTGTAATCCGTATGAACCCCATATTTTTCATGCTTCTACAAGACCCCCTTCAAAGTTTTTAAATTACAAATTTGGAATACTTTGAATAAGAAGCATAAAAATATATCAAGCCGTAGGGAGTCTTCAATTCGCAGGAAACTTTTTGAACTGCAGAGAGATCTTGAGTCGCAGGAAAATCCTGAATCGCAGAACAAATCTTGAGTCGCAGGGACGCTTCGGGCTGCAGAGAGTCTGCCAGCTGTTACTGCTGTATTTAATTTTCCTGATTCGGTTGTGGGTCTGTTTTCGAGATGAAGCCGACGGTTACTGGGGATAAAGTCCCCAAACGTCGACTTTATCTTTAATGATCTCGAAAACCGAAGGGATGCTCGACGGTTATTAGGGATAAATTCTCCAAATGTCGTCCCTATCCTTTATGATCTCGAGAATCGAAGAGTCTCTTTCAGCAACTCTATAAATAGGAGTCATTCAGAGAGAGAGATCTTCCTCATTCACCTTCTCCTCCTTCGACTTCATCATACTTTCTGCTATGGCTCTAAAAGCTTCTAAGTCGACTGGTGCGGCGGCCAAAGGGAAGAGACTTGCTTCTCCGTCGAGAGCGGCAGACGCTCCTTCCATTCGTTCCGACGTGCAACCTCCTCTCAAGAGTAAGGACGGTGAGCAGGCGATGACTGAAAATTTAAATGGCCATAGCACATATTTTCATGCGAGCCTGTCATATACTGCCTCTGCTATAAGCCTGGTCGATGTGTGCCCTTATCTCATCTGGACCACATGTGTTCTGTATGATAAGGCCGCATGGACTGAGCTGCATAACCGCTGTTTATTCGAACTTGAACCGCTTGAGTGCCTCAAGATGGATCTGTATGAATATTTCATGACTAAGCCGTATAGGTGCCGCATGGGCACTTTATGATTGGGCCGCATGAATACTATATGGCTGGGCCGCATGATTGTCTCGTGGCTGATCCGTACGAGTATTGGGCCGCATAAGTTTTACATGACTGAGCCGCATGATAATGACTGAGCCGTATAAATGCTGCATGAGTACTTCATGAAGCCGACCTCATGATTTTGGGGTTGTATGAGTTCTATTTTGGCTGGGCCGCATAACTGGCTAGGCCGCATAACAGAGTTCTTTGCTTTCTTGGTGCTAAATCCCCTTTTCCCCTATTTTTGTAGGGATCTGGCTAGCAAACTTCTTCAGGACCAGTGTCGACGATGGAGTAAAAATACAACATTTTGACGCCTACATCAGACAGCTCAAAACTCATCATGCTTCGGAAGAGTTTTTCCCACGCCTTTTTGGCATACACATCAAACAACTCAGGACTCTTCATGCTTCGAAAGAGTTTTTCCCAGGTGGTAGGAAGAGCCTTTATACCTCGGAGAGTTGGACGGTGGTCAGGCGTTGTTATGAACGTCCTGCCTTCACGGCTCTCCAAGTATGCGAAACCACCATCAGGGACCATGTTTTGAAGGTATGGTCCTTCAGGAGAGCGGGGCTAAGGCATCCGCAATACGGAGGGGAGGATAGCATGCTATATTTGCCCTCCTTGGAGATTCAACAGCTTTGTTTGTTTCTCAGCAGTAAAATATGACTTCCTTAGAGGGCCATGAAACTGCTTGAAGACGAAGTGTTGTCAAACCAAACTATGTATTGCCAGATTTTTCTTTGTTTTCTGCTGTCGATGTAGTCCTATGAATGTAACTTATCTTGAACGAGCGGAGTATGTACACTCCATTTTATTTGTGGTATTTTGTGGTGCTTGTACTAGAGGGCCTAATACAGCATTTGTATTTAATAAAGGACATCCCACTGGGGGATTTTTTGTGGACCTATTGTCCTTTTGTGCGTCTGAAAATGCGAGCAAATAGATTTGAATGATATTTTGTGGACCTACTACTCTTTGGTACACCGATGGTGCGAGTAATAGATTGTGATAACTTTTATGGACTTATTACCCTTTTTGTGTACTGGCGATGCGAGTACGGATAATAAGTGGAGAGGAAACCAACATATTTACTCAGAGGTAATGAGGACGTGGTAAATATAGGTCAAAACAGAGCCTTCCTACTCAGAGGTAATGAGGACATGGCAGGAGTAGGCATAATAGTGGTATACAGAACAACTCAGAGGTGCTATTAACATGGAAGTTCTATGCATTGGGTGATTTGTTTGTAATGGATAGGAAAACAACTCAGAGGTAACATGGACGTGGTTGTTTTTCCTGTTGGAAAATTTGGTGGACCTATTACCCCTTTTGTACACTGACAGTGCGAGTAATAGATTAGGAAAAAAATTTATATACCTATTACCCTTCTGCGCACTGGCGGTGAGGGTAATAGATTTTGAGACAAACTCTTGGTGGAGAGAAGCTATGACCAGAAAGTTCATAGGTATGACCAAGGGATGAGGAATGAATTCATTCGGAGTAGTCAAAGAGTAAGTTCAGTGGCACCTGAGGGTAAATAACTCAACAATCTGGGAGATTTAAAGTCAGAGTGTAAGTTCAGCGATACCATGGGGTATATAACTCACAATCTGAGAGATAGTTGGAAGGTGTCGTTTAGACATAGTATTTCTTGAGGAACTTGCCGTTGATGGGCATCATGAGCAGGTCTCTATTTTGTTTTGCGAGACGGTATGCGCCGTTGGAGAACACGGTCTCGATTATGAACGGCCCCTCCCATTTAGGCTAGAATTTGTCGGGGGTCTTGTGAGTCATGACCATTGGTCTGCTGTCACGCCCTAGAACCAGAATACTGGAGAGCGGGGGCAGACATAGCCAGCTACGTATATGAAATGGAATCCATCTCGCTATATGGTCATGGCTGTCTAGATACATGAGGGTTTATCTACAAGCCAACAGTCTCTTAAGGTCATGAACAAGCCTAGTGTCTCAATCACAAGCAAGTAAGTAAATGTTACAAGATGTACGATCATTAAATTACAATAATAAGGCGTCCCAAATATTACATATTCAGCTGATCATGAAGCTAGTCGTTACAAAATGTTAGGACTAGCAAGAGTTTAGTCATACATGATCAACCCTAGGATCTGTCAATCATGTTACAGCCCGTAGACAGACAGTAAGTAAGTGCAATCGAGCTAAACAGGTGCTCGTCGGCTAAACGCCTCAAAAGAATAATTTTCACAATAGAGTGGGAGAGCCAAAGATAACCCACTCGTTGCCAGGATTCCTTCTAGTGTTCACCATCTGGCAGGAAGGTCGGTAGATCCTCTGGAGCTGCTCCGAAATCTGGCCACACAAAACCAGCTGGGTCAGACCCCAGAAAGAGCAAGTGCCACAAAGGAGGCTTCACTTAAGAGCTAAAACCAGCAATCATCACAAGATATAAATAAAAGTAAGAACTGGAATTAAGAAAATACACCAGGATGATATACGACGAGATAACCATGGAACTATTCAGATAACCAGGTTACAACCCGTAAACCAATCAAGGACCGGGGTTGTAACCCTTCGTCTGAACAGGACTTGGAATTCTCACCATTTATCGGTAAAATAAATACAAGCATTCTGGTCATTCAATAATCTGGAACAGGATCAGGGTAAGACTAGACTGGTGAAACTCCATCTAATCACTTCACGGCCAAGCAAGAATTACGGCTTGATACTTTAACTAACTAGGGTTATCACATGCCTAGTTACTAACAAGATGCAGTGAGATTATTCCACAGCCACAAGCCCTGCAGACCATCCAGGTTACCCGGGTTAAAAGATTAGAGTTGAATTCAGGTGGGTACATCGTCCAGGAAATGAATGTACCCTTAGGTAGCTTGAAGGGTGCAACACATGACAGTGTACTGGAAATGTGCCCTACTCGACGGCAGGCTACAGATCCCAAGGCGTGCCCAGGTAACGGGATTGCCTGTAGCTGGGAGATCTCTTCATGACTAATGTATTAATCTAGTTATTAGTCCTTAGTTCATTTCAATAGGTACTCCTGACCATGGTACTCAGGAGTCCCATCCTAGACATGATGCAAGACAGGACTGGTTTATTTATACAAGCACAATCACCTACGGTGTCCAGATTAATTATACAGGTCATGTCATGTCAGGTAGCCGTCGCAACAGCTTATCAAGATATAACATGTCAGGTTATCAGGTCAAGTGTACTAGTCAGGAGTGCGCCACGACGGGCCACTATCAGGTCAAGTCATGTTACTCATGTCAGGAGTGCACCACTACGGGTCACTATCGTGTCAGGCTCAGTTATCCTTTCCAAACATATTACATAAATTCGTGATTATCAAGTTCATGACAAAAGGCGTAAGGATATAAAATTGACGTTAAATATCTAATAAAATATTAATATACAAGGCTATAGAAGATCCAGGGTAATCAGGCTACGCTCAGGTCAAGCTACGCTCAAGTCAGGCTACGCTCAAGTCAGCGTACGCAAGTCATACGCTTCCAAAAGGCAGCGTATGTACTCAATACGACTCCTCGTCAAGCAAACGAGAGTATGCGAGTCATACGCTCCCAAAAGGCAGCGTATGGGGTCCATACGACTCTTTGTCAAGCAAGCGACCGTATGCGAGTCATACGCTCCCAAAAGGCAACGTATGGGGACTGCGCTGCGCTAAAGAGCGCGCGCAACTCAGTGGCACAAGCTAAAAAGCTCGCGCACTGCTCACTGTCTTCTCCAAATCAGCAGAAACTCCATGGTTGAACCCAAAGCTTCAAAAGTCCATAACTTGGTCAAAATAAGTACAAATCCAATTTTTCAAAGGTAAAAATTGGGTAGAATAAAATTCTCTACAATATGGAACCATCAAAACTTGAAAACAAGAAAGTTTGATAGATCAAAACCATCAAAATCTGAAAATAACAAATTTCTAGATCTACAAAAATTAAAGCCTCAAAATGGAAAATGACAAGTTCTAATGTGTCTTAGAAACGTGAGGAGAAGCTAATGGAACAATAAAAATGAGCTCTCTTGTGGAAGCAAGTTGCACTTGCCTAGACCTCTCTCTCCCTCTCTTTGGTAGGTAAGGAAGTAATGGGGAAGAAGAAGATGAGTAATGAAGAGAGAGAAAGAAGAAATGGCAATAAATATCAAAGGTGGTGGTAGGTAGGGGGTTTATCCATGGTTCATGATGAACCAAAATAATCCCAACCGAACCAAGCCAACCCGGGCCAAGAATAAACCAAGCCAAGCCATGAAGAAAACTAAACAAGGAATCATGCAATACAAGAATAAATACGTACACGTATTCCAGAAATACGTAATACGAACCACAGGCATTACAACTCTACCCACCTTAAAAGAATTCCGTCCTCGGAATTTAATCAAGAGGTTAGAGGAGCAATGACAAGCTACATTAATCACATGCAAGCTATAACTAGACATACAATCACTCATTCAAGCAAGGAATCGAAGGCATGAGGCATAAGAAAGACATTATACCTCACGAGTCAAACAAGTCGGGATATCGCGATCGGATATCATCCTCACGCTCCCACGTTGACTCCCCCAAAGAGTGATGACCCCAAGCAACTCGGACTAACTTGATAGTCTTGTTCTTGAGGATCTTCTCTCTCCGGTCCAATATAGACACGGGCCTCTCCTCATACGAAAGGTTGGTACCAACAACCAATTCCGAATGATCCAGGATGTGGCTCGGGTCCGGGATATACCGTCATAATTGGGATACATGGAACACGTCATGCACCTCGCTTAGCGATGGCGGAAGAGCGAGACGATAGGACACATCTCCTACTCGCTCCAGAATATCGAACGGCCCTATATACCTAGGACTAAGCTTTCCCCGCACGCCGAAACGAATGACGCCACGGTTAGGCGAAATCCTCAGGAAGACATGATCGCCGACCGAAAACTCGAGAGGGCACCGATGAGAATCGGCCCAATGGCGCTGGCGATCTTGGGCAACTCGAAGATGATCTCTGACTCGCTTGACCACCTCAACTGTCTGGGCAATCATTTCTGGACCGAGCATCTGTCTCTCTCCAACACCATTCCAGGCTAGCGGGGATCTGCACTTCCTACCATACAGTGCCTCGAACGGTGCCATCTGGATACTGGCCTGGAAACTGTTGTTGTACGAGAATTCCACCAGGTGCAAGTGATCTTCCCATGAACCACCAAAGTCAAGTGTGCAAGACCGCAACATGTCTTCAAGAGTCTGGATCGTGCGCTCCGACTAGCTATCTGTCTGCGGGTGATATGCTGAACTGAACTGGAGATGAGTTCCCAAACTCTCTTGCAAACTATGCCAAAAGTGCGACGTAAATCTTGAATCTCGGTCCGAGGTGATACTGACTGGCACACCGTGCAATCTGACAATCTGCCTGTGGTACATCTCTGCTAACTGAGCCGTCGACTGACCAACTCTGAATGGAAGAAAGTGAGCCACTTTCGTGAGCCGATCAACTATAACCCAGATAGCATCTCTACCAGCTGGGGATCTAGGTAATCTAGTCACAAAATCCATGGTCACATGCTTCCACTTCCATTCTGGAATCGGTAAGGGCTGAAGAAGTCCAGCCGATCTCTGATGTTCGGCTTTAACTTGTTGGCAAACCAAACACCGAGAGACAAACCGAGCTATCTTCCGCTTCATACCATTCCACCAGAAATGCTGCCGGATATCACGGTACATCTTTGAACTGCCGGGATGGATGGAATACTGCAAAATGTGCGCTTCTGACATGATCTTCTGCCGGATATCTCCGCTGGGTACACAAAGATGCTTACCATGTCGAAGTGTACCATCCTCATGAATGCATAACTCTGGTCTTCGTCCTGTCTCACACTCTGCTCTGAGTCGCTGAAGCTTGGAATCTGCCGACTACGCCATCCGAATCCTCTCGACTATAGTGGACTGAACTTGCACACTGGCCATCAAGGCCACACTGGAAGGGAGAACAACTTCAATACCCATCTTCTGAAGGTCTGCTAACAGCTCTGGTTGTGCTGTTAGGAAATAAACTCCGACTCTCCTGCTCAATGCATCTGCAACAACATTGGCCTTCCCAGGATGATACTGCAGGTTGATGTCATAATCCACAAGAAGCTCCAGCCACCTTCTCTGACGCATGTTAAGATCCTTCTGGGTGAAAACATACTTCAGGCTCTTGTGGTCGGTGAAAATCTCCACCCTGTCTCCATACAAGTAGTGCCTCCACAACTTAAGTGCAAACACCGCTGCTGCCAGCTCCAGGTCATGGGTTGGATAATTCCTCTCATAATCACGAAGTTGTCATGACGCATAAGCTATTACCTTTCCATGCTGCATCAGAACACATCCTAAACCTCTGCCTGAAGCATCACAGTACACTGAAAATCCTCCGGTTCCATCTGGAAGCGTGAGAATAGGAGCTGTTATCAGGCCTCGCTTCAACTGTTCAAAAGAACTCTGACACTCTGCTGTCCAAGCAAACTGCGCATCCTTGCGGGTCAACTGCGTCAATGGCGCTGAAATTCGAGCAAAATTCGAAACAAACCGCCGGTAGTAGCCGGCCAATCCAAGAAAACTACGAACCTCTGCAACTGTGCTGGGCACTGGCCATGACTCAATAGCCACAATCTTCTGGGGATCCACTTCTACTCCTCCTTGAGTGATGATATGACCCAAGTACGAAATGCGATCGAGCCAGAACTCGCATTTACTGAACTTGGCATACAACTGGTGCTCCCTGAGGATCTGAAGAACTATACGGAGATGCTGCTCATGCTCCGCCTCACTCTTGCTGTAGACCAGAATGTCATCCAAGAACACAATCACAAACTGATCCAAGTAAGGCATGAAGATGCGATTCATGAGGTCCATGAATACTGCCGGCGTATTGGTTGCTCCAAAAGGCATAACAAGGAACTCCCAATGCCCATATCTCGATCTAAAAGCTGTCTTCGGGATGTCCTGCTCTCTGACTCTGATCTGATGATAACCTGAGCGCAAATCAATCTTCGAGAATACTGAAGCCCCCTTGAGTTGATCAAACAAGTCATCTATCCTCGGAAGAGGGTATCTGTTCTTGATTGTCACTGAGTTCAAGGTACGATAATCAACACATAACCTGGACGTACCATCCTTCTTTTTTACAAGAAGCATCGGGGCTCCCCAAGGCGATCCACTAGCACGAATGGATCCCTTGGTTCTGAGTTCTTCAATCATCTTGTACAATATCTCCAACTCTGACGGCGCTATCCTGTAGACTCTCTCTGACACTAGGGCTGTCCCGGGAATCAAGTCTATAGTGAACTCGATCTTCCGCTCCGGAGGCATACCTGGAAGTTCTTCTAGAAAAACATCTGAAAACTCCTCGACTATCCTGGGCAACTGAACTGCTGCTACTGCCATCTGTAATACTGGAGGAGATGACTCAACTTCGCCTCGGGAGAAAGAAAACTCCGGCTCGCCTGGAATGCTAAAAATAACCCTGCCAATGTGGCAGTCTATCCTAGCATACTGGTTCCTCAACCAATCCATCCCTAGGACCACATCATAATCGGCCATCGGGAATTCTATCAATCTAGCAGGGAATTCTCTACCGCTAACTACGATCCGACACGAGGAAAGCACTCTATCTACACCCACAAGTCCGTTACCAGTAAGTATATTGAGCCTTACTGATAATGACTCGGGCGCCAGTCCTACCTGTGTCGCGAATCGTGCAGACATAAATGAATGCGATGCACCAGAATCAAATAAAGCTGAAGCTGGAAAGGAGTTGACGAGAATAGTACCTGCCACTACCTCTCCTGGTGCCAATCCTTCCTCTGCGGTCATCACCATAGCATGACCATGCCCTCGGGGTCCTGGTCCCCTCTGCTGAAAGCCTCGCTGCCTATTCTGACTCTGGGCCTGGGCTTGAACATACTGCTGGGGTTTCTGCTGCTGGAACACTTGGTTCTGAGGCGGCAAGGGCCTCGGCAATGGATACTGCTGCTGGTGGACCGGAGCTGGTCCTCTCACCGAAGAGCTGGAAAGGTTGGATGATGATGAACCACCCCTATTCGGATAGGATCCAACCCTATAGTCTGGTGCTCCACAAGCCAGACACAATCCCTGTGCCCTGCGACATTATGCCACCACATGGCCTGGCTTCCCACAATGAGAGCAACCCACTGCGGAAGGTTGCTTCTGCTTCTGCTGCTGAGGGTGCGTCAGAGTTGAATGCTGAACCGACGTTACTAAGGCCGCTCGCCTCGGAGCTCCAATAGTCAAAGCCCTGGCTGCCGGGGCTGGTGCTAAAGACTGATTCATCTGGCCGTGCGATCTCTTCCGACCTCCGGCCCTATCCACAATCCTCTGGGAGGTATACTCATGCCTCCTAGCTGCTCTCAAGACTGCATCAAAAGTCTGATGCTCAAACTGCTCGACTGCCAATAGAATCTCCAGGTGTAGCCCCTGCTAGAATCGCTGGGCTCGATCATACTCGGTTGCCACCAAGGTGGGAGCAAACCGACTGAGTCTCGAAAACTCGGCCGCATATCCGTCGACCGTCCTGCCCATCTGCTTCAGATTGGTGAACCTCGTCTGTAGATCATACCGAGCTACAGCATCGAAATACTTGGTCTGGAATCTCTCTCTAAACACCGCCCAAGCAATGGGTGCTGCTAACCCAACTGCCTGAGCTGCCCACCAGCTGCGGGCAAGATCTAACAACTGCAGGCGCACCACGGCTACCTTCTCGTTCTCTGGGGTCCTGGCTGCTTCTAGAATCACCTCTGTGTCCTGAAGCCATGCATCTGCTGCGATAGCATCTTCACTACCGTCGAAGAATGGAGGGTTCAAGCGCTTGAAGCTGTTGGCCGCGCTGTTACCCTGATGACCACCCCGGGTCAAAGCATCCGTCACTGCCTGGTGCAAGGCATCTCCACGCCGGTCTTGGGAAGCTATCAAGGTCCTGACGAGTCCTACCAAAGTGCCGTCATCATGTTCTACGGGTTGAACTGGCTGGACTGGTGGCTCTTCGCCAGAAGGCACAACTCTGGAGGCTACTCCGAAATGCTGGGCTTGATCTCCAGGTTGTTGGTCCGCGGGAGGTGCTCCGCCTTGTTGGTCGGTAGGACCACGAACAATGTCGCTGAAGAAGACGACATAGGGAACAATAAGGAAGGACCAGGACAGATCAACGATACAAGCATATGATCAAGACAAGAATCCAGGGATTCAGAAGATACGAGCAGAGATCAAGGACGAATACTGATTGAGACATCTATTCGGTAAACCCTCACATATCTTGATTTACAATACCTGCATGGGCCACCACTTAAACCATGTCACGTCCCAGAACCAGAATACTGGAGAGCGGGGGCAGACATAGCCAGCTACGTATATGAAATGGAATCCATCTCGCTATACGGTCACGGCTGTCTAGATATATGAGGGTTTATCTACAAGCCAACAGTCTCTTAAGGTCATGAACAAGCCTAGTATCTCAATCACAAGCAAGTAAGTAAATGTTACAAGATGTATGATCATTAAATATACAATAATAAGGCGTCCCAAATATTACATATTCAGCTGATCATGAAGCTAGTCGTTACAAAATGTTAGGACTAGCAAGAGTTTAGTTATACATGATCAACCCTAGGATCTGTCAATCATGTTACAGCCCGTAGGCAGACAGTAAGTAAGTGCAATCGAGCTAAACAGGTGCTCGTCGGCTAAACGCCTCAAAAGAATAATTTTCACAATAGAGTGGGAGAGCCAAAGATAACCCACTCGTTGCCAGGATTCCTTCTAGTGTTCACCATCTGGCAGGAAGGTCGGTAGATCCTCTGGAGCTGCTCCGAAATCTGGCCACACAAAACCAGCTGGATCAGACCCCAGAAAGAGCAAGTGCCACAAAGGAGGCTTCACTTAAGAGCTAAAACCAACAATCATCACAAGATATAAATAAAAATAAGAACTGGAATTAAAAAAATACACCAGGATGATATACGACGAGATAACCATGGAACTATTCAGATAACCAGGTTACAACCCGTAAACCAATTAAGGACCGGGGTTGTAACCCTTCGTCCGAACAGGACTTGGAATTCTCACCATTTATCGGTAAAATAAATACAAGCATTCTGGTCATTCAATAATCTGGAACAGGATCAGGGTAAGACTAGACTGGTGAAACTCCATCCAATCACTTCACGGCCAAGCAAGAATTACGGCTTGATACTTTAACTAACTAGGGTTATCACATGCCTAGTTACTAACAAGATGCAGTGAGATTATTCCACAGCCACAAGCCCTGCAGACCATCCAGGTTACCCGGGTTAAAAGATTAGAGTTGAATTCAGGTGGGTAC
Source organism: Iris pallida (assembly GCA_029216955.1). Lineage (NCBI taxonomy): Eukaryota > Viridiplantae > Streptophyta > Magnoliopsida > Asparagales > Iridaceae > Iris > Iris pallida. Next base: position 5,815,558 of record JANAVB010011197.1, on the reverse strand, counting down.
ATCGTCCAGGAAATGAATGTACCCTTAGGTAGCTTGAAGGGTGCAACACATGACAGTGTGCTGGAAATGTGCCCTACTCGACGGCAGGCTACAGATCCCAAGGCGTGCCCAGGTAACGGGATTGCCTGTAGCTGGGAGATCTCTTCATGACTAATGTATTAATCTAGTTATTAGTCCTTAGTTCATTTCAATAGGTACTCCTGACCGTGGTACTCAGGAGTCCCATCCTAGACATGATGCAATACAGAACTGGTTTATTTATACAAGCACAATCACCCACGGTGTCCAGATTAATTATACAGGTCATGTCATGTCAGGTAGCCGTCGCAACAGCTTATCAAGATATAACATGTCAGGTTATCAGGTCAAGTATACTAGTCAGGAGTGCGCCACGACGGGCCACTATCAGGTCAAGTCATGTTACTCATGTCAGGAGTGCACCACTACGGGTCACTATAGTGTCAGGCTCAGTTATCCTTTCCAAACATATTACATAAATTCGTGATTATCAAGTTCATGACAAAAGGCGTAAGGATATACAATTGACGTTAAATATCTAATAAAATATCAATATACAAGGCTATAGAAGATCCAGGGTAATCAGGCTACGCTCAGGTCAGGCTACGCTCAAGTCAGGCTACGCTCAAGTCAGCGTACGCAAGTCATACGCTTCCAAAAGGCAGCGTATGTACTCAATACGACTCTTCGTCAAGCAAGCGAGAGTATGCGAGTCATACGCTCCCAAAAGGCAGCGTATGGGGTCCATACGACTCCTTGTCAAGCAAGCGACCGTATGCGAGTCATACGCTCCCAAAAGGCAGCGTATGGGGACTGCGCTGCGCTAAAGAGCGCGCGCAACTCAGTGGCGCAAGCTAAAAAGCTCGCGCACTGCTCACTGTCTTCTCCAAATCAGCAGAAACTCCATGGTTGAACCCAAAGCTTCAAAAGTCCATAACTTGGTCAAAATAAGTACAAATCCAATTTTTCAAAGGTAAAAATTGGGTAGAATAAAATTCTCTACAATATGGAACCATCAAAACTTGAAAACAAGAAAGTTTGATAGATCAAAACCATCAAAATCTGAAAATAACAATTTTCTAGATCTACAAAAATTAAAGCCTCAAAATGGAAAATGACAAGTTCTAATGTGTCTTAGAAACGTGAGGAGAAGCTAATGGAACAATAAAAATGAGCTCTCTTGTGGAAGCAAGTTGCACTTGCCTAGACCTCTCTCTCCCTCTCTTTGGTAGGTAAGGAAGTAATGGGGAAGAAGAAGATGAGTAATGAAGAGAGAGAAAGAAGAAATGGCAATAAATATCAAAGGTGGTGGTAGGTAGGGGGTTTATCCATGGTTCATGATGAACCAAAATAATCCCAACCGAACCAAGCCAACCCGGGCCAAGAATAAACCAAGCCAAGCCATGAAGAAAACTAAACAAGGAATCATGCAATACAAGAATAAATACGTACACGTATTCCAGAAATACGTAATACGAACTACAGGCATTACAACTCTACCCACCTTAAAAGAATTCCGTCCTCGGAATTTAATCAAGAGGTTAGAGGAGCAATGACAAGCTACATTAATCACATGCAAGCTATAACTAGGCATACAATCACTCATTCAAGCAAGGAATCGAAGGCATGAGGCATAAGAAAGACATTATACCTCACGAGTCAAACAAGTCGGAATATCGCGATCGGATATCATCCTCACGCTCCCACGTTGACTCCCCCAAAGAGTGATGACCCCAAGCAACTCGGACTAACTTGATAGTCTTGTTCTTGAGGATCTTCTCTCTCCGGTCCAATATAGACACGGGCCTCTCCTCATACGAAAGGTTGGTACCAACAACCAATTCCGAATGATCCAGGATGTGGCTCGGGTCCGGGATATACCGTCATAATTGGGATACATGGAACACGTCATGCACCTCGCTTAGCGACGGCGGAAGAGCGAGACGATAGGACACATCTCCTACTCGCTCCAGAATATCGAACGGCCCTATATACCTAGGACTAAGCTTTCCCCGCACGTCGAAAAGAATGACGCCACGGTTAGGCGAAATCCTCAGGAATACATGATCGCCGACCGAAAACTCGAGAGGGCACCGATGAGAATCGGCCCAATGGCGCTGGCGATCTTGGGCAACTCGAAGATGATCTCTGACTCGCTTGACCACCTCAACTGTCTGGGCAATCATTTTTGGACCGAGCATCTGTCTCTCTCCAACACCATTCCAGGCTAGCGGAGATCTGCACTTCCTACCATACAGTGCCTCGAACGGTGCCATCTGGATACTGGCCTGGAAACTGTTGTTGTACGAGAATTCCACCAGGTGCAAGTGATCTTCCCATGAACCACCAAAGTCAAGTGTGCAAGACCGCAACATGTCTTCAAGAGTCTGGATCGTGCGCTCCGACTAGCTATCTGTCTGCGGGTGATATGCTGAACTGAACTGGAGATGAGTTTCCAAACTCTCTTGCAAACTATGCCAAAAGTGCGACGTAAATCTTGAATCTCGGTCCGAGGTGATACTGACTGGCACACCATGCAATCTGACAATCTGCCTGTGGTACATCTCTGCTAACTGAGCCGTCGACTGACCAACTCTGAATGGAAGAAAGTGAGCCACTTTCGTGAGCCGATCAACTATAACCCAAATAGCATCTCTACCAGCTGGGGATCTAGGTAATCCAGTCACAAAATCCATGGTCACATGCTTCCACTTCAATTCTGGAATCGGTAAGGGCTGAAGAAGTCCAGCCGGTCTCTGATGTTCGGCTTTAACTTGTTGGCAAACCAAACACCGAGAGACAAACCGAGCTATCTCCCGCTTCATACCATTCCACCAGAAATGCTGCCGGATATCACGGTACATCTTCGTACTGCCGGAATGGATGGAATACTGCGAAATGTGCGCTTCTGACATGATCTCCTGCCGGATATCTCCGCTGGGTACACAAAGACGCTTACCATGTCGAAGTGTACCATCCTCATGAATGCATAACTCTGGTCTTCGTCCTGTCTCACACTCTGCTCTGAGTCGCTGAAGCTTGGAATCTGCCGACTGCGCCATCCGAATCCTCCCGACTATAGTGGACTGAACTTGCACACTGGCCATCAAGGCCACACTGGAAGGGAGAACAACTTCAATACCCATCTTCTGAAGGTCTGCTAACAGCTCTGGTTGTGCTGTTAGGAAATAAACTCCGGCTCTCCTGCTCAATGCATCTGCAACAACATTGGCCTTCCCAGGATGATACTGCAGGTTGATGTCATAATCCACAAGAAGCTCCAGCCACCTTCTCTGACGCATGTTAAGATCCTTCTGGGTGAAAACATACTTCAGGCTCTTGTGGTCGGTGAAAATCTCCACCCTGTCTCCATACAAGTAGTGCCTCCACAACTTAAGTGCAAATACCACTGCTGCCAGCTCCAGGTCATGGGTTGGATAATTCCTCTCATGATTACGAAGTTGTCATGACGCATAAGCTATTACCTTCCCATGCTGCATCAGAACACATCCTAAACCTCTGCCTGAAGCATCACAGTACACTGAGAATCCTCCGGTTCCATCTGGAAGCGTGAGAATAGGAGCTGTTATCAGGCCTCGCTTCAACTGTTTAAAAGAACTCTGACACTCTGCTGTCCAAGCAAACTGCGCATCCTTGCGGGTCAACTGCGTCAATGGCGCTGAAATTCGAGCAAAATCCGAAACAAACCGCCGGTAGTAGCCGTCCAATCCAAGAAAACTACGAACCTCTGCAACTGTGCTGGGCACTGGCCATGACTCAATAGCCACAATCTTCTGGGGATCCACTTCTACTCCTCCTCGAGTGATGATATGACCCAAGTACGAAATACGATCGAGCCAGAACTCGCATTTACTGAACTTGGCATACAACTGGTGCTCCCTGAGGATCTGAAGAACTATACGGAGATGCTGCTCATGCTCCGCCTCACTCTTGCTGTAGACCAGAATGTCATCCAAGAACACAATCACAAACTGATCCAAGTAAGGCATAAAGATGCGATTCATGAGGTCCATGAATACTGCCGGCGCTTTGGTTGCTCCAAAAGGCATAACAAGGAACTCCCAATGCCCATATCTCGATCTAAAAGCTGTCTTCGGGATGTCCTGCTCTCTGACTCTGATCTGATGATAACCTGAGCGCAAATCAATCTTCGAGAATACTGAAGCCCCCTTGAGTTGATCAAACAAGTCATCTATCCTCGGAAGAGGGTATCTGTTCTTGATTGTCACTGAGTTCAAGGTACGATAATCAACACATAACCTGGACGTACCATCCTTCTTTTTTACAAGAAGCATCGGGGATCCCCAAGGCGATCCACTAGCACGAATGGATCCCTTGGTTCTGAGTTCTTCAATCATCTTGTACAATATCTCCAACTCTGACGGCGCCATCCTGTAGACTCTCTCTGACACTGGGGCTGTCCCGGGAATCAAGTCTATAGTGAACTCGATCTCCCGCTCCGGAGGCATACCTGGAAGTTCTTCTAGAAAAACATCTGAAAACTCCTCGACTATCCTGGGCAACTGAACTGCTGCTACTGCCATCCGTAATACTGGAGGAGATGACTCAACTTCGCCTCGGAAGAAAGAAAACTCCGGCTCGCCTGGAATGCTAAAAATAATCCTGCCAATGTGGCAGTCTATCCTAGCATACTGGTTCCTCAACCAATCTATCCCTAGGACCACATCATAATCGGCCATCGGGAATTCTATCAATCTAGCAGGGAATTCTCTACCGCTAACTACGATCCGACACGAGGAAAACACTCTATCTACACCCACAAGTCCGTTACCAGTAAGTATATTGAGCCTTACTGATAATGACTCGGGCGCCAGTCCTACCTGTGTCGCGAATCGTGCAGACATAAATGAATGCGATACACCAGAATCAAATAAAGCTGAAGCTGGAAAGGAGTTGACGAGAATAGTACCTGCCACTACCTCTCCTGGTGCCAATCCTTCCTCTGCGGTCATCACCATAGCATGACCATGCCCTCGGGGTCCTGGTCCCCTCTGCTGAAAGCCTCGCTGCCTATTCTGACTCTGGGCCTGGGCTTGAACATACTGCTGGGGTTTCTGCTGCTGGAACACTTGGTTCTGAGGCGGCAAGGGCCTCGGCAATGGATACTGCTGCTGCTGGACCGGAGCTGGTCCTCTCACCGAAGAGCTGGAAAGGTTGGATGATGATGAACCACCCCTATTCGGATAGGATCCAACCCTATGGTCTAGTGCTCCACAAGCCAGACACAATCCCTGTGCCCTGCGACATTATGTCACCACATGGCCTGGCTTCCCACAATGAGAGCAACCCACTGCGGAAGGTTGCTTCTGCTTCTGCTGCTGAGGGTGCGTCGGAGTTGAATGCTGAACCGACGTTACTGAGGCCGCTCGCCTCGGAGCTCCAATAGTTAAAGCCCTGGCTGCCGGGGCTGGTGCTAAAGACTGATTCATCTGGCCGTGCGATCTCTTCCGACCTCCGGCCCTATCCACAATCCTCTGGGAGGTATACTCATGCCTCCTAGCTGCTCTCAAGACTGCATCAAAAGTTTGATGCTCAAACTGCTCGACTGCCAATAGAATCTCCAGGTGTAGCCCCTGCTGGAATCGCTGGGCTCGATCATACTCGGTTGCCACCAAGGTGGGAGCAAACCGACTGAGTCTCGAAAACTTGGTCGCATATCCGTCGACCGTCCTGCCCATCTGCTTCAGATTGGTGAACCTCGTCTGTAGATCATACCGAGCTACAGCATCGAAATACTTGGTCTAGAATCTCTCTCTAAACACCGCCCAAGCAATGGGTGCTGCTAACCTAACGGCCTGAGCTGCCCACCAGCTGCGGGCAAGATCTAACAACTGCAGGCGCACCACGGCTACCTTCTCATTCTCTGGGGTCCTGGCTGCTTCTAGAATCACCTCTGTATCCTGAAGCCATGCATCTGCTGCGATAGCATCTTCACTACCGTCGAAGAATGGAGGGTTCAAGCGCTTGAAGCTGTTGGCCGCGCTGTTACCCTGATGACCACCCCGGGTCAAAGCATCCGTCACTGCCTGGTGCAAGGCATCTCCACGCCGGTCTTGGGAAGCTATCAAGGTCCTGACGAGTCCTACCAAAGTGCCGTCATCATGTTCTACGGGTTGAATTGGCTGGACTGGTGGCTCTCCGCCAGAAGGCACAACTCTGGAGGCTACTCCGGAATGCTGGGCTTGATCTCCAGGTTGTTGGTCCGCGGGAGGTGCTCCGCCTTGCTGGTCGGTAGGACCACGAACAATGTCGCTGAAGAAGATGATATAGGGAACAATAAGGAAGGACCAGGACAGATCAACGATACAAGCATATGATCAAGACAAGAATCCAGGGATTCAGAAGATACGAGCAGAGATCAAGGACGAATACTGATTGAGACATCTATTCGGTAAACCCTCACATATCTTGATTTACAATACCTGTATGGGCCACCACTTAAACCATGTCACGCCCCAGAACCAGAATACTGGAGAGCGGGGGCAGACATAGCCAGCTACGTATATGAAATGGAATCCATCTCGCTATACGGTCACGGCTGTCTAGATACATGAGGGTTTATCTACAAGCCAACAGTCTCTTAAGGTCATGAACAAGCCTAGTATCTCAATCACAAGCAAGTAAGTAAATGTTACAAGATGTATGATCATTAAATATACAATAATAAGGCGTCCCAAATATTACATATTCAGCTGATCATGAAGCTAGTCGTTACAAAATGTTAGGACTAGCAAGAGTTTAGTCATACATGATCAACCCTAGGATCTGTCAATCATGTTACAGCCCGTAGGCAGACAGTAAGTAAGTGCAATCGAGCTAAACAGGTGCTCGTCGGCTAAACGCCTCAAAAGAATAATTTTCACAATAGAGTGGGAGAGCCAAAGATAACCCACTCGTTGCCAGGATTCCTTCTAGTGTTCACCATCTGGCAGGAAGGTCGGTAGATCCTCTGGAGCTGCTCCAAAATCTGGCCACACTAAACCAGCTGGGTCAGACCCCAGAAAGAGCAAGTGCCACAAAGGAGGCTTCACTTAAGAGCTAAAACCAACAATCATCACAAGATATAAATAAAAGTAAGAACTGGAATTAAGAAAATACACCAGGATGATATACGACGAGATAACCATGGAACTATTCAGATAACCAGGTTACAACCCGTAAACCAATCAAGGACCGGAGTTGTAACCCTTCGTCTGAACAGGACTTGGAATTCTCACCATTTATCGGTAAAATAAATACAAGCATTCTGGTCATTCAATAATCTGGAACAGGATCAGGGTAAGACTAGACTGGTGAAACTCCATCCAATCACTTCACGGCCAAGCAAGAATTACGGCTTGATACTTTAACTAACTAGGGTTATCACAGGCCTAGTTACTAATAAGATGCAGTGAGATTATTTTACAGCCACAAGTCCTGCAGACCATCCAGGTTACCCGGGTTAAAAGATTAGAGTTGAATTCAGGTGGGTACATCGTCCAGGAAACGAATGTACCCTTAGGTAGCTTGAAGGGTGCAACACATGACAGTGTGCTGGAAATGTGCCCTACTCGACGGCAGGCTACAGATCCCAAGGCGTGCCCAGGTAACGGGATTGCCTGTAGCTGGGAGATCTCTTCATGACTAATGTATTAATCTAGTTATTAGTCCTTAGTTCATTTCAATAGGTACTCCTGACCGTGGTACTCAGGAGTCCCATCCTAGACATGATGCAAGACAGGACTGGTTTATTTATACAAGCACAATCACCCACGGTGTCCAGATTAATTATACAGGTCATGTCATGTCAGGTAGCCGTCGCAACAGCTTATCAAGATATAACATGTCAGGTTATCAGGTCAAGTGTACTAGTCAGGAGTGCGCCACGACGGGCCACTATCAGGTCAAGTCATGTTACTCATGTCAGGAGTGCACCACTACGGGTCACTATCGTGTCAGGCTCAGTTATCCTTTCCAAATATATTACATAAATTCGTGATTATCAAGTTCATGACAAAAGGCGTAAGGATATAAAATGGACGTTAAATATCTAATAAAATATCAATATACAAGGCTATAGAAGATCCAGGGTAATCAGGCTACGCTCAAGTTAGGCTACGCTCAAGTCAGCGTACGCAAGTCATATGCTTCCAAAAGGCAGCGTATGTACTCAATACGACTCCTCGTCAAGCAAGCGAGAGTATGTGAGTCATACGCTCCCAAAAGGCAGCGTATGGGGTCCATACGACTCCTTGTCAAGCAAGCGAGCGTATGTGAGTCATACGCTCCCAAAAGGCAGCGTATGGGGACTGCGCTGCGCTAAAGAGCGCGCGCAACTCAGTGGCACAAGCTAAAAAGCTCGCGCACTGCTCACTGTCTTCTCCAAATCAGCAGAAACTCCATGGTTGAACCCAAAGCTTCAAAAGTCCATAACTTTGTCAAAATAAGTACAAATCCAATTTTTCAAAGGTAAAAATTGGGTAGAATAAAATTCTCTACAATATGGAACTATCAAAACTTGAAAACAAGGAAGTTTGATAGATCAAAACCATCAAAATCTGATAATAACAATTTTCTATATCTACAAAAATTAAAGCCTCAAAATGGAAAATGACAAGTTCTAATGTGTCTTAGAAACGTGAGGAGAAGCTAATGGAACAATAAAAATGAGTTCTCTTATGGAAGCAAGTTGCACTTGCCTAGACCTCTCTCTCCCTCTCTTTGGTAGGTAAGGAAGTAATGGGGAAGAAGAAGATGAGTAATGAAGAGAGAGAAAGAAGAAATGGCAATAAATATCAAAGGTGGTGGTAGGTAGGGGGTTTATCCATGGTTCATGATGAACCAAAATAATCCCAACCGAACCAAGCCAACCCGGGCCAAGAATAAACCAAGCCAAGCCATGAAGAAAACTAAACAAGGAATCATGCAATACAAGAATAAATACGTACACGTATTCCAGAAATACGTAATACGAACCACAGGCATTACATCTGCGAATGGCCAAGACAAGATCACTAACTTGGAATATTCTCTGTTTGACTTTCTTGTTGAAAGATGCGTGCTTGGTAGAGCTCTATGCTTTGTTGAGTTTGTAAACGCTTCTCATCTAACGCTTACAACTCTTGTGGCCGCCGGCCGTAGTTATCGTCCGCCGTTAGCCGGTAGGTAAGGGCCACTCGAAGTGAGGGGATCTGAGTCTCCAATGGGAGGACTGCCTCGCTCCCGTAAACCAAGGAGAACGGTGTATTTCCTGTAGCCGTCCGTATTGTCGTCCGATACGCCCATAAGCACTCACCAAGCTTTTCATTCCAGTCGTGTTTGTTTGCAGACACGAACTTTTTGAGGATCTTGATTATGCTTTTGTTGAAAGCTTCAGCCAGGCCGTTGGCCGAAGGGTTATATGTTGTCGAGGCCATGTTCTGAATTCGATTCTTATCACAAAATCGATAGAAAGCGTGGCTCACGAACTGCGGACCATTGTCATGGATAATCCTCCGGGGTAGTCCAAAACGGTAGATGACGTGATATTTTATGACGCTAATCACGTTCGATGTCTTGACCTCTGCCAACGGAACAGCTTCCGCCCATTTGGAGAAGTAATCGGTGATTGCAAGTATGAACCGATACCCTCGAGACGACGACGGAGTGATTGGCCCAATGATGTCCATTCCCCATGCTTCGAATGGCCAAAAGGCCACCGTCGGGTGCAAGAATTCAGATGGCAGATGTATAAAATTTGTATGGATCTGGCAAGCCTTGCACTTCTTTGTATAATCAACTCCATCTACGACCATTGTGGGCCAATAATAACCCATCCGGCGAAGACGATCTTACAATTTTAGGCCAGGTTGGTGAGCCCCACAAGTACCGTCATGAGCTTCACGTAGGACTTCTTTGGCTTCTGCATCTGACAGGCATCTTAGTAGTAGCCCATCGTAAGATCGTCGATATAACATTTTCGTCTCCATATCGTAGAAGAATCTGAGGGAGCGTCTTCTGATTGAGGTTGCTTCCTTCACATTCTCTGGCAGAATTCCATTGATCGCAAAGTCGATGAGCGAGCGTCTCCAGTCTTGTATGTCGTTGGTTATCTAGGCGGAGTAACTCATACCCAGTTGAAGATTGTTCCTGGAGCAGACCAGTTTCATGGCCTATTATGTCGACTAGATGATGAGTGTTATTTAGGAGTGTCAAGGAAGCGGCGAGACCTGCTTGGACATCGGCTTCGATATTTTGAAGCCTAGGAATGTGCTCTATAAAGAACCCCTCCAAGGTTGTAATGATTGTCATTGTTGTCTGATAATAGGAAATCAGGTCCTCGTTGCGAACCTCGTATGAACCTCGGATCTGATTAACAACCAATTGCGAGTCACCATATGCTTCCAGGTATCTGATTCCTACTTCTTTTGCGAGTTGGAACCCAATGACTAGAGTGTTATAATCGGCTACGTTGTTCGAACAGGGTTCTGTAAGAGAATACGCACGATTGACTACTAGTCCAAAGGGAGAAATTAATACCATTCCGACTCCAGCGACGATATCACCTTGTGGTCCCGTTCTTGAAGCACCGTCGAAGAACATCCGCCAAATAGCGTCATGCGAAGTCATATTCGAGGCGACGACTTCATCAGGAATTTCTTTATAAATTATGGCTGTTTCTGAGCCTGGATCGGCTGCTAAGAAATCAACCAGGGCCTGACCTTTGATAGCCTTCTGCGGAACAAAAACTATGTTGTAAGGAGATAATAGTATTGCCCAGGTGGCTAGACGAGAACTGAGTGTGCCTGGCTTGGTCATGAGGACCCTGAGAGGATTCACTCGTGAAACAACATGGATGGTCTGTCCTGTCACATAGTGTCGTGTTTTCTGAATGGCGAACACTAGGGCAAGGCATTCCTTCTCCACGGCGGTGTACCTATGTTCTGGTCCTACCATCATCCGGCTGAGATAGTAAATGGCTTGTTCATGTCCTGCGTCATTATTCTGTGCTAGCAGAGCGCCGAAGGAGTGTTCCATCGCCCGTACATAGAGTAGGAAGGGCTTTTCGGCGAGTGGAGCTACCAGAACTGGCGGATTCATCAGGTACTCCTTAATATCATCGAAGGCATGCTGACATTCCTCGTTCCATACAAAAAAGACACCTTTCCTCATGAGTTGAGTGAAGGGTTGGCATCGTCCTGAGAGATTAGATATAAACCTCCTGATATAGGCTAGTCTTCCCTGAAGGCCGCGGAGTTTGCGGAGGTTCTTTGGTGGATTCATTTCCAGGATTGCTTTTGTTTTGTCGGGATCTATGTGAATGTCCCGGGAAGTAATGACAAAGCCCAAGAACTTTCTGCTGGACACCCCCAGGAAAGACTTGGTGGGATTCATCTTCAGGTTGTGTGCCCGTATGAGGTCGAACACCGTTCTCAAGTCATATAAATGATCGTTTTTGGAGCGGCTCTTGACGGAGATGTCGTCTACGTAACACTCCACCATCTTGCGCAAATGATCTCTGAAGATGACACTCATAGCTCGTTGATATGTAGCACCGGCATTCTTCAGGCCAAAGGGTATGACCATATAACAATATACGCCAATCGGTGTTCGGAATGACGTATGATTCTCATCATCAGGAGACATCTTGATTTGATTGTATCTTGAGAAGCCATCCATAAAGGACATGCGCTCGAAGCCACATGTATTATCGATCATTATATCGGTGATCGGAAGAGGAAATTTATCCTTGGGGCATACCGCATTCAGATTGCGAAAATCGATACAGATTCAGATTTTTCCGTTCTTCTTGATAACTGGCACTACGTTGGCTACCCAGTCAGGGTGCTGCTCTTCACGGATGAAACCGCTAGCTATAAGCTTGTTCACTTTCGTATCGATGGAATTCATGATGTCTGGACGAAATCGTTGTTGCTGTTGCTTGACTAGTTTTGCGTCCGGATAAATGTTGAGCTTATGGAGTGCAATCTCGGGGTTTAGCCCTGGCATGTCTTCATGGCTCCAGGCAAAGACGTCGATGTATTCTCTGACAAGTTGTAACAACGACTCCCGCTCGTCGTCTGTCAGACTTTTACTAATGAAGATTGGTTTTGAAGAGGATTCATCGTCGAGGTTAACTTGCATAACCTCATCTTCAGTGGGAGGATCGCGAAGTTCAAAACGTTTCTCCCATTGTGTATCTAGTTGCTGGACCCACGGCTCTAACTCAAGTGGTTCAAGTAGGTCTTCGTCTTCTTCTTCGAAATCAGCGGATGTCATATTGGCAGATAATGTCTGTCTGAATATATCTCCAATACTGCTATCGGAGTCGTAAATGGGTGACTCGGACGAATGAGAGTGCCACTCGTATTCTTCGTCAGAACTTTTGGGCGTTGTTGGTGGAGCAACGTATCCGAGGCCGCGTCTAGATCTGTGATAATGATCCTGAGGCTTCCCTGCAGGTGCCGGTGGCTGTAGAGGCAATCGTCGACCACTGCCATAATTTAGACCCGGGGTAGCCTTCATGTCGTACCCCTGCTTTTGCATGAAGTACTTGGCTTGAGGACTATACAAGTAGAGCGGTAGTCTTCCAGCATCCGGTCCGAGGTCGGACTCTTGTGGCGTGAAAGATTGCGGACCTTCTTTTCGACCAAAGATGATTGTGTGATCCCATCCTCTTCTGTCTGGGACCGGGAAGTAAGCACCTTTTATGGGAGCAAGTTGATTTGGGGTATGGACGGTTGTCACCCGCGTGTGCAGGCTAACGTCTAGGCAGTCCCGTGCGGCATACATTAGATTAGGCTTATCATACTTAGAATAGTCTAACGGCAGCCTCTTATTGAGGTAATAAGGAATTTTATCCAAAGGAATTACATCATCAGGAGAGGGGCTATCCACCTGTGTAAGCACGTATTTGGCGAGTTCTTCGTCCTCCTTGGCTACCCCCTGCGAGCTTAGAGGTCGGGATGCTGTCTTGGGCAACTTGACCACCAAGGGTTCTGCTTGAGGTATTGATTTGCCTGAGAGTGTTGGATCGATACTTGGCTGCTGACTCGTCTTAGGAAGACGGATGACAATGGGCTCATCAAGGGACTTTGTGTCTTCTGGTCTCCTTGGAGTAGATTTTGGCAATCGGATTACCATCGGTGTTACAAAGGGCCTTGCATCTTCCTGTTGCCCTTGATTGGACTTTGGCAGCCGGATCACCATTGGTCCTATGACAGGTTTTGGCTCTTGGCTGGATCTCGGGAGACGGATGACCATTGGTTCCAACTGCAAAGGTGTGGTAGGAGAACCGAGCACCTCTTTATGCAAGGTTGCGACAAGGGATGAGGCCCTGCCCGGTTTGCGGGCTTGGAGACGAATTCTTAAGGGTTCTTCTAGCCCTGTGATGGCTTCCAGCTCGTCTGTTATATGTTTCCTGGATTCGTCATATAGACAAGCCTCCGAAGAGTAATAAGATTCAACCCCTTTGAAGGGATCAATGTCGACGAATTCAGTTTTCACGGAACCGTGCTTACTGGCGTACTTGAAACACTGGTGAAGGGTGGATGGCACAATCATATGGTCATGTATCTACGGACGTCTCAGGAGGATGTTGTAGGAGGTGTCTGCATCTATGACGTAGCATGCAACTTTCGTCTTCAGGTCACCAATCTGGCACTTCAACCGGATCTTTCCTAGAGGATAGCTTCTTCCTGAGTTAAAACCGCTAATGGCAGTGTTGGTCGCCGCTAGCCGATGCATAGGGATGCCCAGAAGTTGGAGCATGCTTTTCGGGATGATGCTTACTGACGAGCCAGGGTCGATATGTATCTGATCCACCTTGATGTCGCCTATGTATCCAGTGTAGTACAAGGGGCGATCATGCAAATTGGACTTGATCAACATGTCCTATGGAGTAAATATGATGTTGGGTATTGCATTTGTGTTATCGCTGCCCTGTAGATCTGCTGGCGGGTCTTCCCCTGGAGGCTTGACCTGAGCTAAGTAGGCATCAGCATTGTGGAGTGCTTCGCTTAATGCGACACGAAGATCCTTGGAGAGCCTTAGGAGCTCGTATAATCACAACTTTGCTGACGTATTAGCCAATTGTACTAATATGTCGAAGTTGTAAGGTCTCTCCAGTCCCTGAGGTGCATCATTGCGGAATGGCCTATCGAAGCGGGTTTCCTTTGTCTTGGATTTGTCCGCCAGTGGAGGCTGAGATGGCCTTAGAATATCAGAGGGAGGCAACGTTGCTGGCTGAGGATCTTCGACTGAACTATCTCGTGTAGGCTGGAATTGTGCTCCAGACCGGGTGACAACATCTGCAGCTTCTTCAGCTTCGGCTGAAATTGTCTGGCAGGCTCTAGACCTCTTGTCCTTCTTTTTACTGGTAGGAGATGACACCCCCTGGGTAACTTCGGGCACCAAGTCTGGATGTACCCACATGATCTCTCTTCGCGATGTGGTGAGAGGTACCAATCCAGATGTTTGGCTCCGGACGGATGGAAGATTAGTAACCTCCATCGTTGCCCCAAGGATATGTATGACCCCGTCTGGAGTGCTTGTCGGAGGAAAGTCGCCGAACTGAATGGACACCATGTTTGCCGCCACGGTAACCTCTTCAAAATCTATCGATAGAGCTTTGGAGTCGATAAGACTCTGAATGTATCGCTTCAATTGAAAACAATCATGAGTGGAATGATGGACGTAGCGGTAGAAGTGACAGTATTTTGGATCCTTTATTTCTGCCGCTCGGGGCTCGCGCCTTGGTGGAGGGAGCTGGATCCTACCCCCTTGCAAGAGCATATCGAAGATAGGTTTGACATGACTATCTTCAAACGAGTAATTGACCTTGGGCCACGGACCTTCCGCCTATTTTTGTTCGAACTTCTGAGTCACATCAGTGACTATGGCCTGTTTGCCCTTGTTGTCCCGGTTAGTGGTGGTGCCACTGTTGTTGTTACTGGAGGTGGAATCAGGACGTTTGCCCTTATCCTCTCCGTCTGGGATATGTAATCCCAACTAGCGAGCTTTCTTCAATTTTGCCTCTGCGTTGGTGGCGCTTATGATGAAAGTTGTCCAATCCCTGAACTGATCGTCGCCCATCCAGAGGCTAATTGCAGGGAGCAGCTTCTTCTGATAGATTTCAATCAAGGAGCTCTCGGGATTGCCTTGGGGCAATCTCATTGCGGTTTGGCGGAACCGTTCGATGTAGTTCCTCGTTAGCTCCCTCTCTCCCTGAACGACGTCCATGAGAGACGACATCCTTACGTTATGCCCCACTTCGTAAAATCTTTTCAGGAACATGTGTTTGAAGCCGTCAAAAGAGTGAATGCAGTTGTCGGAAAGGTTGCGGTACCAGTCGAATGCGATCTCCTCTAATGCTCCAAAAAATAGTCGTATGAGGATGGCGTCACTGTGCGACAAGTGGTCGGTTGTGACTTTAAAGTAAGTCATATACCGACTAGCAGAGGTCTTCCCATCATAAGAATCGATATGGAATGGTTTGTACCGCGGTAGAAAAGGCACGTCTCTCCATGCAACAGGATATGGCTGCCATATTCTGAGATCCCGAGAGGAGTCTCGGACATTGAACATTGCCCGAAGCTCCGGGACTTCCCTTCTTGCCTCCTTGGCTTCTGTCACGACCCGCACCCGGATATACGGGTACGAATACGTGGGCCACGCCCAGCCTACGCCGTAGTATCGGCGGTAGAGCGATGTCAAGTATACTATACTAACTACAACATCTAAGGATCCATAACTAGAAATGTACTCATGTCACATCACGAAAACTAAGGAAGATAAGACAAGAAATAATAACAATATCACTAGAACAACTAGAATCTATAAGGATCATAAGACAGGAAAATAAAGAAGGAACAAAAAGACTAACTAAGGATAACTACCAGGCAACTCACATAGAAGAATAGTGAGATCCACCTCAGCTAGCAACATCATGAAGTACTAAGGGCACAACTACTCCTAAAATTTTATCAACATATCCAGTCAGGATGGAACGAGCACAAATCTCAAATAACAGTTCTAATTAGACGATATTGAAAATATAGCAGTAAATAGAGAGAATATACAAGAAATCATGAAATGTACATGTAAGTATCATGGCAAGGTAAGCTGTAAATCTAGAGCTAGAACAAGGCAAGTAAACTGATCATGGCATGTACAAGAATCAAGAATCATATATCTAGGTGTGTAAGTACTAGCTACAATATGTGGCCGGCTTGGGTCTGCACAAGGTCTACTGATCAGCCAATCCTATGTGGAGTGTAGGATTGGTAGCATTCAAGGTCTACAAGAATAAACAAGGCGGATAATGACCACACATCTACACTAATACTCCCCGTCCCCGACTAGTATAGTGGATCCAACCATGACACATCATGACACGCGATTCTCTGGGAGGGTAGCTAGCCTTCGCAAGAATCGTGTCTATACAATGCACAAGGAACAAGAAAAACTTGCACAAGATATACCAAGGAAAGCGAGGAATAACACCTCATGACGGGATCCAGAGAAATACCAATCCGTGTGAACAATGTGTCAAGAGAACAAGGATATCTATACTAAATACAAGAAACATAAACGATATCATAAAACAGAAATATTATCAGAGAATGTACTCGCCTGTGATCTGATGGAATATGTCAACTGATCTAAGAACAGTGCCTCGAGGACCTATAGGTGGAATACTGTATCAATATAAGGGTTTGGAAGTAAAATTAAGTCATACTAGGTCAAACTAGGTCAAGGCAAGTCAAACTAGGTCAATCTAAGTCAAGGGTTGACTTATAGTTGACTTTTGGTCAACTGGTCGACTCTGGTCAATTCTAGGTCAACTCAAGGTCAAACTTGACTAACGTTGACTAACAGTTGACTTTGGGTCAACTGGTCAACTTCGGCCCAGTTCTAGTCAATTTAGGCTACGGTTGACTTCCGGTTGACTTTTGGTCAAAATAGTCAACTATGGTCAACCAAGGTCAAAACTAGTCTAACTTAGGTCAAATTTTTCTACTTCGACGTTTAGTCAAGTAGTCAACCATGGTCAATAAAGGTCAAGCTAGTCTCTATAAACATCTACAAGGTCAACTTATGAATTTCAGTGATTTAAAAATCACTGGAATCGACGAGTCTCTAAAACAACCAAAAAGGGGAAAATATTATAATAATAGGGTGACACAAAAAGGGAAGAAATCTACAGATGTTGTCGGATGATGAAACTAACATCACCAACGTGTCCAGAATGGTCAAACCAGCTAGAATAGCCTGCCCATAAGTCCAATTTGGACACAGGAGCAAAAAGATAATTTCGGGCCAAAATGGTGTCCGTGTCAGACCCACTTTATACCAAAAAACGTGCCAAAATAAAAGTGCACAAAACCTAACAAATTATATGTCCACGAATCCAGAATAACGCTACGAACCTAACGGTATATCCAGAATTGGATTCCGTTGACCCGATCTCAAATTGGTCCGTTGACCAGGACATTAAAATCTGATTTGCACGGAAAAGCGTGTCGGAGCCAATGTCCTCAAAACTCAGCAAATTATATGTCAACGAGTCCAGAATGACAATACGAACTCAATGACATATCCAGAATTGGATTCCGATGAGCCGAACTCAAAATGACACGTTGACCCGGATATTGGTATCCGACTTGCACTGAAATGCGTGCCGGAACCAATGTCCACTAAAACCTAGCAAATTATATATCAAAGAGTCCAGAATGATGATAGAACTCAACGGTATATCCGAAATTGGATTCCGATGAGCCGGCATCAAAAAGTCCCGTTGACCCGGACTGTGGGACCCGCTTTGCACCGAAATACGTGTCAGGGCCAACGTCCTCCAAATCTAACAAACTTTATATGAAAACATGCCAGAACGACGCCACGATTCTACTGGTGGTGTCAAAATTTGAATCCGAAGTCCCGGGTTCAAAAATAGAATTTTACAAGTGCAATACTAAGAATTCGAACGGCCAACTTTGGCATCGAATTCGACCGACCTAACAAGCTCAAACTGAAATAAAATTTAAAGGGGGCAAGAAGAGGGTTATACCAGCTGCGCACAGGAACTGGTGGCGCACAAAACGGAGCTGCGACGACGAAGATACGAACCCGCGAAGTTGGCGTCACGAAACTGTCCAAAAATAGTTCAATTAAAACGTCAACTTGGTGGCCAGTTTTGAGGTATCAAACGACAAAATTAACGGACGAAAATTGAGGAGAGTGAACGTGGATATACCGAGATTGTGACGGAGCAAGGAGTTCGCCGATCCAACAGTCGGATTTTCCGAAAAATGTGTGCGAAGTCACTGCCTCGAAGCACGAATTCTGAAACTTTCCTCCGCGCGCGTCGACGGAACTCCGTGCAAAATGCACGAATCGCCTAGACGGCGCGTCCGGAGGATGTTGGCTGCCACAGGGAGGTCACCCAGCCTGCGCGCGACTGTGGGGGGGCTCGCCGGCGACGGCGGTGGCCGGAGCGGCGCACGGCCGGCCGGTGCGCGGCACGTGACTGTGCTGGGCAGGCTGCTGCTTGCTGCAGCGCCGCAGCTGCTGCTACGCGCGACGGCGATGACGGTGGCGGCCAGGGGCACGACGAGGGAGTGGTGGTGCTCGCGGAGGTGGCGCGGTGAGGGTGTGGTTGTGGTGGTGTTGAGGTGATGATGGGGTGGTGATGGTGTTGCTCTCTTGAAGAGCAAGGAAGAAAGAAGGAAAAAAATGAATGAATGAAGGAGGAGCATGAGTGTGAAGAATAGAAGAAGGAATGGAGGGGCTAGCTGTTGTACGTGTATGTGGAGAGAGAGAGTGATGTGAGGGGGGTGAGATATTATATGTGTGTGTGTGTCTTAATATAAAAAGAGAGAGAGAGAGAGAGATTAATGAGATGGAGAGGGAGAGGATTTTAGATATTATAGAAAGAGAGGGGGATGCTGCTCGTGATGGGGAGTGGGGGTGTGCTCACGTGGGGAGAGGGGTTGTGTGGGAAGTGAGAGAGTAGGAGAGTGAGAGAGTTACATTATATATATATATATATATATATATATATATATATATATATATATATATATATATATATATATATATATAATATATAAAAGAGAGAGGTAGAGATATTTTATATAAAATAAACGTATTTTCAAATAGGAAAAAAAATGCAGACACATCAGTGGGATGTATGGGCAGTCATGGTAGGGTCCATGCCAACTGGGTCGGACGTTGGGCCAAGTTTGGACAAAGTCGAAGCCAAGATTTAATTAAAATAATAATTTTAACCAAATTAAATTATGGATGGGATGGAAGCACAAGGAAGATCAAATCGGTGGCACGCAAGTGGCACGTGCAAAGTTGACTCAAAACAGGTCAGGGCCATATATTGGGTCGACTGGATTGGACCGATGTCGGGTCCCGAAATTAAATGGGAAAGTAAATCAGGTTTTACGATAGATAATTAATTGGCCTAAATTGAACCGAAAGTTGTGCGAAGAAAATGGAGCATAAAATGGAGTGTCTGAGTGGGACACGAAGGTCATGGGTGAAGAGCGTCTCGAGTATATCAGGCATGACAAGTTGGTTTCAAGAAAAAGACTAGTCTGGTGCTCCTAAATTAAAAGTCAAGATAATGTGCTTATGAGAATCAAGGAAAAGAGTGAGAAATCAATGATTAATTAAATGGTCTAACTTGACCCGAACTTGCGCGAAGCAAAAAGAGTACAAGGGAGCAAGTTGGGATGGGACATGATATATCAACGTGAAGATAATCTCGTCTACTTCAAACTTCAAGAAAAAAGTTTCCAG
Source organism: Iris pallida (assembly GCA_029216955.1). Taxonomy (NCBI): domain Eukaryota; kingdom Viridiplantae; phylum Streptophyta; class Magnoliopsida; order Asparagales; family Iridaceae; genus Iris; species Iris pallida. The sequence continues at coordinate 5,795,731 of JANAVB010011197.1, read as the reverse complement.
AGACTGGCATCCCTGACGCTCCAGAAGTCAAAGGCACGGTAAAGAGCATTAAATCAAATAATAAACAAATAATAATATCTATTCAAAATAATTGAATTATTAAAATTGAAAAAAATAAGCCCCAAATTCAGGGGCTTACAGCTTCATCTGCAGCTGAAGGAACGGATGCTGCTAAGGGATCATCACCCAAAGGAGGGGCGGTTGTGTTGGAGTCCGCATTGACTGCGGGTCCCAAGCTTGTTTTTCCGGGCGTCCTCGCTGGTTGAGTTGGCAAGGCGGCTTTGATCTCTTCCACGGACTTGACTAAGGATAGGAGCATGGCTTCCAGCACTTCTAGCCGTTGTCGGTCGGAAGGTGCTTCATGATCGTCATCAGCCATAAAGTCTGTTCTCGCGTGGGTAGAGGTGGAAGGGATTGTGGCAGAGGTACTCTCTGTGCCATACCCTTGTATAGAGAAATTGTCAGGGAATGTCGGAATATTATCTTTCTCTGACTCGGAAGGGGTGCTACCCCCTGTGCAGGAAGCCGCATCGTCTTGGTGAAGGTAGTGGCCCTCAGGAAAATCTGGGTCTGTTGCACAGTTCTAGGGGACTTCTATCCCCTGTATGTGTTCTTGGTACACCAGATTGTCGCATACATTGAGGGGACTACTACCCCCAGCTTCATCTACTCTCAATGAGGCCGAAGGTGTACCCCCGGGTGTCGGAAGCTTCTTTTTGGATCGAGTGCCTAAATAGACACCCCATGTGGTTGATGGGAACCCCCCAGATGAGGGTCTCCTTGCAATACTGGCCGAGATGGCTGGGCTGGAAGAGCCTGTCTTCTTTCCTCCCTTGCCAGGAGGAACTTTTTGAGTTGAATTACAGGAGGCGAAAGGAAACTCCTCGTCCCCTGGAATTTGCACATGTTTCTTGAGTTGTTGTCGGCCAGATGATGGCTGCTGCAATCGTTGAAAAATCGACTGCCGATCTTCAAGTGCTGCTGATTTGTTGCAGCAGCAGTTGATGATGACTTGCGTGCAACGATGCCCCGAGAGGGACTCATTGCATGTTGACGCTGTCATCTTGCGTTTGTGAGTAATCACGTCACGTAAGTCGGTAGGAAGCTGGTCTACCTTTGTACCAAACTTGTGAACTCGGGAATCCCGAGCGCACGGGTGTTTAGGCATAATGTTTGCTCCCTGATCCGTGGCTAGTAAAAGCACTTGTTCTGGATCTTCAGAGGGAGACTTTAAAGACCCACCCTGTCCGTTAGCCCTGGGGGACTGGACACAGGTGGTCATGTACAACTTTTCGTCAGGAGCCCGTGTAACAGTCAATGGGGCCCGCTGACAGTCAGCAACTTGGACAGTTGATTGGACTGGTTAGGCCCGTACTGCCCTAGACTTTTTTGACTTAGCACACAAAGGCGCGTAGTAAAAGAAGTCCAGATTGATATATCCTGCATCCTTAGTGAGCCGCATGGCGTCGGGCCCGCATGAGAGGCGATCGAACACAGAGCTTCTGACAGGGCCGCATGAGACGTCCTGTTTGAAGCCAGGATTGGTCGTCGCATGGACCATCTTCTTACGGCTAGCGCTGGCTGCCGCATGGATCATCTTTCTGTGGCCAGAGTTGGCTGCCGCATGAGTTGGCTGCCTGCGGCCAGAGTTGGTTGTCGTATGGTCAGACTGTCGATCTCCTCTATAAGGCTTCTTCTTTGTCCTCATGGAGTTCCCTTGTGCCCCCAAAAACTCAGCATCGTAGTGTTTTCCTCTGCTCGTTTTGGGGACAGTGGGGTCCTCTGCGGTCGGAAGCAAAGTCGCAGGAGAGCTTTGGTCACCGTCTTGGGCTACAGAAGGAGCTTCTTCGAGAACTTGGTCGGGGGCAACAGTTTTGCGCACCGACACCTTGCGAGTCCTCTTTGGGTTAGCTCGCTTCTGAGACGGACTGGCGCTCCCTTCAGAGAGCAATTCTTCGAAAGCTTGTTGGTCGAAGCGAACTACAAGCATTTGCTGCGTAGAGCCGAGCTTGGATGCGTCAGATTGTGTCACCAACTTCTCATCGGAAGATAAGAAAGTCCCCAGCAGAGTCACCATCGTGTTTGCCTTAAAAAATCAAAGACAGGTATTGCAGAATACTGGAATTGATTGCAAACTCGCTTGTACAAAGGAAAGCCTAGAAAGAAATCCTAGGAGACAATCTAAGTACAATCGTTTAGTTTTAATTCTGGGGGGTGACGGTGGAGGCTCGGAAAAGTGCTATCAACTCTGCCTTACTCCGTGGACTATCTGATGCAGTCTCTAGCTCGTGAAGAAATTGTTTTCCTCTTGAAGGTTGCCAGCCTTTTGCAGGGGTGTGGCACCCTGTTATTTATAATAGGATGTATGTTGAGCCTCATAGATGGCTTGCAGCCACGTGGCTGATTAGCACACGAAAAATCCGTTCTTTGGCTGCCATCTGTCGATTTATTGGGATTTTGTTGCAGCAAATCTGGGTAGTTAAGGACTTGGTCAGATTGCCACATGTCCCGTTGCGTATAGTTTTCTCAGTCTTCGATCATGTGGGGTCGCATGAGACTCATGCGGCTTGGATCACAGTTTACTCTTGGCTGTATGAAGTTTGGAAACTTTGGGACCGCATAAGTCTGAGCCGCATGAGATTCATGCGACTTAGATAACACCCTTTTGGCCGCATGGAGGCGTACGAACCCTGCTTTTGGACGACGTCTTACGTCTTATCTTTCTTATCGAAGTGTCAGAACTGTCATGCTTTGCCAGGACTTGTCAGCTTTGTCAGTCGAACTGCTCCTCTTGGCCGCATATCTTCCTTCTACAGCTGTTTGTCGACGGGCCGTATATGTCATTGAACAGTCATGCGGCTTTCCTTCATGCGGACCTGTTTGGTCCAAAGTACCTATGCGGCAATTTGTAATCCGCATGAACCCCATATTTTTTATGCTTCTACATCGTGGTCTTGCAATGCCTCGCATCGAAGCACGATTTCATAATTTCCTCCTAGGTCGATTTAGTTCCAATGTCCTAGATGTCGTTTCGACGAAAGCTAACCCTATACACAAGTTGTCCATAACCATACGAATGAATGAACAGTTTTATCTATGAAACAGAAGCACGACACGAAACATAATTTAAGCAGTATAATCCATAAACTCAGGCAACGGTTCATTTTTCTCAAAGCCGTATGTCCCAATTGACGACCTATAGGCACTAAACATCCTGAGGCACAATTATACGAGCTCCTGTAATGGCATCAAAATCGTATTAGAATTATTCTTCTATCCTTTCTCTCGAAATTCTTAAGAATGAATGCAAAAATCGACGCAAAAGCACATTCATCAAAATCAAGCAACAAAAATATCAAGAAAATCAAACAACAGATCGGTCCAGTTGAAGGAGCTCTTATATAGAGCTCACTCGTCGAGACACAGTTCGCTGCATCTAGGACTTATTCCAACAGATTCTTGGAACGTTCTCATATCATTCGTCCAAATCAATTTTATTGATGTCAAAAAAGTTTTCGTATACCAAGCTCATGACTGAGTCGAACTAGTCATCTAAATTTTCGATCGAGTCTAACTTTGCCACGAACCCATTACATAGTACGCCGCCCAACAGGAACGGGATACTACAAGTATACCATGTCATTATTCTATATTTCATAATGTCATGTTATTGTTTATATTGTTTATGTTTCACTTGTCATATATGTTGAGCGTCATATCTCCTTGGCCTTGACACTCACATGACATGGCATATAATGATTCATGATAGGGCACGCCTAGTGACTGTCCTTTTCATTTTATCATAGTCATTTGGTAATGGATTTGTCTCCACACGACTATCAGCTCTAGTGGATTATTTACTTATTTATTTTATATATCATTGTTGTTACTTGTCAAGTTATTTATATTTATTCTGTGGATGATATTTTGTTGTTATATTTATGTAATTTGTTGGTATATTTTATGAGCTTGAGTTCATATACAACGTAAGTACATTCTGTAAGTTCTATATATTGGAATAATCTTCATATGCATACTAGATTCATGTATTAATCTTACATATTTTGGGACTGAGACATAACACAACCAAACCCTGTTATTCCCTGGGCGTGAATATCAGAAGAAAACTCTTCTGATTCGATTGCAGCACTTCAACAGAAGGTGCAAAACAGAAATCCTTAGGATTCTGAAAACGAGAAATCTAAGAAGACTTTCGTAAAGGTGACAAACGAGAAATCTAAAAAGATTTTCGTTATCGGAGAAAGCCTGCTAGAGTGTTTAGAACACCGGCGCTCAAAGCTAGATCCGCCCACACGGTCAGCTTCCAGGAACTCTGGAACGCTCTGCCAATATGCTCACGGACGGACTCCTCGAAAAAATGAGAACTCACAAGTTGTGCGCCTACACAGAAGCTCTCTCTTCTCTCTCTGTGGACAATTTCGTCAAAAAACTGCTATTGAGAGAGAAGAGAGACTCTATATATAAGTTCCCTTTGTAACTGCCCAGATCCGGAATGTGCGTGATGTTTGAATGTCAGATCCGAAATTATCGGATCCGTAATCGCACGTTACGAAACGGTTCAGTTACACCCTGTGCGCCACTGAGCGCCAATGTGTGCGAGCACCATGTTGCGTCATTGCGCACATGGTTGCGCGCGCCTAGCATTCAGCGCTCAAGTGCGCGAGAGCGCGTGCGCAAGGTGCGCACCTGCGCCAGTCGTGCCCGCGCGCAACCTGCACCACACGCGCCCGCGCGCACTTGGTGCAAAGTGCGCCAACAAAACGCCACATTACGTCTCATGAGCCCATGAGCCCGAGCCCGAGTCGGACTTAGCCCATATGGAATTAAATTGAGCTTGGCCAAAAAGCATGAATGCTTTAATAGGTGTCTTATCCTTACCTCCATGTAAAATCACCCACATGGTCCTCTCCTTAGGGTCACTATCCCATGTGCATCTCTTCATTCCTCAAGAGGAGTTATATTGAGATACTCGTGAATTTTTTAACCAATATGAGACTAAACTTACATGGTTTGTTTGAGAGCAAGCTCTACAACTCAAAGAAAGGAGGAAAAGAAACTCCAACAAACCGAAAACTTCAGCTAAAAAGTAACCCAAATGTCTCATATTGGAAAGAAAAGGAAAGGAGACATCAAACCCTCGGAAATTCAAATGGCCCCTCGGAAATACAAGCATAGGAATTGTGTGGAGTTGTCACAATCCGGATCAACATCCCTCTCCTCTCAATCAATCACAAATTAGCAAAGTTTGAACATCCAAGTCTGGTGGTGGGTTAGGTTCGCAAAAATTATGCAGGTTGTCAGCATCTCTTTCGTCTAATAATTGAGTTGCGTTTCCCTGGTCAATAGAAGATGCTCAGTTGAAAAGTTGAATAATGATATGTAGCCATCATATAAAAGGAAAGACAAATGATAAGGACATTATAATATAGAAATTATAATTTAATATTTTTAATTATTTTAATTTTTGTACTTAAAGATCCTTAATTTTTTTATATATCAATTTAAACCATCAACTGTCCAATATTTTTAACTTAATATCTAATATATATATATATATATATATATATATATATATATATATATATATATATTAAGTTTTTTTTTTCTTTTCCAAAATTTTAAATCTTAATTTATATTTTTATTTGTATGATTGACCGTCAAAATTTTACAAAATTTAAATTTTGAACAAACTAATATATATATATATATATATATATATATATATATATATATACACGAAAAGAAGTTTAAAATGATACGATAAAATTAAGCAAATTAGTAAAGACACTATCACGTTAAAAAGAACTATAAGAAAGATAGGTTTACCATGATTATGATATGTTTAAGTAAATATACAATTAGAATCGTTTATTTGTTTAAAATGATATGCTGAGTAAAGATATGACTAACCATAATTTTGTCGTAATATTAATATTATCTTGATACTTTTGGCATAGGACAAAAATAAAATCTTAAATTTAAACAATAGTTGAATATGGATATCAAAAACTTTTTGGCAATCCTAACGATGGATAAGAATACCAAAATTTTGACAGTCCTAACAATAGTCATGACCGTCAAAATTTTGAAAGTTCTAACAATTGTCAATGCCAATATTTGGGCAGTACTAACAATAGTTGGGAGTGTCAAAATTTTGAGAGTTCTAACAATTGTCAGGAATGGTAAAATTTTGACAGTCATAATACAGAGAATTATCTATATTAGCACTGCTAAAATTTTAGCAGTCATGTGTTGTCTCCAACGAAACTGTGTTGATTTCTATTATTTCAGAGTCCATGTAATGAGTTCAAAACTTTATCAAATGGGGTCATAAAGTCTTATTTGGAATATCTACTACAATATTAGAATTAGAGGAGAAAAAAAGAGGGTGTTGTTGCCCTCTGAGAGCATCATTAGCAAGGCCCAACCCATTTTCTAGATTCTAGATTTATAATGTAGGAGTTCATTTTGTAGAATAATAAGACCCATTCTATATTTCAATTTCTAGATTTTCAGGCCCAATCCGTCCACATGATCTATAGGTGGTCTGAGAATTTCTATATTCAGAACGTAGGAAATCATTTTGTAGAATAGTAAGTCCCAATTTGTAGCACAATTCTATATTAATATTATTATTTTTTTACATTAATTTTTTGCCACACAATCTTTGGGACAAAAGTTCATTTTATCATTTTCTAGCTTTCTCATACAAATCCAACACATTCTGTATTTACTTTCTTTTTTCAAAATATTAGACCTCAAGATAAAATTTTGAGCACCATCGACTGATGATGCTCTAACAATTTTAGTGTGTTATGTTGTCATTTATCAATTTATGTAGTGTTATTATTATTTGTCTTTCGTTAAATATCAGTAATGGAAACATGTGCAACACATTCTGGATTTGGGTCTCGTCATAATACTTGACTTAGAACGATCCTTTAAATAGAAACCTAAACACAAATTTTGAATAAATTGACTTGGATTGATCATTCAAATGGAGACCTAAACGTAAATTTTGAATATTATACGAGACCCTAAAACTAAACGGAAATTGATTGATCATTCAAATGGAGACCTAAACGCAAATTTTGAATATTATACAAGACCCTAAAACTAAACGAAAATATGTGCTGGTTGTGTGATGGTTGTGTGACTTGGATTATTTAGTTTTGCATGGCAGGAGTTTGAGACGACTTCATAGGTATCGTTTGGATTTTTCTAAGGGCACCCCAAATATTATTAGGGGCTATCACTTACTAGGGGACAGCCCAAGTTTGAGGAACTTTTACTAGGGACAGCCCAAAAATTACTTAGGGACAGCCCAATATTAGAATTTTTCTCTCTCCTTCCTCCTCCTTCCTCCTTCCTCCTCCTCCTTCCTCCTTCCTCCTCCTTCCTTTTGGGCCAGCATCGGACCCGAGCTCGGCCGCGGCCGCTTCGGCACCGTCAGCCGCTGCACATCCCTCCTCTCCGGCGACCACTTCGCTGTGAGCGTACGACGGAGGGCGTCGAGGGCGCGGGCGCGGCGGAGGAGGGTGCGGGGGAAGCGAGGCTGGGTGAGCGGACGGCGGAGGCGCCAAGCGCGGGCGCGACGGAGGGCGTCGAGGGCGCGGGCACGACGGAGGAGGGTGCGGGGGAAGCGAGGCTGGGACTGGGAGGTTGGGGCGGCGGAGGGCGTCGAGGGGCGGGCGAGGGGGAAGCGAGGCTGGGACTGGGAGGTCGGGGCGGCGGAGGGCGTCGAGGGCGCGGGCGCGGCGCTGGTCCCCTTCCCATCTGCTGCTGCTACTGCTTCTTCTTCTTCTCCGAGGACTGCCAATTGCTGGCAGTCATAGGACTGCCAGCATGTTGACAGTCCTACTTGCTGGAAAAAATTGGACTAGCCCCAAGTAAAAAATGGATGGCAAACTTGTAATTTTTTTGAACATTTTTGGGCTAGCCCCAAGTAAAAAGTGTGGTGCCCTTAGAAAAAGCCGTATCGTTTATTGCTAGATGTCTCTCATTCCGATTGTGCATTGTTCAATGCGTGCAACTCAAGAGCCTCGGAGGGTTGTGTTGTTGCTCATAATAGAAATAAAAAACAATGTCACGAGTCTCATTCTCGATTGATTATGACAAAACTAAATAACATAAGTCACACAATTTCTACCATGTAAAATTAAATAATCAAGTCACACAACTGATCTCACATATTTTCGTTTAGTTTTAAGATCTCGTATAATATTCAAATTTTACGTTTAGTTTTTTATTTTGGACGGTCTGCCAAATCCATCGGACAAAGATCCAAATTCTATTCTGGACAACATTGTGTCAACCGGACGAAGAATCAAATCCTAACATAAATTTCTATTATATGAGATCCTAAAATTAAATAACCCATAAATTTTCTTGTTACTCCAGTGCATCGAATAGATGTACTCTGCTACTAGAGCATGTAGAAAAATGGACCCCAATTAGAAACAACTAAAAAGAGTAAATGTAGTAGTAATTAGCACTACAAAAGTTATTTAGGACTGTTTAATTTTTTATTTATTTATAAATTTGCCACCCAAATTACTAAGGTCCACTACATAACTACCAGAAAATTTGACAGTGACTGTAGAAAAACTATAGTGACGCAGTGGAGTAGACCATGGGAATGGTAATGTAGCCAAGACAGGATAATATACAAAAAAAAGCATGATGTGTAAACAAGATTTGACTGATAGAGAGCGAAAGAGAAAATTGTACCAAAGGAAAGGTAAGCTGCTAGCGAAAACTTAAACAATAATGCTAAAAAAAAATACCAAAATCTAACTATATTTTTCTATCACATAATATAACACTCTATGTATTAATAATATTAATATAGTAATTTTACACATGATCTAACATATAGACTGTCATCAAGGTAGTCAAAAGTGCAAAATCTACACGAGATACAAATAGGCCATATTGTCCGAGACGTAAGACGCATTTAAGACATACGTCCGAATGAAACGAGAGCTAAATAAAAAATAATAAAAATATACATACAAAAAAATAATAAATTAGTAATGTAAGAATAAATTAAATAACATATTAAAACCAACAAAAATATGTTAAAACATAACCACGTGAAATAGCACCAGCAGCAATAGCACTCAATAGAACTAACAAAAATTTGTATTCTTCCTACAACAGTTTTAGTAAATTTTAGTTTTTCAAGTTTAAATGTAGCCAACTTTGACAACCGTGAAAATGACTACCTCCCTTCCGCTTCTATAAGATAAGGACTATGACTTTTTGCGTCAATTTTTTTTGTAAAAAATGGAAAACACAATAGGAACACCTTTTTTTGGTTGTGTTTGTTGAGCATCTAAGACGCACCCGGAGATAGGTGACTCGTCTAGTGAGATGTGAGACAAAAATATAGCGCCTTCATGTGAGGCGTACATTTGACTAGCATGACTGTCACATTATGTGATTAATAAAATATGATTAGATAATGATGTCATTTAACATTATCCAAACAAAAAATGTGTAGAACCGCATTGATGGAAGTAGGCTTCCCACTTCATCAACCAACCAGTGGTTGGAGAAGGATCATACTATGATGCCTATGACAAATATGCATACCGAGATGTAACAAGAGGCTGTTGGCGAGCAACAAAATGGATGGTTCCTTCAAAATCTTCAAATGGCCAATCCAACATGCTCCATACTCATGCAAATTATAAAATATTCATTTGTTATTGAGCGATTGCGCTAGGGTAAATGCATTGGCAAGAAGAGACGAAAAAGACTGTTTTCGGACTAGGTCAAATACCATCAATTGAGAACACACAATTTTACGAGCCAAAATCTCTTACATCGTACACTCAACAAAATATAATCAGATTTTTGGTGTCCCCAGTATTATTGTCGACTTTGGTGTCCCAGCATTATTGTTGACGAAGTTCAGAAAAAAAAAAAATAAACTCTCATATAGGATGCTTGGGAAAACAAACAAGCAGCTCCAAACTTGAACACTAGAAAAAGGCAGATAACAACATCTCACATTGCATTGTCTCTGTCGTAGCTTTCTTCAAAATATTCCTCGGCCGCTAGTGTAGCGCAAATATCTCAAAATATTTTTGGTAGTTTTTAAAGGCACTCTATATTTTATTTCAGAACAGTCCATTATCAAAGTTGGCAGTCCTAATATTAAGGAGGACTGTCAACTTCGTTCACAGTCTATCTTAATATTCAATGTTGGCAGTCTTATTTTATGTTAGGACTACGAAGCCAATTTTGTTGGTAGTCCTACTAAGCTGTTCTGGAGTAAAATGTTGAACGCCTCTTGAAATTACCAATATTTTCTTGCCCACAGTTCAAAATGGTGGCCAAGGGTCCAGAAGACGACTCAAAGCTCCAACACTTGCTGCACATCCACCACCACCGGTCCACCACACTCCACCATCCACCACCACCGCCATGCGCAACAAGAAGTGGAGCTGGTGGCTCGCAGTATCGCTCAACACCGTCCTCCTCCTCGTCGGCCAGACCGCCGCCACGCTCCTCAACCGCTACTACTACGACCAGGGCGGCAGCAGCAAGTGGCTGGAGACCCTCACCTTCTCCGCAGCCTTCCCCGTGCTCTATATTCCTCTCCTCTTCTTTCATCCTTCTTCTTCCTCCTCCTCCTCCTCCTCCTCCTCCTCCTCCTCCTCGAACACCAACAACTACAACTACAACTACAAGCCTTCGCTCTTGGGCCTAGTCCTTACGTACACTGCCATCGGGCTCATCACTATGGCCGACAGCCTCATGTACTCCAACGGCCTCCTCTACCTCCCGGTCTCCACCTACTCTCTGGTGTGCTCGACCCAGCTCGCCTTCAACGCAGTCTTCTCCTACTTCGTGAACTCCGAGAGGTTCACCCACCTCACCCTCAACTCCGTCGTCGTCCTAACCTTCTCTGCTGCCATCGTAGCGCTCCACTCGGGATCCGATTCTGACACTGGGGGTCGAACCAAAGGCAAGTACAACAACAACCAACATTCACTAGCATAGCAAAAAGTAGAATAAGAAGGGAAAAAAAAAAACGGAGGATATTCTCCTTTGTTCGCTCAAAATTGCCAATAGCAAACATGTGGTAACAACAGTTCCTAGGAGAAATTAGTAAATCTAATCTGGTTGTGTGTTTCGCCGGGAGCTAGAGAAGTGGCTACTGAGCATGATGGCTCATTTCCAACTACGGAAAAGCTTATTTGCACGCAGGCAGGCTGGTCCGTCCGTCCCGTGGCCGCACCCCGTTGCCTCTCCCTCTTCCTCCTGTATTCACGGATTTCATGCCAGTTGACCTGCCAATAGGACGACGACATGTGACGGGTGGACTGGCCCGCAAGCGGGCAACGTAGCAGCTCTCTTCCAACTATGAAGTTGGAGTGCCCAACTATGGAGTTGGAGTGCCACGAGTACCGTCCGAGTAATAGGAGACGTCCGGGAAGAGTCTGATAGAACTTGGTGCAACAGAAAACAATGTCAGGGTACACTCAGTGTGAGGTACACTCAGTATACCCCTGCTGCCAAAACAGTGTTTAGGGGTACACTGTCAATGTACCGTAATTAACACCATGTATTCCAACAAACTTCAAACTTGAGGGGTTTAAAAAATCCTATAGGGTATAGTGACAGTAAACTATCAGTATATCGAGAAGTCAGGACCGAGGAATAGTCAGTTTAGGTGCATAGTTTAGATCTAAAATGGAGTCAGACTGAATTATATTGCTTCCGACTTTTGAAACATACTGGAGTCCTATAAAAGGATCAACACGAGCTCTACGGCTAGTTCTACAAGAAAAGAAAAAAAGACTTTGCAAGAAAGACTTTTGGAAGATATTAAGAGAACATTTGGTTCAAGTTTTGGAGGCTTGGAAATGAGTTTTGAATTTCTTATCTATATTTGGGATGTTTAGGATTGAAAATTAGAGAGAATATGAGGACTTCATATTTCCATTAATGTGGGAAAGCTCCTCCCGCACTAGTTTGTTTTTCTAGGAATGTTGTTTGGATTTTTTGGGGATGGTAATATCCTTCTTTTAAGTTCAAAATTTCAACTTCTATTCCAAATATGTGAATTTAGGTAATAGCAGCATCACAAAATTAATGGTGTTGAGCCTACTTCATATCGCCAGGCCTCGCGAGATTCAGGCTGGCGCGCGGCTATGCAAACTGAAATACAGGCTCTGGAAGATAATGGGACATGGAGTCTTGTCGATTTGCCTCCTGGAAAGAAAGCATTGGGAAGTCGATGGGTGTATAAAATCAAGTACAAATCCGACGGAAGTATTGAACGCTTAAAAGCACGGCTGGTTGTGTTCGGTAATCATCAGGTTGAGGGGATCGACTATTCAGAGACATTTGTCCCGGTAGCTAAGATGCCTACAGTTCGGACGTTCTTGGTTGTTGCAGCTGTGAGAGGCTGGACTTTGCACCAGATGGATATGCACAATACTTTTCTTCATGGAGATCTGACAGAAGTATATATGAAGTTGCCGCCAGATTTTTCGCATAGTGAACCCAATAAAGTGTGTCGCCTGCGTAAATCTCTATATGGATTGAAACAGGCACCACGTTGTTGGTTTGCTAAGCTTGCTGCTTCTCTAATATCCTATGGATTTATTCAATCTCATTCCGATTATTCCCTTTTATCTCTTTTTAAAGGGAAGGTAGAGTTGCATGTTCTGATCTATGTGGATGATATGATTGTGTCTGGTAATGACTCAGATGCTTTAGATGCTTTCAAAAAGTACCTTAGTTCTTGCTTTCACATGAAGAACCTTGGTGTGTTGAAGTACTTTCTTGGTATAGAGGTGGCTCGGAGTGCAGAAGGAATTTTCTTGTGTCAAAGGAAGTATGCTTTGGACATCATTTCAGAATGCGGCTTGATGGGGTCTCGACCTGCTGGTTTTCCCATGGAGCCCAATCACAAGCTGGCAGAATTGACTAGTCCAAAGATGGAGGATGCAGAGCCTTATCGGAGGCTGGTTGGGAGGTTGATTTATCTATCATTTACTCGTCCTGACTTAGCCTATGCTGTGCATATCTTGTCTCAATTCTTACAGGAGCCTCGACAAGATCATTGGCATGCTGCTTTGAAAGTTGTCAGAGATCTCAAACATGTACCGGGACAGGGTATTCTTTTGAAAGCTGATTGTGATCTCCGTATTTCTGGTTGGTGTGATTCCGACTGGGCAAGTTGTCCCTTGACTCGCAGCTCTGTTACAGGCTGGTTGGTGTTTCTGGGGGGGTCTCCTATTTCTTGGAAGACCAAGAAGCAACCAACTGTTTTTCGATCTTCCGCTGAAGCTGAATACCGATCTATTGCTGCGCTTGTTTGTGAGTTGAAATGGTTGAAGGAGTTATTGGTGTTTGGGCGTTCGCCAAGAGTCTGCTATGTCGGTGTATTGTGACAGTCAGTCAGCCCTGCACCTGGCTCAGAACCCGGTATTTCATAAGCGCAGTAAGCATATTGAGGTGGATTTGCATTTTGTTCGCGATGAAATTAGAGATGGCACCGTAATAGCCTCGCATGTTCCTACTTCTACTCAACTGGCTGACATCTTCACTAAGCCACTTGGAAAGCATGTGTTTGATTCTTTCCTTCCCAAGTTGGGCATTTGTGACTTGCATGCTCCAACTTGAGGGGAGGTGTTAGATTATATTTGTAATGTAAATATGGCCCATAACCCATAAGCCCAAATGTAGACACTATATATATTGTAACAAACCCTAGCAATGAGAAGAAGGTATTATTATTTCCTACAAAGAATATTTATGGAAAACTAAACAAATTAATATCTCTATCCCTGTGTGAACCAAACATGGAAATGGAAACATTGAATTTTTTGGACTACAGATTTTCAACGTAACCAAGCTTGGGTATGGAAATGTTGAATTCATTTTCTATGAAAAATGAATAGAAAATGGATTCCTAGAAATACAAAAACTTCATCCAAACGAGCCCTAAGAGTCTTTAAGACAGAATGAGAGAGCAAATGGAAGATCTCGTAAGGAGATCATTTCGTATTGTGATTTGTGTATGTAATATTTGCAAGATTTTTCTTCTTGATTCAATAAAGTTTTATTTTCCTTCTTCTATGGAATAGGTCGATCTTAACCGAACCACAATAAATATTGTGTGTTCTTGATTTGCTATTACTTCTGTTATTTGTGTCTTGTTAATTTACTCATCATTATCAAGTTATTGTTCGTGTTTTCGGTTTTGTCGTGTTTGGAAAAGCAAAAACAATTGGTATGGGAGCTAAGGGAACCGTCAAAATTTTAAATTCTTGGAACTAGGTCAACGGTAGATGACGACATTGGTCTGCTCCGTATCTTCCTAAATTATGATTTTTGAAATCATTGAGGTCTGAGGGAGATTTTCTCTAATTCGAAGTTTGGGGATGACAAGTAAAAAGGTTAATAGCATCAAATTCGAGGTAGAAAATTTTAATCCTGATTGTGAGCTTTTGAGCTTATGGGTAAGACATGGCTTTGTGAGCTATACTATTCCAAGGTAAAGAAAAGGTCTATTTGTGTTAGAGAAGAGTCAAGGCAATCCGTTTGAAAGAAGCTTGTTTAAGGGCGTTGTCGATAAGGATAAAAGGAAGGGATCCAAATTCTTAACAATCTGAACAATTTCAACAAGACAGTCTATAATCTTTTGTGTCTAGAAGTAAAATTAGAGGTGGACCAAATGCTATTGCTCCTATCTTCGTTTCATGGGTCGTATGACTGTTTGGTAACACCAATCTTTTATGGGAAGAAGAGCCTCGAGATGGAGGAGGTGAATACAACTCTTCGTAATAATGAAATTATGAAAATGTCAAGTCCAATTGAGAGGTCATCTTGGTTGATTGCGGATGAAGGGGGAAGGTCGAAGAGTAAAGATGGAGACAAGAGCAGAAGGGGGAAAAAAATCCAAATTCAGGCATTATAGTGATGCATGTTTTTCTACAAACAATCAGGACAAATAAAGAGGCGTTGTCCGAAGTATATGCAATGGTCGGAGATAAGGGTAAATGTGCCAATATAAACGGTAGTCAAAACAGTATTGCTACGGTAGTCAAAATAGTATTTTCTATAAACAGTAGTCAAAATGTGTGATGACTTACGGTACATAACAGGAATAATATTTTCTCCAAAGCTTGAATTCTTGACTCTAGAAACCTATATCATATGTAACCGAACAGGAAGTGGTTGAACACCTATAAGGATCAGTTCAATGGTGGTTTTATTCTCATGGGGAACAACGAGTTGTGCAAATCATTAGCGTATGGAACATCAAGCTTTGTATGTTTGATGGTGTGGTACGGACACTCGTGAACGTGAGATACATTTCAGAATTAAAGTAAAACCCCATTTCTTTAGAACCTTGGACATGACAGGATGCAAGTTTGTTTGTCAAGCAACGGTCATGAAAAGACCTAGATTGTCATCAAACTTGTATCAGTTAAACGGGAGCATAGTTAGAGATGGTGCGACCGTCATTGAAGAGAAAAAAGCGGAGGGGACGTTCAAGTTTGCCTCGACTTCCATTCAGGTAATGCGGTTGGAAGAATGTTCTCGACCTCGGTAGGAAGGTTATGACCAAGGTTCGTAGTATCGGTATCAGACCCTTTCTATGACTATCGAAATCGATGGATTCGGATCGGGGTATCGAACTTTTTGGTATCGAAAAAAAAATTATAAAATTATTAAAATTTTACAAAAAAATATTTTATACATTTAGGTATAACTTTAAATATTTCATGTGTTATTTATTTCTTAGTATTTTATAAACGGAATAAAATAGTAGTCACCTTTGCCGATTGGTTTACCTGTGATAAATATGCTTTCTTCTTATACATGCTTTTACAATATTACTATACTTTTACGCACTTGCTGATTGGTCTTTTTCGTTCATTTTCTTTGTTGAATTAATTAGAAAATAGATGTCCAATGTTTGTATCGGCCAGTATCGGTATCGGATCGAGACATGTCAAACCATATCGATATTTGTCCTATCATATCGATATCGGTCGATACTGCAAACTATGGTTATGACATTATAGTTTCTCGGTTCTATGGTAAAGACCATGTCAGCAGCTAGTTGTAGTTGCACGGTTCTAGGTAAAGACAATGACAGTGGTAGTTTCGTGATTTTGAAAAAAAGACCATATCAAAGGTAGTTTCGTGATTCTGAAAGAAAAAAAAGATCGTGTCGGAGACAGTTTCTCAGTTCTAAGGCAAAGAACGTGTCGATGCAGTTTCTCCATTCTGGGGAAAGACTGTGCAGTGGCCAGTTACAGTATCATAGTTCTGGGACAAAAATATGGCAAAGCAGATTCGTGGTTATGTAAAAAAGATGGTATTAGAGCCAGTTTCGCGGTTTTGTGGCAAAGATCGTGCATGTAGCAATATCTTAATTTCTGAGACTAAGATCGCGGCAACGAGAGTTTTGTGGTTTTGGGAAAAGGATTGTGTTATTACAATTTCTTGATTCTGGATCAAGACCGTCTCAGTGGACGTACTCAATTTTTGGCAAGAATATGGCGACGGCTAGTTTTGTGGTTTCAGCTAAAGACCATGTCGGCGGCAGAAAGCCAAAGTCGGACCTAAAGTTAAAGAAGCTATCAGAATACTCCCATGAGGTGACTAGTTGAACAACTCACTAAGGTAGAGATTGTTAGATATAGCTCACGTTCAACTGTGGAGTACGACGGGCACCGTCCAAGAAATTGGAGAAGTCCGTGAGGAGTCGATATGTCGATTCATCGCTGACTGCAGCCCGTGAGGAGTCGATATGTCGATACAGCGATACAGTGCTGACTGAAGTTTTGCAAGAGGATTCTTGAAAACCATTAAGAGAGTCTTCAAGAAAAAGAAGGAAAGAGCTCATCGGAGAGTGATATCGTAAGGAGAAGATTTCACAATACGGTTTGTGTGTATAATCCTTGTAATGTTTCTCTTGTTGATTCACTAAAATTATTTCTCCTGAAGTAGGTTGATTTTGACCAAATACGTTAAATATTGTATGTTATTGGTTTGCTATTAATTCGATTATTTGTGCCTTACTATTTTACCTGTCGTTGTAAAGGTTATTATTACACTTTTTTTTTGCTTCCATTCGCTTTTGGGAAAATCACAATACCTTATATTGTTAGCTGTTCAGGAAAGAAACGTTTGTGGATACGACCATAGTTAGGCAAATATTGGTGTGAGTAGATGTCTCACGTCCACTATACTAAAAGACATACTTTACAGCTTCAACCTTGGAAAGATATTTGCCTAAGAATCAATCATGCGGCTAACTTAACAGCTTCAATTTTCAAAAATACTAAAGGAACTCATGAGTTCTTAAATTTTAAACTCGGCCATTAAAAAGTCGTTGGATTATCTACATCTCATCTTTTAAAGAACCTAAACAAAAAAAAGAGTCAAAGACCTAAATAGACAAACTTGTACACGTCTTATAACGTAATTGTAAGTTCTTAGTGTGAAAAAACTTGTACACGTGATATAACGTAATTGCAAGTTTTTATTGTGAGTTCCTATTTAAGTTTCTGTAGTCGAACTGTTCAATTTGACTGCTAATTTTGTGGAACGAACTATCTTTTTGTTGCAGCTCTTCTTGGATACATCCTCACCCTTGCCGCCTCCGCGACCTACTCTCCCAACCTCTCCCTTATGGAACTCGCTTTCAAAAGAGTCATAAAGAGCCGGAACTTCTCAGCTGTGCTTGACATGCAGATCTACACCGCAATGGTGTCGACACTCGCAGCACTGGTCTGGCTATTCGCAAGCGGAGAGTGGAGAGGATTGAAAGGAGAGATGGAGGAGTTCAAGAAGGGCAGGGTAGGGTGGGTGATGACGGTGGTGTGGAGCGCAGTCGCCTGGCAGGTGACGGACGTGGGGCTCGTGGGGCTAATTTTCGAAGTGAGCTCGCTGTTCTCTAACGCGATAAGTACGTTTGCAATACCAATAGTGCCAGTGTTCGCTGTGGTTTTATTTGGGGATGCCATGGACGGGTTGAAGGTGATTTCCCTGCTATTGGCTTTATGGGGCTTCATTTCCTACTTCTATCAGCATTATATTGACTACAAGAGTGAGAAGGACACAGTCGAAGAAAGGCAAGGATCAATAGAGGGTCCTGATGCTTGATGGCAAGACGAGTGAATGAGAGTTGGAAGAAGATCAGGGTTTTCTTGCAGTACATACAAAAAGAAGAAAATATGATATGTACAGCAAAATTGTCATTTTTCTGATCACCAACATGTAGCAAGTAATAAAGTGAAGGGTCCAAGCATGTACATATTATGCTAGATGTGATACGAGAGGGTTGGATGCAACTGGATAGAGTGGAACTCTTGCTGCATGTGTATTCCAAGCTGGTGTTTCATGTAGTACAAGATGGAATGTCACAAACTACCAATAACAATATCATCAAAATACCTAAATGTCATATAGGTGAGGGTATAAAGATTATCTGTAAAGACTAGCCTAACCGAACATTTTGCTAGACGTATTTTACTCATAGTTTGCAGTATCGGCCGATACCGATACGGTTTGGTATGTCCTGATCCGATGTCGACCGGTACTGATACTGACCGATAATGATATTGGGCATCTCTTTTCCAATCAATTAAGCAAAGAAAATTGAACGAAAAAGACCAATAAATAAGGGTGTAAAAGTATAGTAAGATTGTAAAAGTACGTAAAAGAAGAGAACTTATCTTCGCACGTAAACAAATCGGCAAGGGTGACTACTATTTCATTCCATTTCAAAACTACTAAGAAACAAATACTTAAAATTATGCCTAAGTAAATTATTTTCTTTTCAATAACAAAATTTTCTATGCTTTGATCCGAAACCGTCGATACCGATACTCATAGGAAGGGTCTGCTACCGATTCTATTATGGATACTGCGAACCTTGGTATTAATATAGCATACACATTCAACTCAAGTATAAATACAACTACTTCCGTTTGCTAGATTGCTTTTCAATAATATACTATTGGATTCTTTTCTTAATCTGTTTTAACAAATAGTAGTTGAACTATCTGAAATTCCTGGTTTGCAAACAAATATCCTCATTGAAACTGTATCCTAGCAAGAGTGTGAGACGATGGTCTTAGATAGTGTAGAAAATAATAGTTGGGATGATTTTATTGATGGACTACTTCACTACTTATAGGGAGTCTAGCTCCTCTACATACTACAAATTTCGATGTGGGACTAAAAGTCCCTTATTGATTCTCAACACTCCCCCTCAAGATGGGCGATAGATATTAATCATCCCCATCTTGTTACATAGCTTTGACAGACTCAATGAACTAAGACCCTTAGTCAGACAGTCTGCCACTTGTTCTTCTGAGCGAACATAGTCAATCTTCAGTATCCCTTGTTCCAGCTTTTCCTTGATGAAGAATCGATCGATCTCGATGTGCTTCGTTCTGTCGTGCTGAACCGGATTGTTCGCTATACTTATCGCAGCTTGACTATCGCTCCGAAGGTGCAATGGTGTCCCCTTGTCTAGCTTCAACTCTGTCAGCAGCGCCTTTACCCATAGCAATTCTGATACTCCTAGAGCCATTGCTCTGTATTCTGCTTCAGCTGTTGACCGTGCTACCACTGACTGTTTCTTGCTTCTCCATGAAACCAGGTTTCCTCCTACAAAAACACAGTACCCTGTGGTAGACCTTATGTCGTCTATGCAGCTTGTCCAGTCTGCATCGCAGTATCCCTCAACATCTGTGCATCCATTCTTCTTGAACCACAGTCCTTTTCCCGGCGTCCCTTTCAGATATCTTAGGATCTGAAATACTGCATCCATATGACCCGTTCTTGGATCATGCATATAGCGGCTTACAACACTTACTGCAAATGAGATATCAGGGCGAGTATGCCCTAGATAAATTAGTCTGCCTACTAGCCTTTGATACCTTTCGCGATCAACAGGCTCTCCTGCTTCTGCTCCCATCTTGCACTTCTGGTCAATTGGAGTGACTGCTGCTCGGCATCCCAGCATTCCTGTCTCCTTTAGCAGATCTACTGCATATTTTCTTTGTGAGAGAACAATTCCTTGTTCACCATTACACACCTCGATACCCAAAAAGTATCTCATCTCTCCCAGGTCCTTCACCTCAAACTCTTTCGCGAGTTTCGTCTTCAGCTTAGTGATCTCATCAGCATCATCACCTGTGATTACTATATCATCCACATATACAGCAAGTATAGTTATGTGGCCTCTTGCATGCTGGAGGAAGACCGTGTGATCTGCATTTGTCTGATGGTACCCCATGCCAGTGACAGCCTTCCTGAATCTGTCAAACCATGCTCGAGGAGATTGCTTCAGCCCGTACAGCGACTTCTTCAGTTTGCACACTTTTCCATTTGACGTTCCTTCACCTGAATCTGACACAGAGTAGCACCCCGGAGGAGTCTCCATGTAAACTTCTTCTTGTAGGTCTCCATGAAGAAATGCGTTCTTTACGTCTAACTGGTGTAGCTTCCACCCATAGTTTGCTGCAATGGAGACCAGTGTTCTTACGATACTCATCTTCGCTACTGGGGCAAAAGTCTCATCATAGTCGATGCCATATGTCTGGGTATAGCCTTTTGCAACCAGTCTCGCCTTGTACCGCTCAACTTTTCCTTCTGGTGTTTCCTTCACTGTGTACACCCATTTGCATCCCACAGCTTTCTTTCCTTCAGGTAATGGCACCAGCTCCCATGTCTTATTTTTCTCTAGTGTCCCAAGTTCTTCCATCATTGCAGCTTTCCATCTTGGGTCCTTCTTTGCTTCCTGCCAATTCTTAGGTAAAGAAGTGGAGTCTAACGAAGTGAGGAAGGCTTGATAAGTTGGAGAGATATTAGAATAAGACAAGTAGTTGGCGATATCATGTTCATAATCTTGATAACGAATAGGAGCCTTTCCCGCATTAATGCGAGAAGACCTCCTTAAGGGAGCAATGGGTGGTGGAGAAAGCATACCATCTGAGTCCGAGAGACCCGCTTCCGAATCCGAGTGATCCGGTCCGGGAGTAACATCTTCAGGAGTTGTCTTCTTCTGTAAACTTGGAGCTCCTTTTCCCTTGTCTGCTTCTCCCCCTGCGTAATGTACGTATTGTCTTCTTCATCCTCTGTATCAGTATCATCGATGCTTTCTTTCCCTTTCTTCCAGTTTGTCACGACAGGACAAGGTACCGATCCGACAACTACGTTTGGGCGTACTACCTCCCCCTCACGTCTAACACCCGCTGTGGGAGGCGTGTTCCCAAACGCAGAACCTTCGTCCGAACCATAATAAGGTTCCAGCTCTCTGAATGTAACGTCCATGCTTACAAACAGCTTCCGTTCAACCGGGCTCCAGCATACGTAACCCTTCTGTGTCCCGGTGTACCCAACAAAGACACACTTAGCTGCTCGAGGATCCAACTTACCAACGCCAGGCCTGTTATCGTGGACAAAGCATACGCAACCAAATACTTTCGGAGGAACGGTGTACGCAGTTGTCCCCGTGAGCACTTCCAAAGGCGTCTTCCAGTTCAGTAATTGAGAGGACATCCTGTTGATGAGATAAGAGGCTGTCAAGACAGCCTGCCCCCACAAAAATTTAGGGACATTCATAGCCAGCATCATTGTCCGAACTACCTCCAGCAGGTGCCTATTCTTTCGTTCCGCAACACCATTTTGAGCCGGTGTATAAGCACAAGAGGTTTGATGCAGTATACCATGAGAGGATAAATACGCAGCAAACCTCTTATGGGTATATTCCGTCCCATTATCCGACCGGAAACACTTAACACGAGCATTATACTGTGTCCTTACCCGTTGATGGAAGCTTTGAAATGCCTCAAAAACATCACTTTTATTCGTCAGCAGGTAGACCCAAGTTACGCGGGTAGAGCAGTCAATAAAAGTAACAAACCATCTATAACCGTTAACACCGTTTGTAGGACAAGGGCCCCACACATCGGAATGAATCATATCAAAAGCAGCAGAACATCGATGCCCAGAACTCACATAGGAGCTTCTGGTATGTTTTTCCAACTCACAAGCATCACAAACTAACAACTCTTTATTTGCTTTTTGATATAAAGACGGATACAAACGACTAATAACGGGAAAAGAAGAATGTCCTACACGCTGATGGTGGAGGAGAAGCTCGGCTTCGACACTTCGACTACGGACTTCCGGTTGTGCGTCGGCAACCAAAGATGCCAGTGCTCTATCCAGACCGTTCCTGTCCAAGTACCATAGACCCTTATGCCATGTGCCAGTGCCTAGTCGTCTTCCCGTTCCCTTCTCCTGAAAAGTTACCTTAGGAATATCAAAGGAAACAATACAGTTTAGATCAAGGATAATGGCGCTAATGGATATAAGATTGACAGGAAAGGAAGGAGCATGTAAGACATTAGATAGAGTGATGGAAGGAGTGCAATCAACAGTGCCTTTACCCGTAACAGGCCTAGAGGTACCATCAGCAGTCTGAATGCTCTCTGGCGGCGTTAGAGTAGAGTATTCCCGAAACTCACCTCGGGAACCCGTGACATGGCAAGATGCCCCAGAGTCCATAATCCAAGCTGGCTGAGAGACAGATGCAAGAGCACGCGGAGGTATACCGGCAGTGGTTTGGGAGTAGTAAGTGCAGTAATCTCCTGTAGTGGACGGCGCCCCAGGAATGACTTGTCTTTCACCAGAACCAAGCTTGGAGCCGCGCATCTTCTCGAGAACTTCTCTCTCAAATGGAGTGATGTCCGCCAGCTGATTGTCCCCACCTTCATCCGCCATATGCGCCTTGTTGCCGCCAGAGTAAGTTCCCCTTCCACCACCGTAGCTGCCTCGACCACCTCGTCGTCCACCGCGACCACGATCCCGACCATTCGAGGGAGTCCGTGTCGGTTTTGGGCAAAAGCGGATGTAATGTCCTGTGTCACCACAGTTGTGGCAAACGCCTCCCGTAGAAGGAGGCTGTGTGAAAGTGGCAAGAGCAGATGTGTCAACTCCGGCCTGCTCCCCCTGGGAGATACCCTTGGTAGGCATCAGCTTCAACCGTGCTTCTTCTTGGGCCATGGCAGCTATGGCGTCCTCTAATGTTGGCAGCGTCGGTTGTGCGAGAAGAACATTCCGCCGTTGCTCAAACGCTGGGTTGAGCCCCTTCAAAAACTTCATCATCCGTTGCCGCGAAATATAATCCAGAAATTTCTGGAAATATTTGGCAAAAGTCGGTTCAACCTGAGCATCCTCCATGCCAAGAGGATCATAATGGTCAAGATCAGACCAGTACTTCTTCAACAAGGCAGCGTACTCAGAGATGGTACGATCGTCTTGGATTACCCTATCGAGCTCATCCTGCAGTTGGAAGACTCGCATGGGGTTACCCGAACCGGAGTACATGTCCTTCAACGTTCTCCAGATATCAGCAGCTCCCTCCATTGCTTCAACGTTACCCGACACTTGGTCGGTCAAAGAGGCTGTCAACCAACCAACCACGACATTGTTGACAATGTCCCATACAGCAAACTCCTTCGAGGAGTGATCGACAGGGGCCGTAGTGTGGCCATCTACATAACCAACCAAGCCACGTCCCTTCAGCGTCCGCATCGCCTGCCGCGACCATTTCAAGTAGTTGGTCGTGCCTTCCAACTTCGTCTCCAGCTTGTCCAACTTCCCCATTTTGTACGGTGACGGATCCACATCAGTATGGGTCACGCATGGGGTCGCCTCCGGTAATCTCTTGGTCAGGAGATCCTCGACCAGGGCCTTCATTTCTTCTGCTGTCAACTTCTCATAGATGGAATCCATGACTTCTGCAACTGCAATCAGTGAGGTGTTGTTGTTTCCGAAGTTGTCTTCTTTGGAGTCGTCTTCGTCTTAGTCAGCTACCGGGGGGAAACAACAAAACGAGATCCCTCACTGATATGTCGTAGTTTATACGACCAACTAGAACCGCGTCATGATAACGCGTTCGGACGGCTCAAGGATAACCAACGTAGTTGTGCCTCCTTACATGAGACAAACCAGAGGTATACCAGCCGGGCAGAAACGATTGTAAAGACAACGTTTCTGAGATACGAAGATCTAAAGAGATTTCGTATTCGTAGCAGAGCTTCTAAAAAGAAGGTACTAATTCTCGAAGGCAACTACAGAGATCTTCTAAAGAGAAGGAACTCTGATTCTCGAGGCAACTACAGAGATCTTCTAAAGAGAAGAAATCTGTTTTTTTTTTTTTTTTTGGAAACAGCAAAAGAAAACCCTAAAAAGGGTGCTGTAGCAGCAGTAATGGGGCGGGTTAGGGGGGGCGGCGCTGGAGGGGGGGAAGGGGGCCGGCGGGTCAGCGGGTGGGGGGGGGGAAGGGGGGTCGGGGGGGGCTGCTCAGGGGGAAAGGGGGGTCGGGGGGGGGGCTGCTCCGGGGGGGAGCTAAAAAAAAATTTTTTTTTTTTTTTTTTTTTGTGGAGAGAGAGAGAGAGAGTTATGGCTCTGATACCATGTAGAAAATAATAGTTGGGATGATTTTATTGATGGACTACTTCACTACTTATAGGGAGTCTAGCTCCTCTACATACTACAAATTCCGATGTGGGACTAAAAGTTCCTTATTGATTCTCAACAGATAGGCAGTAGATATAGTGGTGTCAGTTCTCTAAACAAAAGAAAGAATCTCATTAGAGTAAGCTGTGGGGATTTTCGACAAGTAGAGCTCAACTTTATGCTCAATCCCGAAGCATTAGATTTTGGAAAAAAAAATCTTCATCACTGTAATTGCTACAGAATCTGGATAGAGCTATACCCTGAGCCAAAATTTCAGTAGGTTCCCTAACCATATAAGTTTCGGAAAAGGTCATGGTTGGGTTTGGTTCCTTTACAACCCATCTCACCCGACATATCCAGTGTCAAATTCATGAAGGGTTCCAGTTGTCCCTAGGTATACTAAAATTTATGTTCATCATACGATTCATACCTTACACCTTGCATCAGGTTTGGGTCTGGATCCGAGTATCATATCCGCCACCCAACATGCTTGAATATCTTATCCGGCCATCATGTCAACATATTATGTTATCCACCCATCAAGATCGTGTTGGGAACGAAGCGCGAAAACCGTTCCCCCAAACCAGAAAGTCCTGCGAGAGAACCGAGCAAAAACACACAAACCAAAAACGCCAAACACAATCGCAGACACAAAGATTTTTGACGTGGAAAACCCTTGCAGAAAAAACCACGGGACGATCAGAGTCCAACCCCGAAGAACCTCCACTAATGGAATAAAGAGAATACATCCTCTACAAGCTCCTCCCGATCCAACATGGATCACCACAACTCACTTGAAAGAAGAAAATCTTTGATTGCGGACTCCGAAGAACAAGAGATGCCGAAAAATTATTCGAAGCAATCTCTCATTCACAATAGTCCTTAATCCTCTCTCTCTCTCTCTCTCAAAGATTGTAAAGCACTCTTTTGTTTTGAGATGATTTTACAACTAGCATGCATCACCCTTTTATAAGCCCTTGGTAACCCATACATAGAAGGCCAATATATATGGAAACTTCCAATATAAATCAATCATATATTTAATGGAAATCCAATCATAATTAGCTTACCATAATTGGAAACCCAATAATATGGAAAGCTACTATATGAAGGGTCCAATCATAAATATATAATCAAAATAAATATGGAAATCCAATCATATATTTCCTTACCATATATGTACCAAAATAAAATTCATGCACTCCCCAAGCTTCTCCGACACACGGATGGCGCTCGTCGCTCTCCGGGGTATTCTCCACATAGGTGGGAACCCCACCCACTCCAACAGATCGGACTATGGACATTCATCATCATCGTCATCACCTAAGCGTTCTCTCACTAGAATGGGTCGGCTATGGAGCACAAGAAAGTTCCAAATTTGACAAGTTTTTATGACCGGCTATTGACTTGACGTCAGCCCTCTATGTTGTTACCAAAATCCTAGCCAAGGTAATTATGAGAATGAGATGATTATGCCATATAACCTTGTGGCAGGTAGGTAACACTATCTATTGGATATGGTATGAAGAGGTAAGATAATACATTTTGCTATAGGGAATTGTGTTCATCTATATGACACTCTAAGTCAAAGAGCAATCAGACTGTGGACATCGCTAAAAAGAATAGGTAAGGTATATATATATCCTTTTGACAAGTCACAGGAAATACTTCCATTCAAATAACTTCATCAGATAGTATTATGCAATGGGTATTGGTAAATAGCAAGTATTACACCCCTTTTGTTCTTATAGAAGAGCTGAGGTTCATCCGTGTATCAGTTCCACAGGCTACAATAAGGTCTGAGGGCTACCTAGTATATTTGGGTTTGTCTGGCTCGAATTTGAGGGCTATGTGATCATCTACAAAGATTTATTAGTCGATTACATTGTTAGCAACAAAAATCCTACTAAAACAGCATTGATTATAGCTTACTATTTTACGATAGAATTAAGGGTTATTTAGTTCTAGGATCTCGTATAATATTCGAAATTTGTGCTTATGCCTCTATATTATCCAGAAGAGAGCTTGGGTCTCATCCTGAGTGTTGTCCTGGGATGATCGTCCAAAATGGAGATTTGAAATCAAATTTTGAATATCATACGAGACCCTAAAACTAAACGCTGATTTCGAATATTATGGAGACCTAAACGAGAGCTATCAGTCAGTCCAAGTCAACCATTGGGACGAGACCCAAACCGTCTTCTGGATAATATTGAGACCTAAACGTAAATTTCTAATATTAGACGATACCTTAAAACTAAATAACTCTAGAATAAATAGTAAATTTTAGTCAAATATCACTTACCTGCATCTTCGAGGTCAACATGCCGAATGTCAATGAGAGAATAGTCTACAACCTTCAAATTTAAATAGAAATATTTAAAGAAATAATATCAGGAAAATATTAAAGTAAAATGTTACGATTAATTAACATGTTAAGTGATAGATAATTGGAGCTATACCTATTATATACACCCGAATGTAGGGCATAAGCAAGTGCAAGAGAGCACCAACTTGGATGACCCATCTAAGAAACATCAATTTGCATTCAGAACTTCACCAGATTTTGTCTCTGTGTAAGTCCTAGATCTCTCATTCCATCTTTTATACGCCTACTATCTGAAGAAACAAAACACATTTCCCTTTGTCAATAACTAAACTACTGCAACCATCCATCTTCTTGATACCTCTTTCTTCCATAACTTCTCTAACCTCATCACAGAAACTCCACCTCCCACAACAAGCTTACACATTGGACAGTCATGTGACCCCGACCTCTTGCAGGTCACATTGGACTTGGGGGGTTGCCCAAGCCCGAAGTCTTGTTAGCCTTACCCTTGGACGGCTCTGCCCACCTTCTTCCTCAGGTTTTAGCTTCTGAAGCTCCCTTAAAGCAGTCCCTGCAAGCCCCCTATCTTTGGGTTTTACTCCCACTTGATATTGCACCCCATATCGATCTACTTGGCTTCATTGGCATTCTTCTAATCACATCTTCAGCCTCAGTTAACCTTCCTGGTTGAGCTAAAAGATCAACCAGGCAGCCATAATGATCCACTCAGGGCTCAATACCAAACTTTTCTCTCGTGTCCTCGAAAATTCTACAACCCTGGTCCGTCAATCCAGCATGAGTACAAGCCAGTTAAGAACAGCAATCAAGGTCACACTATACGGCACTTGACCCACTTCTTGCATTCTCCAAAAGAGGTCCGAAGCCTCGTCCCTGGGGCAAAGGATCGCAAGGCCACATAGACGACATCTTTCTCTAGAACTGTCTTGAAAACGACGATAGCCCTTCCGATGCTCCCACACTTGCAGTACATGTCTATCAGAGCCAATCCAAAAAAAGCGTCCAAGTTCCTGTAATTCTTTATCACCCAACCATGTGCGCATCTCCCTCGACTCGAATCTCCCACTTCAGCAGACGCAGAGACAAGAGCGACGGACGTCACCTTATCTGGCCTAATGGTGGGAGCAACCATCTTCTCGAAACGATCCATTACCCTCTCGAACTCGGCAAGCATCAAGTTCCAGAAAACCAAGTCTCCAGCCTGGCGACACAGCAGAAATACTTCCAAGCCGACTCCCCCTCCCCCCATAAGCGCATCCCCACCCCCCCCCCCCCCCCCCCCCCCAACCAACCGGCGGCGGCGACACCCTCCTTATCATCCACTCGTGCAATGGTTTCCCGAGCCTCACGTTCTTAGTCTGCCCACAACACCACAGCAACCCCACCGTCGCATACTCATCCGGCTCAACACCCGCTCCTGTCGCACCCGGACATCCTGACGGTGTACGAGACGACGTCCCTCTCGGGCATTGTATCAAACACGTTACGAGCAAGCACCAACCTACCATTTTCCGCCGAACACGACGTCGTGGGCGTGGGAGTGTTTCCCTAGCAACAAACACCGTTGGACACATTTGAATAGTGCGAGCAGCGTCTTGTCGTTGGGAGGGATGCGCAGAGATGGAGGGACTGGCACGTGTGGGGAGGTGGTTGAGAGAGTGGAGATGGTGGAGTTGAATATGAGGAGGTTCCGGCGAGGGGCGAAGTGAGGCGGAGAACCATGTCGAGGCTGAGACTTCCTATTTCAGAAAATTTTCTACAGAAACATTTTCGGGAAATTGATGATAAGGAAAATATTTTAAAATGTTATAAAATCTGGCATTGTAAAAAGAAGGTAATTTCTATGGGCACTACCAAAATTGCTAGGGGCTAGCCCAAAATAGTTCAAGTTTATTACAAGTTTGCCATCCAAAAATTTTGCTAGGGGCTAGCCCAAGCACACCTATAAATACCAATTTTCATTTTCTCTCTCCTTCTCTTTTCTTTTCTCCCTCAACTATTTTCTTCTCTCCTTCTCTTCTCTTAGGTCAAAGAATTAAAACCCTAATTCTTTTCTTTTCTCCCTACATTTTTGGCAAATTGTTCTCTCCCTCAACTCTAGGTCATTGACTTCTCCAAATTTTTGGTAAGTCATCGAACATATGAAGTTGTTATTCTTTGGAAGACGATACCCAAAGGCAACCGATAAGCGAAGTGCTTAAATCCAACAAGATTTTTTACTTTAAAAAATTAATATTGAAAAGAATACAGCAATAATATGTTAAAAGAGTAACTACCTATTTGCAGCCTCCTCAGACGTGAATTCAATAAATGCAAAGCCCTTGCAAATAGGATCCCTAGTCTTACGATTCCCAGAAACTGACATGCTTATCTTAACAATACCAGAAAATTCCTTAAAAGCAGCCTGTAGATCCCTGTGTATGTTCTTTTTCCGCTTCAGCACCCAGAACTGCCAGGGACCTGGCAGTCCTACACTTAAGTAGGACTGCCAGGACCCTGACAGTCCTAATTGAAACTTGCTGCGACAGCAAGTTTCATTTAGGACTGTCAGGGTCCTGGCAGTCCTACTTAAGTGTAGGACTGCCAGGTCCCTGGCAGTCCTACCCCTGGCATTCCTACTTATGTGATTAGGCTGTTATTAATAGGAACCTATATGGGACCATTCTTGTAGATGCATGTAATGGGAGCTAGCTTATACTCAAAACCTTGTTCCAACTACATTTCCAACCTATTTTTCTGTTTTTTGCGTTTATCACTGAATAGGAAATATAAAATGATAACTGTTAACGGAGCTATGTTTCTGTTTTTTGCTTTTTGGATCCATAGATAGATCCAGTTACATTGAAGAATCATGTAGAGTAACAAATCTTACGAGTTCAAATTGTATATGCAAGTGGATTGTGTAGGGTCCAACCCGTATACATTTGTTGCTTTAGGCTATTCCAAAAGACATGATACCTCCCATAGTCACAGTTGCCGGCTAAAAGTTTGTTGACCAATTGTAGTCGACCAAGTAGGCATTCATCTCTTCATTTTTATCACCAACTGCACATCAATCATGTATCACTCCACCTCTATTTTATCACCAATTGTGCATCAACCATGCAATTACATCACTCCATCATCCATCATGCGTGCACCTGTAATAGGACTGTCAGCTCCCTGGCAGTCCTACACTAAAGTAGGACTGCCAGGGTACTGGCAGTCCTAATTAAAACTTGCTGTTACAGCAAGTTTGAAATAGGACTGCCAGCACCCTGGCAGTCCTACTTGAAGTGTAGGACTGCCAGGGTTGTGGCAGTCCTGTTACTAGAACTCTGTGACAGAGTTTAAGTTTGAAGAGCTTATCACAGAGTTTTATAAGTAGGACTGCCACCCCCCTGGCAGTCCTACACTCAAGTAGGACTGCCAGGGTGCTGGCAGTCTTATTTAAAATTTGCTGTAACAGCAAGTTTTAATTAGGACTGCCAGCACCCTGGCAGTCCTACTTGAGTGTAGGACTGCCAGGGGGGTGGCAGTCCTGATACTAAAACTCTGTGACCTCAAAATAAGTACTTGAAAATAACAACATAAGTCTAGTACTTTAAAATAACAACACAAGTACATAAATATCCAACAACATAAGTGTAAACTTGTCTAGTACTTCAAAATAAGTACTTCAAATTAAGTGCCAACATAAGTAAATTGCAGGGATAATATATCCAACAAAAAAACAATAACATAAGTCTAACTACATATCATGAATATCCAACATAAGTCCAACTTCAAAATATCCAACTTGTCTAGTACTTCAACTTCAAAATACATATCATTCCACATCCAACTTAAGTTTCAAACTAGAAAAATATCCAGATCCAACTACATATCATGCCGGGCCTTTGAACGAGACTCCCTATTGTTCATGAAGGAAAACTCGACCACGTCGTCGATGCAATCAAGCTCGTTGGCGACCGCGACACTAGTGTCACTTTGGCAACCTCTCCGGAGTATCTGGACCAATTGGCGCCTTGACGTGATAGGAGTCGGCCAATTGGCACGTTGTCGTCGTCGTCGTCGTCATCGGAAGAACGCGTAGGAGTAGGAGCTCGTTTCTTCGACCGAGCTTGACGTGCCGGTGGCGGCGTCCGAGACCGAGCTTGGGACGCCGGTTCGAAAATTGTTAGCGGACGCTCGAGAGGACGTCCCGCACGTTCCTTCTGCTTTGACGCGGTGGGCCGTATTCTTTTGTTAGCGGCCGGTGGACTGCATGACAACATACACTTATTAAATAATAGAAACAACATGCAGTTACCCACCCCCATATGTCATAACAGTAGGACTGTCAGGCATAAGGCAGTCCTAATAAAAATCAGGACTGCCACAGTCCTGGCAGTCCTCTTGTGAAAGAGGACTGCCAGGGCTGTGGCAGTCCTGATTTTCATTAGGACTGCCTCATGCCTGGCAGTCCTACTGTCGTGAACCCGAACTCCAATAACGACATCCTACTTTGTCGTATTCTAGGGTTAGGGTTTCAACATAAATTTCGGGTTTCATGTGTTCGAAAATAAGGAAGAGAACGTGCAAGAGATTATAAACCTATTTTACAAAAAAAAATTTCAAAAATTAAACCAATTCTAGGGTTTCGAATATAATCTAAAAAATTTCGAAGAAATTAGGGAAGAACGTACCTGGATTCCGGTTGCTTTGACTTGCGTGTCATCTCTTCGAGAATCTTCGTGGAAGGATTGAGAATGGAGTGATGGAGAAGAAGAAATTAGGGTTTAGGAGATGGAGAGGGAGAGGGAGAGAGCTTTCTTTCTTTTCTTCTTGAGGAGAGAGAGTCAATAATGAAAATGAAATGAAATTTTTGGGTTTGGGGAGGTTGGGCTGCCCCTAGCAATTTTTGGGTGCCCCCTAGCAATTTCTCCACATTCATGGGCTGCCCCCTAGCAATTGATGCCCCCTAGCAATTTTGGTAGTGCCCATAGAAAAAACCAAAAAGAAAGCACAAACACATGAATAGTCACCTGAAAAAGATGGCAAGACGAAAACTAACCTTATGATATTCTAATTAAAATATATACAAAACACGTACATGTAGACTAGTATATATATATATATATATATATATATATATATATATATATATATATATATATATAGAGAGACAGAAATTTTCATAGGGGGTAAAGAAGTTTACCAAAATTTTAAAAAAAGTAAGAAGTTTTGGGAAATTGCGTATTGGGTAACGAAGCTCCATCAGTGATGGCGCTCTGGTGAAAAGGGATGGACGGGTTGATGACGCGCCACCGTTGATGGCGCGTGTTCTAAGCTCCAGTCCATGGTTGCTGACAGGGAGGGGGCAAGACAAGATGGCTAGCTGACAGCTGACAGGACAAGATGGAGCGCCATCAATGATGGCGCGTTCCGAGACGAAGCTCCATCAGTCATGGCGCGCTCCTAGCACTCCCTGCCATCCGACTGCCTCCCTTACTCCCTGACTAGACTCCCTTGCTCCCTGACTAGACTCCCTCTAGACTCCCTGACTACTGCTACTATCACTGACTAGACTCCCTTACTCCCTGACTAGACTCCCTCTAGACTCCCTGACTACTGCTACTATCAGTGCAGTAGAGTGCGCCATTATTTGTGGCGCGCTATTCCAATTTTCATCCTAACGGCTACATTTTAACGTCTCAACATTTCAACGGCTACATTTTAACGTCTCAATTCTCAACGTCTATTTATGCAATGCTAATCCTCTCTCTCTATGCACAAACGCATAACTCTCTATCCTATCTCTCACAGAAAACATTACTCTTTCTCCTATCTCTCACACAAGCACTCCTCTAAAGCATGGAAGCACAACTCTTCAAAGAAGCTAGTATCTCCCTCTTACAAGCTTTCAACTCCTCACGGAAGCTAGTATCTCCCTCTGAAGCTTCTCTCCCTCTTACAAGATCTCGCTTCCTATTAGCTAAACGTTCTCAAACAACTTTTTATTTCCATGGATCATAATATAAAAATAGTATGCTCACATGGTGGTAGAGTAAATGGGTTAACTTACGAAGGAGGTGACACCCAATTTTTTACAACTTATCGCCATATTACTTTAGAAAATTTACGAATATGAAAAGGGATGGACGGTTGATGACGCGCCACCGTCGATGGCGCGTGTTCTAAGCTCCAGTCCATGGTTGCTGACATGGAGGGGGCAAGACAAGATGGCTAGCTGACAGCTGACAGGACAAGATGGAGCGCCATCAATGATGGCGCGTTCCGAGACGAAGCTCCATCAGTCATGGCGCGCTCCTAGCACTCCCTGCCACCCGACTGCCTCCCTTACTCCCTGACTAGACTCCCTTGCTCCTTGACTAGACTTCCTCTAGACTCCCTGACTACTGCTACTATCACTGACTAGACTCCCTTACTCCCTGACTAGACTCCCTCTAGACTCCCTGACTACTGCTACTATCAGTACAGTAGAGTGCGCCATCATTTATGGTGCGCTATTCCAATTTTCATCCTAACGGCTACATTTCAACGGCTACATTTTAACGTCTCAACATTTCAACGGCTACATTTTAACGTCTCAATTCTCAACGTCTATTTATGCAATGCTAATCCTCTCTCTCTATGCACAAACACATAACTCTCTATCCTATCTCTCACAGAAAACATTACTCTTTCTCCTATCTCTCACACAAGCACTCCTCTGAAGCCTGGAAGCACAACTCTTCAAAGAAGCTAGTATCTCCCTCTTACAAGCTTTCAACTCCTCACGGAAGCTAGTATCTCCCTCTGAAGCTTCTCTCCCTCTTACAAGTTCTCGCTCCCTATTAGCTAAACGTTCTCAAACAACTTTTTATTTCCATGGATCATAATATAAAAATAGTATGCTCACATGGTGGTAGAGTAAATGGGTTAACTTACGAAGGAGGTGACACCCAATTTTTTACAACTTATCGCCATATTACTTTAGAAAATTTATAAAATTTAATTTCAGCACGTTTTTCTATTATTATCAATTTATTTTAAAGTCTGTTTTTGGTTCCACATGTTTATTGATAGATGGTGAAGAAGCATAGAATTTTATTCTTGAGATTAATTCGCAATCGCCTTATATTAGTTTATATATTACTCAAGTTTTATCATTTGCTAATAGAACTAATGATGAATTTGTTTCTAATTATCCACATGTTAACATAGGTGCTAGTTCTTCTCAAACGATTGCTCCCTTACAAGATGAACATAATGATGATGATGATTATGCTGATGATGATGATGGTGATAATGATGATAATGATGATAATGATGAGAAAAATGAAAATAGTGATGATTTAATTGAAAATACTGGTTATAAGATAGATGATGATAGTACTGATAATTCTAGCACTCCTGAATTATTTGTAGGACAAACATTCGACACTCGTGCAAAATTTAGAAGTTTTATAAGTAGTTTAGCAATTCAGCATAATTTTAGTTGTTCAGTCAGTGCTATGAATAATTCCCATGGAATTATATATAATTGTGATAAACAGAATTGTCATTGGAAAGTATATGCCAAATCCATAGAAAAAGGACAAATAGTTAAAGTTAGTACACTAGAAAGTCGTCATTCTTGTTTAAGTGGACTTACGACAGGACATCATCGACTAGCTACCGGTGCATGGGTTAAGACAAAAATAGTTGATTTAATTAGATATAATCCGTCATATAGTGCATCACAAATTGTGAAGGATATATTTAGGGAATATCGTATACATATTACATACTCAAAAGCATGGCGAGCCCGAGAAATAGCATTACGTGAAATAAATGGTAGTTATGTTGAGGCATATGCTGGCCTTGAGGAGTATGGTTTTAGAATTATGGAGTCGAATCCAGGTAGTAGATGTTTTCTTAAGACTTCCGAAGCAACAAATTTGAGAGAATATTTATTTGCTTTAAGGCGTATATTGATGGATTTTTAAGGGATTGTTTACCTGTTATTAGCACTGATGCCACTTTTCTTTCATCCAAATATCAAGGCATTTTATTTATTGCTTGTGCTCATGATCCTAATTATCAATTGTATCCTATTGCTTATGCTGTTGCCGAAGGTGAGAATACTGATTCTTGGTCTTAGTTTTTAAAATGCTCTTAGACTATCATTTGAAAGTTATTTTAATGATTGGAGTAGAATTTCATTTATATCTGACAAGCAACATTCAAGCGGCTTTGGTAAGGGGCGAAATTGGAGTTCCAGATGTCAGACGCAAAGCTGGAAGGTCGAAGAAAAACCGCATCAAACTACGAGAATTATCGGCAAGAGAACTTCGTTGCGGCAACTGTGGTTTGATGGGACACAACAGAAGAAAATGTACAAGTCAACCAAGAGAATGACGACAATAGAACTTCTATTTTTTATTGTAGTACCAACATTCATGTCAACTTTTAAACATTACATAATACAATTTTATTTCAATCATATCCGCGGGACATTCGTTTGTAACGCCTTCGTTCTACCTGTCTAAGGCCAAGTCGGGCTCTTCTTTCATCTGTGGTCTCCCCCACTCTTTCGTCTCTACTTTCTTCGTCGACCTCCTGAGTAGGCTGAGTAGGCATCGAGGCCGAGGGGGACGAAATCAACTGTGAGTAATAAGGCATGCCTTCAAACGAATACGCTGCGGCAGTATTGATTTGCTCAGTCGTTGTACGACGATCATATGGCTGGAAGGCTGAGAAAGTGCCCATGCCCGTATACTGCTGACTGAGACCTTCTCCAGCGTACTGCTCGCTAGTGTACTCTGGAGGGTACTGCTGGCTAGTGTACTCTGGAGCGTACTGCTGGCTAGTGTACGCTCCAGCGTACTGTTGGCTGCTGCCCTCTCCATGGTACTGCTGGCTTGTGTACGCTGCAGCGTACTGCTGGCTAGCGTACTGTTGGCTGCTGCCCGCTCCATGGTACTGTTGGCTGCTGCCCTCTCCACGGTATTGCTGGCTGCTGCCCTCTCCAGCAGCGCCCTCTCCAGCAGCGCCCTCATTCGTCTCGTCCTGTGGATCAACCGCCCTCTGACGTCGTGAACGTCTCAGGGGCACAGTGGCACTCGGATAATCGGCCGGGATACGGGTATGCAATGGAGGCATATCAGGATCCCGACCAAGACTCAGTGAATCTACACGAGTTAAAATATCGTGCATCCACTCCCGCCCATGCGGCCACAAATGGCTCTCTGGTTCTTGGTAATATTGTCGTCCCGTAATTGCCTGAAATTTGAAATCTGAAAATGAAAATTGTGATCATATAATTCTCATTTTGGATCAGTGGTAAAGGCGTACCGCTTCAGATATGCCATCAGCAAAAGCTCGCATAGTAGGTTCATCTACGGCTTTAGGCTTGAACCGTGGCTCCTGGAATATGTACGCTCTGTTAGTTATACGAGGCGCTCCCCACCAGTGTCTATAAGAAATGTTGCCTTCATCTGCATTACGTTGGAACAATAGTAAGACAAATATATTTGTGTACGCTATCTGTCCAAGTATACTACTAAGTTGGAACTTACATTCATCTGCGTGCCTTATCCGGGGAAGATTTGCCACACTATAATCCTGGAACCGCCTAAACCAGGAAGCTCTAGCAGAATCAATTCTGTTTCTTGCATTAGCTATATCATAACTCATGCATGGAGGGTCAGGCGGGATTATCTGGCAATAACCGAATTGTCGTAGAACGCGGTTTGCTAGATGATACATAGTATAGCGATCATATATAATAAAAGATTTGTGTAGCCATAGCTCGAGCGCTGTCCTTCTTATTTCTGGACCGTTTTCATCATCCGAGTAGGGTATCCATATAACCTATTGAAAGACAATTATTCATGATAAATTTGTACCAAATTATTAACTGGAATGACTATACTAAATTTATTAGTTACCTCATTCCACTACAACATATCAAATTCTCCCCGATACAGTGAAACATCTCTGTGTAAATTATGATGTGGGTCCACTACATTTGTGGCCCATCGCGTAGCAAGCGGAAAAATTCCAATATCACTTGGAATGCTGGTTACAGGTTGACCAATAAAAAAATATTCGTAACACCATACCTACGACAGAAATAATTCGATATTCAAGAAAATGTATATAATTGAAATCAATTTAGATATTGATTTTCCATTACCTGAACCAGCGTCGCGCACCCACACAAATTTTTGGAACCATTCGATCTTGCAAATTCCGTCAAGCTGGCATATAGATACGCTAATGTAGCAGCTCCCCATGCATGACGAGTAGGTACTTTAAGATCATCTAAGAAAGGTAGCAGTCGTACGTTTATTCTATTTCCCTGTCCGTCGGGAAATAACATTGCCCAGGACAAACAGAGCAAATATGCTCTAGTACAGCAAAGTATCTGCAAATTATGAAACTAACATATTAAAATTAACTCGCTATTAAAATTAATAAATATTAGCCAAAATTACCAAAGAGGGACATACCCTGTAATCATCGACCACGACTGGACCGTCGATAGTCCTATCTAAATCCATAAAGTTACCCCGAAGCCAAGTTATCGTGACAAAATGTAGCTCCCCTTCCCAGAAATCTTGAATTATTTTTTATTACTATTCATTTGATTTAAATTGTGATTTTTAGAATTTTAGAATTTTAGAATTAATTATTTAGTTATTATTACGGTAGACGATTTTAGCCATGGTTAAGTTTTGAAGTACCAGATGACCAAGAATCATGACACGGATAGTGCAGTGACGTGCTTTGACTAGTGTTTAGCCATGGTAGGGGAATGTCGAGCTATAGGAGTGTCCTAACTAAGAAAACCAGACCAAGTTGCGACTTAACCCTACCGAAGATTTTATTTATTATTTGATTATATCATTGGGTTTTCGGGAATCCGGTTGTACCGAACCAGCCCAGAATAAGCCCAAGTCAAATCCAAGCCCAGATAGGCATATAGTGGGACCAAATACGACCTTGTAGATATATTTGGTAAATACAATTATTTTGTATATATATATTTGGGAAATAGCAATTATTCTCTAAATATTTGTTATAGGTAGATTATATGTATTATTACTATTTTAATAGCGTATACAATATTTGTATGACCTTCTGGAGTCAGATGAGTAGAGTGCGGGTTATATCCATCAGAAACGACTATTGGAGTATTTTAATTATTACTGGGACTATTATTATTATTATTAATGTTATTATTGTCATTAGTGAATGTAAGTTAATCATTTGCCTATATTAATCTCTAACTATGGCTTATATATTTATACGTGTATGTATATATAGAAATATGTGTGTGTATGTATAGATAAATAAATATGTATATGGGTGTATATATATATATATGGGTAATTCATGATATACAAAAATTATGCTCTATACATATATTATATATATATATATATATATATATATATATATATATATATATATATATATATATATACGATCTAATTGCATTTTGTATATATATATATATATAAATATATATATATATATATATATATATATATAAATATATATATATATACCTAACTAGGAAAATCAGAACAAGTTGCGACTTAACCCCTAAAGACGTTTTAATTATTTAATATTTAGATTATTGATTTTAGAAGACTCGGTCGTACCAAACTGACCCGAACCCAATCCAATCCCGTGTAGGCTCGTAGTGAGACCAAAGGCGTCCATCTAGACGTATGTCGTATCACTATTCTAATTTAGTGACCCGATAGCCGAGTTCACAAAGGTGGTTGTATTTATGTATATTATAAGTTCTTCATATTAAATAATGTTTTGTTGATAATATAGTAAATAATTTTCCTTAACGAATATGTTGGACTTTATAGGAATTAGCTAGGTTATATATATATATATATATATATATATATATATATATATATATATATATATATATATATATATATATATATATATAGAAGCGTATTTATGGTATATGGCAAAATAGGCTTTTATATATATATAATATTATTGTATTTGATTTATGTGAATTTTAGTATATAGACTTAAGTATATGGTATTTCTATTATAAATTGTATTTAGCATATTTTACTCTTTATGTTTGAATGTATACATGTATGTGTACATATATAAATATTCATATATATGTAAATGTACGTATATAAATATACGTATATATGTATAGATATATATAGTTTTATATGTGTATAGATATATAAAGATAGAATTATATTTTTCTATTTATATGAGTCTCCTGTAACCGACCTTATCCATGAACGAAGACTCATCCCAATCAGGATTTAAATCATGAGTGGGTTTATTCAAATTAGCCTTGGAAATCCCACATATATATATATATATATATATATATATATATATATATATATATATATAAATAAGCCTAGACATACATATTGGAACCCACCATATATATAATCAATGGCTATATATAATCAATGGCTTCCTTCTCATCCGATGCTTCTTCCGAAACTCCACCATATTCATCAGCATGATTACCTTTTCCTCCATCTTTAAACAAATCTAAGCCAGACCCCCTCTTCTCCTCCTCGCCCGACTATTGCCGCCCAATATGTCAATTGGCCCGTTGGCGCTCGTATGCAATCAAGGTGGTGTATCGCTTGTCGGCCCATCCATGCACCAAGCATGAACGCAAAGCAGTCGACTCATCGTGACGCCGAAGGAGAAGCCATTATTCACATGCAAACTATTCACATGCATGTTTCATTGTTCGGAACCTTGTAAAGGAGAAGATGAGTAAAGAAATAATTGTTTTACATAAAAACCCTCTTTTCCAACTAAGGATAAAGTAAGTATAGGATTAATATATATAAATTAATGTTTAAAGCAAAACACTCCATGTGACAGTTTAAAGGAAGAGTACATAGAGTAGTTGACAAAATTTTCACTTCAAACCCTTCACAAATAAGAAATTTCACTTAAGTCATCTTTGATTCCTTTGTGTGTATAAGCCAAGTAGAGGAATAGTAGATTACACACTTCATGTCCATCTCAGCACGTTTTCCTTATTGTTGAATAAGCCTTCTTGTAAATATACCCTCTTACTTCTATTAATTGCCTCAATGTATAACTTATTACTGGTGTAAGAAAAATGAGATTAAACATTTGTTTGTGACCTAAATAATAAGCAATGAGGATGTTTAGGGATATATAGTAAAAATATAAAACTTAAGTTAATAAATAACAAAAACAGAATAAATAGTTTAATTTATAGAATATTTGTGTATATAACTTAGCTAAATATTAATAACTTGTTAATCTTTTTAGATTACTTAGACTTGGACCAAGGCTGTGGTACATTCGACTCAACAAATTTGGAATATTGAATCAGGCAAGTATACCTTGCCTCCCTCTACAGTTTGTTTACATGCATATTTCTATTATTATATAGTTTTACTAGTTGGTTATTACTTGTGATTTGTATATCGTACATGCTAGTATAGCTATAGTTCTTGTACATGGTTAGCCTTGTTAGTTCATGTTGGATTGGTTCTCTCGTGTATCGTGATTGGGTCGTGTCGTGTCTTCACCTGTGTCTTGACTGAGTCGTGTCTGCAAGTATGTGTGAGTGAACTACTATTCCTTGTCTTTCCCACAACCTGCGAGTCCACACACGGGGCGAGGGTTGTCCTTTGCACCTGCGAGTCCACATACGGGACGAGGGTGACTTGTCTTGAAACTGACCTGCGAGTCCACATTCGGGGCGGGGGTTGGTATCCATTGATCTACCAGCAGTTCATTTATGCATACTTGATCCCGTGTCCATGTTCATAGTTACCTGTCAGTAGCCACATGTCAGTTTCCTGTCTAGTTCCTGTTTATACCCTGGTTATATTATTGCATGGTTAAACTGTTAGACAGGCATGTTTTATGTATCTTGCTAGTCCTCTGAGGACCTGATGATCTCTTCAGGTTTAGCGACT
This sequence comes from Iris pallida, assembly GCA_029216955.1. Lineage (NCBI taxonomy): Eukaryota > Viridiplantae > Streptophyta > Magnoliopsida > Asparagales > Iridaceae > Iris > Iris pallida. The sequence goes on along the minus strand of JANAVB010011197.1, from coordinate 5,754,910 downwards.
GCGTGGAGTTAGTTAGCAGAGCAGGTTGGTAGAGGATTGCGATGTATGATACAGGTATTTGCTTGTGATATTTCTTTATTACCTTCTCGTGCTTTATATTCAGTACCATGATATTTTCTGCTTATTTTATAGACTCATATCCTTCTTAGAGTCTAATCGGACAATATGCTAATGGGCTGCAGACCATGACCCATAATTGTTCATTCTTGTTTTATATGATTCCTGTCACTACTAAAATCTGCTCATATAGCGACGTATATTAGCGACGGATGCTTGTGGCGTCGCCAAACATTGAAATATAGCGACGCCACGAAGGAAACGTCGTAAAACGTCGCTGACTAGCGACGTTCTGCGACAGAAGACTAAAAACGTCGCTGAATAGCGACGTTTTGTGACGTAACTTACTTAACGTCGCCATTTTGGCGACGTTTAGCGACGGCTAATAAGGACGTCGCTAACTCTTTTATAATTAGGGCAGAGAGTTCAGTCGAACGAAAATTTTCGAACGAAATTTTTTTTCCCCCCTCGACCCGATTTCCTCCTCCGGCGAATCCCTCCCCCCTCCCCCCCGACGACTCCACCGTCCCCCCTCCCCCCCGACGAGTCCCCTCCTCTCCCCGACGACTTCCCCCCTTCTCCACCGGCGAATCCCTCTCCCCGACGACTTCCCCCCTTCTCCACCGGCGAATCCCTCTCCCCGACGACCCCCCCCTCCCGTCGAGCTCCTCCTCCTCGAGCTCAGGTAAACCCTAAGCTCCCCCTCCTCCTCCTCCTCTCCCACGGACACACACACACACGGACACACACACGAACACACACACGGACACACGTACACACACAGACACACGTACACACACAGACACATGGTTTTGTTAGATAGATCTGAGTTTTGTTCAGTCTTTAAGCCTTTTTAATGCATTTGTTTAGTTCCTCCTTGATCATTCATGTAAACCTTATGTTATTGGATATATATAGGCTATTATGGTTACATGAGGATGTGAGTTATAGGTTAGAGGTTGAATTGGGGCTGAGTTAGCCTTGAAGTCATGGGTTGAGAGTTGAGAGGTTGGAGTATGGAGTTAGGAGTGAATGTGAGGGATAAGTTTATATGTAAGGTATGAATTATATATATATATATGATGTTTTGAATACATGTGATTGGTAGTCCAAGTTATTATAGGATTTTGGTTTATAGCTTGTATATAGGCTCTTGTATATATAGTTTACCCAATTAGGATTGTTTCTAGGGTAACATATAAGGCTATGTTGGTTAGGCCTAATTAGACTTTAGTTGACTAGCCCAAGACCTAGAATGCCTTGGTATTGAACCTAATAGGCTATGTTTGACCAATAGTTGACTTTAGTCTAGATGAGGCTAACCTAGACTAGTTTGACCTTGTTTGACCAAACTAGACTAAGGTTGACCTAGTTTGACTGTTAGAGTTGACTAGAGTTGACCAAGTTTGACTTTGACCTAGATTGACCTAGAAATCATATAGATTGCATTGTATCCTTCATTTCTCTTGTATTTTGCATATCATGACCTGTATTGCTCTATTTAGGACTTTGTGGCTCAGATTCAGACACCTGATATTTATCCGTCTTAGAGCCTTGGTTTGGGATACCAAGTTGGGGTTAGAAATAGGATACTAGTTAGCTATTGGTATGTGTAGATATATATTAGATAGATAGTTGGATGGATAGGTGGATAGATGGATGGGGAGTAGAAGGTGAGCTGCTGCCCCCATTCCAGCAACAGCAGCAGCAAGAACAGCTGTTGTAGCAGCAGTTTACATCAGCAGTAGCACCCCCATGGCCCCCCACTTGTAGTGATTAGCACTAATGGGGGCAGGAGAGGTAATTATAGGAGTAATTAGATCTAGATCTAATTAGCACTTGGCTACAAGGCATATTCCAAGAATATTCTAGAGAATATTCCAAGTCTATTCTAAGGAATATAGCGACTCCTATCGTTTGAATTAACCACATCTTGGCTATTTGTTAAATAGATCGACCCTGAGCTCCCATGTTCAGTCGTGCCTTCAACATCATGTTCAAATGAAGGTGACAAGCAGATGACTATGAAAAAATATGTCGTATTGAGCTTCATAAAGAAATGCAAGATTACTACATAGGAGGAAAGGTTTGGTAGGATTACGTCAAAGCACACGGCTTAGAAAATTATGACATATTTGTCTTCCGACACCGTGGTAACATGGTTGTCACATTAAGGGCCTTTGAGGAGGTGGCATGTTGTGAACAAATATATCCTTAGTTCTCCTACGTAATGTTAAAGTAAATCCGTAGAAGAACTATAAGGATATATTTTTTCACAACATGTCACCTTGTCAAAGACCCTTAATGTACCAACCATGTTACTACGGTGTCGGAAGACAAATATGTCATAATTTTCTAAGCCGTGTGCTTTGACGTAATCCTACCAAACCTTTTCTCCTATGTAGTAATCTTGCATTTCTTTATGAAGCTCAATACGGCATATTTTTCTATAGTCAGCTGCTTGTCACCTTCATTTGAACATGATGTTGAAGGCACGACTGAACATGGGAGCTCATGGTCGATCTATTTAACAAATAGCCAAGATGTGGTTATTTCACAGAAGCCATGAATTACCGGGAAAGCTGATGTCGCGGTCTAGTCACAAAACGTCGCTGTTTTGTTTAACTCAGCGACATTTTGCGACTCCACATTAGGGACGTGATTATCAGTATGTGTCAGATCTTAGTATTCCTAAGTAAGAGTGGGTATATGTGAGTGAGTATCATTAGAGTGTTAGAGAGTTAGTTCAGTCCTAGTACCTAGAGTATATAGAGTATCTTAGAAATATAGGTATGATTGGTACAGTGTTTTGAGCCATTCTTTAGAAATTAAATTTACTTATGCCAAGCCTTTTGGGCCTATCAGAGTTATAGATTTTTTTCGGAAATCTAGTATAACGCTGATTGCCTCAAAAGGCTTGTATAAGTAAGAGTGTATAGAGTACCTTTTGGGCCTATAAGAGTTACTTCACTCAGTTTGTCAAGACAAGTAAACTTTTTAAATGTTGACGGTATATATACCGTCAACATTTGGTACTTTTGCCTTGTAGCTACAGGCAGTTGCCTGCATTTTGCCTTATAACTTGGCCTATGGCCTGTGCTTAAGCAGTGTGGACTTCCAGGTTAGGGTGTTAGTTCATGATTAGCATTATTTAGATATTAGTTTCAGTTAAAGGGTTAGTTAAGATTAGGATATTAGTTTATGTTAGAAGGAATATGAGAGTTAGTAGATGTTAAAGTAGGATATTAATTTATTAGTTAGGATAGATAGTTTGAGTTAGGATACTGCTCAAGCACAGGCCAAAGGGTCGATATTGGGTATTAATTTAAAAAGTTTTACTTGTCTTGACAAACTGAGTTAAGTAACTCTTGTAGACCCAAAGGGTCGATATTGGACAGTTGGTGTCGTGTACTCCTACAAGTACAATTATACCTCACCAATAATCTCAGTTTTCTCTAAACTGTCGCTCTCTACTGACCTCTATCTAAATTGCGCACCCATATCTAAACTGCCTTAATATTCATTCACTGACTGCAATGTGCATCTATCTATCTTACAGAATTATCCTCAATTGGATATGGATATGAATTACTACTTACGAAATAAACTGCCTTAATATTCATTCATTTTACTAGATTGTTGATCGAGTTGACCAATAGTTGACTTTGACCTTGATTGGCCTAGGAATCATATAGAATTGCATGTATACTTCTTTTATTTTATATTGACTTCCATGATATGACAGCTCCTCAAAAAAAAGAATCCTCTACTAGACATCGCACTCTCCTTTTCAGAACATCAACTAGTATTACTACCTTGATGTATATATAAAGTATGCATGTATAATAGTAGGTAATGATATGCAAAACTGAAAAGATAAATGCAATGCATGAATGAATGGATAAAAAGATAAATGCAATCCATCGGAAAAGCTTTGACACTTGCATATCATTCACTACCTTGATGTATCTATCTTACAGAATTATGGAGCTGAATTACTATCTGCGGAATCGTACTTGGATGTACAACCGTCATCCTGATGACATGTGCGGTGTGCGGGATGAATTCATAGAGGGTGTACACCAGTTCCTGCAGTTTGCCAAGGCGTTCCCTCAGTACATGGACGGTACCAAAATTAAGTGTCCGTGTGTGAGATGTCGTAACTTTAAATATCATCCAGAAGTGGATGTCACGTATCATTTGTACTCGAAGGGTTTCACGCCGAATTACTATCAGTGGAGCGAGCACGGAGAACTTGTGTCTTTAGCATCGGAGTACGAGCCTTATGTTGATGTCCACAACAACGCTCCTTACGACGATGGGTTGGTGAACATGGTTTTTGACGCGGCCGGGCCTAGTTTCGATCCGGATGATCATGATGCACCTGAGGAGGCACCGAACCCCGATGCTGCACAGTTCATGGAGTTGCTGGAGAATGCAAGGACTCCATTATATCCTGGTTGTGAGGATCATTCACCGTTGGAGGTGGTTACAAGATTGTTGAGCATCAAGTCCGATTTTAACATGTCGCAAGATTGCTACAACCGTATTATGGAGTTGCTTATAGAAATATTGCCTGAGGGTGCGAAGTTGCCTAAAGACTTTTACCGGTCTAAGAGGATGGTTAGATCGCTCTGGATGGGATATGAAAAAATCGATGCCTGTCGCAACGGGTGCATGTTGTACTACAAAGACGACAAGGATGAAGACGCCTGCAGATTTTGTGGTGTCGATCGCTACAAGGCCTGTGGTAGAGGAAAGTCTGTCGGTACCAGGAAGCCTACCTCTTCGATGCACTACTTGCCGTTGACGCCGCGTTTGCAGCGGTTGTTTATGGTGAAGGAAACTGCAGAAAACATGAGTTGGCATAAGCGGGAACATACCGAAGGAGTGTTGGATCACCCATCTGATGGAGAAGCATGGAAGCACTTTGATCGAGAGTATCCAGATTTTGCTTCTGATCCGCGTAATGTTAGATTGGGTCTCTGCTCTGACGGTTTTACCCCATTCGGACTTTCAGGATCCCAGTATTCGTGTTGGCCTGTGATCGTCACCCCGTATAATCTACCGCCTTGGATGTGCATGAAGACTCCATATATGTTCCTCACCGTTATTATCCCAGGTCCGAACAATCCGAAAAGGAACATTGATGTTTATTTACAACCATTGATTGATGAGTTGAATCAGCTGTGGGAAGTAGGTTCCAACACGTACGATGTATCTAGAAAACAAAATTTCCAGATGCAGGCAGCACTTATGTGGACCATCAACGACTTTCCGGCCTATGGAATGTTATCTGGATGGAGCACGCATGGTCGTCTTTCATGTCCGTGTTGCATGGACGACACTAAGGCTTTCCGTTTGAAACACGGAGGCAAACCGTGCTTCTTCGATTGTCATCGACGATTCCTGCCGAAGGATCATCCGTACCGGAGGAACAAGAATGCTTTTCGTGCTGGCGTTGTGGAGAAGGGTGATCCACCGACAAGGTGGTGCGGAGCCACGATATGGGAGGAGGTTAGAGATTTACCAAGTGCTATTGAGCAGCCTGCTACGGGCTACAAGTGTGACGGATTTGGTCGCACTCATAACTGGACGAAGAGGAGTATATTCTGGGATCTGCCATACTGGAGCACCAATCTGATTAGACATAACCTTGATGTCATGCATATTGAGAAGAATGTGTTTGACAACATAATTAATACTGTAATGGACGTAAAGGGGAAGACGAAAGACAATCCTAAGGCTAGATTGGACTTGAAAGAAATATGTAGACGTCCTGCATTGCATTTGATAGAGGACGGGAATGGAAAGTTGAAGCAGCCTAAGGCAATTTTCTCACTGGAGAAGGAGGATAAAGTGAGGCTTTGTAGGTGGATTCAAGGTCTGAAATTTCCAGATGGGTATGTTTCAAACTTGAGAAGATGCGTCGACCTCAAGGAGAACAAACTGACAGGTATGAAGAGCCATGATTGTCACGTATTCATGGAGCGGTTAATTCCGATTGCATTTCGGGAATTCTTACCGCAGGCAGTTTGGGATCCATTGACGGAGCTTAGCATATTCTTCAGGGACCTTTGTTCTAAGAAATTGCTCGTTGATCGTCTAGAAAAGCAAGAGAAGGACATTGCGGTAACACTGTGCAAGCTAGAGAGGGTGTTTCCTCCTGGATTCTTCGACTCTATGGAGCATTTGCCGATTCATCTTTCCTACGAGGCACGTGTTGGTGGACCCGTCGAATATCGATGGATGTACCCGTTCGAGCGACATTTGAATCACCTAAAAAGAAAGGTAAAAAATAAGGCTCGGGTCGAGGGTTCTATTTGTGAAGCCTATATTCTCGAGGAGATTACAAATTTCTGCTCCTCCTATTTCAAACCTCATGTTGCTACGAATAGAACGAGGGCTCCGAGAAACGACGACGGATATCAAGAATTTAATGATGGAATACTGAAAGTATTCAATGCGTCCGGAAAGCCTTCGGGAAAAATGAAGAAGAGATATTTGAATGACGAAGAGCTAAGGGCTGCTCAGTTGTATGTATTACTCAATTGCGACGAGGATGAAGTGGAGAAGCTAGAAGGGTAAGTAAGGAATGATGAGTTTACGTCATCTCAATGTAATAGTATAAGCTAATATTATTGTACTAATCGTTCTAATGCTTCGTTGTTTTCCAGCACATATAATGATGAGTTGAGGCTGGTTAGACCCTACCTAACAGACGAAGCATTAGAACAAGAAATGAGACGTCATTTTCCTTCTTGGTTGAGCGAATATGTAAGCAGTTCGGTAATATTTACTGGCCTCTTCTAATGCAACTGCGCAATAAATAACTTATTATCTCTTCTTTGATATTCAGGTCGATCGTCTAATTTCACCCGAGATTGAATTAATTAGAACTCTTGCCAAGGGACCAATTACTTTTGTTAAAACATGGCCAAGTTATTGTGTCAATGGCTTTCGGTTCAAGTCGACAAATGCTCCGATCAGAGACAGCTTCCTGGATCTTGATTCCACGAAGAACAGTTGTTTGTGTATCAAGTCTTCGAACTACAAAGACGTCGATCCAGGAAATGATTTCTTTGGCATCTTGCGAGAGATTGTGGAGTTGTCATATAATTATGGCAGAGAACCTGCAAATATCGTGTTGTTCAAGTGTGAATGGTTCGATCCGATTGAAAATCAAGGCTGGAAAATTGACAAGCATGGTCTTGTGGATATAAACTACAAGCGTAGATATCAAGGCTACGAACCGTTTGTCCTAGCAACTCAGGCTCAGCTCGTGTATTTTACAGCTTATCCGAGACGGGGAGCAACGAAGTCTGACTGGTGGGCAGTATGCAAGACTAAAGCTAGAGATACTTTTGATGTTGATGAAAAAGCTTACCAGGAGGACGAGCTACCTCCTGTAACCAATATTGTCGATGTGGACTCCACGGAAGTTACGCATTACACGACACATAATGTAGAAGATGTAGAATTATCCGAAGAGGAAGGCGAAGCCGACGAAGGTGAAGACGAAAGTGAAGATGAGGAGGAAGAGGAAGATGAGGTCGAGGAAGACGAACAAGATGATTATTCTGAAGATGATTGAGAGAGATATTATCTGGACTTAGATGTTTATTGTAGAATGTATCATCATATGTTACCTTGGTTATTATCTTTGTTGTACTGTCATATTTCTAGTCTCTATTATTTGTTGTACTGTCATATTTCTAGTCTCTATTATTTGTTGTACTGTCATATTTCTAGTCTCTATTATATCTTGTACTATCATATGCTGTTATCAGGTATGGCAGGTCGTCGCGGACATTTGCGAGGGCCACGAGGAGGTCGGGATCATCCGGTACTTCCTACAGGTACTGCTAGGGGACGGAGTTTGCCTTCGGTACCTCCTATTGGTACCGGCTCTGGATCCTCGTCGCCGATTACTCCTCCATATCGGACAGTAGCTGGGCCGGTTGGGACGACGTCACGTGGCATATCTCCTGGGACGAGTAGTTCCAGACCTGTTGAGAGGGCTCCCCCGTCTAGCGTTCCTGATGTTGATACGACGATGGAGACGGATGAGCAGATGGCCGAGGAGGATGCGCCGACGGCCGACCAGCATCATGAAGATGATGCGTGCGCACCTCCGGAGGAGGGGAGGACGGAGATCTGGGCCGACGGTACAAAGTAGGTATTTTGGTTTATTATTATTTTTCTTCTGTTTTTATCATAAATTAACTTTTTTCATGAATATAATATGTATGTATAGATATCGTCCTTCAGGGGTACAGAGACGCCTAGGCGATATGCTGAGGCATAATTATGGTGGTCCCTGGATTAACTACTCTGATGCTCCAGACGAAAGGAAGAACTTCTGGTTTACGCGCTTCAAGGTTAAAATAGATTTGTTTTTAACATGAATCATTTAATTTATGCATATTATATATAACTAATAAATATTTGGTTTCGTACTGTTCTAGGATATGTTTTACTATCCGCCGCACCGGGCCGAGCAGATCGAGGGGATGTTTCCTTCCGTCGCTGCCAAGCTGATCCGCGACTCTATCAACGATCAGAAGGATCGTGATCGTGCCGGAAAGCCGATCCAAGGTTGGATCACCCCTGATCAATGGAATGCGATGAAGGCTCGATTCGAGGAGCCAAAGTACAAGGAGAAGTCGGAGAAGGCCAAGGCGGCTAGGCAACATGCCTCGAAGTGGTGCGGTGGGTCGATTCCGATGACGGAACATTTCCGTCGTCTGGTATGTCTTTCTCTTTTAGAAATATTATTTTAATGCAAATCCGATAAATTATTACTAAGATAATATATTTAATTACAGGTAAGGAAGGTCGGTAACGCCGACATGGTGACCGTCTTCCTGGCCACCCATCGGAAGGGCGGAGTCCTTATTGACGAGAGGGCCGAGCAGACCTATGTAAGTATTACAATACGTTATCTTAATTTAATACTTCGTGTCCATTTTAATATAACTTAGTAAATATGATGCAAATAAATATTCATGAAGTTAGTAAAAATAAGTACATTAATTATAAATTAGAAATCATAGAGTACTATCCATACTTTCTAGGCCGAGTATAAGAGGCTGCGGGAACGGGCGGCTGCTAGTGCACCTGATGCAGGAGAGGCCGGTACTTCCTCGCAGCCCACTCAAGCTCCGTCGGAGGACGAGCTGTGGATGACCGCCGCTGGTGGCCTCCGTAGGGGTACGTACTACGGTACGGGATCCTATGGCGCCCTAGTTGCGACCCAGTCCTCTAGGACATCTCCTGCTAGTGTGCATGGTCCACAGCCGTCCCAGGAGTCTGCCCGAGTCCACCAGATGATGGAGTCTCTCCGTGACGACCTGCTACGACGGATCGAGCAGCAGTCTCAGCATCCTACGGACGATCCTGCGCTGCTAGCACGATTGGATGCGCTCGACCGCGGCATTATAGACCTCAGGGAGACGACTGAGAGGACAGAGCGCGCCGTTGGAGGGTTAGAGCGCACGGTGACGGAGTTGCAGACAGGACAGGTGACCATGGCCGAGACGGTGAGAAAGGCGCAGGATTCGATGGTCCAGAGCACTGGTAGAATGTTATCTATCATGGATTCATACAACCAACGACTTACAGCGTTGGAGCATGCTGGTACTCTGGGTGCGCCTTCATCGTCGTCGACTCCGTCGCCTCCACCGCCTTCTTCTTCGACACCGACTCCACCGACGTCACAGCCTGGCGCTCCATCTGTATCGATTTCACTTGCGGAGTATGAGGAGTTTTTACGCCTTCGTCGCGGCGGTGCCCCTCCTGCACCAGATCACTAGTAGTCCTAGTTAGGACTTTTATTTGTGTTTGTATCATCTTATGTTTGTGACTTATGATTGGATGTTTGTATTGGATGTTAGTTGTGTATTGGATGTTTGTGACTTATGATTGGATATTTGTGACTTATGATTGGATGTTTGTATTGGATGTTTGTATTGGAATTGTGAGTGGGGGTTTCAATGCGCTGTGATTTGGAATTGTGAGTGGGGATTTGAATGTGTACCTATATGTGTTTTATAGAATTGTGAGTGGTAATATAGAATCTGTGTTTTATTTTTTTTTATTTTTTTTACAACTTTAGCGACGTTTAGCGACGCTTACTGACGTTTAGCGACGTCGTTTTCCGACGTTTACCGACGACAAGCTGCAAATAATATATGTTTGCGACGTTTTACCGACATTTACCGACGACTAACTGCAAAAGAGTACAGCTCTCCGACGTATTTACCGACGTCTAGCGACACTAGCTGCAAAAATGTACAGGACCATTACCGACGTCTAGCGACGAAACTCACGTCGCTATATTACCGACGAAACGACGCTAGACGTCGGTAACTATTCCAGGTTTTACCGACGTGTGGCGACTACGTATACGTCGCTAATATACCGACGGAACGACGATAAACGTCGATAACTCACCGACGTACTCGTACGTCGCTGAATGTCGGTAATTGCGACGTTCAGCGACGTTTTCGTGATCACCGACTAAGGAAACGGCGACAAAAGCTAAACGTCGGTAAATACGTCGGTGATACAGATTAGCGACGGAATTTCCTATTTTTCCGACGTTTTTGGGCGTCGCTAAAACCACTTATTTTGGTAGTGTGTGGATTGAGATATAGTTTAGAATAGACATGATACCCATGACCTTGACAGCTTATACGTACTCGAGTCTGGCTGGAGTCCGCTCGATACGTAGCTGGCTTGCTCACGAGCTCGCGTCCGAAAAAGCGGGTGCGGGTCGTGACACTTAGGAAATCCTTGGTATCGTGGTTTAGTAAAAAATAAAACTCTGTTCCTCTTTCAACCACTGAGGCCGAGTATATAGCGGCCGGATGCTGTTGTGCACAAATTCTTTGGATGTCACAAACACTTGTAGACTATGGTATTTCTTCTACTTGCACCTCTATTAAATGTGATAATACTAGCTCGATAAATCTCACAAAAAATGCGATTTGTCACTCCCGCACGAAGCACATTGAGATTAGACACCATTTTCTTCGTGACCATCAACAAAAGGGCGATATCCACCTTGATTTTATTGACACTACTTATCAGTTAGCCGATATTTTTACCAACTCCCGGAGGATCGTTTCGTCTTTCTTTGCCAAGAATTAGGCATCATTCATTTGGATACTTAGCTCATCTCCAATGGCACACCGACGGTATACGGCGGCATACCGACGGCATGCCAATTTTCGTTCAAAATTAAGTTTTGTGCCCAAAATCGGTATACCGTCGGCATACGTCGGTATACCGACGGTATGTCGTTTGAGGCGGACAGCTGCTGTCAAATCTGCATCGGGCCCCACCATCTCTTCCACTATTCTTTTTTCTTCATCCCTCATTAACTACCCATCAAATCACCCTCTATCTCTCATTAACTACCTATCTAATCTCATCCTCTTCTCCATAACTTTCCATCCCATCCCACCCCTTTCACTACTTTCATTAACTACATTCAGCGCACTCTCTAGGATCGGAATGCCTATCTGGATCTCAACCTTCAGGATCCCATGTACCAAGGCTCCCGCTTCTCTTACCCCAATGCCTACGAATTCATGTGTCACGCCCCGCTCCCGTAGGAGCGATCGTCCTCACTAAGGTGTGATACCGTACGAGCCTAGATTGCGCTTGTACAAGGCAGTTTTATAATGGCCGATTACATCGACGGTAACAGGGTCGTCGCACAGAAGTCTCAAGTAGAAATATTGAACATGCAGGAGAAATTTAAAATCAAAACGTAAGTTGTTCAAAGAAGCTCTTTGTTGATATCGAAACAAAAATTACAAAGGGCGCAAGGCCAAGATTACAAGTCTCTCGAGCTCACTTTTCTCATATTATAAGTTCTCTCTGCTCTCTCTCTCTTATCTCGATACAATGCTTGAGCCAGCGGAAGCTTCGGAAGGCGATGTCCATATATTATGTCCCGAATAAGTCTTGACTCCACGCGACCGTACGCTTCGAATCGCCCAGGAACTCCATGCCTCGACGCATCCAAGCGAGCTTCGTACCACGAGCTTCTACCTGCGCCTGCACATGAAAACTATGTGGGTGTCAGTACTCAACTGTATTGGTGGAGTGAGCTCCTCGTCCACCCATACAAAACCAACACGTTTGATTTACTTTGTGCAACATAGACCATTTACGATTGTCTTTCTATTCTTGCCTTAGGATCGATTTTAGGACCGACGCCTTGACCTATTTAGTGTTATTAGACCGTCTCCGTGCTATTACACCGATAACTTCCTTACCCTTGCCTCTAAACTGTTCTTGTGCTTGTAATGTCAACTCACCGACTCATACTTGTCTTTCGTGCTATAATCTGGGACGTAACGACTCGGTCGTGCCATGAATTCGATTCGTGCTTCAATATTACTGAGGCAGTGCCTCCTCGCTTAGTCTTGCCTATACTCGTGTTGTGACAACGCGGCCGTGCCTCACATCTCGAGGTCGTGCCTCACAGCTTAACCTGACTTAACCAAACTTGCCCTACGGCCCTTCCAGACTTAACTCGAAACGTCTAACCCAACTTGTGGAACCGGTATTGAGAACTCAAGCACGATGCTATATCTCATGCCGAAGCACGTGTCTTTATGCATAGCCAAATCTTAGGCTTTATAATACCTTATGTGCATACCGTGCACGTATTACACAACACATCACATACCGTGCTTACACTTCTTTTGTTACGACCGACACCGTATATGCGGATTCGCCGCTTAGCACGCCAATCATCTATATGAAAGGCCACTGGCACGACAAGCAATCGTGGACATAGCTCGGGTAGGCGACGGGTCCTTCAGCGCAGGTAGCGATCCCCGTTGAAAGCCCCCGACTACCCATGCAATACGTGCGCTGCTACAACGTCTACCTCATAGGACGACTGGGCTCGGTGCTCCGGCGTATAACCAGTCTAGACAGAAATCCTTGTCGACAAGTTGTCCAATGACCACGCACCTACGAGACATCAAGACTCACGTAAATGCATGGCCTAATTTGTTGGTACGACTGGAACTATACTTAGCAACTCGTACTCTGAACCACACTTTGTATAACGTACATCGGGACCGTGAGACTCCCAACCGAGGGACCGCCTCATACTTATTATCGTGCATAGGAATGCGAGACTCCCAACTGAGGGACCGCCTCATACCTCTTAACCTGAATAGGAACGTGAGACTCCCAACCGAGGGACCGCCTCATACTTCTTAACGTGCATAGGAACGTGAGACTCCCAACCGAGGGACTGCCTCATACTCTGTGACAAGCCTTAAGACTGTGGGAACAAATGGCTATATACAGCCGTAGAACCGTGGGACCGAGTATGCGCTCAACTTGAACAACCAAGGTCTTTGGGTACCTAAACTCATGCCATAAGACGTGCGATACAACTTAGCTCGTAGGACGATCAAGGCTACACCGAGCCTTGCTTCGAGAAAACGTGCATGCTTATTACCCTCGAAATTCGTGTTACATATTTTCGTATACGTGTACATATTTCGTGTCCGTATTTTTATTAGTCATGGTTAGCTAGTCATGATTTTATTTTTTAGCATGTTGCATTGGCATGGTTATTTTGGCATTTTATTGGTTATGGCTTAGCTTGGTTCGGTTTAGCTTGGTTTGGTTTGCTTTTGGGTTCATCATGAACCAAAAGAAAATCCCTACCTACTACCACCATCATTATTTAAAACCCAACCCCCTTTCTCTTTCATCCTTACTCTTTATTTATTTCTTCATCTTCTTCCTCTTAACTTCTCCACCTACCAAGAGAAGCTCAGGCAAGTGCAACTTGCTTCATGGAGAAACTCCATTTTTGTTGTTCTATTGTCTTCCTCGCGAGATTCTAAGATATTTTAGAACTTGACATTTTTCATTTTTTATGGATATTTTCTTGTAGATCTAAGTTTATATTATTTTCGGTTTTCTTGGGTTTTGATCTATTAAACTTCATTATTTTTATGTTTTGATTGTTCCATGTTGTAGAGAATTCGATTTTACCCAAAATAAACCTTTGAAAAGTTAAATTTCGACTTGTTTTGAGAAAGTTATGGCCAAAAGTATTTTTGGCCATTTCTATGTTCATCTATCCTGATTTTGACAAGGACGATAAATAGTGCCGTAGCCGCATGAGATGAATAGTGCCGCATGAATAGTACCACAGCCGCATGAATAGTACCACAGCCGCATGAATAGTACCACAGCTGCATGAATAGTGCCACAGCCGCATGAGATGAATAGTGCCGCATGAATAGTACTGCAGCCGCATGGATGAATAGTGCCGTAGCCGCATGAGATGAATAGTGCCGCATGAATAGTACCGCAGCCGCATGAATAGTGTCGCAGCCGTATGGATGAATAGTGCCGCAGCCGCATGGATGAATAGTGTCACATGAATAGTGCCACAGCCGCATGAGATGAATAGTGCCGTATGAATAGTGCCGCAGCCGCATGGATGAATAGTGCCACATAAATAGTGCCGCAGCCGCATGGATGAATAGTACCGCATAAATAGTGCCACAGCCGCATGGACGAATAGTACCGCATAAATAGTGCCGCAACCGTATGAGATGAATAGTGTCGCAGAATGCCGCATAGGGCCTATTTTGGTTGTTTTTTGCTGTTTTAAGTCCTATTTGGCTGAATTGTGGCCCGAATTTCCCCCAACTTTCAACATAAAAGTGGTAGATCTTTTCCTTGGCTTCAAGAGTATGTTATTATCTATTTTATGCAAGTTTTCTCATTTATTATAATGTAAGGATAGAACATGATAGTGGCCCGTCCTGGCGCACTCTTGACAAGTAAACATGACATGTAATCTGGAACGCCATTGCGACGGCTATCTCGATATGCTAGTAATCCTCCTCTTGATACCGTGGACGATTGTGCTTGTACAAATAAACTAGTCTTGTCTTGCATTATGTCTAGGACGGGGACCCCTGAATACTATGGTCAGGGGTACCTACTGAATTCAACTAAGGCTAATAACTAGAATAATTCAGTAGTCATGAAAAGATTTCCCAGCTACAGGCAATCCCGTTATCTGGGCATTCAAGGGGACTTGTAGCCTACCGACGAGTAGGACACATTTTTAGCACACAGTCACATGTTGCATTCTTCATAAATGGACATTCGACCTGGATAACCGGATGGTCTGCAGGGCTTGTGGCTGTTGGGATAATCGCATTGCATCTTGCTAGTAACTAGGCTTGTGATAACCCTAGTTAGTTAAAAGTATCAAGCCGTACTCTTGATTGGCCGTGATTGATTGGATGGAGTTTATTCCAACTTAGTCTTATCCTGATTCTGTGCAAGATTGTGACATGACATGATTATTGATGCTTGCCTTAACAATAACGATCGGGGGTCCAGTTATGTTCAGGCAAAGGGTTACAACCCCAGTCCTTGTTTGGTTTAAGGGTTGTAACCTGGCTCCCGGAGCAGTTCTGTGTCCTCTCTTCGTTTATTGTCTTATTTCAGCCCCATGTCATGTTCGTCATGTTTTACCTTACCTTAATACCATGATTATTTATACTGGCCTTAGCAATAAAGATTAGGGGTCCAGTTCTGTTCAGGCGAAGGGTTACAACCCCGGTCCTTGTTTGGTTTAGGGGTTGTAACCTGGCTCCCGGAGCAGTTCTGTGTCCTCTATTCGTTTATTGTCTTCACTGTACCAATAGTATTTGAGACGGATTTCTATTCAGGTGAAGGGCTGCAACCCCGATCCTTGTTTGGTTTAAGGATTGTGACCTGGCTACTTGAATGGTTTCTTCGTACTCAGTTTACTGTTGTTATCTCTATAATTATCAGTTTTTTATTTATTATTTATCCTTAATATTCTATTGTGATATGCTGGTTTTAGTTCCTAAGTGAAGCCTCCTTTGTGGCACTTGCTCTTTCTGGGGTCTGACCCAGCTGGTTTTGTGTGGCCAGATATCGGAGCAGCACCAGAGGATCTACCTGTCTTCCAGCCATATGGTGACCACCAGGCGTAACCCTGGCAACGAGTGGGTTTCTTTTTGTCCTCCCACTTTATTGTAAAAATTATTCTTTTGAGGCGTTTAGCCGGCGAGCACGTGTTAGTTCGTATTGTACCTTTATTTACTGTCTGCCTACGGGCTGTAACATGATTGACAGATCCTAGGGTTGATCATGTATGACTGAACTCTTGCTAGTCTTGACATTTTGTACGACTAGCTTCATGATCATCCAATATGTAATGTATGGGACGCCTTGCTATATTCGGTGCTCTGACATCTTGTAACTATTATTGCTTGGTTGAGATTGAGACAATAGGCTTGTTCATGACCATAGGAGACTGTTGGCTTGTAGTTAAACCCTCACGTATCTAGACAGCCGTGACCATATAGCGAGGTGGGTTGCACTTCAATATACGTAGCTGGCTATGTACGCCCCCGCTCTCCAGTATTCTGGTTCTGGGGTGTTATATGGTTTTAGTAGTGGCCCATGTAGGCCTTATAAATCAAGATATGTGAGGGTTTACCGAATAGATGTCTCAATCAGTACTCGCCCTTGATCTTTGCTCGTATCTTCTGAATCCCTGTAATCTTGACCTGATCACATGCTTGCATCTTTGATCTATCCTGGTCCTTCCTTATTGTTCCTTATGTCGTCTTCTTCAGCGGCATTGTTCCTGGACCTGCCGATCAGCAAGGCGGAGCACCTCCCGTGGACCAGCAGCAACCTGGAGATCAAGCCCAGCATTCAGGAGTAGCCTCTAGAGTCGTGCCTACCGGAGGAGAGCCACCAGTTCAGTCCGTCCAGCCTGCAGAGCATGATAATAGTACTTTGGGGGGTCTCATCAGGTCACTATTAGCCTCCCAGGATCGTCGAAGAGATGTCTTGCACCAGGCGGTGGCAGACGCTTTGACCAGAGGAGGTCATCAGGGTAATAGCGCGGCCAACAGCTTCAAGCGCTTGAACCCTCCCTTCTTCGACGGCAGTGAAGATGCGATCGCTACAGATGTATGGCTTCAGGACACAGAGGTAATTCTAGAAGCAGCCAGGACTCCAGAGAACGAGAAGGTGGTCGTGGTGCGCCTGCAGTTATTGGATCTTGCCCGCAGCTGGTGGGCGGCGCAGGCCGTTGGATTAGTGGCCCCTATTGCCTGGGCAGTATTCAGGAAAAGATTCCAGACCAAGTACTTCGATGTTGTAGCTCGGTACGATCTTGAGATTAGGTTCACCAATCAGAAGCAGATGGGCATAACGGTCGATGGATATGCGACCGAGTTCTCCAGGCTTAGTCGATTTGCTCCCACCTTGGTGGCGACCGAGTTTGATAGAGCCCAGCAGTTCCAGCAGGGGCTCTACCTAGAGATTTTATTGGCGGTGGAGCAGTTTGAGCATCAGACTTTTGATACAGTATTGAGAGTAGCCCGGAGGCATGAGTATACCTTCCAGAGGATCGTGGATAGGATCGGAGGTCGGAAGCGATCTCACGGCCAGATGAATCAGTCATCAGCACCAGCCCCGGCAGCCAGGGCTTTGACCATTGGAGCTCCGAAGCGGACGGCCTCAGTGACGTCGGTTCAGTATTCCACCCCGACGTACCCTCAGCAGCAGAAGCAGAAGCAGTCTTCCGTACTGGGATGTTCACACTGCGGGAAGCCAGGGCATGTGGTATCAGAGTGTCGCAGAGCACAGGGTTTGTGCTTGGTTTGTGGTACCCCGGACCACAGGATTGGGAACTGCCCGAACAGGGGGAGTTCATCGGCCTTCTCTAGTCCTTCAGTTAGAGGACCAGCACCAGTCCAGCAGCAGCAGCTGCAGTACCAGTTCCCGAGGTCGTTGCCGTCGCAGGCCCAGGCATTCCAGCAGCAGAGACCGCAGCAGTATACCCAAGCCTAAGCCCTGATCCAGAGCAGGCAGAAGAATTTTCAGCAGAGGGGACCCGCACCCCGAGGACATGGTCAAGTGCTGGCCTTGACCATGGAAGAAGAAGGATTAGCACCATGAGAGGTAGTGGCAGGTACTATTCTCGTCAACACTTTTCCAGCTTCAGTATTATTTGACTCTGGTGTATCGCATTCATTTATGTCTGCATGATTCGCGACACGGGTAGGACTGGAGCCCGAGTCATTATCAGTAAGACTCAATATACTTACTGGTAACGGACTTGTGGGAGTAGATAGAGTGTTTTCCTCATGTCGGATCGTAGTTAGCGGTAGAGAATTCCCCGCTAGATTAATAGAGTTTCCGATGGCCGATTATGATGTGGTCTTAGGGATGGATTGGTTGAGGAACCAGTATGCTATGATAGACTGCCACATTGGCAGGGTTATTTTTAGCATTCCAGGCAAGCCGGAGTTTTCCTTCTCCCGAGGCAAAGTTGAACCTTCTCCTCCAGTGTTGCGGATGGCAGTAGCAGTAGTACAGTTATCTCGGATAGTCGAAGAGTTTCCAGATGTTTTCCCAAAAGTGCTTCCAGGGATGTCGCCAGAGCGAGAGATCGAGTTTACCATCGACTTGATTCCCGGGACAGCCCCAGTGTCAGAGAGAGTCTACAGGATGGCGCCGTCAGAGCTAGAGATATTGTACAAGATGATTGAAAAACTTAGAACCAAGGGATTCATTCGTGCTAGTGGATCGCCTTGGGGAGCCCCGATGTTTCTTGTGAAAAAGAAGGATGGTACGTCCAGATTATGTGTAGATTATCATACCTTGAACTTGGTGACAATCAAGAACAGATACCCGCTCCCGAGGATAGATGACTTGTTTGATCAACTCAAGGGGACAGCAGTATTCTCGAAGATCGACTTGCGGTCAGGATACCATCAGATCAGAGTCAGAGAGCAGGACATCCCGAAGACAGCTTTTAGATCGAGATATGGGCATTGGGAGTTCCTTGTGATGCCATTTGGAGCAACCAATGTGCCGGCAGTATTCATGGACCTCATGAATCGTATATTTATGCCTTATTTGGATCAGTTCATGATCGTGTTCCTAGATGACATCCTAGTCTACAGCAAGAGTGAGGCAGAGCATGAGCAGCATCTCCGTGTGGTTCTTCAGATTCTCAGAGAGCACACCAATTGTATGCCAAGTTCAGTAAATGCGAGTTCTGGCTCGATCGCATTTTGTACTTGGGTCATATCATCACCCGAGGAGGAGTTGAAGTGGATCCCTAGAAGATCGTGGCCATTGAAACGTGGCCGGTACCTAGCACAGTGGCAGAAATTTGCAGTTTTCTTGGCTTGGCCGGCTACTACCGGCGATTTATTTCAGACTTTGCTCGAATTTCAGCACCATTGACCCAGTTGACCCGCAAGGATATGCAGTTTGCTTGGACAGCAGAGTGTCAGGATTCTTTTGAGAGGTTGAAGCGAGGCTTGATGACGGCTCCTATTCTCACGCTTCCAGATGGAACCGGAGGATTCTCAGTGTATTGTGATGCTTCGGGCAGAGGTTTATGATGTGTTCTGATGCAGCATGGGAAGGTAATAGCTTATGCGTCACGACAACTTCACGATCATGGGAGGAATTACCCAACCCATGACTTGGAGCTGGCAGCAGTAGTGTTTGCACTTAAGCTTTGGAGGCACTACTTGTATGGAGATAGGGTGGAGATTTTCACCGACCACAAGAGTCTGAAGTATGTGTTCACCCAGAAGGATCTCAACATGCATCAGAGGAGATGGCTAGAGCTGCTTGAGGATTATGACATCAACTTGCAGTATCATCCTGGGAAGGCCAACGTTGTTGCAGTTGCATTGAGCAGGAGAGCTGGAGTTTATTTTCTCACAGTGCAGCCGGAGTTATTAGCCGATCTTCAGAAAATGGGTATAAAAGTTTTTCTTCCTTCCAGTGTGGCATTGATGGCCAGCATGCAAGTTCAGTCCACTATAGTCGAGAGGATCCGGATGGCGCAGTCAGCAGATTCCAAGCTTCAGCAACTCAGAGCATAGTGTGAGGCAGGACGAAGACCAGAGTTATGCATTCATGAAGACGGTACACTTCGACATGGTAAGCGTCTTTGTGTACCCAGTAGAGATATCAGACAGGAGATCATGGCAGAGGCCCACAGTTCACAGTATTTCATTCATCCCGCTGGCACGAAGATGTACCGTGATATCCGCCAGCACTTTTGGTGGAATGGCATGAAGAGGGAGATAGCCCGGTTTGTCTCTCGTTATTTAGTCTGCCAACAAGTTAAGGCTGAACATCAGAGACCAGCTGGACTACTTCAACCATTGCCAATTCCAGAGTAGAAATGAGAGCATATAACCATGGATTTTGTGACTGGATTGCCTAGATCCCCGGCAGGCAGAGACGCTATTTGAGTTGTCATAGACAGGCTCACGAAGGTGGCTCACTTTCTCCCGTTCAGAGTTGGTCAGTCGACAGCTCAGCTAGCGGAGATGTATCTCCGGCAGAATGTCAGATTGCATGGTGTACCGGTCAGTATCACCTCGGACAGAGATTCCAGATTTACGTCGTACTTTTGGCATAGCCTACAAGAGAGTTTGGGGACTCGCCTCCAGTTCAGCTCAGCGTATCACCCACAGACATATGGTCAGTCAGAGCATACCATACAAACCTTGGAAGATATGTTGAGATCTTGTACGCTCGACTTCAGTGGTTCGTGGAAAGATCACCTGCACCAGGTAGAGTTCTCGTACAATAACAGTTTCCAAGCTAGCATCCAGATGGCACCGTTCGAGGCACTGTATGGTAGGAAGTGCCGATCCCCGCTAACATAGGACGATGTCGGAGAAAGGCAGATGCTCGGTCCAGAAATGATTGCTCAGACCGTTGAGGTGGTCAGGAGAGTCAGAGATCATCTTCGAGTTGCCCAAGATTGCCAGCGTCATTGGGCCGATTCTCATCGGCGCCCTCTTGAGTTTTCTGTCGACTGCCATGTATTCCTGAGGATTTCGCCTAACCGTGGCGTCATTCGTTTCGACGTGCGGAGAAAGCTAAGTCCTAGGTATATAGGGCCATTTGACATTCTGGAGTGAGTAGGAGATGTATCCTATTGTCTCGCTCTTCCACCATCGCTACATGAGGTGCATGACGTATTTTATGTATCCCAACTGCGACGGTATATCCCAAACCCGAGCCACATCCTGGATCATTTGGAATTGGTTGTTGGTACCAACCTTTCGTATGAGGAGAGGCCCGTGTCTATATTGGACCGACGAGAGAAGACACTCAAGAACAAGACTATCAAGTTAGTCCGAGTTGCTTGGGATCATCACTCTTTGGGTGAGTCAACGTGGGAGCGTGAGGATGATATTCGATCGCGATATCCCGACCTGTTTGACTCATGAGGTATAATATCTTTCTTATGCCTTACACTTCGAATCCTTGCTTGCATGTTTGATTGCTTGATTGATTGCTTAGCTGTAGATTGCATCTGATAGTGTAACTTGTTCCGACACCTCTAGCCTCTTTAATTAAATTTTGAGGACAGAATTCTTTTAAGGTGGGTAGAGTTGTCACCCTCGAAATCCGTGTTACGTATTTTCGTATACGTGTACATATTTCGGGTCCGTATTTTTATTAGTCATGGTTAGCTAGTCATGATTTTATTTTTTAGCATGTTGCATTGGCATGGTTATTTTGGCATTTCATTGGTTATGGCTTAGCTTGGTTCAGTTTAGCTTGGTTTGGTTTGCTTTTGGGTTCATCATGAACCAAAAGAAAACCCCTACCTACTACCACCATCATCATTTAAAACCCAACCCCCTTTCTCTCTCATCCTTACTCTTCATTTATTTCTTCATCTTCTTCCTCTTAACTTCTCCACCTACCAAGATAAGCTTAGGCAAGTACAATATACTTCATGGAGAAACTCCATTTTTGTTGTTCTATTGTCTTCCTCGCTAGATTCTAAGATACTTTAGAACTTGGCATTTTTCATTTTTATGGATATTTTCTTGTAGATCTAAGTTTATATTATTTTTGGTTTTCTTGGGTTTTGATCTATTAAACTTCATTATTTTCATGTTTTGATTGTTCCATGTTGTAGAGAATTCGATTTTACCCAAAATAGACCTTTGAAAAGTTAGATTTTGACTTGTTTTGAGGAAGTTATGGCCAAAAGTATTTTTGGCCATTTCTATATTCATCTGTCCTGATTTTGGCAGGGACGATGAATAGTGCCGCAGTCGCATGAGATGAATAGTACCGCATGAATAGTACCGCAGCCGCATGAATAGTACCACAGCCGTATGAATAGTGTCGCAGCCGCATGAGATGAATAGTACCACATGAATAGTGTCGCAGCCGCATGAGATGAATAGTGCCGCAGCCGCATGAGATGAATAGTGCCGCATAAATAGTGCCACAGCCGCATTGATGAATAGTACCGCATGAATAGTGCCACAGCCGCATGGATGAATAGTACCGCATGAATAGTGCCGCAGCCGCATGAGATGAATAGTGCCGCATGAATAGTGCCGCAGCCACATGGATGAATAGTGCCGTATGAATAGTGCCACAGCCACATGGATGAATAGTGCCACATAAATAGTGGTGCAGCCACATGGACGAATAGTGTCGCATGAATAGTGCCGCAGCCGCATAAGATGAATAGTGCCGCAGAATACCGCATAGGGCATATTTTGGCTGTTTTTGGCTGTTTTAAGTCCTATTTGGCTGAATTGTGGCCCGAATTTTCCCCAACTTCCAACATGAAAGTGGTAGTTCTTTTTTTGGCTTCAAGAGCATGTTATTAGCTATTTTATGCAAGTTTTCTCATTTATTATAATGTAAGGATAGAACATGATAGTGGTCCGTCGTGGCGCACTCTTGACAAGTAAACATGACATGTAATATGGAACGCCGTTGCGACGGCTATCTCGACATGCTAGTAATCCTCCTCTTAATACCGTGGACGATTGTGCTTGTACAAATAAACCAGTCTTGTCTTGCATCATGTCTAGGACGGGGACCCCTGAATACTATGGTCAGGGGTACCTACTGAATTCAACTAAGGCTAATAACTAGAATAATCCAGTAGTCATGAAGAGATTTCCCAGGTACAGGCAATCCTGTTATTTGGGCACTCAAGTGGACTTGTAGCCTACCGACGAGTATGGCACATTTCCAGCACACAGTCACGTGTTGCATTCTTCATAAACGGACATTTGACCTGGATAACCGAATGGTCTGCAGGGCTTGTGGCTGTTGGGATAATCTCATTGCATCTTGCTAGTAACTAGGCTTGTGATAACCCTAGTTAGTTAAAAGTATCAAGCCGTACTTTTGATTGGCCGTGATTGATTGGATGGAGTTTATTCCAGCTTAGTCTTATCCTGATTCTGTGCAAGATTGTGACATGACATGATTATTGATGCTTGCCTTAACAATAACGATCAGGGGTCCAGTTCTGTTCAGGCAAAGGGTTACAATCCCGGTCCTTGTTTGGTTTAAGGGTTGTAACCTGGCTCCCGGAGCAGTTCTGTGTCCTCTCTTCGTTTATTGTCTTATTTCAACCCCATGTCATGTCCATTGTTAGGGTACGAGAACGTAACAACGCCCAGCCTACGCCGCAGTGTCGGCGGTAGAACGCTGTCCTAGGTCTCAATGCATCTAACAGTATAAGACTAAACAGTTTATACTCCCCGAATGGGGGTGACATAGCAGAATGTAAACTCAATCACAACTAAGGAAGAAGAAGTACGAAAAGATATAAACTTAAATAAAATACAGAAGATCAGAAGAGACTAAGTGTCTACGATACAAACTCAGAATACATCTCAGAACTCAAATACAATAATCCATAAATACAACTCAAGACGACTGAAAATAAACTATAAGTAAAATCCTAGCTATCTATACAACCTCTACTGTCTCCTCTAGGCTAGCAGGAAACCTCCAGGCTATCTGTAAAATTTATCAACAGGTCCAGTCAGGACTGGAGCGAGCACAATACATCTCAACAAGTCATAGCAGGAAAGGAAATGTAATCATGCTAGAGAATAAAATACAGGATCTGAAGAAATAGCATAATGTAAAAGAGAGACTGTAAGAAAATATCTATGATATATATAAAGAGAGACAGTGCTAGTGATTCAGAGTACTGCATAAACATGTGAATGGCTAAGGACTGATTCATGATTATACTACTAGGAATTGATTCATGATTACACTACTTGGATTTATTCACATGTTCACTTATACTCCCCCATCCCCAATCAATACACAAGGATCCATTCAAGTTACGTTAAGATTCATGATTATACTACGTTGTCCATAAAGGGTGATTCATGAATTGATTCGTAAAGGCTCGGTGATCATGAGGGTACATGAGTCACTAGCTGATTCCCGAAGATTCATGATGATAGAAGCATATGATACGTGATGTAAGTGAAACACACATGACAAAAGTATCTGATGCTCCCGAGAGGGATAACATCTCATGAAGGGATCCATATAGTACCAATCCGTGTTACCAACGTGTCAGCATCAAGTAAGATAGTCTAAAGCAGGAAATATAATCCTAAATATGATATGAAATGATCAGAGAATGTACTCGCCTGATAACCTGAACAGCTGATAAGTATAGGGGTCCAACTGAAGCCACAGAGTCCTAATTAAAGCAACACAGGTTACAAGGTGTTCAAGTTGTAATAAATAAATCTCTACAAGCAATCTATTTTATCCTAGGTTCTTCTAAGTCAAAACAACTCTAGGCCAACTCCGGTCAATAATCTAGTCAAACTAGGTCAAGTGTTGACTTACAGTTGACTTTTGGTCATCTGGTCAACTCTGGTCAAACTGGGTCAATTCTAGTCTAATTATTAAAGATATAACGTGTACCTCGTTATTCGTACGTCGAAACTTACGACACGCAAATCGAGATAAGATGATTAACGATAAGGTTAATAATCTTATTATAGTGATCCACGTGTCCGTCTTGTCAATTTCAGCGATGTGAGATCACTGGAATTGACTGAGCTAGTTTCGTTGTACTAATCCCGAAATACGAACATTATAAGAATTAATTATTAATAAATTATAAAAAGGTTAAACTCAGAGAAATTATCAACAAACATTATCGGACGATGAAATAAACATCGCCAACGTGTCCAGAATGGTCAAATTAGCTAGGATAGCCTACCCATCGGTCCAATTGGACACAAGAGCAAAAAGATAATTTCGGGTCAAAACGGTATCCGTGTCGGAGCCATTTTGCATCGAAATACGTGCAAGAAAACAAGTCTATAAAATATAACAAATTATATGTCCACGGAACCAGAATGACGATACGAACCCAACGGTATCTCCAGAATTGGATTCCGTTGACCTGGTCTCAATTTGGTCCGTTGACCAGAACTTGGAATTTTGGTTTGCACGAAAATGCGTGCCGGAGCCAATGTTCTCAAAAATTAGCAAACTACATGTCAGCGAGTCTAGAATGACGATACGAACTCAACGGTATATCCGAAATTGGATTCCGATGAGCCGATCTCAAAATGACCCGTTGACCCGGATATTGGTATCCGACTTGCACCGAAATGCGTGCCAGATCCAATGTCCACCAAAACCTAGCAATTTATATGTCAACGAGTCCAGAATGATGATACGAACTCAACGGTATATCCGAAATTGGATTCCGATGAGCCGGCGTCAAAAAGTCCCTTTGATCCAGAATGTGGGACCCACTTTGCACCAAAAAATGTATCAGGGTCCACGTTCTCCAAATCTAACAAATTTTATATGAAAATATGCCAGAACGACGCCACGAGTCTAATGGTGGTGTCAGAAATAAAATCTGGAGTCCCGTGTTCAAAAATGGAATTTTACAAGTTGGAAATTACGAATTCGGACGGCCAACTTTGGCGTCGAATTCAACCAATCAAACAAGCTCACAATGAAACAAAACTGGAGGGTTAGTAAGAGGGTTATACCAGCTTCGCACAGGAACTGGTAGCACACCAAATAGAGCTGTGGTGGAGGAGATACAAGCAGACGAAGTTGGCCCCGCGAAACTGTCCAAATTTAATACAATTTAAACGGTCAACTTGGTGGCCTGTTTTGATGTATCAAACGACAAAATCAACGGATAAAAATTGACAAGAGTGAAGGTGGATATACCGAGATTGTGACGGAGCAAAGAAATCGCCGATCCAACAGTCGGATTTCTGGGAAAATGCGCACGAATTCGATACGACGGGGCGACATTTCAGCTTCATTTTCGGGCTCGTCACAACGGGAACCCGTGCGAAACGCACGAATCGCCTCCGATACACGTCGGGGAGAGGAACGATGGCCTTGGGGCCTACCCTGGGGTGCGCCCGGCCATGTGGGGGCCAGCCACGGCGGCCACGGCGGCCATGCCGACGGCGGGGGCGCCCGAACGCGCGTCCGTGGTTTGCGGCTGTGCAGCTCACCGCTGTCGCGCTGTTGTGCGTAGGGGCCTGCAGTGTACGGGGGCTGCAGTGCCTGGCTTGGCCGGCGGAGGTGCGGCCTGGCGCGGCGGCTCGCGGCCAACGCACGGCCGTGCGGGCTAGGTGGCTCGGGAATGGAAGTGGTGAGCGGTGTAATGGTGATGGTGGTTGGTGATGATGATGGAGATGATGGGAGGAGGAAGGAGGAGGAGAGTAGGCCGGGGTGGAGGCCGACGGCCAGGTGGGCGACCGGCGAGGCTGAGCTGAGCTCGGCCAGCTTTGGGCTCGACATGGGAGGAGTTCGGATGTGTGTGTGTTGTAGTTGTTGATGGTGTTGGTGTTGTTGCATGGGAGTTGGAGAGAGGAATTTTGTGTGTGGGAAAAGAAAACAAAGTGAGAGAGAGAGAGAAAAAAATATTCTCTCATAGATTTTAGGGCCGGCCAACTTTGGAAAAAAATTTGTGTTGGCTGCTAGGTGAGAATGGGGGGGTTATGATGAGTTGGGGTAGATCAAGGGCTAGGATTAATTGTAGGGAAAATTGGGTCATTCCTATGGATTTAAATCAATGGGAATTTTCTATTAATTAATAAAAATAGGTAAAATGAGTACTTGATATTTTTTGAGGATATTTAGGCTGAGGGTGTCATGATGAAGGATAGCACGAAACTGGGCTGGACTTGGTGGAGCCGGATTGGGTCAAAACCAGACACTACGAAATAATCGAATTAAAATTAGGTATCGATGATCATGGGTAAATAAGTAGCACATGGGAGTTCCAATAAATAGGACACAAGTGTCGGATGGGTAGTAGGCTCAATGTGGGCCATGTCCATAGTTGGGGCTGACAGGTTTTGGTCGACAGGGTACTCACAAATCAAGTTAGAAAATAAATGTGACACCGTGGGGTGAAATAAAATCGGGTCACGTGTCAGGAAAGTTGTGTGAAGCAAATGGAGCACAAAATGGCGTGTCTGAGTGGGACACGAAGGTCATGGATGACGAGCGTCTCGAGTAGATCATGCATGAGAAGTTGGTTTCAAGAAACTGATTGGTCTTGCGCTCCCAAATTAAAAGTCACGGTAACGTGCTAATAATGATCAAGGAAAAGAGTGGGAAAATCAATTAATGATCAAATAGTCTAAATCGATCCGAAGTTCTGCGAAACAAAAAGAGTACAAGGAAACAAATTTGAGTGGGACACTACGTACCATCATGAAGGTAATCATGTCCACTCCAAAACTCGTGAAGAAGATTTCCAGAGTTGAACATCCCTGACACTCCAAATATCAAAGGCACGGGAAAGTACACTTAAGAAAAAATGACAGAATAAATTATTTATCGAAACCAAATCAATCAGAAAATTAAAATAAAATAAAAAATAAAAAAAATCAACCTGAAATTCAGGGTGCTCACAACTGGCCTTAGCAATAAAGATCAAGGGTCTAGTTCTGTTCAGGCGAAGGGTTACAACCCCGGTCCTTGTTTGGTTTAAGGGTTGTAACCTGGCTCCCGGAGCAGTTCTGTGTCCTCTATTCGTTTATTGTCTTCACTGTACCAATAGTATTTGAGACGGGTTTCTATTCAGGTGAAGGGCTGCAACCCCGGTCCTTGTTTGGTTTAAGGGTTGTGACCTGGCTACTTGAATGGTTTCTTCGTACTCAGTTTACTGTTGTTATCTCTATTGTTATCAGTTCTTTATTTATTATTTATCCTTAATATTCTATTGTGATATGTTGATTTTAGTTCCTAAGTGAAGCATCCTTTGTGGCACTTGCTCTTTCTGGGGTCTGACCCAGCTGGTTTTGTGTGGCCAGATATCGGAGCCGCGCCAGAGGATCCACCTGTCTTCCAGCCAGATGGTGACCACCAGGCGTAACCCTGACAACGAGTGGGTTTCTTTTTGTCCTCCCACTTTATTATAAAAATTATTCTTTTGAGGCATTTAGCCGGCGAGCACGTGTTAGCTCGTATTGTACCTTTATTTACTGTCTGCCTACGGGCTGTAACATGATTGACAGATCCTAGGGTTGATCATGTATGACTGAACTCTTGCTAGTCTTGACATTTTGTACGACTAGCTTCATGATCATCCAATATGTAATGTATGGGACGCCTTGCTATTATATATTTGGTGCTCTGACATCTTGTAACTATTATTGCTTGCTTGAGATTGAGACAATAGGCTTATTCATGACCATAGAAGACTGTTGGCTTGTAGTTAAACCCTCACGTATCTAGACAGCCGTGACCGTATAGCGAGGTGGGTTGCACTTTAATATACGTAGCTGGCTATGTACGCCCTCGCTCTCCAGTATTCTGGTTCTGGGGCGTTACAATGCTTTATCGAGTATTTACGCGGGCGACGCCTATGACTTAGGCTAATTCAAGTGTTGGGGTAAAACGACGGGACCGTGCATGCTTTATCAAGCATGCATGCGGACGACGCCTATGGCTTAGGCTAACTCAAGCGTCGTGGAAACTTAGCAACTTAGGCCAACTTCCTTCTCCCAAGCCACGGGACGAAGGATCGAGTGTCATTTTAAAGCATGCTGAGCCGACTTCTAAGCAGACCGTAGGACCATTTTCCATGTTCTAAGACATTCTGACCCGTCGGGATTATTCCCTTAGCTATGTGCGTTCGTAGCTTTTATATTAACCTACTTGTGCAAGTTACAAACATCGAGTTATTAAGTGAAGGCTAAGATGAGGCAAGTTTACCGAAACTATTCCACTTGAGAGATGTCTTCGAGTCGCCGTTGTAAGGCTAAGTCCGAACGCCATTGGCGTTTCGATTCCTCCGATTGACTGAGCGGGACGGGACACTACATCATGTTCCCGGACGGCGTGGATCCTTTCGGTGCATTTCACCGTGCTCAGGGTGGGGACAACAATGATCCGGCGGATGAGTAGTTTGCGGCCTCCTGTTGTTGATGGTGGTAGAATAAATGGTTATCGTTTTAGTGTGTGTCCTTTGAGGTCCTTCGGGGACCAGTAGTTTGTTTTAATGTTGTGTGAAGTCCTATGGGGACTATTTCTTATGTTTTGTTGTTGTCTTGATCACTCTCATGGAGGAGAGTTTTATCTTTGTTTTCTGTAGTGTCAAGCATGAACCAACTTTCCAATTCTAATATATGCATGCTTTTGTCTATCATACTATTTTCCCTATTTATTGCTATATTTTTTTTTACTTATTTTTCATCTTTGACTAAGTGACAAAGGGAGAGAAAACGTATTGAGGGGGAGTTGTCTACATACGGGGGAGTCACTCTTTGAAGATGATATCTCTCTGTTTTGTCAATTATCAAAATGGGGGAGAATATTGGCACAATTTATTTTGATAACAATAACAGCATCTTCGTAGTGTAATTTTCTCTGTATTTCAGATTGATATTCTTTCAAAAGCTCTACTACATAAAGTCTGTCCATTCAAGCCAAGTCATCAAAGCCTTGAAGACTGAAGAAAAGACCAGCGATCCTTAAAAACGGCTCTCAAAACTTCAAGATATCGAGTCTGTACAAGGTGTAGGTCTTTCTGTAAACACTTATGGTTGGATGACAAAATGAAAAGCTCTTCTATTTTTTCAGTCAAAAATTAATGTCTAAAAGAACGGCATACCGACGGTATACTACGGCATACCAACGGTATACCGTTTTGTTGGCCACAAAACCTTCTGTGACAAATATCGACGTACCGACGGTATACTACGGCATACCGACGGTATACCGTTTTGTTAGCCATAAAACGTTCTGTGAAAAATATCGAAATATCGACTGTATACTACGGCATACCGACGGTATACCGTTTTGTGAGCCATAAAACGTTCTGTGACAAAACATCGGCATACCGACGGTATACTACGACATACCGACGGTATGCCGTTTTGTTAGCCACAAAATGTTCTGTGACGAATATCGGTATACCGACGGCATACCGCGGCAACCGACGGTATACCGGTTCATCTAATTTGATTTTTGAATGGACGAATACTAACATTAATTGCTAGCATTAAATGCTCTCCAACGGATATAATTATTACCATTAATGTTTAGAACGGCATACCGACGGCATGCCGGTCCATACCGACGGTATGCCGTCTGGGCTATATTCAGGAGCATTAAATGCTACCTACTCTTGGTTTCTTTATAAATGGATGCATTCTCTCTCTTGAAGGCTTATCCGCTCAAGCCATAAATTTCCTAACAACCAAGAGCTCCACCATTACTACTCTACCCAAGCTTTTAATTATCATCCATTCCAAAAGTGCTAGAGTATTCAAGAGTTGTACTTTTCGATATTCAAGTGTTAGAAGATCAACAGTTCTCTTCCTTTCCTTTTGAAGTTGGCAAGCCTTCGTAAGAAAACTCGTGTGTAAGAAGTTGGCGAGTTCTTCGGATCCAAACTCGTGTTGAAGTTGGCGAGTAGTGGGTTTAAGCCGGAGAGAGTTCCGGGACTGGATTGCCTCTAGGGAGGATACCAGGATACATCGCGTGTTTGATTTTCTTACTCTCTCTCTCTCTCTCTTTAATTAAGTAATATAGCTTCTTGTGTTTAAATTATTTTATTTTCCTATTCACCCCCCCCCCCTCTAGGGTTCTACAAAACTTTGAATTCGTAAAATACCTTGAGTATTTTATAAACATTATGTTATTATGTCAACTTGCATGTCATCTTTTCATCTTTTTGTCTTTTTCAGCCTAACTTGTGTGCTTTTTTTTTACAATACCAAGAGATTCGAGGTACACGGAAAGACGACAATTGACCTTATATATGATATTATAATTAAATTATGTGCAAAGCACGTACATGTAGACTAGTATATATAATGCCAAAAGTTAGGCTTCACCGTGAAAGTTTTCGTTCCAAAAATACCCTTCCTTATATTTCTATCTATATAATGCCAAAAGTTAGGCTTCACCATGAAAGTTTTCGTTCCAAAAATACCCTTCCTTATATTTACTAATTAAAAAGATTACTTAAAGTTACTAAGAGTAATGTCACGATCCGATCCCAAGAATCTGGGTCTAGTCGGATCATGCCCAGCCTGCACCGTTGTTGAGACGGCGGCAGTAAGCTGTTCAGTAGCAGGTATTCACAACAACACAAGTACATTTGTCACAACTGTTCTATTCGGAATTTGAAACTTTATTTGATAAAATATTCAGAAATACAACTGGAAGGGAAATGCTGAAAATAAAACTACAAACTCCAAATAAAAGAAAGATGCAGAAAAAGGGAAACTATCTAAGCATCAGGTTCAGTAGTCCCAGGATCGGCGTCCTCCAAAGACGGCTCCGGTACCGTCGCAAGGTAGAGAACCGGGTCATAATAGCTATTATAGTATAGCTCGTCATCCTCAGTGTTACCTAAAATGTTGTCTCCAGTCAGGAGGGAGCAAAGTACAATTCATGCTAATTAAACAGTTAAATAAGAAATAGAATCATGCAGTTCTAAACAGTTTTAAAACAGGTTTGTTACAGTAGAAATCAGTGATTTGAATAGGTAATGACATATGACCGGCTTGGGTTTGTTACAGTAATGGATAAGGGATTTTGTTACAGTATGGTCATAATCATTACGCTATTCCCCAGTCCCCCGCTATTCCCCAGTCCCCAGTAATTACAGTAGTTACAGTACAGTACTCTCGGTGAGAGTTTCGTGTTTGAGACGTGGTTTAGACATGCAGTAAAACGATTAAGTAAATAACTGTAAACTAACACAAACTATACTTGCCTTGTATTAGATTGACTGGAAAGACAGGTTGATACCGAGGAGGAACGTCAGGTACGACTTCGAGTTCCTACAGTTGAGAACTCGACTTAGATTCCTGAATAACCAGACTAAGTGTGCTAGTTGCAATCTCTAGTAGTCATGTCCTAGTCAGGTTTTAAGTTGTATTAATCTACAGCTAACGTTTACGTTGCATGCTACGTGCGTTTGATTTAGCCGGTTAATTGGATTATTGGAAATACACGAGAATCAATTACAATTTGGAAAACTTTGTATTTTGTAATATATTTATAAAAATACAATTTCTTATAGTGATAAAACGTGAACTAGTTATTTAATAATATTTTATCCATTTTAACTAAATACGTAATTAACCAGTAAATCGCGATCTAATCTACGATTTATGCGACTAATCAAAAACCACCCAAATCACATCCACCCAGAAAAGAAAGTAAAAATCTACGCTACACAATACAGGGGCACAGCTAAACATCCTAGAGTGGGCTTATGCTCTGTACAATTATTTTTACATCAAATAAGAGGAAATAGTTTAATTACTAAATAAAATGCAGTAAAATAAATAACTATAATAAATAGCCTAAATATTAAATAAAATAATTTAAAATAAATGTTAAGAGTCTCAGACTCGGTCCATCCTCAAAATCTAGCTAATACCACAACGCCCGATCGGACCGGTGCGTCTGCATTTCGCCAGGGCCCACAGACCGGTACGGTCGTCGCCCGAAAAATCAGTTTAAAAAAATTCATTTTCGAAAACCAATTTTGAAATCAATTAAATATAGTTTTTGTAAAAATTTGGGCAGCACTTCCTCTATTTCGGGACAAACCCAAAACTGGAAAATGCGCCACAGAAAACCTGCCATTGTTCCAACCAATAATCCCAAAATATATATCCACCAAAATATTTCCAAGCCACCAGAAAATAATTCCCAATCCACAGAATTTCCCGAAATATCCGGGAATCCCATAATCAACCAAACCACACAACCAGCAGATAAAAATCACAGAAAAATATACTAACGCAGCTAACCGAAAATACTACGCAGCTAACCGGATCTCCCAAAGGGAAACCGAGGACCGATTCTCATCACCGACTCTACGGGAGGGACGAACTACTGTGATTACCAAGAAATTACCAAATTCCGTTGGCGGGGAGCCGCGGGAAAAACTTGGGGAAAAACCGAAACGAAGTTCGGACAGCAGGTCGTAGATCCTAGACAGCAAGGCTTCGCAGATCCGAACTCGGCCACGCACAAAAGAGGGGCGCGGAAAAGGATCTCGCGGCAGCGGGGAGTCCGCGAAAGCGGATCTGGCCGGAGACCGCGAAGGGGCGCGGGGCTCGCTGTCGGCCGGGGGTCGGCGCCGGTCGGGAAGTCCGCCGGAGAAGGGGCGCTGGCCGCGGGGTCGCGCGGTGGGGCGCCGGACGGCAGCGGCGCTGATCGCCGCGGGAGCTAGGGCACGCTCGCCAAAAAATGGGGGCGCGGAGGAGGAGCTCGCGGAAGCTCTGGGAAGCGCCGGCGGGGTGCGGCGGAGGGCGCGGCTGCGGGCGCTGTTGGCCGGCGAACGGCGGGGGAGGTCGCGGAGAAGCCGCGCGGTCGGCGGGGGTGGCTCGCGCTGGACGCGCGGGCGAGCTCGGGGAGGAGCTCGGGATTGGGGTCGGGTTAGGGTTTCTCCAGGAAAGAGAAGAGAGGGAGAGTGAGGGATGTGAGAATAGAGAGAAAGAGAGAGTTTGAGAGTTTTGTGGGTGAGGAGAGTTCTCTGTGAGTGATGGGAGAATGGGGAGTTGATCCAGAATGTGGGGGAGAGGGATGTTTAAGGAGTGGGTGGTTGAGTGTAATGGGGGAAGTTGGTTATGCTAACGTGGTGTGTAGCAAAAGATGGGGGAAGTTGTTTACCAAGTCTCAAATGAGAAACGCTGGTCCTTCGGGACCAGCTCAAAACCGAGAAAAATTTATTTATTTATTTTTTTTATTTTTTTAAAGGTATGAACCAAGGTCTGGAAAAATCCAGGTTTGAAATGAAATGGAAAGGATGGGCTCGGGCCTGGGTCTGGGCTCAAAATCAAAAATCCAAGTTGATTATAATTTTCAAAATTCTTTTCACCCAAAAGTAATTAATAATAATATTTAATAATAATAATTTTGAAAACGTTAATTAATAACACAAATATTTTATTTAAATAAACTACTACAAAAACAATGGGTTTCACAATCTTCCCTCCTTAGAAAATTTCGTCCTCGAAATTAAAGGTAGGGTAGAAAAGACAAACATGTACGGGTACTGCGCCCGTAACTCAGGTCCAACAATAAGAATTTCCAAGGCAGTCGTGGATGAGACGGTTTAGGGACAAGTTTCATTTATGATATCATCCATGTAGAAAAAAAATACAAAAGTGAACCAAAGTACACGAGGTTGATCAGACCATCATGCACCGGTCCTGATTAGACAATATGTTGGTGGGTACACCCAATAAAATATCGTCATGATCAAGCTTGATTTAAAAAGATAGCTTGCAAAACTAGTCTAACTTAGCAGCATTAGTCAAATTTAGAACGGAAAAAGAAAGGATAAGGAATAGGAGTTTAAGTGATGGCTCAAATTCTGATTTTCTTCTCATCTCTGACTAGGCTTGCAACTAGTTTCTCTGGCACTGAAAAGGTTGATTTCAATCTTCATCTCTGAATTATCCAAAATGTGACTCGGATCCGAAATGTAACGTCTGAGCTGTGACGTAGAAGACGTTGCACACTCTCAAGATTAGCTGGTAGAGCTAACTGGTACACTACTTCCAACTCGTCTTCAAACTTCAAATGGCCTGATGTACCTGGCCTCAATCTCCAGCTCCGTCAAATCTGATTGTTCCTCTGGTAGGAAAAAGACTTCACCAAATGCAATTTGGTCTTCCCAAGACTTACCAAATTCCAAGACGCAAAATCTCAATACATCTTCAAGCGTCTGGATTGACCTCTCTGATTGCTCGTCCCGCGGTACTCCATGAATCCGGTAGATGTGCTTCCCGTACAATGCTGCCCACTTCTTAGTGGATAAACCAACTTTGAAGGAAAAATAAAGTGTGTTGACTTAGTCAGTCGGTTTATTATAATCCAATTGGTGTTCTTCCCTCCTTGGAATCAAGGCAAACCTAACACATAGTCCATCGTTATGTGCTCCTACTTCCGGTCCGGAATGCCCAACGACTGTAGAAGCCCTGCGGGTCTCTGTCGACTAGCCTTCACTTGTAAACAAATAAAACATCTAACCTCAATTCTGAATACATCCTTCTTCATTCCATACTACCCAATAATAGTACGCATATCCCAATACGTATTGCTAGGATGTATGGAATACTGGTGCGCTTCTTGCATTAGTTCGTTCCTCAGTTCGCCAGATAGTAAAAAAAGCCTCGTACCATTCTTCAGAGCTCCATTATTGACGATTTGAGAAACCTTCAAGTGTTTCTGCCAACACTTGATCTCTAAGTTTGCAAAGTGTCTCGTCTTGAAACTGAGTCTCCTTGACTTTGTCCATCAGACTCAAGCTCATTTGCAACTTCATCACCCTGAATCAGCATCCAGCTTCTTCCTTCCATTTCCAGGCAGCATAATCTCCAGTCCAAACTTCTCGATGTCTTCTAGCAGGTGCTAGTCCTTGGTTAAGAACTTCGCCATCAGTATCGACTAAGTGCATCAGCGACCACATTAGCCTTACCTGAAAGGTACTGCAGGTTGATGTCGAAATCCTTCATCTGCTTCAGCCATCTTCTTAGTCTAACATTCAGCCCTTTCTGAGTGAAGACATATTTCAGACTTTTGTAGTCCGTATATATTTCACTCCCTTTCCATAAAAATCATGCTTCCATAGCTTCAAAGTAAAGATAATTGCAGCAAATTTCAAATTAGGCGTGGGATGATTCTTCTCATGAGTCTGTAGTTGCCTACACGTGTAAGCAATTACTTTCCTATGTTGTTGAAGAACGCAACCCAGTCCTCTTCCAGAGGCATTACTGTAAATTGAGAACCCACCGGTTCCTGCGGGTAGCGCAAGGATTGGTGTAGTGGTAAGTCTCTTCTTCAGCTCCTCAATGCCGTCTGGCAAACTTTCGTTCAGATGAACTCTTCATCCTTCCAAGTGAGCTTCGTCACTGGCTCAGCAATCTTGACGAAATCCTTCACGAACTTCTGATAGTAGCCGGCCAAGTTCAAGAACTTCCGAATTGAACTTGGGGTATAACACTCTTCGACAACAGCTATCTTCCATCGAAATTTTTTCTCTTGACAACATGGCCAAAAATCCACCTTGTCAAAGAAAATCCACGTTCAGATAACTTACCAAAAACTTCTTTTCTTCAAAGTTTCCAAAACTTCCTCAGGTGTTCTTCATGCTCTTCTTCAATCTTCAAATATATCAGAATGTTATCTATGGAGAAGATAAACTGATTCAAATACTCATGAAAAATCTCTGTTCATGAAATTCATGAACACAGCAGGAGCATTTGTCAGTCTAACGTCCTGACCAAAGAAACTACCCATACTTGGTGTTTAAAACGTCGCCTTGGAAATGTCCTCGTTCCTGACTTTGATTTGATGGTAGTCAAATCTTAAGTCAAACTTCGAAACACCTTAACTCCACACAACCAGATCAAACAGATCCTCGATACGGGCAGAAAGTACTTGTTCTTTAGTGTCTGGTAATTGATGCACATCCGTTTGTTCCAACCTTCTGGGGCACAAACAAGATAGATACTCCCTAAGGTAAAGTTCCACTCTGAATAAATCCTAGAGCCTTCATTGATCTGGTCCTTCATCTTCTTGGCCACCTTCGGGTTGACTCTGTACCATCCTTTAGAAATAGGGAAAGAGCCAGGGACTAAATCAAGGGTGAATCCTATGTCTAGATCTGGGATAATCCGGGGAGACTATCAGAGAAACATCTGCCGTAAGGGTGTAATTAAAAACTTCTATCCCTGTGGAGAATTACAGCAAAACTCTTATGATTGATCTACGGACATCCTGTTACAACTTCCAAAAAGATGATGCTATACAGCGGTTCTAGGTATTTTTCCTCATGGTTCTGGCTCTTGTATGAGCAGTCTCCAACTGCTTCCTTTCCTTTGAACCTCGAGTATGCATCATGCCTTATTGTAAAGGCGGGGTCTGCTGGATAGGAAGAGGGTCCCTAGGTTGTGGCCTAACAGGTGTTGCTGGATTATAAGCTCTGGTTTGATGGAAAGATAAGGGGCAGTCCTTTACCCGATGTTCAGCAGATCCACATGCCAAACATTGTCCCAATCTCTTGCGGCAACTATCGACCTGATGACCAGACCTATTGCAATAGTTACAAGCCCATAGCTTCTTACGACAAGGCTGCCGAAAAGTAGAGTACTTGATGGGACCCCAAATATCTTCTAGATTCAAGGGTATCCTTCCTAGGACAAAAGTTCTGCTCTAACTTGGTTGGGGATAACTAAGGCTACATCATGACGTTCTTCATGTCTTCTCTCGTGATATTCTTCTGTTCCTGCTGGGCTTCATCTTGAGCTTTCTGGAACTCCATGATTTCTTAAAATAGGACAACCATTTGGAAGATGATTGCTGGTACTGGTGGAGCAACAAAAATGAATACTCCACCAAGGAAATGCAACTCAGTTTGAGATGAGGTAGGAATCGCCAGTGTAGGGAAAACTTCACTGGATGCACTATGAGGACGGTCAAACAGTCGCGAAGGAAAGGACCCTGGGCTTGGTTGAGGAGATGGGGTATGATCCGGAGATGACACCTCATCGCCAGCAGGATTTGGTCTTGTCAATGGTCATTCTCTGGAAGGCTTTAGGACGCACACATAAGCAAGGTAGCCTACCAGTCTATAATCAAGCAAAAATATTTATTTATATATAAATCGGACCTATATTGTGATAAATCAAATATTCTAGTGTTCTAATTATTTCTAGGTATGTTTTCCTAAGTTGTTGTTTGTTGAGACCTGCATGTGCCACCACTGAAAACATGTCACGACCCGATCCCAAGAATCTGGGTCTAGTCGGATCATGCCCAGCCTGCACCGTTGTTGAGACGGCGGCAGTAAGCTGTTCAGTAGCAGGTATTCACAACAACACAAGTACATTTGTCACAACTGTTCTATTCGGAATTTGAAACTTTATTTGATAAAATATTCAGAAATACAACTGGAAGGGAAATGCTGAAAATAAAACTACAAACTCCAAATAAAAGAAAGATGCAGAAAAAGGGAAACTATCTAAGCATCAGGTTCAGTAGTCCCAGGATCGGCGTCCTCCAAAGACGGCTCCGGTACCGTCGCAAGGTAGAGAACCGGGTCATAATAGCTATTATAGTATAGCTCGTCATCCTCAGTGTTACCTAAAATGTTGTCTCCAGTCAGGAGGGAGCAAAGTACAATTCATGCTAATTAAACAGTTAAATAAGAAATAGAATCATGCAGTTCTAAACAGTTTTAAAACAGGTTTGTTACAGTAGAAATCAGTGATTTGAATAGGTAATGACATATGACCGGCTTGGGTTTGTTACAGTAATGGATAAGGGGTTTTGTTACAGTATGGTCATAATCATTACGCTATTCCCCAGTCCCCCGCTATTCTCCAGTCCCCAATAATTACAGTAGTTACAGTACAGTACTCTCGGTGAGAGTTTCGTGTTTGAGACGTGGTTTAGACATGCAGTAAAACGATTAAGTAAATAACTGTAAACTAACACAAACTATACTTGCCTTGTATTAGATTGACTGGAAAGACAGGTTGATACCGAGGAGGAACGTCAGGTACGACTTCGAGTTCCTACAGTTGAGAACTCGACTTAGATTCATGAATAACCAGACTAAGTGTGCTAGTTGCAATCTCTAGTAGTCATGTCCTAGTCAGGTTTTAAGTTGTATTAACCTACAGCTAACGTTTACGTCGCATGCTACGTGCGTTTGATTTAGCCGGTTAATTGGATTATTGGAAATACACGAGAATCAATTACAATTTGGAAAACTTTGTGTTTTGTAATATATTTATAAAAATACAATTTCTTATAGTGATAAAACGTGAACTAGTTATTTAATAATATTTTATCCATTTTAACTAAATACGTAATTAACCAGTAAATCGCGATCTAATCTACGATTTATGCGACTAATCAAAAACCACCCAAATCACATCCACCCAGAAAAGAAAGTAAAAATCTACGCTACACAATACAGGGGCACAGCTAAACATCCTAGAGTGGGCTTATGCCCTGTACAATTATTTTTACATCAAATAAGAGGAAATGGTTTAATTACTAAATAAAATGCAGTAAAATAAATAACTATAATAAATAGCCTAAATATTAAATAAAATAATTTAAAATAAATGTTAAGAGTCTCAGACTCGGTCCATCCTCAAAATCCAGCTAATACCACAACGTCCGATCGGACCGGTGCGTCTGCATTTCGCCAGGGCCCACAGACCGGTACGGTCGTCGCCCGAAAAATCAGTTTAAAAAAAATTCATTTCCGAAAACCAATTTTGAAATCAATTAAATATAGTTTTTGTAAAAATTTGGGCAGCACTTCCTCTATTTCGGGACAAACCCAAAACTGGAAAATGCGCCACAGAAAACCTGCCATTGTTCCAACCAATAATCCCAAAATATATATCCACCAAAATATTTCCAAGCCACCAGAAAATAATTCCCAATCCACAGAATTTTCCGAAATATCCGGGAATCCCATAATCAACCAAACCACACAACCAGCAGATAAAAATCACAGAAAAATATACTAACGCAGCTAACCGAAAATACTACGCAGCTAACCGGATCTCCCAAAGGGAAACCGAGGACCGATTCTCATCACCGACTCTACGGGAGGGACGAACTACTGTGATTACCAAGAAATTACCAAATTCCGTTGGCGGGGAGCCGCGGAAAAAACTTGGGGAAAAACCGAAACGAAGTTCGGACAGCAGGTCGTAGATCCTAGACAGCAAGGCTTCGCAGATCCGAACTCGGCCACGCACAGAAGAGGGGCGCGGGAAAGGATCTCGCGGCGGCGGGGAGTCCGCGGAAGCGGATCTGGCCGGAGACCGCGAAGGGGCGCGGGGCTCGCTGTCGGCCGGGGGTCGGCGCCGGTCGGGAAGTCCGCCGGAGGAGGGGCGCTGGCCGCGGGGTCGCGCGGTGGGGCGCCGGACGGCAGCGGCGCTGATCGCCGCGGGAGCTAGGGCACGCCTCGCCAGAAAATGGGGGCGCGGAGGAGGAGCTCGCGGAAGCTCTGGGAAGCGCCGGCGGAGTGCGGCGGAGGGCGCGGCTGCGGGCGCTGTTGGCCGGCGAACGGCGGGGGAGGTCGCGGAGAAGCCGCGCGGTCGGCGGGGGTGGCTCGCGCTGGACGCGCGGGCGAGCTCGGGGAGGAGCTCGGGATTGGGGTCGGGTTAGGGTTTCTCCAGGAAAGAGAAGAGAGGGAGAGTGAGGGATGTGAGAATAGAGAGAAAGAGAGAGTTTGAGAGTTTTGTGGGTGAGGAGAGTTCTCTGTGAGTGATGGGAGAATGGGGAGTTCATCCAGAACGTGGGGGAGAGGGATGTTTAAGGAGTGGGTGGTTGAGTGTAATGGGGGAAGTTGGTTATGCTAACGTGGTGTGTAGCAAAAGATGGGAAAAGTTGTTTACCAAGTCTCAAATGAGAAACGCTGGTCCTTCGGGACCAGCTCAAAACCGAGAAAAATTTATTTATTTATTTATTTTTATTTTTTATTTTTTTAAAGGTATGAACCAAGGTCTGGGAAAATCCAGGTTTGAAATGAAATGGAAAGGATGGGCTCGGGCCTGGGTCTGGGCTCAAAATCAAAAATCCAAGTTGATTATAATTTTCAAAATTCTTTTCACCCAAAAGTAATTAATAATAATATTTAATAATAATAATTTTGAAAACGTTAATTAATAACACAAATATTTTATTTAAATAAACTACTACAAAAACAATGGGTTTCACAAGTAACTAGGTAATTATGAGAAGTGTCGTTTAGTCTTTCTAAATAGTCTTATATGAACTAGTAAATGTACGTGCTTTGCACGGATAATAATATATAATAAGAATATTATTCAATTACAGTCAAATATCTCTTCTAACTCATGTGGTTAAGGTGGGAGATATTCTTCTTGTTTGGTTGAGTTCGATTTCCCATGTTGAATATATATAACAATTTTAAATTTTTTTCAACATTTGTTTACATGATTTATTTTTTAAAATAAAATAGTCCGTGATATAATGACGGCTTAGATGACTCACTTTTGAGCCGTTTTAAAGCCTCATTATATAATAAGTCAGAA
This sequence comes from Iris pallida, assembly GCA_029216955.1. Lineage (NCBI taxonomy): Eukaryota > Viridiplantae > Streptophyta > Magnoliopsida > Asparagales > Iridaceae > Iris > Iris pallida. The sequence continues at coordinate 5,713,388 of JANAVB010011197.1, read as the reverse complement.
TAATTAATGTGGATGAGTTTTAGTCTTCCTAATAATAATATACTACTATTATTTGCTCTTTCCAAGTAGCATAAAATATGTGCAACGCATGTGCATATATACTAGGGATTTTGTTAACATGTGCCCTAAGGGCACATGTTAAGGATAATTAATGCATAGTCTTTTACTTTGACATTTGTTATTAACATGCAATAAACATAAAAAAAATTCTTGCATTGGAAATGCCATTAAGATCCCCTAAAATAATTTTTCAATACAAAAAGTTTATTGCATTAAGTCTTGATAACATTTCCAATGCAAAAAAAAATATTATTTTTAATGTTTATTACATGTAGATAACAAATTTCAAAGTAAAATTTTATGCATTAATTATCCTTAACATGTGCCCTTAGGGCACATGTTAACAAAACCCATATACTAGTATATATAATACGAAAACTACGCTTCACCGTGAAACTTTTCTTTTTCGAAAATATCCTTCACTAACCTTCAATATGTATTAAAGTTGATAAGGATATATAAGTAATTAAAAAAAAATTAAATATGTATAAATGTATGCATGCATGCAAAGTAGGCAACTTGAAAAATAATAGTTAATAAAGCATGCATGCAAAGTAGGCATAAAAGTCCAAAAGACAAGATAAAGTAGGTAGTCAACCTTTCCTATTCATGTCATTAAATTCTCAAATCTCGCAAAGACACGCACAACACACAAAAGAAGGGAAAAAAAGAACAAGAGAATGTCCACCGGCGGTGGCAGCTAGAAGCCAATCTGCACCATATGTTTCGAGGATCTGAAATCCAACACTAAGGACCTCTCGTCCATCCAAATAGTATGAAATACGTGAAATGCACGTACATATATATTATTATTATATAATAAGAAAACTTGAAAGACGTTATCGTGAAACTTTCAATATTCCTAAAATATCATTAGCTTACCTTATTTGATTAATTTAAATATATAATTAATAGTATAATCATACTTATAATACAATTATTATTAAGGTCCACTACCATCATTAATATCCACCATCATAATAAATACTTAGTATCCATTATTATGTCTTTTTTCACTATTAATATATTTTTCTTTATAAAACTATAATGGTATAAATACTAATTATTTACAAATATCTCATTTTCTATTAAAAAATAAAAAAATACAAATATTTGACTTTTCATAAAGAAAAAATAGCATAATAAAAGTTGGTAAATTAAAAAAAATTTATTACAAATATTTGACTTTTCAAAAAGAAAAAAAATAGCATAATAAAAGTTGGTAAATTATAAAACATTTTCTTCAAATAATTATAAAAAACTTATTATGCAACATTCCCTAATTTTTTTTATGTAATAAATTAGCATAAATAGTTGAATATAAAAAAAAAATTAGGAAAACATCCCACCAATGCAAGGGGTAGAGAGACTGGCAGAATTTGTAAAAAATTTGCTCGTGCCCGTCTGACCGACAAAATTTGGATATGCTAATGGATCAACTGTGATTCATACACCTTCAAAGAAAATATAAAGAAAACCATTTTAATGTTATTAATCACATTGCAAAAAAAAAAAAGTCACATTCACGTACAAAAAATATAATATTATTAAAAATTAAATTATATTAAATAAATTAAAATAATTTTTTTAAATATATTTAATTAGAATTTGTATGTATTTCAAAAATATATCTAGTTAGATAATATCATATAATTAGTTTAAATATAATTTAGACAAAATATATTTTAAAATTTATTATATGTTGAAATAATTTAAATTTTTTAAAAAAATTATTTTATTTTATTAACTACGTCATGAGATAAATTTACATTTTCTGAATTTTTTAGAATTTTGAATTTTTATTATTATTTACTGATGAATATACATATGAGCTAAACGGCTTATTTGTCTGTATTATAATATTAGAGATACATGGACAAACCAACAAAGTTATGAAGGGCGCATAAGTTGAGACTAGTTACAGCAGAGACTTTCAATTTAGCCACTAGATCATCAAAAATACATGAATAAATCTAGAGAGCTAGGGACAATCTATAGAAGGTTTTCCAAGAGAAGATCTTAGATGGAACCAGATGTTTTCCATTGGGAAATATTTACTATTTCAGCCACACAGGAAAAATATTTGTGTCTCATCATCAGAACATTATTTCGCTTTGGCATAAGCACTGCCCTTTTATACCATCAAAGTTTCACGATACTAAAGGGAGCATGTACATCCGAGTACAACAATCAAGTGTGGCCATGGTTTTCTTGGAGAAGCAGAAGTGCTTCACAAAATTTTAATAAATAACATAAACAAAATTCTCAGATACTACTATTAGCTCATCCAGAATACACAAATGGGTAGTTCTTTCTAATATGGCTAAATTATTCTAATGACATTCTAACTATAACAACGGACATTTTTTGCACCTTAATTTTTCACTGCTCGATTTTGGCACTTAATTCGAAACGACCAAGCGTAAAGAAGTACTCGGTTCAACGTAGAAGTACTTGGATGTTCTCCGACGAGGCCCATAATCCAGATATTGCTATATTATGTGGTGTTAATCCGAGCCCTGTTCTGCCGTTTCCTTTCTATAAGCTTGGAGTCTTTCCTTAAACTTTTTGCTCTCTTCAAAGTTAGCCTTCCTTTTCAGAGCTTTCTGAAATCAATTGAAACAATTCTTGGAAGTGCATCAACAAAAAAAATACTAAGAAACCAATAAAATATCAGATAATAGAAATACCAAATATAATTATGCTTACTTCTTGCCGAAAACAACGATCAAGTTTTATCTTCAGTTCAGTGCATTCTCCAAAGAATTTTGCGACCGGATGATCTGTGTGACATTTTTGGAACTGCTCGATTATCTATATGACCAGATAGGTGCCATCAAAGTAGTACTAAAAAAAATTGAAAAAGAAGGGAATAAGACAACTGCTTAAGAAAACACCTCCTTTCTCTCAAGAAAAAGGACAATCACATGTGGAGACAGTTTCATTGAAAGCGTCTTAGAAGTGACAGTTTTATTGCAACTGCCGTCATGTGCAGACAGTTTTCGTATTTGGGTTGATATTGCAACTCCATTACAAGTGGATGTGATATGACATTTCATTGCAATTGAAAGTGTCATTTCTTCATTTATCAGTTGCATGAGAAATAGATTGCAACTGCATTGCAAGTAGCCTATGCTCTCTACTTTTTTAATCCTCACCTACACTTTTATGTTGTCATCCAAACAAAATGGTTTGAAACTCCTCACTTACGGGAGGACAAAAAACTAAACAACCCAACATTTTTGAAAAGCGATATACTTTTCTTTCTTTGAGGTGTCATTTCTCCAAGCTAGGCCGTGGCCCAAAGCCACTCAACCACCCAGGGGAGATTTCGAACCCGAGACCTATGCTCGAGCGGCCTCCCGCACTACCACTAGACTAGTGCCTTGGGGACAAAAAGCGATATACTTACACTAACATCACAAGTGTACTTACTACACTACAAGATGTTGAAAGTGAAACTTTCACACTTTCAAAAAGCCAAGCGAGAACGACATGCAAATATGTAGCCAGATGACCGTCCAAGGTCCAGTTTGTCGAGTTTGGCAAAGAAAAGGTTGCAGATAATTGAATAACAACAAATCTACCCTAATGAAGAAAAAATAGAATTTTACAAATTTATTTCTTCAAGAAGCTTGAATTCCAAGATATTATATTTAGACAGAATATAGTGGGAACTGGGAAGGTTCATTAAAGAAGCATGGATAACAAAAATTACGAAATGAAATGGAAATAATAAACAAGATGAGGTAAAAGGTGCGAGCAAACCTCAGCACACATGGGATGCCTATGCAAAGTTAGAGGAGGATGCATTTTTGAACAGTTGCACAATCCCACACCTGAGTACTCTGCAAAATATAATTGGAAGGATTTTTTTTAATTTAAAACATAATGATGGCATAAAAAGAACCTTTAGAACCACCAGATTATGATCATTGAACTTCCTTGACATCATATAAGATAGAAGGAAGTAAAAGAAAACGCATGGTTCCAATGGGCTATAGAAAACCAAAACTGATATAGTGATAGGAGTATCAGAGGGAACCATCTAAAAAGTGACGAGTCGAGCATAAAGTTTGAGATTACCAAAATAGGAAAAGTCCAAAACTACAAATTTCAGACAGTTGCATTCAGATGGAATATCGGATATAACAGGATTATACAGTTGCACCTTATATCATGGTATATGACAGTTTATGAATGCTTAATTATCTATTGGTAGTCGCAAACCCTTATAGATTACATGAGACAATAATGTTGGCTCAACATGGGAATCTACAGAAAGAACCCATAAGAGCATCATTAGTAGTTGGGACTCTCCAATGCAATTTGGAGCCCAAAATTTCAAAAAAAAAAAAAGATAAATGTAGAATGGGTTGAGTTTGTATGAGAATAGTAGGAAATGATAAAGTGAGCTCCGGTCCCAAAAATTGTGTGGTCAAAAATTAATGTAGGAAAAAAATAATATAAAATTTCGAATCTAGAAATTTGGGCTCCAAATTGGAACTTACTATTCTACAAAACGAGTTCCTACAATCTAGAATCTAGAAATTGGGAGGCCCAACCCTTAGCACCCATGGATGGGTTGGGACCGAAATTGTAGAAATTGGGACTAGGGATGAGACTTATTATTCTACAAAATGAGCTCCTACATTCTAAATCTAGAATCTAGAAAATGAGATGGGCCTTACTAATGATGCTCTAAGAAGACTAATGTCTCTCTCTCTCTCTCTCTCTCTCTCTCTCTCTCTCTCTCTCTCTCTCTCTCTCTATATATATATATATATATATATATATATATATACACACACGTGTGTGTTTGGTGGGCAACCCGATCAAGGCTGACGATGCTACAGCCTTCCGGACACGGCTGATGTATGTGCGAATGTTCGTAGAGATCAGGGCCGGTGGAGAGCTCCCGAGCCTATTGGAGTACGAGGTTCCGTCTGGAGAGGTCTTTACCCAAAAAGTTGAGTATGAATGGGTTCCACCTTCCTGCTCACACTGTGCTTGTTTCGGGCACCTCTCCAGTACATGCCCTACTGGAGGACAGAAGACGGTGATCCCACCAGAGTCAGCTGAGGAGCCTGGACCATCCCGGGTGATGAAGACTGCTAGTGGAGACGAGAGAGTAGAGGGGGACGTGCAGGAAGGGGACCGGCTGAAGGAGGATGCCAGTGGACTGAGTCTGACTACCTCACCTCAACCGGTGCACACCAGTGGGGCTTTGTTCACTTTCTCCGTACAGAGGAGTATGGTTACCAGAGGCATGACGGCATCGGGGAGAGAGCATCGAGGAGATGGTGGTTCATCCGAGGAGAGAGTTTATAGCAGGAAGAGACATGATGGCCCTCTGCGCGACGGACACCCCCGGGAGGAGGGTCGTACGCATGACCACAGCGAGGCGCTCTGTGTGGACAACCCGGCTTGGGCCTGGTGCTCTCCCAAACAGCTAACCAGCATACTACTACTACTCGGTTGGAGGAGGACATGGCGGCGAAGGACGTGATACCATCCTCGGGTACTGGTCCAGAAGGGTTCCAAGGGGCCCACCCTCTTAATAATTAATGGCAGTAATCGCCTGGAACGTCCGAGGTGCATGCTCCTTAGGACGATGGAGAGAGATTAGTGAGGTGTTACGTAGAGAGAAGTGTGACATATCAGTGCTTCTGGAAACCAAGATCAAAGGGGAGAGGACGCTCTCTCGCCGGACTCCCACCAATTGGGTCCAGTTGCACAACTTGGCGATATACGACATGGCTAGCATCTAGGTTAGATGGAATAGCAACAGTTGGGACGGGGATCTGGTCCTGATGTTGGAGCAGCTGATTGCTATTTTCTTCTCTAACAATGGTGATTTCCGGTTCTTGCTGGGGGCGGTTTATGGCCACAACGACAGACGACGTCGGGAGGACCTTTAGAGGGATATTGCCAGAGTGGCTACTACTGCTGACTCCTTGCATCTCCCTCTGCTCTTGATAGGGGATTTCAACGCCCTCCTTCACAGAAGGGAGAAGGTGGGAGGCAGACCTGTTCCAGATCAGATCATGTATGATTTCCAGAGGTGTCTTCTTCAGTCGAGCCTAAAGGGCTTGGAGCGTACTGGGTACATCTGGACTTGGCATAACAAAGCCGTCAACAACAGAGTTGCTTGTCAGCTGGACAGAGCTCTGGGTAATGGGGAGTGGTTTCGCCGCTTCCCTAACTCTATGGCTGAGGGTCTGACTACTGGGACGAGCGATCATTCTCCTATCAGGGCCGGCTTCACAAAGCGGCCTACTTGGAAGTCGCGCCCTTTCCGTTACAACAACAGCTGGTTTCTTTCTGGAGGTTACTTGGAGGTTGTTGGAGAGGGTCTTCTGAGCCAGCAGGAGGGCACGGCACAGTACCGCATGGTCCACATCCTCAAGAGCACGAAAAAGGCTATTCGGAGTTGGGTGAAAAGGCTCCCCAGGACTTCCCTAGAAAACAAGGAGGCGGACCTCAGGGCCATCCAGAACTCCATGCAAACTGATATACTGGATGGGTCCTTAGCGGCACAGGAGAAGGAACTGATCGGGGAAGTCAACATCATCTGGCTGCAGAAGGAGATTAGTGCGGCCCAGCGCGCTAAATGCTCCTGGCTCAAGGAGGGTGACCGTTGCCCTAAGTTCTTCTATAATGTGATCCGGACCAGACAATATAGGAACAGTTTCTCCCACCTGCTTGATGGCGAGGGTAAACTGGTTGGAGAGCCGTCAAAGATCCAAGGGAAGGCTGTCAGGTACTACTCAGAGTTATATTTTCAGACTGACTATCTCTTTATGTTTCCGGATATCATTACAAAAAAGCTGGTGACGTCCTATGGGAATAACCAGTTACTAGCGCCGGTCTCTATGGAGGAGGTGGAGGCTATCATCAAGATGGTGGATCCCAACAAGGTCCCGGGACCAGATGATTTTAGCAGTGGATTTTACAAACGCCACTGGGATGTCCTGAAGATATCGGTGCTTGAGGCGGTCCAGGAGTTATTTTAGGAGGAAAAGTTGCTGAAGGAGCTTAACCATACTTTCCTGACCCTTGTGCCGAAGAAAGAAGGAGCGACCTCGCTGGCGGATTTTCGGCCCATAGCGTGCTGTAATTATCTTTAAAAATAATTACGCACCTTATGTGCCGGCGCATGGAGGGGATTATGCAGGACCTGGTCTCTCTGAACCAGGCGAATTTTATCAAGGAGAGATCGATTGCAGAGCACAGTCTTCTGGCGCATGAGATGGTGAGAGGGTTCAACAAACCAGGAGGGGAGAAGGCGTGTGTGAAGCTGGACCTGAGGAAGGCCTATGACATGGTCAATAGGGACTTCCTGTGCCACCTGATGCTAGCCATAGGATTCGACGAGCGGTGGGTTGTGAGGATTAGGGAGTGCATCTCGACCCCTACCTTCCATGTCCTCATCCAGGGTACTCCGTATGGATTCTTCCGCAGCAACCGAGGACTCCGACAAGGCGACGCCCTGTCTCCTTACCTGTTCACACTTGTCATGGAGTACTTCACCTGCCTGATGGATATGGTTGTTCACAGTGGACGGCTGGTTCCATTGTACAGAGGATCGAGCCCCCTGTTACTCACCTCGTTTATGCTGACGACCTTCTGGTCTTCCTCCAACCCTCTATAGAAGGAATGACCACGATTTCTGGGATTATGGGAGAGTTGGAAAAACTATCTGGGCTTCAACTGAACCGTGAGAAGAGCCGTCTACTTCAGCTCCACTTGTACGCTGAAGGAGGAACGTACGGAAGTCCTGGACGTCGATAGAGGTAACCTCCCGGTGAAATATCTGGGAGTACCTCTGACAGTCAATTAGCGCGGGATCTGCATTGTCACAGCCTGGTAGAGTATGCTCGGAGGAGGGTCGAAGGGTGGCAGGCTGTTGGCCTGTCGTTTGGTGGGCACATTGAGCTAGTTAGATCGATCATCTCATCTCTGGCACTTTTCTGGCTACAGTCTATCCTAGTACCTGTTGCCACCATTCGAAAAGTAGAGAGCATTTGCGCCAACTTCATTTGGAGAGGGGGCATGCATGCGATCTCTTGGGATCAGCTTTGCCGCCCTCGGGAGGAGGGAGGGGTGGGACTTAAACCCATGTTGTCTGTCAGGGAGGCCTCTGGTCTAAAGCTGGCTTGGAGGTTCATCAAAGGTGGGTCGTTATGGGCTGATTGGATGTCCAGTCGGTATGTGAAGAGAGGTAACTTCTGGACCTGCTCCCTCAACAATAACCACTCTGTCACTTTCAAGCACATCCTCCGTCAAAGAGCTGTTCTCAAATCCTCCATTCTGAGGATTATCAGAGATGGAGCTGGGACAGACCTTTGACGGAATCCATGGTTAGAGCGCCAATCTCTGATTGAGATACTGGACGACTAGACACACAGGAAGACTGGTAGCAGGTTGACTTGCCAGCATATTATCAGGGATGGAGTATGGAGACCTGAGATCTATCGGCATACCTTGGAGCCTGGGGAGGCTATCCACACGGTTGGTTTCGATCCTAGTCAGCCAGCAGATTGTTGGATCTGGGATCCGCAGGCAGCTACTAGAGGCACTGGGGAGTTCAGTTTCATTAGCTGCTACAACATTGTGCAACGTACCTATCCTATTAGCGCGGATTACGACTTCATTTGGTGCAAGGGGCTGGCCCACAAGATGCAGTTGTGTCTGCCGGTTGCTGCTTGGACGACTGCTGACGAGTGACATACTCATCTCCTTTGGGATCCATGTCCCCAACCCGAAGTGTATACTCTGCGAAGTGGACAATGAATCCATGAGCCACTTGTTATTTGAGTGCGAAGTGTCCTAGTATATCTGGGATGAGCAGTGTCACAGAGCTCTGGGAGGAAGTGACACAGGCAGAGGGATTGGAGCCATCATTACCGGGATCCGAGACCGTAGAAGGAGGGGGCAGACATGGTTCAAGACTGCCAGATTATGGCTTGCAGCCTCCGTCTAGCACGTTTGGAGGGAACAGAATCGTCGAATCTTCGAGGGGCTAACCACCCCTCCTATAGGAATTCTTCATAATATAGGTTTTGATGTAACCGCTATGGCACCCTAAATGGGTTGTAGATTATGGATGGTTGTAAGATTTCTTGTGTTGATCTTGGAATAAAAATTACCTTTTTTTCAAATATATATATATATATATATATATATATATATATATAATGATGTGATACGTATTTTGTGCAGGTATCACATCATTATAATATACTAGTATATATGCATGTGCGTTGCATGTATTTTATAGATTATTATTAAAAAAAATTATAATAATTCTAATCTTTATTAAGACTACTTAGGAAGGCTAAAAGACAACTATCTTAATTATTCTAAATTTATTATTATATTAATATATCATGGAAGACTATTTAGGAAGACCAAGGGACGCCTCTCATAATTACCTAAGCTGACCTTACTAACTTTAATGAATAATTTTAATTAATAAACATATGCAAAGGTATATTTGGAAGGAAAAAAGTTTCACAGTAAAGCTAAAATTTTCTCATTATATAGTAGTATAGATTATTATATTAATATATCATGCAAGACTATTTAGGAAGACCAAATGACACCTTCCATAATTACCTAGACTGCCCTTATTAACTTTAATAAATAATTTTAATTAATAAACATATGCAAGGGTATATTTGGAAAGAAAAATTTCACGCTGAAGCTATATATTATATATATATATAAGACACGTGTTTTGTGCAGGTACAGTGTTTAACAATCAGATTGTACAAAAATATGTTCACTAAAAAGCAAGATTAACTTCAGCAGTGATTATAGAAGATGATGTAGAAAATTATTATGGTCTGCTGAAATTAGCATGCATGTAATTTATGTTAGATTGTATCTCGTTTCCGGTTGAGCCCTCAAAGGGGGTGACAATAAGTTGGTAATTTAATCTTACAACGGATAGGAGGTGGAATCATGATTGTAAATAATTGGGATTGGTTCATGCCCTACATAAAAAATTTCTTTTAAGGTATATGGGCCCAGTCCAATATCGCAACTCATGGGCCAACTCCGGTTCGAATCACACCGCGTTTCCAACAAATGGTATCAGAACTCATGGTTACTATGTTAGTTTGGGCGGCTCTAATTTGTTCGAGACAAATGATGCTGACATTCATGCGTATAATCGAATTATACGGGCTCTATGTTGGGTCCAGTCTGGATTTGATAACAACATATTTGTGGGATCCAAATTTGAATCAACCATTTTATTTGATTAGATTTGGACGTCAATACTTAATACTGGACTATTTTAGGGTTTTCTAATACCTAAGATATTATCTCTTATTTTAGTAATAGGGTTTCCTATTTTAGGAATTCCTATGACCTAAAATAGGATTTATCAACTATATATATATGTGTGTGTGTGTGTGTGTGTGTGTGTGTGTGTGTTGAGGGTGGAGGCAATATGAGTGGTTCAAGACGAAGATTTGAGGAGCAAGTCCACAAAAAATCTAAGAGAAAGTCCATACTTTGCTCTTAGGTCTCACAATCCAAGACAGAAGGAAGAGAAGATCTGTGTGGGAAGTCGCCTGCTTTTTACATGGAGATCGCTACGGGTAGGATGAGTGATTTCAAGTTGTAATCTTCTTCTTTCTTTTTGAGTTTGGTGAGGGAGTTGAATCTTTGGACAAAGGATTCAACATAGTTTTATTCAATCTTGTATCTACACATAAAATTATAAAAATTGGGATTTGCCGAGGTGGCAGTCACCGAAAATGTTGTGTTCTTATTTGTCTTGGTGCTTGTGTTAGTCGGGTGGTTGGCTATCTCAGGTAAATTGGCCTAGTTTCCGTTCCGGTCTATTTCAGACACGTAGTATCGAAGCGCGGTATTGACGCTTATGGTCCCAACATCTGGTATCAGAGCAAAGGTTCAGTTCGTTCTGGTTTGATACCAACATCTGGTATTAAAGCTCTCGGGTTCGCGAGAGAAAAAGTGCAACCATGGCTGTGAAGCAAACGAAAACATATATGATCACCCTTACATAGGAAACTGGACGATTTTGAAGATAAGGATGAAGGATCTACTCTTGTGCAAGGACTTGCATGGTCCGTTGGAGGACGACAACGCAAAGCCATCGGACAAAACCACTTATGACTGAAAACGATTGGATCGGATGGTCGTTGGATTCATCCGCCAAAGGTTGGAGGCTTCAGTGTTTCACCACGTGCCCATGGAGTGTTCTGCAAAAGCATTTTGGGAGAAGCTACATTCGTTGTACGAAAGAAAGACGATTGACAACAAAACGTTTCTTATTCGCCAACTAGAAGTACACGGAGGGTGTCCCGTTGGCACAACATCGGAATGACGTTGAGGATATCATCAATCAGTTGTTTGCAATGAAGATAGCAATTGATGATGAGCCTATGGAATAGAATAGAATAGAATAGTATGAATACATCAGTCCTACGGTCGGGTAGTCTTATGGTCGGGTATATATATATATATATATATATATATATATATATATATGCTATCGATCGGCAGCTGTCTTGCCTTCAAGCCGATGTGGGACTATACAATTATATTTCTCTAACACTAACATTCCACAAGGCTCTCCAAGTAATTGCTTTGCCTTGCAGACACCATAAGATTGATTATCATAATACATGCTCACATCCTATAACTAAGATCATTCTTTTGATCGGCGGGTAGTCCTATGGTCGGGTATATATATATGCTATCGATCGGCGGCTGTCTTGCCTTCAAGCCGATGTGGGACTATACAATTATATTTCTCTAACACACTAACATTCCACAAGGCTCTCCAAGTAATTGCTTTGCCTTGCAGACACCATAAGATTGATTATCATAATACATGCTCACATCCTATAACTAAGATCATTCTTTTGTTATTTCATGTACTCTTGGCCAGTTTCCATACAACGGTTATGGATTGGGTAGAGGATGTTGAAGCTATCAGATAACATTTCCAACACCAGACGCAAGGCATAAAAGATAGGAAAATTTAAAGGAACCTATCAAGCAAACCAATGAAACTCCCTGCAAGAAAAATCTGGCACCACCTTCATCTAAAACATCAAGCAGAGGAAACCAGTACCTTAGAAATCTTCTTGTGTAAACCCATATAGTTCCGTTAATATAAGCCATTTCAGTCACATATGCAATGGCTATCTAGCTTTTTACTGAGTTTTTTTTTTTTGGAAGACTAATAAAAAGGAATGTTTATTGTGACCACTGTAATACTGATCTTTGTGTCTGATAGTAGATATCTAATTCATTCTTCTTCTATTTGTTATTGAATGAAGAAAGAGGGATGATGATCACCCTCGAGATGCCACTGAATTCTAGACCTTTGCCTCTGTAGAATTTCTTCCTTGTTCTGAATAGAACATAAATTCCTACCCTCGTGTTGTATTCTTCTAATCTGCCCATTTGTAATGACACCTATTTCCTTCAGAGAATCTAATGCCTTGATCTCATCTAAGATAACAAACTTTGTGCCCTGATGTTGCCAAAAATATGTTTACCTCATCTGTTGCATAGGTTCTAACATATATAAATTTGTTAACAATATTTAATGCAGCATTACATCCTCTAGGAGACTCAAATCTGAAGATTCTTCTCTTTGCATCTAGCTCCCCAAAAAGATAAGAGGACACCAGGACACCGATCACAGATGACATTCGTCGTACCAAAGCGAGAGGAAAGAGGATAACCTACTCCTAGTGTTCTAAATAACGGTCGAGGCTGCCGCCTAGGCGCTAGGCGGCCACTCTCCGCACTGCTTTTGCCATTGGCAGTGGAGTAGGTGGCCAACGGAGGTTTGGCGGTATAGGCAGAGGTGAGACGGCGTAGGCGGAGCAATACCTAACTAGATGTTTTGGCAAAATAGTTTTGCAAGCATTATGGACCTATGGTTCACTTTTACAAAGTTAAAACTTCATAAATCTTTGTTCTACAACTTAGTTATGCATAAAATACCCTTAAAACATGCATATTATGCACACACAAAAAACTGTGATAAAATAGTAAAAATGCCCAAAATGTATCAAACGTCAATGCGGCACCTAGGCGTTAGGCGAACCCTCTCCATCGAGCACCCGCCTACTGCCGTTTAGAACCTTGCCTACTACTCATTTGAATAAAAAAAATCTGTCAAGTTTAAAGAGTGTGGGATATTCTCATTTGCTAGACCAAGTAAAGCTTCTTCATGATCTAGGAACATTAAAATGACATAACCCTCACACAGAGCCAATGGAATCTTCAAGGTCTTTAGCATTTGGGATTGTGTCTTTCCTCAAGATGACATAACTACACCAAATTTCGTCCGAAAGAGCCAAGCGCCAACAAATTTGTTCCTTCCCATAATCAAATTTCTCCACACGACATTTCTAAGCCGCCTCTTACATGGAACGGACACATTCAGAACAGTACAAAACTTAACAAGATCAAATACCAGCTAGCCAAGTTCTTGATGAGTTCTAGGGTTCCAAGAAATCAGCAATCTTCCATAAGAACCCTCAAGACTTTTCACCAGTAAACATGTCATTTGAATAAAGCAATCATGTTCTCTTAAACTACTACTTTTCTCCAAAACTCCCCCTGCGAACTCCTCACGTTCCAATAACATTCTAGTATTGGAAGAAGTAAACGCATCCGAGCTAAGAGTTAGCTACGACCTTCTCCTCTGCCCTAACAGATATCATTAGCAATGTAACATCGTGTGTATAAAATACATCTATGTATCTTTTTCATGTGTACATGTATCTGTACCTAGCCGTATTCTAAGTTCTAGAAAGAACTGTCGCACTTCAAATCCGTATTATTATGTGAGTATGTGAATCCATTTCCGTGTTTATGCAACCTAGCCAGCAGAACAATTGGGGGTTTAGAAAACCCAACCAGCAACACTAGAACCCAAAGGCCAAGGGCTCCCTGTGTTGCGAACAAAAGGAGCAGGGTCTCGATCCGCAAAGAACATCATCAAAAATTACTTCCCGAAACAGCCTATGTTCCTCTCCAAGACTCGCAAGCTTGGCTACATATAACTTTACTATGCGCCATGTCATACACGACATGGACACGACACGGACAGGTTACATATAACTTTACTATACGCCGTGTCGGATGCGTCACGGACACGACACGACACGACACGACACGACAAGCTTGTGACAGGTTCGTGTCGAGGTATTTAAAATGTCATAAAACTGGATTGGAAAGCTAAAAATATATATATAAATTAGATGAGAAGCTTACGAAAGTAGTAGTGGAAACTAACAGGAATTTATGTACTTGACTTTCTTTTCTTCTTGTTGTTGGAGAGTGATTTGGGGGAAGAGTGGATTTTGAAGGTCACCGTAGGGGTCCATCATCCATGTAGGAAGAATTTCGGGTTGGGGCCGAGTAAAATGTTACCCGGATCCGGCCCATGTTAGGGTGGCCGAAGGTCCAAGGAGAGGGTGAGAGAGACTGGTTTTATTCTCTATGTTATGTTTGCTTGACATATTCTTTTATTATTTGATGATTGTGGATATTCGGAATTGGTTAATGTGGAGTTATTGTTGTACAATTATTTTGAATATCTCATGTCCTAAATTTGTCCAAATTATATCAAGCCTATAATGTTGAATCGAGCACTGTGGACGTGGAAAATGTTATTTTTCAATAAAAAAACAATGTTAATTTTTCATGGAAAAAAAATGCAATCAATTTGGAAAATATTATTTTCCACGAAAAAGATAACTATTTTTCGTGAAAAATAATGACAATTAAACACCAAAAATATCATGAAAATAATTGCATCAAACATTGCCATTATAAAAAACTAATAAATGCACGTATGTTGCACGTAAAATAATACTATTATGTAATTATAATCAAATATTTCTTTTAACCCATGTGATTAAGGTGGGAGTTATTCTTCTAGGTTGTTTGAGTTATATTTCTCGTGTTGTTATATTTAACAAATTTATTTTTTTAACATAATTTAGAGAGTTTAAATTTAATAAGTGATCATATACATACGGCTTATACGGCTCACTTTTGAGCCATTTTTGAAGCCTCCTTATAATGATAGAGATTTAAAATTTTATGGAAATTTTTTTCTTGGTAAAATAATTTTGTTAATTTTCAACTTCAATCTAACATCAAACGCACCCAAATCAAATTGGATATCACTCAATTTAATGAATATTAATTTTGACTAAACCTAGAATTATTTTTTGTTGCTTAATAAGCACTTGTCGTCTTCTTACTAAAATAACCAACATTTATTAGACATTCTTTTTAAAATGGTCAACATTCCACAATTAACACCTCGACTCAGCCACAAAATTACAATTACAATCATTCACTCGATTATGAGACCAATTCAAGTCAACCATTCCTAAGCATGACTTTATGCAATATGAAAAATAGAATGAGTCCTTTAAATTTTAATGCTAACGTGACTCCACAAACAAATTTGAACAGAAATCCCAACGAATAAAAAATCAACGCGGGAAAATATACTGCAGTTGACATATTAAAAAAAAAAAACCTCACAAATCCAATCACAATTTTATTTATTTCCCACAAAAAATTACATATGGTGTAAAGTGAAAAATTACATCTTTGCATCTGTACCTATAACAAACATGTAATTAAAAAAAAACCAAAACTTCTGTATCCGACACATCAAAATCATCACCATATCAGTGTCGCCGTGTCTGTATGTCTATGTTGCACTGGCACGACAAGGACACGGGCATGACACCACTCCTAGCCGTGGGCGCAACATAGAAAAAGAAGGAGACGTGCCTACCGCCAGTTCCGACCGCGGTCCGCGAGCTTCTTCGACCGGTTGGGCTGCAGCTGAACCGGGTACCCGCTCCGGCCCAGCTCGCCAGAGAATCCCGCCTCCGGCGGAGTCGGGCGGCGCCGTCGCCCGGCGTGGCCGGGCCCGACCACGGGGGTCAGGCACACGGAGAAGCCGGAGAACCCGCCTCCGCTCCCGTGCCGCCGGCTCGGCCGGGCCGGGGTCGTGTGGCGGCCGACTACGGCGGAGGACTCGGTGGTGTAGCCGCTCCCGGAGGCGCTGCTGCCGGTCTCGTGCTCGTCGATCGCCGGCGACATCCCCCGATCGGACGGTCCGTACGCCTGTACCTTCTGCTTCTTCCTCTGGTTCTTCCTGTTCTTCCGGCGGTGGATCAATGTCGAGATCCACGAGCCACCGCCGGAGGCGGCGGAGGAGGAGCTGTTGTTGCCGGAGCGGAAGAGGGAGGGGAAGAGGGAAAAGCCGCTGCTGCGTCGGTGGATGCTGCCACTGCTCCTCGTTTCGGTGTCGGCGGAGGAGGAGAGGGGGAGGAGGACGGAGGGAGGGTTGCGGCGGCCGCGGGGGAGGTCCGGGGAGGGGCGGTCGTGCTGGTCGGCGAGGACGATGAGGAGGCGGTCGCGGAGGCAGGGGGCGCAGACGCCGGCGCCCTGCTCGCAGGGGTGGCGCTTGCACTTCATTCCGCCATTGGAGGAGGAAAAATTCTCTTTCTTTTTTTTGGGTTAGGGTTTCGCTGTTTGGTGGATTCTTCTTTCGTGTTGATAATGGTGGAGAAGATGTCCTTCGTTCCTGCTGCTCATTTTCTATCCTCCCTCTTCTTTCTTATTTAGAAACCGCGTTTCCGTTGTGCCTGCGGAATTGTTATGGTGGGCTTATATTGTCCCGCAGCAAATTAGCAATTACAAATTTACAACAACATCCCTTGTGCTAACTTTATTATGGGATAGGATTTACGTGGATGTGCATTTCCGAATGCGAACAATTATAGGCCTAGATAAAATACATAATTAACATGAATATTCAACCATTTTTTTATTTTATTGTATTTTACAATTGTTTATTAAAGGACAAAAAAAAAAAATCTTATTTTAAAGAAAATATGATCTCTGATGAAATCCAATGTAAATCCACTAGTAAAATCATGTGGGTTACTTTTTTTTTATGATGTTGTTAAAAATCATTTAAAATATATATATATATATATATATATATATATATATATATATATATATATATATATATATATATATATATATATATATAATGTTTTAATTAGAATATTTTATATATTTATTTATATTTTAATTATAATTTGTTATAAACATATGTGAAGAAAATAAATAAAAATCGGTTAGGCTGAAAAAAAGAGAGAAAGTTTTATAATTATTATCTTCAATAAAAAAATTTTACTTTAATTAATGGATCATTTACAAACGCCTCAGTCAGCTAAATTTGAACGGCTTCCAGCGACATTATGTTAGTAGAGAATGTTGACACTAGAATTTGTTATTTTTGAAAAAAAAAAGATAATTATATTAAAATATTTTAAATATGATTTGAATATATTTTAATTCGGATTTGTTATAGATATATTTTTAAAATTTTAATCTGAAAATTGCTGAGAAACTCAATTTCGGGGTTGGTTTTTATGAAAAACCCATCCGCAGGATAGGTTTTATGAAATGCCCAGAATTATATATTTTCACGTTAAGTATTTCAAGATTCCCTTTAGATGCTCTGCATTTACAAAATTAATATCATAACTACCCCTCCGCACAAATTGCGATTTTCGTGTCTTCTTCTTCTTCTTCCCGAGAGATCTGAATTCCATTGCTCTCATCTTCAGCAGAGATCACAAAAATCTTTTTTTTCAGTCGAACTCCGATCATCGCTCTTCTTCTTCTTCTTCTTTTCAGACAATTAGGTCAATTATGGAGAGAAGATATTTGTCTTCTTTTCCTTAAGAGTTAGCATCTTTTTAAAAGAAAAACGAGAACTCTTGAGAATTTTTATTCATGTCAAATTTTTTTTCACACAAAAAAAAAATTAGGTTTCTGTCAACTGTTCTCCGTCGATATAACACGAAGAATAGTTATTCTCCTGCATTTTAATAAGGAGAATGCCATTCTCAGTATAAATTAACACGGAGAATGGCATTCTCCGTATTACTAACACGGAGAATGACATTCTTGTTGACACAAAGTCACAGTCAACCAAATATTGATAACGTTGACAAAATAATACTTGTGATAATTCAATAAGACACACGACGACTACTTTCTGCTCAAGCCCGAAGATTGCTCAGTGTTGGAATTGCAAGTTGTTTTTAGCGTCTGTACTTTTATATTTATTGAGTCTAGAATGATTATAAGCTGAGTTATGCTGGGCTCTTGAGACTCAACCCATAATCTACCCAAAGCCCATAAAGCTCCACATCCAAACTTAGCCCAATCCACCCTTGGACCAGTTCTGTGCTCTGGAGACAGAGTTCGGGCCGAACTCTGCCTCCACACAGAGTTCGGGCCGAACTCTGTCCCCTAAAAATCAGCACCCTAATTTTTAGGGTTGGCTGGTTGCTAGTTATCCAACGGCCAAATTTTTGAAATTCCTACCAGAATTCTGGCCGAATTCTGCCTGACAAAAACCTATAAATAGGCCTAGAATTCTCTCATTTTAAACCATCCAATCTTCTCTTCTCTTCTCTCTTAAGCTCAATATAAGCCATACCCTTCTCATCTACTAGCCACAAGTTTCCTAAGTCTCGAGTGCTCAGCATCTCTCGGTTAGGAGTCTTGTGCAAGAGTTCAAGAAGTCGCTTGGAAAAGTCCAAGCATCGCCACTGCGATCCTCTGTAAGAAGTTGACGTGCTCTTCTGAAGTAAAGGCACGGGTTGTAACTGCTATTTCACAAATAGTGGATTTAATCCTGAGCTAGAGTTCTCAGGCCTGGACTAGTCCTCCACGAGGAAAACCAGGTTAAAATCGGCTGTGTTTGCGTATGCTCTCTTGCTTCTCACTTTAAATTCCGTATTTACTCTGATTAGTTTTATTTGTGATAGAGTTGATTTTTAATTGGATATTTTCTCTATAAACTCTATTCACCCCCCTCTAGAGTTGCCATCTGTTCTTCAATTGGTATCGGAGCTCTATTCTCTTTACAAGGATTTACATCCTAGAGCTGATCCATGGCAACCACACAATCCTTGATTTCCAATCACGGTGAAGGACAGTCCACTCATAGGCCTCCCCTATTTGATGGAACTAACTACACGTATTGGAAAACAAGGATGAGTTTTTATCTTAAGTCGCTAGACTTTGACCTGTGGACTGTCGTCACTGACGGTTACAAAAAGCCCGCCAGAATAGTTGTCAACGGTGATCTTGTTTAGAAATCACATGACAAGTATTCTGACGAGGAGAAGAAACAGGCAAGTCTAGACGCGAGAGCTATTAATGCTTTATTCTGTGCTATAGACAGAAATGAGTTCAACAGGGTATCTACATGCACTACATCTCACGAAGTGTGGAAACTCCTAGAAGTGACGCATGAAGGAACCACCCAAGTCAAGGAATCCAAGATAAGCCGTCTCACTCAAGAATACGAAGCTTTCAAGATGAAGCCAAACGAGACGATCACGCAAATGTTCACAAGATTCCTCGACATCATCAACCCCTGTCTTCATTCGACAAGCAATATTCAAATCACGAGAAGATTCGCAAGCTACTTAGGGGGCTACCAAAAATTTGGAATCCTAAGGTGACAGCTATCATTGAAGGAAATGATCTCACAACCATGTCCATGGAGACCTTGATGGGAAAGCTAATGACTCATGAGCTTGACCTCAAGGACTTCGAAGAGCCTGCTCCTAAGGCTAAGGAGATTGCACTCAAAGCTCACCGACGGAGGGCTGAACCCGAAGAGACGGATGACGACAACTCAGAAGACGATGATCAAGCTCTTATGGTCCGCAACTTCAAGAAATTCCTTCGCTTCAATCGAAGAAAGAAGGAACCACAAGAAGATGGCGAAGAAGAGCCAACCTGCTACGGTTGCAAGAAGACTGGACACGTCCGAAAAGACTGTCCATTCTTAAAGAAAGGCAACCGCTATGAAAAGCCATACAAGAAGACCTCCTCAAAGAAATATGCCAACACAAGCATTTGGCATGAAAGCGAAGCTAGTGACTCCGAGGAAGAGAAGGACTCTCCTCAAGATGCGGCTAATGTGTGCCTAATGGCGACGTCCGACAAGGTATCAAACGAAACTCTTGACGACTTCTCTTTTGATGAACTTGGCGATGCTTTCACCGATTTACTCGATGATCACAAAAAGATCATTGGTAAATACAAACATGCCAAGGACAAAATCAAAAGTCATGAAGTCGAAATTCAAAGACTTTCTTTATTGCTTGATAATATTAGAGACACTTCACCCACGGAAGTCACAGATGAGGTATCTAAGCTTAAACTAAGCCTTCATGATGCCGAAGTACGTATTGAGCAACAAACACAAGAAATCACAACACTCAACACGATGCTTGCTGAAGAAAAGAGTAGATACAAGATTTTTATGACTAAGATATATGGTTTAAATGCTAAGGTTACTGAACTGCAGGCTGTCTCTAAGAGATTAGAGACTAAATTGGGAAAACAGGTTGTTCAACCTCAAACCCAATTACATGAGACACACACAAAGCATAACATTTCTCATACTAGTCTTCCACGTCATCCACCTACAACACGTAACCATGCTTTCATGTACACACACTTCCATAAAACACACAAACCATATACACGTAGAAATAACTCTCATATGATACACAATCATCATGCTACACATAGATACAATCATCACAATGTTGCACAAAGACACAATCAACATCATTCTACATATAGGCATCATCACCATGCTGCTCCATATAGACATTATCACCATGCTACTCCATATTACTCTGATGTTCCACATAGACAATATTACCATGCCACTCCACATCACTCTATGCATAGTCATCATCACCATGCTAATCATCATACTTCTTCTCATTATAGACATCATCAGCATGCTCTTAATGTAAATAAGAATGCTATATGTACTTATTGTGGTTTACATGGACACATATCACCACAATGTAGAATTAGAAGATTAGTAGATAGAAAGATATATGCATGGTTTCCAAAAACTAACTTTTCAGGACCCTCAAGAACTTGGGTACCAAAGGTCACATCTACTCTTGATGTAGGTGGACCTTCCCTCCTCAACTAAGAGTAAGTGGATTCTCGATAGTGGATGCTCGCGGCATATGACGGGAGACGCACATCTTTTCGCATCACTATCGATGAAGAGAGAAGGATATGTATCCTTCGGTAATAACCTAAAAGGTTATATTATAGGTAATGGTATTATTGACTATCCTCCCTCTCCCGTAATAAAGGATGTCTGCCTAGTGACCGAGTTAAAGCATAACTTGCTCAGCATCAGTCATCTTGCTGACCATGGTTATGACATTAACTTTGGACAAAACAAATACCTTATTTATGATAGGTCAACGGGAGACATTGCTTTTGAAGGGGTAAGAGGATAATATTTATATTTTCTATTTGTCTGGAAATACTAACAATGCAGGTAGATGCTTATTTGCTCATAAAGATGATCGATTACTATGGCACCAGCGTCTTGATCATGCCAATATGGATACCATATCCAGGCTATCGACCAAGAAGCTAGTTAGAGGCTTGCCCGACATCACATTCAAAAAGGACACCGTATGTGCCGAATGTGAGTTGAATAAGGTAATCAAGTCATCTTTTCATTCCATAAACTCTGTAAGCACTACTAGACCCTTGCAACTACTCCATATGGATTTATTTGGCCCTAGTAGAGTAGCCAGTCTTGGTAGAAAACTCTATGCCTTTATTATTGTTGATGACTTTTCAAGATTTACTTGGGTTTTCTTTCTTACTTATAAAAGTGATGCTACTTCAGTTTTTAAGATTTTTGTAAAGAAAGTTCAAAACGAAAAAGGCTACATGATTACTCGAATCCGAAGTGATCATGGAGGCGAGTTCGAAAATTCTGATTTTGAAAAGTTTTGTGATTCCAATGGATTTGATCATGAGTTTTCTTATCCAAGAACTCCCCAACAAAATGGTGTTGTGGAGCGGAAGAATAGGACTCTTGGCGATATGGCTAGAGTCATGTTGAACAAGTTCTCACTTCCGAAATACTTTTGGGCTGAAGCTGTCAGTACAGCATGCCACATTTTAAATAGGGTACTTATTCGTCCTATTACGAAGAAAACACCCTATGAGCTTTGGTTTGGGAGAACCCCAAATGTTTCTTATTTTAGAGTTTTGGATGTAGATGTTTTATCCTTAACACCAAAGACAACTTAGGCAAATTTGATGCCAAAGCTGACGATGGTGTTTTCCTTGGCTATGCTGCCAAGAGTAAGGGATATAGAGTTTTTAACAAACGCTCTTTAATTGTGGAAGAGTCTACAAATGTGACTTTTGATGAAGATAACAGTACAGCAGCTACCCTTGATGATGATGTTGAGCCATCAACGTCTACTCCAATGAATACCACGACCGAAACAAATTCTCTGGAAAGCTTGCCTAAGAAATTCTCTTTCAAGCCATCACATCCAGAAAATTTGGTAATCGGTGAGGTTTCACGAGGAGTAACTTCTAGATCATCATTAAGAGACTCTATTGCTAGCACTGCTTTTATTTCACAAATTGAGCCTAAAAACATTTCAGAAGCTTTCAATGATGAATTTTGGATTTCTGCTATGCAAGAGGAACTCAACCAATTCGAGAGGAGCCAAGTATGGGAACTCGTTCCTAGACCGGCTAATCACTCGATTATTGGTACTAAATGGGTTTTTAGAAACAAAGTGAATGAAGATGGTTCAGTCACACGCAACAAAGCTCGTCTAGTAGCCCAAGGATACAACCAAGAGGAAGGTATCGACTACGATGAGACGTATGCTCCTGTTGCTAGATTAGAATCCATTTGGATGCTTTGTGCATTTGCAAATTTTAAAAATTTCAAATTATTTCAAATGGATGTTAAAAGTGCTTTCTTGAATGGTTTTATTAAGGAGGAAGTTTATGTAAAACAACCCCCTGGCTTTGAAAATCATAAATTTCTCGACCACGTGTTCAAGCTAAAGAAAGCGCTATATGGCCTCAAACAAGCTCCTAGAGCTTGGTATGAACGGCTAAGCAACTTCTTGCTTGAGAAAGGTTTTTCAAAAGAAAAAATTGACACTACACTTTTCATAAAATCTTTCAAAGACACTATTCTTTTAGTACAAATATATGTAGATGATATTATTTTTGGTTCTACTGATGAAACCCTTTGTCAAGATTTTGCCAAGTGTATGCAGACTGAGTTTGAGATGAGCATAATGGGGGAGCTAAACTACTTTCTTGGACTGCAAGTCAAATAAATGTCAAATGGAACCTTCATCTGTCAGTCGAAGTATACAAAGGACATGCTGAAGAAATTCGACCTTGATAACGTCAAACCAATCAGCACTCTTATGGCTACTTCAACCAAACTTGAACCAGATGATAGCGGCAAACCCGTAGATCAACGTAAGTATCGAGGTATGATAGGCAGTTTACTCTATCTTACTGCTAGTCGCCCTGATATAATGTTTAGCGTTTGCCTGTGTGCTAGATATCAAGCAAATCCTAAGGAATCACACATGACCGCAGTTAAGCGTATCTTTCGATACCTTAAGGGTACGGTTACAGTGGGCCTATGGTATCCTAAGTCAACATCCTTTGACCTCATTGGTTACTCTAATGCTGACTTCGTCGGATGCAAGGTCGACCGTAAAAGTACGAGCGGTACGTGTCATTTATTAGGAAAGGCTCTAGTCTCTTGGTTTAGCAAGAAGCAGAATTCTGTCACACTATCCACAATAGAAGCTGAATACATAGCAGCTGGGCGTTGTTGTGCACAAATTCTGTGGATGAAGCAAACCCTTGAAGACTATAATTTATCTTTCATACATATTCCAATCTTTTGTGACAACACTAGTGCTATAAACTTGACTAAGAACCCCATTTGTCACTCACGCACGAAGCACATTGAGATACGACACCACTTTTTGCGTGATCATCAGCAAAATGGCACGATTAACTTAGAATTTATTGACACTGATCATCAGTTAGCAGACTTCTTCACCAAACCATTATCCGAAGAGCGCTTTAATTTTCTTTGTCGTGAACTTGGAATTTTAGATGAAGCTGTTATAAATTAAAAATAAACCTACGTAAATATCGAATATATTGTGATTCTCTTATGATGAACTTGCTACGGGTACAAGCCGAAAGGGTCCTTCTGACAACAAGGCGTAAAAGCCTAAGCGACACGGTGCACTAGTCCTCAGGACTACCGCTAGCTGGGATCCGGCCCCTGCAGCTAACCCATGGCAGCTTCAAAATATTGAATTATGATATATTTCCTTGTTTATTACACGGTTCATTTTTATTTATTACTCGCTGAAATACTAAATTTTTAAACTTTATATTACTGTTTTGACCTCACTATCTGCTATCCATCTATTTACTTATTGGATCTTTTTTTATACTTATACTCATGTAGTATATTGGTTTTATCTTCACTTAACTATTTTTTTACTCAACCCAGCCTGATTTCAGTTCTGTCCCCAGGAACCGGAATTCGGGCCGAACTCTGCCCCTAACAGAGTTCGGGTCGAATTCGGTCTGCCTATTCTAGAATCGGGCCGAAGCTCAGCCGTTGATCTTGTTTTTGATCCAATGGCCAAAAATTGACCCGACCAAGAGAAACCCTCCTCTTATTTTGGTTTCTCTTACTTCTTCTTCATTCTTACCACCTTTTCTACTTCTTCTACTCAAAATTCTTAAAACCCTAACCCTAGTTTCTCCTCTATTGGGCTCCATTCTTCCCCAAACTCAAGGAGAAGGCTTGGTTTTCCATTCTCTTTCATAATCCTTCAACATATTGAGGTATAACTCCTTTCTTTTCTATATCTCAAATTTCTTTATTATCTATCTATTGTGTTATGGCTCCACGATTGCTTAACCGTGGGAAGAGACTTCGGACTGAGGGTGCGTCCTCGTCGAATGCTCCTACTCCCGTTGAGCCGCCCATTGTACCACCCGGTGCACCGACAATTGAACAACCAACCCATCCGTTGTTCAATCCTTCTCGTCCACGTGATCCAAACACTTTTGACGACCGAATCTTTATATCACTAGACGCATCCAATGAATGGTTTAGCGATTTTCGGACACGTCCGGTGTTTGCGGGACACCCCATAAACTTCACAATTTTTTCACAATATGATGCACTATTTAATGACCTTTGTCTTGATGAACTCGTTACTTCTAATTCGGTCATTTATCGTAGTGCCATACAAATGTTTTATTGCAATTTGACTCATGATGATACTCGTATCTATTCACGTGTTGCGGGTATTGATATCTCATTTGATGACTTTGAATTAGCTGAATATCTTGACCTTATTGAGCCTAATTCTTGGGAAAAGTTTGTTGAAGCTAGATCCTTTATCTTTCCCGAAGGAATTTCTCTAGAGAGTTTCAAGGACGACCTGTATAGCCCTAACACACGTCCTCGTAAGCTCTTGGCAAAGTACCTCAATCCTTACTTCTATGAGCTTCATCGGATCATTTTCAACACTATTCTACCCAAAGCGGGTTCTACCGATGAAGTTACCTACTTTGAGATATCAGCTTTGTACCATCTCCACTTCCATATTCCCTTTAACCTTCCATGCACAATGATGGATTGGATGATCAACTGTAGGAAGAAGCCAAGATCTTTGGTTTATGCCTTATATCTTCCTATGATCTTTCGTGCGTTCTATGTACCTCTTGATGAGTGTCCATTCTTACCTGCCCCTGCCTTTCTCTCCAAGGCAAGGAGGCTTCATGCGGCCGTTGGCTCCCCGGTCGTGTCTGAGCATTCTGAGGATGAGCCGGATGCCCCTCCTCTCGAACAGGATCCTCCTCATCCTCCGGCCACTCTTGAGTCACTTCAGGCCATGCTTCGAGATCGTTTCACTTTGGAGGACGATCGATGGACTCAGCTGGACTATCGAACCACATTGCAGATGAGTGCTATCAGTAACTCGCTGCATGACATCCGGTATTCCATGTCTCGCACTCCTTTCATGCCCATTCCTATGGAGCGAGATCCCGATCGTGAGGGTTTTCGTATTGATGACCCTTGGGTTCGTCGCTACATGTATCCGGACTCGGCTTTTGTGGACCCACGTCGCTCCTTTACTGATCCTTCGGACGACGCCGGGCCCTCTCGTGCTCGTTGATGGTTTTGGACTACTACTTGCGGCTGCTACTGGAGATCTTAGATTATGCTTTCTGTTTTCTGTTTTAGTTACTTTTATGTACTTGGTTTGTAGTAGACTCATTATGGTTTATGTTTTTAAGACATTGGTAGATCTATTATCAGTTGTTACGACTCTTGGTCATTATTTTATATGCAGTTTCTTCTCCTTTATGTGTGTTTTGCCAGTTATAATTTATCTATCTCATATTGCTAAATGCCAAAAGGGGGAGTTATGTGTATATTCTGTTTCTGTTTGGTTTATATGTGCTTTTGGAAGAATGTTATTAACAGGACAACAGAGATTAACAATATTGTTTATGGGGGAGCTAGTCTTAAGCTCGGCACTTATTATGGGGGAGCTATGTCGTTACATGTGTCCAGGTCTGGATATTGAATATACAATTATTATTTTGTCACTTATCAATATGGGGGAGATTTTTGATACAAAGTCACAGTCAACCAAATATTGATAACGTTGACAAAATAATACTTGTGATAATTCAATAAGACACACGACGACTACTTTCTGCTCAAGCCCGAAGACTGCTCAGTGTTGGAATTACAAGTTGTTTTTAGCGTCTGTACTTTTATATTTATTGAGTCTAGAATGATTGTAAGCTGAGTTATGCTGGGCTCTTGAGACTCAACCCATAATCTACCCAAAGCCCATAAAGCTCCACATCCAAACTTAGCCCAATCCACCCTTGGACCAGTTCTGTGCTCTGGAGACAGAGTTCGGGCCGAACTCTGCCTCCACACAGAGTTCGGGCCGAACTCTGTCCCCTAAAAATCAGCATCCTAATTTTTAGGGTTGGCTGGTTGCTAGTTGTCCAACGGCCAAATTTTTGAAATTCCTACCAGAATTCTGGCCGAATTCTGCCTGACAAAAACCTATAAATAGGCCTAGAATTCTCTCATTTTAAACCATCCAATCTTCTCTTCTCTTCTCTCTTAAGCTCAATATAAGCCATACCCTTCTCATCTACTAGCCACAAGTTTCCTAAGTCTCGAGTGCTCAGCATCTCTCAGTTAGGAGTCTTGTGCAAGAGTTCAAGAAGTCGCTTGGAAAAGTCCAAGCATCGCCACTGCGATCCTCTGTAAGAAGTTGACGTGCTCTTCTGAAGTAAAGGCACGGGTTGTAACTGCTATTTCACAAATAGTGGATTTAATCCTGAGCTAGAGTTCTCAGGCCTGGACTAGTCCTCCACGAGGAAAACCAGGTTAAAATCGGCTGTGTTTGCGTATGCTCTCTTGCTTCTCACTTTAAATTCCGCATTTACTCTGATTAGTTTTATTTGTGATAGAGTTGATTTTTAATTGGATATTTTCTCTATAAACTCTATTCACCCCCCTCTAGAGTTGCCATCTGTTCTTCAATTCTTCGTGTTTCTAACACGGATAATGGTCATTCTCCTGTGTTTTAACATTTGAATGACCATTCTTCGTGTCATTTAACACGGAGAATGGCCATTCTTCGTATAATTTAGCACGAAGAATGGCCATTCTTCGTGTAATTTAGTACGGAGAATGTCATTCTCCGTGCTAAATTACACGGAGAATGGCCATTCTCATGGGAATGGTCATTCTCCGTGTAAATTAACACGGACAATGGCATTTTCCGTGGCATTCTCCGTGTTTCTAACACGGAGAATGGCCATTCTCCTGCGTTTTAACACTAGAATGACCATTCTTCGTGCTAAATTACACGGAGAATGACCATCCTCCGTGTAAATTAAGACGGAGAATGGCCATTCTCCGTGTAATTTAGCACGGAGAATAACCATTCTCCGTGTAAATTAAGACAGAGAATGTCATTCTCCGTGTAAATTAACACGGAGAATGGCATTCTGTGAGCACCCTGAATTTCGGGTTTATTTTTTTATTTTATTTTCTGCTTGATTTTAATTTCAATAAATAATTATTCTATTTATTATCTTAGATGTACTTTTCTGTGCCTTTGATATTTGGAGTGTCAGGGATGTTCAACTCTGGAAACCTTCTTCACGAGTTTTGTAGTGGACAGGATTACCTTCATGATGGTATATAGTGTCACACTCAAACTTGTTCCCTTGTACTCTTTTTGCTTCGCAGAACTTCGGGTCGAATTGGACCATTTGAACATTAATTAATTTTTTCACTCTTTTCCTTGATCATTATTAGCACATTACCGTGACTTTTAATTTGGGAGCACCAGACCAGTCATTTTCTTAAAACCAACTTCTCATGCATGATCTACTCGAGACGCTCTTCACTCATGACCTTCGTGTCCCACTCAGACACGCCATTTTGTGCTCCATTTGCTTCGTACAACTTTTCTGACATGTGACCCGCTTTTATTTCACTCCACGGTGTCGCATTCATTTTCCAACTTGATTTGTGGGTACCCTGTCGACCAAAACTTGTCAGCCCCAAATATGGACAAGACCCACATTGAGCCTACTATCCGCACGACACTTGTGTCCCATTTATTAGAATTCCTATATGCTACTTATTTGCCCATGATCATCAACACCTATTTTTTCTTCGATTATTTCGCAATATCCGGTTTTGATCCAACCCGGCTTGACTGAACCCAACCCCAGCTCCATGTTACTCTCCATCACCATCACCCTCAGCCTCATTATCCTTGAAAAATATCAAATTCTTATCCTACCTTTTTTTAATATTTAATGGAAAATTTCCTTTATTTAAATCCCTATTGGATTGACCTATTTTAGCTATATTTGATCCTAGCCATTTGATTTCCCCTAATTAAATCCTAGCCATTCAAATCCCTACATGACAACTCCCCAACACCCCCTAGCCACATGGCCGGCCCTAAGATTGAGGAGTGCTTTTCTCCCACTCTCTCTCTCTCATTAATTGCACACAACATTATCATCATCTCTCACTTTCTCTCTCTCCCTTTCTAATAATTTTTCCCACACAACTCAAACACCCACCAGCAGCCTAGCCCGACTTCCTCCGACCTCCCACTGGCCCGCGACCCCCTGGCCGGAGCTCGGTCGGCCACCACCGCCACTCACCAGCACCAACTTTCCCCTCCTCTTCATTTTCATCATCACCAACACCATAGCCCACCTCCATCACCATTGGCAACCGCCACCACCTCCATCATCAACCACTCGAACCACCCCCCGACCACCGTCAGCGTGCCCAGTCAGGCCGAGCACCGCCGACGGGCGCCGTTGTGCAGGCCAGCGCGCGCCGCAGCAGGCTGTGCGAGCGCACAGCAGTGGCAGCCGCGCCCATGGTCGGCAGTGCAGGCGCCGCCGTCGGCGCCGTGGCCGCTGTGGCCGACCTCCCCAATGGCCGAGCGCACCCCCTAGGCAGGCCCCGTGGCCGCCACTCTCCTCTCCGACGTGTATCGGAGGCGATTCGTGCATTTCGCACGAATTTCCGCCGTGACGCGCGCGAGATCAAGTCCATTTTGGCGCCCCGTCGCAGCGACTTCGCGTACATTTTTCTGAAAATTCGACCGTTGGATCGGCAATTTCTTCGCTCCGTCACAATCTCGGTATATCCACCTTCACTCCTGTCAATTTTCATCCGTTGATTTTATCGTTTGATACATCAAAACCGGCCACCAAGTTGACCGTTTAAATTGTATTAATTTTGGACAGTTTCGTGGGGTCAACTTCGTCAGCTTGTACCTCCTCCACTGCAGCTCTGTTTGGCGTGCTACCAGTTCCTGTGCGAAGCTGGTATAACCCTCTTGCTACCCCTCCAGTTTTGTTTTATTGTGAGCTTGTTTGATTGGTTGAATTCGACGCCAAAGTTGGTCGTCCGAATTCGTAATTTCCAACTTATAAAATTCTATTTTTGAACACGAGACTCCAGATTTCATTTTTGACACCACCATTAGACTTGTGGCATCGTTCTGGCATGTTTTTATATAAAATTTGTTAGATTTGGAGGACGTAGGCCCTGGCACGTTTTTCAGTACAAAGTGGGTCCCACAGTCCGGGTCAACGAGACTTTTTGACGTCGGCTCATCGGAATCCAATTCCGGATATACCGTTGAGTTCGTATCGTCATTCTGGACTCGTTAACATATAATTTGCTAGGTTTTGGTAGAAATTGGATCTGGCACGCATTTCGGTGCAAGTCGGATACCAATATCCGGGTCGACACGTCATTTTGAGATCAGCTCATCGGAATCCAATTTCGGATATACCGTTGAGTTCGTATCGTCATTCTTGACTCGTTGACATATAATTTGCTAGGTTTTGGTGGACATTGGATCTGGCACGCATTTTGGTGCAAGTCGGATACCAATATCCGGGTCAACAGGTCATTTTGAGATCGGCTCATCGGAATCCAATTCCGGATATACCGTTGAGTTCGTATTGTCATTCTGGACTCGTTGACATCTAGTTTGCTGAGTTTTGAGAACTTTGTCTTCGGCACGCATTTCCGTGCAAACCGGAATTTCAAGTTCTGGTCAACGGACCAAATTGAGATCGGGTCAACGGAATCCAATTCTGGAGATGTCACGACCCGCACCCGCTATAAGGGCACGTGCACGTGACAACACCCAGCCATCACCGTAAAAACGGCGTGGAACGCTGTATGTTTTCTACTCTGAACAGTTTATATATATATATATATATCAAAACCTGTCGAGAATATGGTCAACTCCGAACGGAGAACAAGCAATGAATATATATGAGTACTCAATCACAACTCTAAGATAATAAGTAAAGACTGAAAGGTAAAGACAACAAGACTATAAAATATTGTAGGAACCCTAGAGGGGGGGTGAATAGGGTCAAGCTAACTAATCAAGCACTTAGCACAAGCTAATTGGCAATTTAAAAATATAAGTGCAAGAGAAGAAGCAAACACAATACCGACACCCGATGTATCCTGGTATCCTCCTAAGAGGCAGTCCAGTCCCGGAACTCTCTCTCCGGCTTTAATCCACTATTTGAGCAAATAGTTACACACGAGTTTGGATCCGAAGAACTCGCCAACTTCTTACACAAGAGCTTTAATCCGAAGGGCTCTCCGACTTCAACCGAGAGTTTGGATACGAAGACCCCCCAACTTCAACCGAGAGTTTGGATACGAAGACTCTCCAACTTCAACCTTTCACAATAGGTTTTGATCTCCTTATACAATAGGATGAAGATCTCACTTTTCAACTCAATAACTCTAACACAATTTGTAGATGGCAAATGAAGGCTTTGTAGAGTTGTATGTGGATAAGCTTTGGTGGTTTGGAAATTTTTAGGCTCAAAGCATCAACCTTGAATGAAGGGGTTCAAGGCTATTTATAACCAAAGCATTGAAAAGAGCTCAAGGCAACTTTTCAGTCCACGAACCGGCATACCGCCGGTATGATCCGGCATACCGACGGTATACCGGTCTGGGATTGCAACGGCTAGAAATATAGCCGTTAGGATCATTAATGGCTGGAAATCCGACCGTTGGAATTTCAACGTTTCGGAAGCGGTATACCGTCGGTATGGACCGGTATGCCGTCGGTATGCCGATTTTGTAAACAGAAACTTTCTGTGAACAAAAACCGGTATACCGTCGGTATACACCGGTATACCGTCTGTATGCCGTTTTCCACCAAAAATGATCCTGGGCTTATTTCTGTCCTAGCTTTCGATTTTGCCATCCATTTCTTATGTTTACAATAATTTCTAAGACTCATTACAGACTCCAGATAAACTTAGGCAGGTGCAGGCTTCTTCAGAGTCTTGAAATAATGATGGCATGGCTTAGCTTCTTCCTTTGATAGGTGCTGACTTTTTCCCTTGGCGGCAGCTGTCCAAAGATATCCAGTTTGTAAAAACTGAATATCTTTCGGGGGCTTCGCCCCCGAACCCCCGACGAGGGGCGCTGCCCCCTCGACCCCCGTCCGCTGACCGGGCAGCGGAACCCCCGGTGCGTGGCTCCAGAGATGTCGTCGGGTGGTTCAGAAAAATCTTGTGGGATCCATCGTCTTTGGCCCACCATGATTTCTTCATTGCATTGCATATGTCCACATTGATCTTGCTAATTACTTTTCTGCAAATACATGTTAGACGAACAAAGCAATATACATGTAGCAAGAATGATAAGATAAAAGCACATTAGGACTATGCGAAGTTTAAGTATCAATGCTATAGTGATAGCATAAATATTAGTGATAACATAATGTTAAACTTAATTGAATAACCAGAATCAAAACATAGTTCTGATTTTGGCAACCCGATTAAATTTAAGATAGATAAGCTCATATCACTAATATGTAAACCAATAGGCACATATCACCAAAGATATAAGTATAAGTAGAAATGCTATAGCGATAGTATGAAGATTAGTGATAATGAAATGCTAAAATTAACATATTAACCATATTCAAAAACATGATACAATCATTGGGCTAACAATCTCCCCCTTTTTGATTATGGCAAATCGGTTTAAGTTTAGTATGGACACAATGGATGCATGTAACACTAATATACAAAAGACATAAGCAATATCACTAATAGCATACTACTTAGATTACTTATAAAAGCATATTTAAACTTACTTCTCCCCCTTTGACATGATCAAAAATAGGCTCCCCGTACTAAGAGATAAAATGAAATCAATCTCAAGCATAAAAATCAGAGCATTGGGAACTTATAGACAATCATGATTAAGATATACTAATGAAAAACAATGGGAGAAGTGTGTAAAGACAAGTGTAGAGTACTAAATAAAAAATTGCTTGTCAAAACACAATATGGTTGGTAAAACTAAAAGTATTTGAAAAGCAAGAAATAAGTAGTTTACCAACTTGAAATCCAAGGAATAAATCCAAAACACAATAGGATATGAAATATTGCTCCAGTTTTGGAAAAGAACTATGAAATAAAGGATTTCAAACAAAAGCCATGAGGAATAGATAATTGCAACTAATAGATACCAATTGAGATATGAAATTAAATAAACTTGATACCAATTGAAAAGATGTAAACTTGAAACATTGATCAAAGAAACCATTAATAATCATAATTGTCCACAAATAAATAGTGGAACAAAATAAAAGAATGATCAATGTAAAATATTGCAATTGATATAAAGTGATCTCATTATTTGCAAGATCTATATGCTTATCCAAGTTCATGCATTTGAACTCAATTACCTTATCATACTATATGAATACCCTTTAGATAAACATGAAGGTAAAGGAGAAAAATACTTGAGAAGGAGAAATTCAGTCGACTTGAATGCTCCCCCTCAAAGTACTACCAAAGTAGATAAAAATCATGAATTTTGGATAAGTCCTCAACAAGGAAAGCCAAATCAATTAAGCATGAAAGAAAAGCCAAATCAACGAAAGCATAATATTCATCAAGATAAGATCTGAAAGTTAATATTAGCAAGATGACATATTTAACCCATATGAAAGAGAGAGATAAGATAATAAGGACAATTACATACACTCTCATAAATCCTTCAAAATAAAAATATCATGACCTCAATCAATAAGATATGAAATAGAAGAAAATATGGGTCCATGATGAACTAGGTATACGACATATTAAAGGGTATAAATAAATTGAATCAATTGATTTGCTCCCCCTCAAAATATGCGTATATAGTTCCAAAGCACTTATAGCATAAAATATATAACTAAAAGATTTAGGGAAAAATCAACTATGGATTTCTTTCCCTTGCTCAATGCATATAAGGCTACAATATCGTCAAAAGACGAATAATATCATCTTTAGTCAAGAGGAGATATCCAATTAATAGTCGCTAAAGATGAAAAATTAAAAGAATATTCCAATTAAGCACGTATAATCAAAAGATGGCATACATTAGTCTATATAGAAGAATCTCATATTTCAATATGATAGATCAATGTATGTTATCCTTTGAGAAAATGTCATCATGAAAAAGAATAAAGTCAATTAAGAACAATCATGATGATAGACAGAATATAGCTCAAAAATAAAAAATAAAATAAAAATGAAACTCAAATATCATGTCCATAATT
Source organism: Iris pallida (assembly GCA_029216955.1). NCBI lineage: Eukaryota > Viridiplantae > Streptophyta > Magnoliopsida > Asparagales > Iridaceae > Iris > Iris pallida. The sequence continues at coordinate 5,679,141 of JANAVB010011197.1, read as the reverse complement.
ATCTAATTAAGAAATAATCAACCAATTTATGCTTTGCATGGACTAGGTATATTTTATCACATATGTACCCATCAACCGGGTAATATCCAAACTTTGCTACTTCTAAATGAAAGACCAATAAAGTTCAAAAAGCAAAGGTTATATGTGATAAACCATGAGTAGTCAAAGTAGAGTAATAAATTAACTTGACATTTACAAAATTAGATAGTTTAGGACTATTCAATCATTAGGATCATTCATAAAGAAAATAAATGAATAAATATGATCCAATGATAAATCTCATCAAGAGAAAATTCAAAATCCATTTTTATAAGGAATCTCATAAAACAATGAAAAATATGGAAGAGAGTCATTCTAATTTAAATGATTGCAAACATAAACAAGAAGAGATGTAAATGATAATACGATAAAATCATGACTCAAAGGTGAGAGAAATTTAAGAGATACATGCTAATGACTAATACGGAAGGAGACTTAAAGAAAGGAATCACAAACCTCTAAGAGAAAACAAGATTTAATAAAGAATTTGTAAAACTAGTTTTAGAGATTAAGCATATCACAAATCTGGTTTTTGTAAACTAGCATATCATATATAGATTGAAGTATAGGAATATAGCTAGATGTGTGAAAGTGAGCCAAAATTATATAGCTTAATAATATATCACAAATAAGCAAACTATATAATCCAATTAAGATTAATGAGAGAAGCCATTAACAAGATAAATGTGCTCATTAATTCTTAAGTCACTAACAAAAAATACTTGCTTAAGCATAGAGTTCACAATTAAGGGAATACATTTTGAATGATCAAAATGATTTATAGACTCTTTACTAAGCAAGGATAAGAGCATAAGATGATAAATAAATAAATTAGACTCTTATCAAGTAAAGGACAAAAGAGATGTTCATGAAAACACAATAAAATAAATCTCTTTGCCTGGTATTGAGATTAACCCAAGATAATAAAATGATAGAGCGATCTAGAGAATGCAAAATACTAAAGCCACATTAAAATAAGTGTATTCTCTAGAAGTGGAAAAATCTCAACACAAAAGCTCAAATCATAGTAGCTAAATTCATGAGAAATATGATGTAACAATTACAAGTATTCTCATGTGCTACAAAAATATCATTGGGCAACAATAATTCAAAAAGGAAGCATAACCCAAGGAATGAGCAAAGAAAGATCATTAAAATCATGAAAGCTAAATGTGCTAAAGATAGTAAAAATCATTTTCAAAAGCTTTCATAGTGCACTATAGAAATATATAGAAGATATAGATTTGACAATGTGCACTACAAATGGAGGTTAATATAAAAACAAGACAAAACACAAAACCTTGTGATTCATAAAAGAACTTCCATAAATAGTCAAGTGCAATACATAAACAAATATTTTCTCTCAACATCCTAACTTAAAGGTATAAAACAAATAAATATCAAAAGTTATGAATCATTTATATATAAGGAACTATATATATCACGAGTAGGCATACATAAAAAGATCAAAAATCAATTAAGAACATGTATCCATAAAGTCAACCAAAAAGCTAAAAAGACATTATTAAAAGAAAGCTTTAAGGAGGAAGCATATTGATTCAAAAATAGATACACAAATATGATCAAAAGAATCAATAGCTAGAGTATGAGTTAAGCACAAGTCTAGAGGTAACAAGTATGAATAAATACTCTTCAAGTTAATATAAAACTTTAGCTTAACTCATATGCTTATATAAAGGTATTTATACAAAAATAGATATCAATATAAGAGATACATGAACTATATGTAAATGAAAATTTTAATGAATATAGTCATGTATCCTTAATGAATATTTGAGAAACCATTACAAATTCAAAATCATGTATAAATAAACTTTATTAGGCAAAGACATAATTGATTCTCAAGAAGATAATCAAGTTAAAGTATGAGAATCAATAATGAATATATTATGTAAGCACAAGATTAAAAAGAAGTATAAGTATATACTTGTCATGTAATAAGAAGCTTGTGCTAAACACATATATTCACAAATACCGATTAAAGTAAATAATACATATTAAGGAAAAATCGGTAAGAAGTAACTATTTCAAAAACTTTAAAGACGGAGAGTTAAAATCATATTAACTCAAATAAAAAACAAGCTCCTATGGACTAGAGTGATATGCATGCTTCATAATATAGAGATTAAGAATAACAACCATGCATAAATCAAATGTGTCACACTTAAAAGAAAATGAGTGATAAACTACATAGTGTGAACTAATCATTTAAGTTGAGTAACTAGTCATGCTAGATAAAAGAATTAATAAGAAAATTAACTAAGCATGCTAGAATTTTATCTCACATTGATTTATATAGAAGGCAACTGAAGGATATCAATGTGAGCTAGTGGCAAGACATCAAGTGAAACATGCTAGATTCTACAAATATAAACTATTTAAAGAGAATCGATTAGCATGTTACCAAAGTGGCTCTAGTGGCCACGCTTGTGTTGGTGCAATTGCTAGGAAGATGACCTTTGAGCTTTGCAACCACCAACACGCTCCTCGGTGCTATGTCCCGATACAAGAAGCTTCACCTACAACATTAGATGAGGACTTTGGTATCCAAAGAAACTTGGATCCACATTTATTAGCTTTAGGGACCCATATATCACTTACTCTAGCATTGGTAGTGAAGGTCCTACGAATAGGGCATGTAAAGCTCATATGTCCAATGCGAGAGCAATAGAAGCATCTAATGCTAGTGTGTGCACATGTATCAGAATGAGCATGGTTATGAACATATGACATACTAGAATGATGAGTATCTCTAGAGTGAGCATGAGAAGATTTGGTTTTAAGAATATTATGTTCTAATATCAAATCATCATGCATACAAGTAAGAGAATCAAATTTAACATTTAAAGCATTATTCTCTTTTTCAAATAAAACAATTCTAGAAATAAAATCATCATTTTGTTTCTTTAAAGAGTCAATAGAAGAATCATGCAAATGATTTAGCTCATGAGTTTGCCTCTTAAGATCTTCTATTGACGAGGAAAGAGATTTGATTTTCAAAATTAAAGCCTCATTCAAACTCTTTAAAGAAACACAAGATGAGTTTTGAGAATCAAGTCTAGATAATAAAATATTGTTTTCATTTCTCAAAAACTCATTAGCTTCTTCTAAATGAACAACCTTTTCAGAAAATTCTTCATTTGTAAAATGAAGGTTATCAAGAATCTCTAAAAATTGTTTAGCCATGGCTTTCCACTTAGAGCATTTCTTGCATTTAGAAGAAACATGATTGTCTATGCTACTAGAAGTAAAACCCTCTTTATCGGAGGAGGAGTAGGAGGAATACGATGCCATAGAAAAATAACAAGGATCTACTCTAAGGATGTTAAGCCTAACAATAGAGTCCTTGCTCTGATACCAATTGTAGGAACCCTAGAGGGGGGGTGAATAGGGTCAAGCTAACTAATCAAGCACTTAGCACAAGCTAATTGGTAATTTAAAAATATAAGTGCAAGAGAAGAAGCAAACACAATACCGACACCCGATGTATCCTGGTATCCTCCTAAGAGGCAGTCCAGTCCCGGAACTCTCTCTTCGGCTTTAATCCACTATTTGAGCAAATAGTTACACACGAGTTTGGATCCGAAGAACTCGCCAACTTCTTACACAAGAGCTTTAATCCGAAGGGCTCTCCGACTTCAACCGAGAGTTTGGATACGAAGACCCCCCAACTTCAACCGAGAGTTTGGATACGAAGACTCTCCAACTTCAACCTTTCACAATAGGTTTTGATCTCCTTATACAATAGGATGAAGATCTCACTTTTCAACTCAATAACTCGAACACAATTTGTAGATGGCAAATAAAGGCTTTATAGAGTTGTATGTGGATAAGCTTTGGTGGTTTGGAAATTTTTAGGCTCAAAGCATCAACCTTGAATGAAGGGGTTCAAGGCTATTTATAACCAAAGCATTGAAAAGAGCTCAAGGCAACTTTTCAGTCCACGAACCGGCATACCGCCGGTATGATCCGGCATACCGACGGTATACCGGTCTGGGATTGCAACGGCTAGAAATATAGCCGTTAGGATCATTAATGGCTGGAAATCCGACCGTTGGAATTTCAACGTTTCGAAAGCGGTATACCGTCGGTATGGACCGGTATGCCGTCGGTATGCCGATTTTGTAAACAGAAACTTTCTGTGAACAAAAACCGGTATACCGTCGGTATACACCGGTATACCGTCTGTATGCCGTTTTCCACCAAAAATGATCCTGGGCTTATTTCTGCCCTAGCTTTCGATTTTGCCATCCATTTCTTATGTTTACAATAATTTCTAAGACTCATTACAGACTCCAGATAAACTTAGGCAGGTGCAGGCTTCTTCAGAGTCTTGAAATGATGATGGCATGACTTGGCTTCTTCCTTTGATAGGTGCTGACTTTTTCCCTTGGCGGCAGCTGTCCAAAGATAGGTGCGTGGCTCCAGAGATGTCGTCGGGTGGTTCAGAAAAATCTTGTGAGATCCATCGTCTTTGGCCCACCATAATTTCTTCATTGCATTGCATATGTCCACATTGATCTTGCTAATTGCTTTTCTGCAAATACATGTTAGACGAACAAAGCAATATACATGTAGCAAGAATGATAAGATAAAAGCACATTAGGACTATGCGAAGTTTAAGTATCAATGCTATAGTGATAGCATAAATATTAGTGATAACATAATGTTAAACTTAATTGAATAACCATAATCAAAACATAGTTCTGATTTTGGCAACCCGATTAAATTTAAGATAGATAAGCTCATATCACTAATATGTAAACCAATAGGCACATATCACCAAAGATATAAGTATAAGTAGAAATGCTATAGCGATAGTATGAAGATTAGTGATAATGAAATGCTAAACTTAACATATTAACCATATTCAAAAACATGATACAATCATTGGGCTAACAAATATAACCTGTCAAGTCCATCACAAATAATATACAAGTCTAAGTCCAAGTCTCTAATACAATCCCAAATATAATATAATAACAAGTAGTAAGCTGGAGACAAGGTCCAGTCCAAAATGTCTAGTCTAACTAAACTAAGCTAGAGGCTCGTCGGGCGGAGCTAAGCCCTGCTGAACCAAGGTCTCCAAGTCTACACCCACTACGTCAACCGAACCGTAGTAGGTAGGACAATCCTCTTCGCCACAATCTGTAAAATTTTGTCAACATATCCAGTCAGGATGGAACGAGCACAAATCTCAAATAACAATTCTAGTTAGACGATATTAAAAATGTAGCAGTAAATAGAGAGAATCTACGAAGTAAATAATGTGTACATGAATCATGGTAAGGCATGTCAAGGCTGTAATCTGAATGTAAGAACAGGAAAACAGTATAAATTATGTACAACAATCTGGAACTATATCTATGTGAGTTTAGTATTAGTTTCAACATGTGATCGGCTTAGAACTTGATACAATGTTTGGCCTGGCTAATCATACGTGAGTGTATGATTAACACTATACAATGAGAATACTATAGTGATACAATAATGATACAATATAATACTATAGGGTATTGATCACATATCTACGCTAACACCTCCATCCCTGACTAATATAGTAGATCAAGTCATGACACGTCATGATACGTATTCTCTGAGGAGGTCGCGAGCCTACGCAGGAATCGTATCTATACAATGAACAATAAACAATAAAGACTTGCCCAGTAAATACCATATATAAGAGGAATAACATCTTATGACGGGATCCAGACAAATATCAATCCGTGTGAACAATGTGTCAAGAGAACAAGAATAATCTACACTAAATACTAGAAACAAGACGATATCATAAAACAAAAATATTATCAGAGAATGTACTCGCCTGTACTATGATGGATAAGTCGACTGAGTCCAAGATCAGTGCCTCGAGGACCTATAGATGGAATATTGTATCAATATAATGGTTTGGAAGTGAAATTAAGTCATACTGAGTCAAAATAGGTCAAGACACGTCAAACTAAGTCAGTCTAGGTCAAACAAGGTCAAACTAGATGGTACAGGGTTAATCTAAGTCATATTAGGCCTAACAAAGTCATACTAGGTCAAGATAGGTCTAGTTAGGTCAACATTGGTCATAGGAGGACATTGGAAGTTAATCCGAATCAAACTAGGTCGAAAATTGGCTTACCGTTGACTTTTGGTCAACGGGTCAACTATAGTCAACTCTAGGTCAACCCTAGGTCACTGGTGACTAATAGTTGACTTTTGGTCAACTGTCCAAGTTTAATGAAATTTGGGACTAAATTGGGTAAAGTGTTGATCCATAGTTGACTTTTGGTCTAAAAAGTCAACCGTGGTCAACCGGGGTCAAGACTAGGTCTAGGCGACTATTTCTAATCATTACCAACCTCTACAACCTATATCCAAGTCCATCTTGGACTCGAAAACTCAAATCTTGGCCGTGGGCCAATATCCTATTTTACCCTTAAAAAGGGTAAAATTCTAACTTAGGCAATTATCAAGTTAGCCTACCTATGCTTAGTATTTTGACCCGTGCTCCCTAGGGTAGTATGATACTAGCCTATAGGTTCATTACCTACCAAAATACCTATGTAAAGTGGACATCCAGTCCATGATACGGCCCATTGTCGGTATCTTAAATATTTCAAGATACGCAATGGTACGGCGCGATACCGGCGCCCTACGACCCCGATTTCCACTAGGGAGCCTACCCGCAAAATCTAATTCATATAATCTAGGCCTACGCCAAGTTTCATCGCGTTCCGATACTCGAAGCTCGATTTCACCTTCTAACTCGATTCCCCTATAAAACTATTCTTCCTCTTTTCTTCCTAATCTTCCTATTCCTCTAATCCTTCTTCTTCTAACTTCTTCTTCCTATTCTTCTAACTCTAATTCTTCTTCTTAACCTCTTCCTTACTCTCTCCTTCTAATCTTTTTCTAATTTCTTCTCTTTCTTTTCCTAACTCCTTCTATTCTTCCTTCTACTTCTCTTTTAATCCTTTTCTTCTAACTTCTTCTTATTCTTTTCCTCTAATTCCTTCCTCTAATTCTTTCCTCTAATTCTTCTTCTAACTATCTAATTACCTAACTATACATATATATATACATATATACATATATATATATACATATATATATAATGGGGGGTATAAGGGGTATACATGGGCTTAAAGGGGGGGGGGGGATTCACTGGCAGTTGCTGCTGCCAGTGGGCTGCTGCCACTGCAGCTCCCTGCTGCTGCACAGCAGTTGTAGCTGCTGCTACTGCTGTGTCTTCTTCTTCTTCTTCTCTTCTACTTCTTCCTCATCTTCCTCTCTCTCTCTCTCTCTATATATATATATATATATATATATATATATATATATATATATATATATATATATATATATATATATATATATATACATACACCTATATATATCCATCCCTCTATCTATATATATACATATATACACACACACATATAGATATACATATATATACATAGACACACACACATATAGATATATATATGTGTAAATATATATTCACTCACACACACTCTCCCTACCACACAAACACACACTCACTCTCACACACACAAACACACACTCTCACCACCACTCTCACACACAAACACCACCACTTCCTTTTCCCTACACACACACACAAATACTTATAATTATTTATATACGTATATATATATATATATATATATATATATATATATATATATATATATATATATATATATATATATATACCATTCTATATATATAAATCCCTAATAATCCTTAACCTAGATTTTCTAGGGAAAACCTACAAATTCATGGGCAAATGATGGAGAATCTTCTCCTCTACAATAATGGTGAAGACAATAAATGGAGAAGAGTAATTAATAAAGAATAAATGACATACCTAAAATGGTTTTCTTGTAGGAAGGAAGAGCTTGGGAAGGAGAAGGAAATTTAGAGAGAGAGAGAGAGTGTTTGACGTAATAAAGAAGAAAAGGGGGGGTTGTTCTTAGCCGGCCATGTGTGGGGGGTTATTGGGTTTGGGTAGGATCCAATAAGCCCCAAACCCGTTAGACTTAGTTTGGGTTTGGTTTGTTTCGGGTTGGTTCGGTTTGAATTCTAAATACTAATCAAGCTCTAAAATGACTAATTAAGCCATGGAAATAGGGTTTATGGTTTCTAGCCTAATTATGATGGCATGTGGGCCAAGCCCAGCTAGTATGTGGGTCCCACTAGGGTCCAGGCTACCCGGGTCTCCAACTTAAGTCCAAATTGGATAAAATTCAAACCAACTCAAACAAATCCCTAAAAATTATATAGAATCAAATAAAATTCCTAAAAAAAATTATAAAACTTAAAAAATGACGAAAATATCCCTAATTCGAAAACTGGGGGTGACAAATCTACCCTCCTTAAAAAATTTTGTCCTCGAAATTCAAACGGTCGTACTCTTCTCTAAGTCAAGCACCCAACAATCAAGGTCTACTAAATTTTATCCTAAGTTATATAACATGAAATCCAGGAAATCAGAACACATGCATGGTTTTAAATCTCTACAGTATCATGTTATTACAGTCTTTATTGGGGTGTTCTATTTATCTAGCATGATCATCACATATGCAACTAAAGGTACTAAGAAAGCAATCAACAATCAATGGATGGAAAGAAACAGGCAAAAAAATGAGAGCAAGACCCTACCTCCTAATCCAATGCCTGCAGGATCCTCAACTGTCATCGCAAAAGCCCCGCCCTGGCGGGGTATATCCCGCTGCTGGTGGAGGGCATGATGCGGTGCCATAGGTGGCCTACCCTGTGCTCCTGAGCTGCACGACGATGGTTCGAAGGACAATCCCTCGCCTGATGTCCCTCGGTGCCACAGTATAGGCACACTCCCAAACGTCTCCTGCAAACCTCCCAGAGATATCCGGACCTCTTGCAGTAGTGGCAAGTAGGTGCCTGCTGCGTCAGTCCCTGCTGCTGCTGCTGGGGCACCTGCTGAACTGGTGCCCTAATCGGAGCAGGAATCTGCTACGAGCGTTGCGGAATAGAATGATGTTGGAGTTGAGGACGCTTAGCAGCCCCCCGCGCTGCTAGTAGTCTCCGAAAACAGATCACGGTCCCTCTTGGGCTTCAGGCCCCACTCTCGCTCTACCTTGCTGGCCTCCGCATAGATCTGGGTATAAGTCTCATAAAAGGAGGGAATGAGGATCTTGATGTCCCAGATCAGCCCCTCTCTGAAATGGCTCGCCCTGATCTCTGGGTCTCGAACCATGTACTATGCGTATCGGCTCAGACGGCCGAACTCTGTGGCGTACTCCTCCACAGATAAACTGCCCTGCTGCAGATCCTGGAACTGCCGCACCAGGTCGATCTTGTCCGTGGGGGAAAAGAACTTCTCTTTGAAGAGGAGCTTAAACTCTGCCCAAGTATGGCCCTCTCCAGCTAGGGCTGGCTCATTTCTAAACCAGGTGCGTACAATGTCTAGCAACTGCAAACCTACCGCCTCGACCTTCAGGTTGTCTGCCAGGCGGGAGGCCCTCATCTGACGCTCGATATCCTCGAGCCAATCATCTGCATAGACCACATCCTCGATCCCACTAAAGTCACGGGGCCCGAGCTTCTTGAAGTCCTGGATATCTCCGTACCTCGGATGCATCCCATGATGCAGAGCCCTCTGCTCCACGGCTGCAAGGGCCAACTGATGGGCATCCTCCATGCCCTGACGCATCGCGTCTGTCTGCCTCTGCTGAGCCTCGGCCTGGGCTCTCTGAGTCTCCAGCATCTGCTGGAGGAAGGTAAGCATCTGCCCCATATCTGTAGGCAGGGGGAGGTAGAGGTGGAAGAACAACTCCCATCACCGGCGGAGGAGTCCCCTACTGAGGAGGAGGGGGAAAGAACGCCCCCGACAGCTCCCGTCGCGGTCCCCGGCACTGCAGGAAGAGCACCCATAGTGACCCCAGGGACGGTCATCGAAAGCGCTGGAGGAGTACCCCCGAGAACCCCAACAGAAGTCCCATCTGCAGGAGAAGTGACCGGAGCCTGTCCGCCAGAGGTAGCGGACCTCTCCGTCTCCCCGTGCTCCTCACCGGGAGAATGAGTCATAACTATCCTGGAGACAAATTGAAAAGAGGATATCAATATGGCACATGAAGGTAATATCAAAGGAGGACAGCTAGAATGCAGTAAATTAATATCAAAGACGGTACGCAAGATAAGCAAGAAAAGATCCTACTGTGATTGAGCACCCTTAGCCTGTAGCCTATCCTAGATACGTACCGCAAGCTCGTAATAGCACTCTAAGTCGAGCGCCACTACGACATCGTACTAATTGCGACTTCAGGACCTGCGTGGGCCACCACTAAAACGTGTCACGACCCACACCCGCTATAAGGGCACGTGCACGTGACAACGCCCAGCCCTCACCGTAAAAACGGCGTGGAACGCTGTAGGTTTTCTACTCTAAACAGTTTATATATATATATATCAAAACCTGTCGAAAATATGGTCAACTCCGAACGGAGGACAAGCAATGAATATATATGAGTACTCAATCACAACTCTAAGATAATAAGTAAAGACTGAAAGATAAAGACAACAAGACTATAAAATATAACCTGTCAAGTCCATCACAAATAATATACAAGTCTAAGTCCAAGTCTCTAATACAATCCTAAAATATAATATGATAACAAGTAGTAAGCTGGAGACAAGGTCCAGTCCAAAATGTCTAGTCTAACTAAACTAAGCTAGAGGCTCGTCGGGCGGAGCTAAGCCTGCTGAACCAAGGTCTCCAAGTCTACACCCACTTCGTCAACCGGACCGTAGTAGGTAGGACAATCCTCTTCGCCACAATCTGTAAAATTTTGTCAACATATCCGGTCAGGATGGAACGAGCACAAATCTCAAATAACAATTCTAGTTAGACGATATTGAAAATGTAGCAGTAAATAGAGAGAATCTACGAAGTAAATAATGTGTACATGAATCATGGTAAGGCATGTCAAGGCTGTAATCTGAATGTAAGAACAGGAAAATAGTATAAATCATGTACAACAATCTGGAACTATATCTATGTGAGTTTAGTATTAGTTTCAATATGTGATCGGCTTAGAACTTGATACAATGTTTGGCCTGGCTAATCATACGTGAGTGTATGATTAACACTATACAATAAGAATACTATAGTGATACAATAATGATACAATATAATACTATGGGGTATTGATCACATATCTACGCTAACACCCCCATCCCTGACTAATATAGTGGATCCAGTCATGACACGTCATGATACGTATTCTCTAAGGAGGTCGCGAGCCTACGCAGGAATCGTATCTATACAATGAACAATAAACAATGAAGACTTGCCCAGTGAATACCATATATAAGAGGAATAACATCTTATGACGGGATCCAGACAAATATTAATCCGTGTGAACAATGTGTCAAGAGAACAAGGATAATCTACACTAAATACTAGAAACAAAGACGATATCATAAAACAGAAATATTATCAGAGAATGTACTCACCTGTACTGTGATGGATAAGTCGACTGAGTCCAAGATCAGTGCCTTGAGGACCTATAGATGGAATACTGTATCAATATAATGGTTTGGAAGTAAATTAAGTCATACTGAGTCAAAATAGGTCAAGATACGTCAAACTAAGTCAGTCTAGGTCAAACAAGGTCAAACTAGATGGTACAGGATTAATCTAAGTCATATTAGGCCTAACAAAGTCATACTAGGTCAAGATAGGTCTAGTTAGGTCAACCTTGGTCATAGGAGGACATTGGAAGTTAATCCGAATCAAACTAGGTCGAAAATTGGCTTACCGTTGACTTTGGTCAACGGGTCAACTCTGGTCAACTCTAGGTCAACCCTAGGTCACTGGTGACTAATAGTTGACTTTTGGTCAACTGTCCAAGTTTAATGGAATTTGGGACTAAATTGGGTAAAGTGTTGATCCATAGTTGACTTTTGGTCTAAAAAGTCAACCGTGGTCAACCGGGGTCAAGACTAGGTCTAGACGACTATTTCTAATCTTTACCAACCTCTACAACCTATATCCAAGTCCATCTTGGACTCGGAAACTCAAATCTTGGCCGTGGCCAATATCCTATTTTACCCTTAAAAATGGTAAAATTCTAACTTAGGCAATATCAAGTTAGCCTACCTACGCTTGGTATTTTGACCCGTGCTCCCTAGGGTAGTATGATACTAGCCTATAGGTTCATTACCTACCAAATACCTAGGTAAAGTGGACATCCAGTCCATGATACGGCCCATTGCCGGTATCTTGAATATTTCAAGATACGCAATGGTACGGCGCGATACCGGCGCCCTACGACCCCGATTTCCACTCGGGAGCCTACCCGCAAAATCTAATTCATATAATCTAGGCCTACGCCAAGTTTCATCGCGTTCCGATACTCGGAGCTCGATTTCACATTCTAACTCGATTCTCCTATAAAACTATTCTTCCTCTTTTATTCCTAATCTTCCTATTCCTCTAATCCTTCTTCTTCTAACTTCTTCTTCCTATTCTTCTAACTCTAATTCTTCTTCTTAACCTCTTCCTTACTCTCTCCTTCTAATCTTTTTCTAATTTCTTCTCTTTCTTTTCCTAACTCCTTCTATTCTTCCTTCTACTTCTCTTTTAATCCTTTTCTTCTAACTTCTTCTTATTCTTTTCCTCTAATTCCTTCCTCTAATTCTTCTTCTAACTATCTAATTACCTAACTATACATATATATATATATATATATATATATATATATATATATATATATATATATAATGGGGGGGTATAAGGGGTATACATGGGCTTAAGGGGGGGGGGGGGGGGGGATTCACTGGCAGCTGCTGCTGCCAGTGGGGCGCTTGCTACTGCTGTGGCTTCTTCTTCTCTTCTACTTCTTCCTCATCTTCCTCTCTCTATATATATATATATATATATATATATATATATATATATATATATATATATATATATATATATATATATATATATATCCTCCTATCTATCTATATATCTATCTATCCATATATCTATATATATATATATATATATATATATATATATATATATATATATATATATATATATATATATATATATATATATATCTACATACACCTATATATATCTACATACACCTATATATATAATCTATATCCATCCCTCTATCTAATATATACATATATACACACACACATATAGATATACATATATATACATAGACACACACACATATAGATATATATATGTAAATATATATTCACTCACACACACTCTCCCTACCACACAAACACACACTCACTCTCACACACACAAACACACACTCTCACCACCACTCTCACACACAAACACCACCACTTCCTTTTCCCTACACACACCACACAAACACTTATAATTATTTATATACGTATATGTATATATATTCATATATATACATATATATACATATATATATACCATTCTATATACCATATACGTATACGTATATAAATAATATATACCATTCTATATATATAAATCCCTAATAATCCTTAACCTAGATTTTCTAGGGAAAAACCTACAAATTCATGGGCAAATGGTGGAGAATTTTCTCCTCTGCAATAATGGTGAAGACAATAAATGGAGAAGAGTAATTAATAAAGAATAAATGACATACCTAAAATGGTTTTCTTGTAGGAAGGAAGAGCTTTGGAAGGAAAAGGAAATTTAGAGAGAGAGAGAGAGTGTGTTTGACTTAATGAAGAAGAAAATGGGGGGTGTTCTTGGCCGGCCATGTATGGGGGGTTATTGGGTTTGGGTAGGATCCAATAAGCCCCAACCCATTAGACTTAGTTTGGGTTCGGTTTGTTTCGGGTTGGTTCGGTTTGAATTCTAAATACTAATCAAGCTCTAAAATGACTAATTAAGCCATGGAAATAGGGTTTATGGTTTCTAGCCTAATTATGATGGCATGTGGGCCAAGCCCAGGTAGTATGTGGGTCCCACTAGGGTCCAGGCTACCCGGGTCTCCAACTTAAGTCCAAATTGGATAAAATTCAAACCAACTCAAACAAATCCCTAAAAATCCTATAGAATCAAATAAAATTCCTAAAAAAAATTATAAAACTTGAAAAATGACGAAAATACCCCTAATTCGAAAACTGGGGGTGACCGGAGATACCGTTGGGTTCGTATCGTCATTCTGGTTTCGTGGGCATATAATTTGCTATATTTTATAGACTTGTTTTCTTGTACATTTTTTGGTGCAAAACGGCTCCGACACGGATACCGTTTTGACCCAAAATTACCTTTTTGCTCTTGTATCCAAATTGGACCGATGGGTAGGCTATCCTAGCTAATTTGACCATTCTGGACACGTTGGCGATGTTTATTTCATCGTCCGATAATGTTTATTGATAATTTCTCTGAGTTTAACCTTTTTATAATTTATTAATAATTAATTCGTATAATGTTCGTATTTCCGGATTAGTACAACGAAACTAAGCTCAGTCAATTCCAGTGATCTCACATCGCTGAAATTGACAAGATGGACACGTGGATCACTATAATAAGATTATCAACTTTATCGTTGATCTTCTTATCTTGATTTGCGTGTCGTAAGTTTCGACGTACAAATAACGAAGTACACTTTATATCCTTAATAATTAGACTAGAATGGACCCTGTTTGACCAGAGTTGACCAGTTGACCAGTTGACCCAAAGTCAACTGTAAGTCAACATTTGACCTAGTTTGACTATATTATTGGCCGGAGTTGACCTAGAGTTGTTTTGACTTAGAATAACCTAGGATAATATAGATTGCTTGTAGAATTTCATTTATTCAACTTGAACACCTTGTAACCTGTGTTGCTTTAAATAGGACTCTGTGGCTTCAGTTGGACCCCCCTATACTTATCAGCTGTTCAGGTTATCAGGCGAGTATATTCTCTGATCATTTCATATTCTGCTTAGAATTATTTCCTGCATTAAATTACTTTACTTGTTACTGTCACGTTGGTCACACGGATTGGTACTATATGGATCCCTTCTTGAGATGTTATCCTTAGGGAGCATCAGGTACTATATGTTCTGTGCGTTTTACTTACATGGCGTATCACTATGCTTCATTGGTTCTTTGATCACTTGTGACATATACTCTTATGATCACAGAGTCTCCTAGAATTCTTATCCCATTTACTGGGTATCCTAGAATCTCCTAGAATCCCCATTTATGGGATATCCATGTATCACCCTTCGGGGGCCTTTGCATGGAATCATAACATAACCTCGTTGGATCCTTGTGTATTGATTGGGGGTGCGGGAGAGTAGAAGTAGACATGTGAATACTATCCAAGTAGTGTAGCATCAGAATCTTTCCATAGTGTAGCATCAGAATCTTCTATGCCATTTACATGTCTATATTGTACTCTGACTCACTAGCCACTGTTAGTTCTCTATTGTATAGTAGATATTTCTATTACAGTTCTCTCTCTCTGTTTACATACTATATTTTCTTCAGTACCTGTATCTTACTTTACTGTATCATTATATTTTCTAACCTGCTATGAACTGTTGAGATGTATTGTGCTCGCTCCTGTCCTGACTGGACCTGTTGATAAATTTTACAGATAGCATGGAGGTTGCCTGCTAGCCTAGAGGAGACACAGTAGAGGTTGTATAGGTAGCTAGGATTTTGCTCAGTTTATTTTCAGTTGTCGTGAGTTATATTTATGGATTTCTGTATTTGAGCTTTGAGATGTATTTCTGGGTTTGTGTATCTTAGACACTTAGACTTCTATCTGCTATATCTCTTTTGGATTTCATGTTTTATCTATCTTCCATTATGCTCTACCTTATATGTGATTGAGTTTACATTCTGCTATGTCATCCCCATTCGGGGAGTATAAACTGCTTAGCCTTATACTGTTAGATGCATGAGACCTAGGACAACGTTCTACCGCCGACACTGCGGCGTAGGCTGGGCGTTGTTACGTTCTCGTGCCCTTACTCTAGGGTGCGGGTCGTAACACATTCTCCTGCATTTTAACACTGAAATGACCATTCACCGTGCTAAATAACACGGAGAATGGCCATTCTTCGTGTAAATTAAGACGGAGAATGCCATTCTCCGTGTTACTAACACAGAGAATGGCCATTCTCCGTATAAATTAAGACGGAGAATGCCAAGAATGTCATTCTCCATTTTACTAACACAGAGAATGGCCATTCTCCGTGTAAATTAAGACGAAGAATGCCATTCTCCGTGTTACTAACACAGAGAATGGCCATTCTCCGTATAAATTAAGACGGAGAATGCCAAGAATGACCATTCTCCGTGTTACTAACACAGAGAATGGTCATTCTTCGTGTAAATTAAGACGAAGAATGTCATTCTCCGTGTTACTAACACGGAGAACGGCCACCCTTATGCGAATTTAACATTCTTCGTGTTCTAACACGGAGAATGACTATTCTCCTGCATTTTATGGTCAGTTGAAACTTTGGAGGGTCATAAATTTTGACTGGGAGGTCGAAACGAGGCCCGGTTGTCGCAAAAAGAGCGTATCTACGAGGAGCTTGAGATTAACAGCTTTTTCTTTAGACGGCCTTCCAAAATTTTAGAATCGTAAAAAAAATGATGTTTGGACCACCGTTTTAGCACTTTTGCCGTTTGTCTCGATCTTTCCGAAATTTTTCGACGAGTTTTTGAAGATTTTTGAGGAGAAAACCTAGATTCGAAAGTGAGCAGCGTATGGAAGAAGATGAAGTATCGAAAACGTTTTTTTAAGAGTTGTTTCGTGGGTGTTTTCAATAAATTAGAAGAAGGGCAAAAAATTCATTCGGAACTCTTTTTATATATTTTTTGCTAATTCTGGGCACGCGATGAAATGTTATTGCGCGGTGGATTTTTCATAAAACTTTTTTCCTTTTTTTTGGATATTTCATAGATTTTCCCAAATTTAATGTGTTTAGTTCGATTGATAATGTATACTTAGTTTAAATATAATTTGGATATTGAATATACTTTTGGTTTTGTTATTCACGTAGGTAGAAGAATTTTAAAATTTTTCTCTCTCCTATAATACTTACGTGCACTACAAAAAATACCCCTATTTTGCAACGGTTTTAGTGCAACGCTTTTATGAACGTTGCTGGAATTATAATTTGCAACAGTTACGTAATGGTTGAAAAAACCGTTACTAAATTAAATATATTTGCAATGGTTATAGATTAACCATTGCCTAATACAGTTTTATAACGGTTCGTAAACACTTGCTAAACATTTTTCTTTCTTACAACGGTCAAGCAACAATTTTATGAAAGTGTTGTCAAAGCGAGTTGAATGGGCAACGGTTATGCAAAGATTTTAAGTATTTGTTACAAATTTATTAATATTTTGCAACGATTACATAAAGCCTTATAAAAAGGCTCATTGTTAGCAACAGTTGCGTAACAATTTTTACAACATGTTGTGAGTGGGCTTATTATTTATAATGATTGTGCAATGATTTATGCTACCAGTTACAATTTTTTGTTTAATAACAACGTTTATGATAACCATTGTCAAAAGAATAAACAATTATTACAAAATATTGATCTTGCAACAGTTTGTTTATAGTCGTTGCAAATTCAATTTCCAATTTGAATTTTATTTATACACAAAAGGGATTTAATCATTAGAATTACTCGTATTAATTGGTTCCTTGTTCGCTAACAAAAAATATTAGATAATATTTAACATCGATCCAAAAGCTTCAATTGATAAAAATGATATAAGTACATATATATTATATATATAAGTATTTATATACAAATGAGCTTGTAGCCTAGTGGTAGAGTGGAGGCATGTGATCCAGGAGGTTAGGAGTTCGAGCCCTATTGGAGGTAAAAAAGTATTTTTTAGTGACCGTTGCCTATTATTCGCAACAATTTTTAACTATTGCATGTAATATTTTAGGCAACAATTATCAACCATCGTGCTTTACTCAATATTTACAATGGTTTGTTAATCGTTGCCAAATATATTATTAACAACACCATGTAATCGTTATGCATTGACGTGAGGTCCGTTGCATAATATGTTATTTGTAACTATTTATAAAAACGTTGCAAAAACCTTCTATAACCATTGCAAGAGGAATCTGCAACGCTCGAATTTATAATGGTTCCAATAACTGTTGCAGAATGATTTTGCAACGGGTTATATTATTTTTGCAATAGTTTTCGACCGTTGTAAGACACCCTGGTTTCTTGTAGTGGTGATAAAGTTTTTTTTATTATTATCATTAATTAGTAAAGGATGTATATTTGGCTTAAAAACGGCTTAAATGAGTCGTTTGTAAACCATATTATAATAGTAGAGATTCGTAGAAAGAACATAATGAGTTCAAATTATAGAATTAAAAAAATCAAAAAACATATGATTATTCCTCTGCTAAAGTTCCTTCTATCCTACTTTTGAAATGATACATCTTCAAGTTTCATTTTGGAACTGACTTCAACAAAAAAAATCAGTGACAAAGCAATTGCAAGCCCAGCCTAGGATTAAGCGCGACCGAAAGAAGGATTGTACGCTTACATACTTTAAGATAACCCACCATCAGTGGTCGAGATAGAAATATAATGGGTGAGGATCAACTTAAGAAATTTTTTACTCGAATTAGGAGGAGAGTTTTGTCAAAAATAAATAAATAAAATAAGTAGTGTAGTTTTTATTTTATAGCCTATCAACAAATTAGGATAATTTTTTTAATAAAAAATAATACTGAAAAAATTTATAACTATTTTTTAATGACATAATCATTTTCTAAAATGTCCATAGTCATGGTCACCATCCGGAAATATTCAAGGCACCCCCAAAAGTGGTAGGGGCTATCAAATGGGAGCATTCATAGTGGATATATTCCAAGCACATACTCTAAATTATTAAAAATTATATAAATTATTATTTTTAGAGTGTCTTCTTGATATTGGTATACAATGGTACACTCCAAACACATACTACAAATTAAAATTCTTCCGCCTTTTTTCTTTTATTTTTCTTTCATGTTTGGTAAGATATTTTTTTTTCTTCCTCTTTTTTTTTTCTTTTTTTTTTCTTTTGTTTGGTAAGAACGGTTAATTTGGTCGGCACAATAATTAATATAGCGGAGCTAAGACACGCTCTAAATCTAAAGTGTATCATAGCTTTCTATCCATTTTCAAGTACGGACAATTTTCCACTGAAGTCTTCAAGTGCTACAAAATTTAACTAAAGTCAAAATGTAGCACTTGAAATCTCTTCCAATGTGGATCCTCTGATAGGGAATCACTCTTAAGTTATAAATGTGGTAAGAGCAATACACAATTTGTTAAGACAATACACCATTTCAATTAGATCCAAATTTCTATTATATCTTCCTCTTTCGTATATCATTATTGGTGGTTTCAAATCATATATTATACTAATAAAAGTACGTGCTTTGTACGTATAATAATTGTATAATAAAAATATTATCCAATTATAGTCAAATATTTCTTCTAATTCATGTGGTTAAGGTGAGAGATATTCTTCTTATTTAATTGAGTTCGATTCCCTATGTTGAATATAAATAATAAATTTAAACTTTTTTAACAATTTTTTACATAATTTTTTTAAAATAATTTTTTACATAATCTACATAAATTTATTTTTTCTAACTGAATTCCATCAGTCCCACAACAGAAGAAAAAAAAATTGTTACTAATTAGGGGGCGTTTGGTACGCGGTATTTTTTTTATTTCCGGAAAATTTTAAGATGGGAATCTATTACCACTTTTGTTTGGCTTATAAAAAATTTATTCCCGGGGATTATAAATATCCGGGTAAATAGTTTACCCACAAAACATGAAAATTCTATCCCTTGAGAATAGGTGGGTTTTTTTTTTTTTTTTTGCCCGGCAAAAAAAAAATTGTCTAAATTTTTTCTTCTTTTTTTGATCAATTTTGATTAGTTTTAAACATTTTTTATTTTTTTGTCGTTTTTATCGCTTTTTTGTCATTTTTGTCGTTTTAACCAATTTTTTTCGTTTTAAGCGATTTTTGTCGTTTTACCCATTTTTTGTCTTTTTTGTCATTTTTTGATTATTTTTGTCGTTTTTTATCCAATTTTTGTCCTTTTTGTTGTTTTTTTTGTCAATTTTTGTCGTTTTAAGCGATTTTTTGTCGTTTTTGTAGCTTTTTTGTTATTTTACTGATTTTTAGTCGTTTTTTGTGATTTTATGTCTTTTTTGTCATTTTTGTCGTTTTTGTCGTTTTTACCATTTTTTGTCGTTTTTGGTTTTCTTGTCGTTTTAATCGGTTTTTTTTTGTCGTTTTAACTGAATTTTTGTCCTTTGTGTCGTTTTTATCGATTATTTTTCATTTTTGTCACTTTTTGGTTATTTTTTGTCGTTTTAACCAATTTTTTGTTGTTTTAAACCGATTTTTTTGTCGTTTTAACCGTTTTTTTTGTTGTTTTTTGTCGTTTTTGCCGCATTTTGATTTTTTGTCGTTTTACCGATTTTATGTCGTTTTTGTCGTATTTTGGTTATTTTTGTCATTTTTATCCCTTTTTGTTATTTTTGTCGTTTATACATTTTTTGTCACTTTTTGGTCATTTTTGTCGTTTTAACCGATTTTTTGTCGTTTTTTATCGTTTTTGTCGGTTTTTGTTATTTTGTCGTTTTTACCGTTTTTTTTTGTCGTTTTTAACCATTTTTTCGTTTTTTACCGATTTTTTGTCATTTTTATCGATTTTTTATATTTGTTCATTTTTTTCGTTATTATTATTTTTTATTTTTTTCTGGAATATTTATATTGTCACCAAACATGAAAATATAATTTTTCAAAAAATTTAATTTCTTAAAATTTGATTTCCGAAAATATAAAATTTTCGATTATATAGTATTCTGTATACCAAACGTTCCTTAAAAGTCAACCATCTAGGACTTCCAAAGTAGAATTTTCCAATGTGCGGAATATGTGTGAAGTCTCTGTTAGTAAAAGTCAATTGTCTACGACTTCCAAAGTAGATTCTTTGAAAGTGTGGCTCTACAAATCATCAGATTGATTGACTTCCTATCATTGAAGTCCTCAAAAGCTAACTCGGAATATGTCTTCCTTTTGCAGCTGCTGCTAATACCAAGGTTTTTGAAGATTCAAGGTTTTTGTCCATTCTATTCAGGTACAACATAATGAAGTAATATGTTCATAGCATAAGCACACATAACGAAGAGAAGAAAAACCCATTTCACCGCCACACCCGAATTCAAGTGACACTTTTGGTTATCGAAAAAAAAAAAAAAACATAATATTCTGTCTTGATGGCAGAAAATTAGTAAATCCAATCACAAGAACTTATTTTTTTAAGCTTACATGCAATTTTATCCAACTTAGATCTTAAAGCCACTTACAACACCAAATCAAACCTACTCGAAAACATAAAAGAACATCATATTTAAACAAGATTTTTTCTAAGGGCACCATACTTTTTACTTGGAGGCAGCCCAAAAATGTTCAAAAAAAATTACAAGTTTGCCATCAATTTTTTTACTTGGGGACAGCCCAAACCAGTCCTAGGACTGCCAGCAAATTGGCAGTCCTAACATACGTTAGGACTGCCAATAAGGTGGCAGTCCTCCTCAGAGATGGGACGAAGAAGAAGAGGGCGTCATCTCGGCGTGGCCATCCATCTGCTCCCACTCTCCTCTTCCTTCTCGTCCTTGCGAACACCCCCGCCACCTTCGTCGTCGTTTCCACCCAAGAAAGACCTGCTGAACCATGTGCTGCCTCCTCCCACAGCCGCCTCTCCTCTTCCTCGTCGGTGATGGTCGGCGGCAGCGTCATCTCGGCGTGGCTGGATCGAGTGGGTGATGAAAATGAGGGTTGGGTTGTCCCCTCGCGTCGATCCAGGGTCCTGTAAGCCATGGCGGGAGAGGGAATTAGGGTTTGGAGAAGGGAGGAGGAGGAGAAGAAAAGAGGAGGGAAGAAATTAGGGTTTGGGAGATTGGGATGTCCCCAAATAAATTTTGGGTGCCCCCTAGCAATTTCTCCACCTGCTTGGGCTGCCCCCAAGTAAGGACTGCCCCTAGCAAATATGGTCGTGCCCTTAGAAAAAACCTTAAACAACGGCTTACAAAAGTTGTCCTAAAAGTAAGTAGGTTTCTACAAGATATGTAGAAACTAACAAAAATAAATTATACCAGCCTAGGTAAATACAACTAATTAATTTTATGCACCATTTGTAATTTTCTTCGTTTTTGTTCGTTTTTGTTATTTGTCAAATTCAATTTTCTCTCTCTTTTTCATCTGTAGAACAACTCATTGTCTCCTAAGGCCTCGTTTGGTTTGCGAAAAAGAAATGAAAGTAAATCAATATTTTGTTCTTTCCATGGACATAAAAATTTATACTGAAAATTGCTGAAATACCTACTTTCGGGGTGGGTGTTTATGAAAAACCCAATCGCAGGGTATGTTTTATGAAATACCCAAAATTATGTATTTTCACGTTAAATATTCCAATATTTCTTTTAGATGTTCTGTATTTACAAAATTACCATTTTGATAATACCATAACTACCCCTTCGCGAAAATTTGGTCATATATATGTATTTGAATTCACAAACTCAGATTTGGATTGCGATTTTCGTCTTCTTCTTCTTCTTTTTCACGAGAGATCTGAATTCCATTGCTCTCATCTACAACAGAGATCACAAAGATCGTTCGTAGTTCACTGTACTTTTTTTCAGTCGAACTCCGATCATCGCTCATCATTATCATCATGGAGAGATTTGAAATTTTTCGACGATTAGGTCAATTGTGGAGAGAAGATCTTCTTCTTCTCTTTCTGTAGATCTTAAAACAAGGTGAGAGTTCATATATGTAGAAATTAATTCATCATCTTCGTAGATCTTGAAATTTTTGCTGAATTTGAATTTGTTATGAAGATTTTTAATTGAGAAACGATTAGAGAGATCTTTAATCTGGTTCTTTTGTGTTGATTTGAGCTTAACTAACTACAGAGAACTTCTATTTTGGTTTTTTTTCCTGAAAATCTGATTTCAGAAGTGATGCAACCTTTTTCCTGATATTCTCCGTGCGAATATGACGACGAATGATATTCGCCGTGTTAATATAACGAAAAATGGTCATTCTCCGTGATTTTAACACGAAGAATGGCAATTTTCCGTGATTTTAAACGAAAAATGACCATTCTCCAGCATTTTAACACGAGAAATGGCCATTCTCCGTCATTTTAACACGAAGAATGGTAATTCTCCGTAATTTTAACACGAAAAATAACTATTCTCTTGCATTTTAACACGGGAAATGGTCATTCTCCATTATATTAGAACGATGAGTGATCAGAAATGTGTTATTCTGATTTGTGATCTCTTCTGTTTTTATGTTTTTAGGGGGATGGATTCAAGTTGTTTAGTTAATCTTTGTTTCAAGGGAGATCATTCTCCTGCATTTTAACACGACGAATGATCAAAATGTTTTCAGAGGAATGGCAATTCTCCGTGATTTTAACACGGAGAATAACCATTCTCTTGTATTTTAACACAGAGAATAGCAATTCTTCGTTATTTTAACACGAAGAATAGCAATTCTTCATGATTTTAACACGGAGAATGACTATTCTCCTGTATTTTAACACGGGGAATGGCCATTCTTCGTTATATTAGAACGACGAATGATCAGAAATATGTTGTTCTGATTTGTGATCTCTTCTATTTTTATGTTTTCAAGGGGATGGATTCAAGCTGTTTAGTTAATCTTTGTTTCAAGGGAGACCTACTTTCCTGTCGTGTCACTTATGAAAGTACCGTTGAATTTTTAAAGCATCAAGTATGCGATCGATGGATTTCTTTGGATCCACTTTCCTTTCGTTTCAAGTTTTTACATTCTGATGGGACTGAATTGTACGTTGATCACATTGATTTTTGGCTTCGGTCATCGGTTGGTGGTTTCCAAGGTACCCATCACGTGAGCTTTGATCTATTTGTGGAGCAAGTATATCCTCCATGTTCTTTGTCGACATCTTTTCTTTGTCAAAACATTCCTATAGTACCTTCGTCTTCCTCTTCTAGATCTTTGAGTAGATGTTCTCCTATTGTAAAGGATAAATAAGTAGTAGAATTTTATGAGGGCTCGTTTGAGACAGTAAAGAAGAGAAAATCGGATATGTGGCCTGGATCAATTAACAACGTTGGTCAGATTTTTCTAAATGGTGTTGAAAAAGTTAAGCATGCTATTAGAAAGGTTTATTTTGAATCTCGTTATCCATTCCATATTTTAAAATCTAAGCCGATGAGGTACACTATTTGCTGTAAGAATTACAAGACTCATGCTTGTTTGTGGAGCTTCCATGCTATATCTATTTCGAAAGATAATCAAATTTTGAGGTGAAGAGGTATGTGGGAGAACACAATTATGGAGCTGGCTATATGGATAAAGGTCATCTAGTTGTTCCAGTAAAGTTTATGAAAAGTTTGGTTAGTGACATTGTTCGGATGGATCTTAAAAAGTTAATAAAATCAGTTGTCGACGAATTCAAGGTTGACTACGGTTTATCTCTTACCTACGAGCAGGCATACCACGATATTAGACTGGTGCACCAAGAAATATACGGAGATGATGTTAGAGCTTATAGTGACTTGTGTTGGTATGTCGACAAGGTAAAGGAAGCCAATCCTGGTTCCGTTATCGATTTTTAGAAAGATGATACAACAATGAGGTTTCAGCGACTTTTTCTTTCATATAGGACTTGCGTCGAAGGCTTTTAATATTATTGTCCGATACTATATTTGGATGCGACTTTCCTTACAGGAAGGTTTTGAGGCTATTTGATGGCTGCTACAGCGAAAAAGGTAACCAACAGTTTTACCCTCTTGCCTATGGTATAGTCTCGGGCGAAGATGACGACAATTGGGAATGGTTTCTTAAAAATCTCAAGAATGTTGTAGGATGTAGTTGGCGTATGGTTTTTCTTTCGGATTAAGGCACCGGTTTAGTTTCTGAAGTTTCTAAAGTGTTCCCTACTGCTTACCATAGCTATGTAGGAACCCTAGGGGGGTGAATAGGGTCAAGCTAACTAATCAAGCACTTAGCATAAGCTAATGGGTAATTTAAAAATATTAAAAATATAAGTGCAAGAGAAGAAGCAATAACAATATCGACACACGATATATCCTGGTATCCTTCCAAGAGGCACTCCAGTCCCAAAACTCTCTCCGGCTTTAATCCATTATTTGAGTAAATAGTTACACACGAGTTTGGATCTGAAGAACTCGCCAACTTCTTACACGAGAGCTTTAATCCGAAGGCCTCTCCGACTTCAACCGAGAGTTTGGATACGAAGACTCTCCAACTTCAACCGAGAGTTTGGATACGAAGACTCTCCAACTTCAACCTTTCACAATAGGTTTTGATATCCTTATACAATAAGATGAAGATCTTACTTTTCAACTCAATAAATCTAACACAATTTGTGGATGGCAAATGAAAGCTTTGTAGAGTTGTTTGTGGATAGGCTTTGGTGGTTTAGAAATTTTTAGGCTCAAAGCATCAATCTTGAATGAAGGGGTTCAAGGCTATTTATAACCAAAGCATTGAAAAGAGCTAAAGGCAACTTTTCAGTCAGCGAACCGGTATACCGTCAGTATGGACCGACATGCCGTCGGTATACCTGTCTGGAATGCAACGGATAGAAATATAGCCGTTGGGATCATTAAACGTTCGAAATTCGACCGTTGGAAATTCAAACGTTACTGAATCGGTATACCGTCGGTATGGACCGGCATGCCGTCGGTATACCAATTTTGTAGACAGAAACTTTCTGTGAACAAAATTGGTATGCCATCGGTATAGACCGGTATACCGTCGGTATGTCGGTTTTATCCGAAAATGACCATGGGCTAATTTTTACCCTAGCTTTCGATTTTGCCATCCATTTTTTGTGTTTACAATTATTTCTAAGACAATTACAGACTCCAGAAATACTGTAGCAGGTGCAGGCTTCTTCAGAGTCTTGAAATGATGATGGCATGGCTTGGCTTCTTTCTTTGATAGGTGCTGGCTTTTTCCTTCGGCGGCAGCTGTCCAAAGATATCCAGTTTGTGAAAACTGAATACCTTTCGGGGGCTTCGCCCCCGAACCCCCAACGAGGGGCGCTGCCCCCTCGACTCCCGTCCGCTGACCGGGCAGCGGAACCCCCGAGTGCGTGGCTCCGGAGATGTCGTCGGGTGGTTCAGAGAAATCTTGTGGGATCCGTCGTCTTTGGCTCACCATAATTTCTTCATTGCATCTGTCCACATTGATCTTGCTTATTGCTTTTCTGTATGTACATGTTTGACGAACAAAGCAATATACATAGTAGCAATTTTGATAAAATAAAACACGATAGGACAATGCTAAGTTTAAGTATAAGTGCTAAGGTGATAACATAAATGTTAATGATATCATAATGATTAAACTTAATTGAATGGCCACAATCAAAAACATAGTTTTGATTTTGGCAACCCGATTAAATTTAAGATAGATAAGCTCATATCACTAATATGTAAACCAATAGGCACATATCACCAAAGGTATAAGTATAAGTAGAAATGCTATAGCGATAGTATGAAGATTAGTGATAATGAAATGCTAAACTTAACATATTAACCATATTAAAAAACATGATACAATCATTGGGCCAACAAGCTATTGCTATCATCACATGAAGAATAACATACGACTAAAGGAGAAAGGAAGTGAAGGAGTGTATCCGCTTGTACTTGAAGCTTGGAGGCAAGCAGTATATGCTCTAACACCAGGTGTGTAAGTCAGACAGATATATGCAGCTTTTTTGTGCATTTTCTGTTATTTTAATACAGAGAATGACTATTCTCCGTGTAATTCTCACGAAGAATGTCCGTTCTCCGTTATGCGTAGCACGACGAATAACCATTCTCCGTTATTTTGAACGAAGAATGTCTGTTCTCCGTGATTTTAACACGAAGAATTGTCCCTATTTTTTTATCTGCTTGTGTCTTGACTTTTTCTTCTTTTTTTGTGTAAAGGTGGGTATAAACAAGCAGTTAAGAAAATTTATGATCTGAAAGTGGTCAAGTTGTGACTTGGATGGAAAAACAAAAATCTGAACATTGGTCAAATGCATTCTTCCCCGGATGTAGATACAACAAGGTTGCTTCTAGTTTTGCGGAGTCATTCAATGCATGGATAAATGTAACACCCCAGTCCCAAAATACGTAAGACTAGGAACGAAGCATGCCAGCTGTATATATACGAGATATACTCCAATATATGGAAATCTCGAATATACACATAAGCTGTATTGTAAATAATCATAACAGACAGTCACATGTAAAAGCTATATCTCATCCATAGTAAATATAAAGAAAATGGTAACTCACGAATTAAAGTAAATGCCAAAATATAGTTGTTGGCCGGGCGGAGACAAATCCACTACCGGCACTAGAATAAACTAAAAGGAAATAGAGTCCAACCACTAAGATAAATAAAATAAGAAATGATGACTAAATAGGCTCCTCGACCCAATAGGGACAGCTGTGATCAGAAGGTACAACTCGCTCGAACATGAAGGATGAGTATATAGTGGAGCCATACTCCTGCGGGAAGTCATGCACACCTATACCTGGAGAGATCACCAGGTCCTCAGAGGGACGTAACAAGATACAAAAAGAACGTGCCACATAAACTGAATAAATACTGCTTAATAAGAATAAGTAAGATCAGATCATAACATGGTCCAATTGTACACCCCCTAAATTTCTACTACAATTTTTTTTTATATAATTTTGTATTTATTTTATAATTTGTATCTGCACGTCGCATTCGAGTTCTCATTGTTGTATTTGCATAGCGTGCAGGATTTGCGTTTCGTAAATACTCGACGAGTGCAAATATGTGTCGAGGTACATATTTTAGAAAAAACATTTTTATTATAAATTTTATTTTTATAGGAAAGTACATGTTCAAATAAATGTGATAATTATTTTTATTTGGTATAAAAGAGTTATTTTATTCGTCATTTAAAAATAAGTAGTAATTGGAAAATTTTGGTTTATATAAAATATATTCTATATTTGCGAAATTTAGAATTTGTATAGTAATATATTTTGTTATTTATAAAAAGCTATTTTTTGATTTAATATTTAAGTAATTATCTTGATTTTCAAAATTAATTAATGTTAAATTTTAATATTTATGAAAAAGATATTTAAGATTTGTTCTATTTAATATTTGAATTATTTTGGATATTTAAATTAGAAAAGACTTCATGTGAATTTGAATTAAATGAAGGTTTTATCTAACTTTGATTTGGATTTGAACGATTAAAGTTTAAATCAAATTTTAATTTAATATGATATTATCTATGGGGGATTTAAATCCTCCCAATCCCTATCCAACTGGAAATTCCCATCTCCTATAAAAGGAGAGGTACTCTTCTATAATTTTTACCATAACCTAATTGTTGACACAAAGTCACAGTCAACCAAATATTGATAACATTGACTAAATAATACTTGTGATAATTCAATACGACACACGATGACCACATCCAGCTCAAGCCAGACGACAGCTCTGTTTTGCAAATGCGAGTCATTTTTTGAGTCTGTACTTTTATATTTATTGAGTCTAGAATGATTGTAAGCTGAGTTATGCTGGGCTCTTGAGACTCAACCCATAACCTATCCAGATCCATAAAGCTCCACATCCAAAATCAGCCCACTGGACCCTTGGACCCATTCTGTGCTCTGGAGACAGAGTTCGGGCTGAACTCTGCCTCCATACAGAGTTCGGGCCGAACTCTGTCCCCTAAAAATCAGTACCCTAATTTTTAGGGCTGGCTGGTTGCTAGTTGTCCAACGGCCAAATATTTGAAAATTCGTACCAGAATTCTGGCCGAATTCTGCCTGTTAAAACCCTATAAATAGGCCAAGAATTCTCTCATTTTCATTCATCCAATCTTCTCTTCTCTTCTCTCTTAAGCTCAATATAAGCCATACCCTTCTTCATCTACTAGCCACAAGTTTCCTAAGTCTCGAGTGCTCAGCATCTCTCAGTTAGGAGTCTTGTGCAAGAGTTCAAGAAGTAGCTTGGAAAATTCCAAGCATCGCCACTGCGATCCATTGTAAGAAGTTGACGTGCTCTTCTGAAGAAAAGGCACGGGATGTAACTACTATTTCACAAATAGTGGATTTAATCCTGAGCTAGAGTTCTCAGGCCTGGACTAGTCCTCCACGAGGAAAACCAGGTTAAAATCGGCTGTATTTGCGTATGCTCTCTTGCTCCTTATTTATTTCCGCATTTACTCTGATTAATTTTAGATTGTGAAAGAGTTGATTTTTTAATTGGCTATTATTGCTATAAACTCTATTCACCCCCCCTCTAGAGTTGCCATCTGTTCTTCACTAATTTAGTGCATCGTGTCTGTACCTCCCATCCACTATATTTTCTCCTCCATTACAGTTACAAATTTTAGTTCCGTCCGACAACCCCGGATTCGATGCCTTCCCGTGTCTCGCAGGACACGTGCCAATACAACAAAGAATCCTAACCTATCCGCTGTGCTGTTCCCGGCTACGGCAACTATACCGCATCACCGCCACCATCGAGATCCCAAATTCTCCCGACCTCGGCCTCGGCCCACGCTCGACCACCACCTCCACCTCTCCTCATCACCAAAACTCGTCGACACCACCACCATCCTACTACCACCTCCAGCACCACCACGTCCGGCCCCACACCCAGGCCATCGCCCACCGCAGCAAAAGAAGAAGAGGAGGCAGAACCCTTACCTCCGTCTGGCCGACGAGTCCTTTCCGGTGACCTCGGGTTGGTGAGCACCTCGCCCCGCAACTGGACGCAGCCGTCTCTGCGCCACCCTATCCGGCCAGCCGTGCCGA
This sequence comes from Iris pallida, assembly GCA_029216955.1. Classification (NCBI taxonomy): domain Eukaryota; kingdom Viridiplantae; phylum Streptophyta; class Magnoliopsida; order Asparagales; family Iridaceae; genus Iris; species Iris pallida. The sequence goes on along the minus strand of JANAVB010011197.1, from coordinate 5,649,185 downwards.
GCGCTTCCTACCGCGTTCGACACCGGCGACCACGACCAGCCACACAAGCTCCTCTGCACCTCCCTTCCTAGTCGCCTCCTTCAGGCGAAGCCTTGGCGAGCGCCTCTCCGCAGATGCCGAGCCCCGCCTCTGCCGGCCGGATCTAGAAGAGCCACCTCCGATCCGTCACTTCCTCAACCCTCCATGGCCGCCCGCCCCCGTGTCGTACAGTACGGCCGTCCGCCACCATTGAGCGCGCGCCACCACTAGCGCCGCTCCGCCCCGCCCGCGCAAGCGCCGTCCGTGCGAGCGCCGCCTCCCGCAGCCGTACAGGCCGTCACCCTCCGCCGATACTCTGATCCGCCGACGCAGCCCGTCGCCGAGAGCCCCGTGCTCCGCTCGCACCGGCCTCAGCCGCGACCGCCTTCCGCCTGCGCTCCCTCCACCGTCGGTGCTCTCCGCCTCCCCCAAACCCGAACAGCCACCTCCAGGGCAGCGCGCCCCCGGTGCCGACGCCGCTTCTCCTTAGCGCCGCCGACCCCACAGGTGAAAACCCCCTGTTCTCCCCGCTCTCTCTCTCTCTCACTCTCTCCAGGTCGAATTTGGGGATGGGAAGTGGCTGATTAGTTTTTAGTTTTATTATTATTATTATTATTATTATTATTATTGTTAGTATTACTATTGTTATTAGTTTTATTAATATATTGTTATATCATTAGTATTATAAAACTTTTGTTATGATTATGACTTTATTTTTAGGAGTATTAATATTATATTAATCTGTTTTTATTAAATAAATATACAATATTTTTCTAAAAATTTATTAAAATATTTTTGACTAAGGAAAGGTTAGCTTTCTTCAAAAATTGTATATTTTACAAACTTACAAATTTACCCTGAGACAATTTCCAAATATTACAAATATTTATTACTTTTAACTACTAGTTTTCTCTCTATAAATTATATTTTACAAAACTATGGTATTTGCTTAAAAACGAGTTTTCATTTTCTAAGTATTGGTCTAAAAACCTATTTTTACTAATAAGGTTAGTTTCTGGTATTATAAATATTTTTCTAAAAATATGGTACGTAACTTTCTACACAAATTCTTCTCGACTACTACCATTAATCGTGACTAAATTATGCTTCCTATTTTCTTATGGATTCGTACCTTTACTCATTGATCGTAGCTATTGGACAACCAGGACTTGTCGGATCATCGCACCACTCCAGGAGATACCCCAGGCAAGATACCTTACCATAATTTACTGTTTATAATTTGTCTGTATTTTATTTATCACTGTTCATTTATTTCCAGTTCTTGATTTACTGCATGCTCAGTGATATTAGCTGTACCTTGTTATTGATCCTTTGATTGCATATGGACCTAGAGTTAAGGGACTACCACTAGTTTAGTGCATTACATAAACTTTGACACTGATGTGCCACGAGATATGTGAGTTGTGAGTAGCATATAGCCTACGGACTTGCGTGTTGGCTGATCACTGATGCGTATAGGACGTGCGTTAGGTCTAACTGTCAATAGTTGTATGTTAGAAGACTTGACGGTTAGTAGTGTTACATGGTCGTGGATGCGACATGATAGGTACATTGCGTGGGAAGAATATTTCCTTGTCGTATGGGCTTCAATTGCACTTCCCTTGTAACCCGGAAGCTCCATTGGAGATACGGTTATGTTTAGCCTCTCAGGTTTGCCACTATCATTTTTGAACGTCATGCGCTGTGGTCACTGGTGCCCAAGTGGGGACTATACCAGATCCCATTTACAGCCAGGGCTCATACGACGAAAGGTTTGTTCTCAACTGCATGTTCACTTTAGTATGGTTAGATTAACTTATTGGTGTCTTGTCACTTTCTTTGATTGTGGCATATTTTATATTCAATATTTATATGGCATATTTATTGTATCTTGTTACGTCTCTCTGAGGACCTGGTTATCTCTCCATGTGTGTGTTCTTATCTTTCGCAGGTGTTCTAGCCGTGGCCATGATCGTCACTATTTTTTCGAGGATGATTGTACTTTGATCGTCTTCGCTTCGCCCGCCAAACTGATTTTATTTTCCATGTATTTTCCTTACTTGTTGGTAGTGGATTTGTCTCCGCCCAACATAGTGTATCAAGACAATTCATTATTATTATATGATATCTTTTATTCATTTATTTTTGTGTGTATAAGATTAGTTATGGTTCTACTGCATTTTACAGCTTACGTATATTTATTATACGACTGGCATGTCTACGTTCCTAGTTCTACGTATTTTGGGACTGGAGCGTTATATGTTTTTGTGGTGGCCCATGCAGGTCGAGTTTGTCACTTCGATTACGTAATTGTACTGATGTGGGCCTGCAATATAGGATTAGAGTCTAGAATCTCATCCACCTACTTGACATCCTTTTTTGGCTTCAAATTCCGAACTCTCGTTCGACCTCCTTAAATTGCATCTTGCTTGACTCCTTCTATCATAAATTCTTAGTTTGTGTTTAGTAAGAGGACTACACTAGTATATTCTCATAGGTCAAACACATGGCTAGAAGGTTATATTAACAATTAATATGCATAGAGATTTTATTTGAGTTATAGAGGCATTTATTTTCCTAGAAATATGATTCTTAAGGATTAGTTAAATCCAAGTCGCATATTACCACTTTCAAAGGATGATTGGAATTTTATTTTGATATCACAAGGTGGTATACACAAGAGGATAGCTAGATCGAGAAAACAAATTGATTTGATTTTGCGTTTTGATTTTTTGAAGGTCTTTGAACATTTATGATTTATTGAGTTACAACTATACATCTTTGGAGGGATATAAATTTGATTTAAAAATGATCATAAAATTTTAAATATGGAAGTATGATTTACGATTGACCAAAATTTGAGGATGATTGATAAATTTTGATAATTTTTTTTGAATTAAATTACGTCATATGATCTATGATTTATAAAGTTATTTAGATTTCGAGTTTAAAACCTTGATTATGGATATTTAAATTTTGGAAAGAAAAAAAAGAATTACTTTTGAAGAGTAGTTGTGACTTATTGGAAGATATATATACACATTTGAAGGATATAACATTTAAATTCGGGAGTTATTTAAATGTTCCATTTTTAGTATGAATTTTGGCTGATAAACTTATTAAATGTTGAGTTTAAGGTTTGGAGAAAAATGATAATAATTATTCGATTTGCGATATACAAGGGTTATTTCGAGATTGACTAGAGATTTAAAATTTTGATTTAACTTGGCAGCCTAAGATAATTAGAAATTTTGGTGCAGTATCTAGAGAATTTTATTGAGAAACTTTGAGGAACTTAACTTTTCTATATTAGATCATATACTGGTGAAGGGCCAAGAAACAAGCAAGGTCCCCCTAGTGAGATAGAAGTATTCCACATTAGATTGTCATACCACCTATGATTATGATATTACATATACACAAGTATAGTTAGTCATCGACCAAACCGATGAACATATCTTTAACTTACTCGACCTTCCCTCAAATCTACATCTTTATTCGTGACATCTAATTGTTTGAAACGTAGAAATGATTAGAACCATCCCCTTGACCATACCCTTATCTATGAGACTATTTTCTCTCTAGAAACTGTGTCTCTAACTTATCTTAACTTGATCTACGAGATTTTCTAAATTATCTTAATTTCGTGCTTTATCCTTTTATTTTGTGCATTAATTAGGAAAATCCACTTTCTATTTTGCTCATTTAACGTTCCCTATCGTGACTTTGATAATTGGAGCACAACACTAGACTTTTTCTTCCAACAAATTTCACATGCAAGACCTAGACAAGCTCATCTTCATGTAGGTATATCATGTCCCACTAAAATACGTCCCCTTGTACTCTATTTTTATGGTACGACTTTTGGGTAATAATAACTAGGTATAACCCCTACCATAATACCATTATCCTTTCTATCTTCAGGTAGAGACCAAATTTTGACTCAATTCTTTCGACCCCATATATGATTGTGATCTACTTAATCCCTTAAATGCTTATCTTGTGTTTTATTCTGATTGCTAAATCGTTGTCCTTTTATTTTAATGCCTTACCTTGATTTACTTAGATCCATACCATCTTTACTCTCCATGCAACATTAGCAACTGTTACTTTCTTATTTTCGGTTAAATTATTTCAACCATATTTCACTATGATTCCACCATGGTTCATGCAACCTTGTTCATTTTATGATTTCCTTGTTTTAAGATGAAATGGATCATGACTTCCTTTGGATAGAAAGAGATTAGAATTCCCTAGCAGAGACTAGTGGTGTAATCGAATAAAATGGTTGAATATGCGGAAGTGAAATCTTGCAGAAAACCTTATTAGGCAGATTATTTTTATCAAATGAGAGTGGAGTTCTGGATCGACAATTTGTTTCTTCGTGGTAACCTATGGTGAATTTTTTTTTGAGATAATAGATAGAGTGTTTGAAGTTAATGGATTTCAAGAAGAGTGTAAACTCTTAAACTTTTGATGATTTCAGAATTTAACTATGTAAAGATGGTAATTTAAAGGTCATAACAAGTGGGATAAAATTTTACTCTCGAATAAATGGAGTGAGAAAAAATTTCTATGAAGGTAATTAAGCAAGGGGAGACTAGTTCAAGTTGAAAAGTGTAGGAAGAAGTATAATAGTTGGACTTACCAAAATTTTTACAATTATGGATGTGATTTCATATCTTCGATAAAATTGATTCATGGGACTTAAAAATTTCGAGAAGGTTAGAGCTCGATAAAATATATAGATATGTTGACCGGTGAAGATTGCAAATTTATTAAGTTAAAGTTTCATTAAGTTACTCGTTATGCGAGATCACATATGAGAATATATTTTAAGGAATCGATTGGTTATGAGTTGAATAAACAGCAGTTTGAAGGATGATATATACAGGAGTATGTGTCAAGAATTTTAAGTAGTGTTTGAGGTTCTTTAAAGGATAATTATCAAATCGAAAAAAGGGAACCGCTTCAAGGAAATCTAAATTTGATGAGAGAAATGATAGATAGATCAGAAAGCGAGTATTTGGTTAGGTTGAGATTTAACTTGAATAGAAATTTTTATTGAGTTACAATTCAACACTCGGATTGAAGAAGTTATTGCCGATTTATAAGATTGCTTGTCTATAGAAAAAGGGTAGCGTTGAATGATCTTAAACATCGATAGGTTGTCATGCATTGGCCATCATCTAACCATTGAATTTTCATCGAGTATCGTCCAATGAATTAAATCATGGGTTCTTATGGCAAAACTCCTTCTACCTCCACAACCCTACCTACCATACCTATTCCTAAATTTCGAGGACAAAATTCTTTTAAGTTGGGTAGGATGTAAACCTCCTAAATTTCTACTACGATTTTTTTTATAATTTTGTATTTATTTTGTAATTCGTATCTGCACGTCGCATACGAGTTCTCATTGTTGTATTTGCGTAGCGTGCGGGATTTGCGTTTCGTAAATACTCGACGAGTGCGAATATGTGTAGAGGTACATATTTTAGAAAAAAACATTTTTATTATAAATTTTATTTTTATAGGAAAGTACATGTTCAAATAAATGTGATAATTATTTTTATTTGTTATAAAAGAGTTATTTTATTCGTCATTTAAAAATAAGTAGTGATTTGAAAAATTTTGGTTTATATAAAATATATTCTAGATATTTGCGAAATTTGGAATTTGTATAGTAATATATTTGTTATTTATAAAAATCTATTTTTTTGATTTAATATTTAAGTAATTATCTTGATTTTCGAAATTAATTAATGTTATATTTTAATATTTATGAAAAAGATATTTAAGATTTGTTCTATTTAATATTTAAATTATTTTGGATAATTTAAATTAGAAAAGACTCATGTGAATTTGAATTAAATGAAGGTTTTATCTAACTTTGATTTGGATTTGAACGATTAAAGTTTAAATCAAATTTTAATTTAATAAGATATTATCTATGGGGGATTTAAATCCTACAAATCCCTATCCAACTGGGAATTCCCACCTCCTATAAAAGGAGATGTACTCTTCCATAATTTTTACCACAACCTAATTTAGTTCATCGGTCTGTGCCTCTCATCCACTATATTTTCTCCTGCATTTCAGTTACAAATTTTAGTTCCGTCCGACAATCCCGGAATCAACGCCTACCGGTGTCTCGCAGGACACGTGCCAATACAACAGAGAATCCTAACCTATCCGCTGTGCCGTTCCCGGCTACGACAACTACACCGCATTACCGCCACCATCGAGATCCCAAATTCCCCCGGCCTCGGCCTCCGCCCACGCTCGACCACCACCTCCTCCTCTCCTCATCACCAAAACCGGTCGACACCACCACCATTCTACTACCACCTCCAACACCACCACGTCCGGCCCCACACCCAGGCCATCGCCCACCGCAACAAAAGAAGAAGAGGAGGCAGAACCCTTACCTCCGCCTGGCCGACGAGTCTCTTCCGACGACCTCGGGTTGGTGAGCACCTCGCCCCGCAATTGGACGCAGCCGTCTCCGTGCCACCCTCTCCGGTCAGCCGCACCGAGCGCTTCCTGCTGTGTTCGACGTCGGCAACCAGGACCAGCCGTACAAGCTCCTCTGCACCTCCCTTTCGAGCCTCCTCCTTCAGGCGAAGCCTTGGCGCGTGCCTCTCCGCAGATGTCGAGCCCCGCCTCTACCGGCCGGATCTAGGAGAGCCACCTCTGATCCGTCACTTCCTCAACCCTCCATGGCCGGCCGCCCCCGTGTCGTGCAGTACGACCGTCCGCCGCTGATGAGCGTGCGCCACCACCAGCACCGCTCCGCCCCGCACGCGCAAGCACCGTCCGCACGAGCGCCGCCTCCCGCAGCCGTACAGGCCGTCGCCTCCGCCGAGACTCTGATCCGCCGACGCAGCCCGTCGCAGAGAGCCCCTGCTCCGCCCGCACCGGCCTCAGCCGCGATCGCCTTCCGTCGGCGCTCCCTCCACCACCGACGCTCTCCGCCTCCTCCAAACCTGAACAGCCGCCTCCAGGGTAGCGCGCCCCGGGCGCCGACGCCGCTCCTTCTTAGCGCCGCCGACCCCACAGGTGAAAACCTCCTGTTCTCCCCGCTCTCTCTCTCTCTCACTCTCTCCAGGTCGAATTTGGGGATATGAAGTGGCTGATTAGTTTTTAGTTGTTATTATTATTATTATTATTATTATTATTAGTATTAGTATTGTAATTAGTTTTATTAATATATTGTTATATCATTAGTATTATAAAACTTTTGTTATGATTATGACTTTATTTTTAGGAGTATTAATATTATATTAATCTGTTTTTATTAAATAAATAGATAATATTTTTCTAAAAATTTATTAAAATATTTTTGACTAAGGAAAGTTTAGCTTTCTATAAAATTTATCAGGGTTTCTTTTCGCACGGAGTCCAATTCTCATTCTAAGTAATAATCTGAGATTTGTCTTTTCGCACGGAGTCCAATTCTTGCACCGACCACTCCATAGTTGTCACACCCCAGAACCAGAATACTAGAGAGCGGGGGCAGACACAGCCAACTACGTATATAGAAGTGTAATCTACCTCGACATTCGGTCACGGCTGACTAGATGTATGAGGGTTTATCTACAAGCCAACAGTCACTTATGGTCAAGAACAAGCCTAGTATCTCAATCTTTAGCAAGCAATAATAGTTACAAGATGTTAGACCATCAGATATTCAATGGTAAGGCGTCCCGTACATTTCAAATACAGATGATCATGAAGCTAGTCGTACAAAATATAAGGACTAGCAAGAGTTTCAGTCATACATGATCAACCCTAGGATTTGTTAATCATGTTACAGCCCGTAGGCAGACAGTAAGTAAGGTATTCAACACGAGCTAACCCTTGCTCGGCGGCTAAACGCCTCAAAAGAATAATTTTACAATTAGAGTGGGAGAGCAAAATAAACCCACTCATTGTCAGAGTTTCTTCCAGTGTTCACCATCTGGCTGGAAGGCGGGGAGATCCTCGGATGCTACTCCAAAATCTGGCCATACAAAACCAGCTGGGTCAGACCCCAAAAAGAGCAAGTGCCACAAGGGAGGCTTCACTTAGGAATTAAAACCAGCAAGTTAGAACACAAAGCATAATAATAACAAAAAAACTAGAAATATGAAAGTAGGGTGATAAACGATAAGATAACTAAGAAACTATTCTGGTAACCAGGTTACAACCCGTAAACCAAATAAGGATCGGGGTTGTAACCCTTCGCATGAACAAAACTTAGTCTCTAACCAATTATCGATAAGTAAAGCATAAACTGTAAAATGTCCCGAAGTAACCATGTACTGGCATTGTCTAGACAAGACTAGACTCTATTCATCAATCACGACCAAGCAAAGAGTACGGCTTGATGCTTTAACTAACTAGGGTTATCACAGGTCTAGTTACTAGCAAGATACAATAAGATGTTCAGGCAGTCACAAGCCCTACAGCTGTCCAGGTTATCCAGGCGAGATTCATGTAAGAGTTATTAAAAATTATTAGGTGACTTAGAGTGCAACACATGACAGTATGCATATTACTTGTTTCAAGAAGTGCCCCATATGACAGTGGGATGGAAATGTGCCCTACTCGACGACAGGCTACAAGTCCATTCAAGGCGTCGAGATAACGGGATCGCCTGTAACTGGAAACATCTCTCTATATGAGCTACTTTGATCAATCTAGTAATTAACCTAGTCAGATTCAGCTTGAATCCCTGACCGTGATAATCAGGGATACAAGTCCTAGACATGATGCAAGACAAGATTGGTATCTTATACAAGCACATTCAAGAAGAATTACCTACGGTGTCAAGACGAGTTATTATTCAGCATGTCAAGATAGCCGTCGCAACGACATTCAAGATTACATGTTAGACATACTTATCAAGATTACTTGTCAAGAGTGTGCCACGACAGGCCACTATCAAGAATACTTATCATCTTAAGAGTGCGTCACGACGGACCACCTGTTTGCCATTAAAATTCTTTGATTGCAAATTTTAATACAAATAGAACAGTGTTACACTATAGGACTTAGATGTAGTCCTAGGAGTACACTTTTGTTTATCTGGGTCCCTTGTGCCGATGGAGTGAGTGGTAATGCGTTGACTTCGTTGACGATCTGACGACGGTTAGCGGTTCTCTGAAGGTCTGGATTGCTCTGGATGCTGGAGCTTGCTGAGAGGAGGAAGACGTTGAGTGTCTGTATCTGCCTCTCTGGTGGTATATTCGTTCGTTGTATGTTCTGTCCGTGTGTAGGTAGGTGTGGAAGAAGGAAATGATCCCTCTATTTATAGTTTTGTAGGCTGGCTGCTCATGCGTGCATGTAGGATATGCCTATACACGGGGACGCCACGTATTGATTGCTGATGGAGGCGTATGAACGATGCACCCTGATCGAGGGGTTGAATTCTTCATACCGCTGTTGTGGGCCGACACGTAGCAGAGGAGAAGATCTTTCTGTTGCTGAGATCTTGGGTAAGTCGAGTCAAAGGACACGTGTCATCGACCCATGGCTCGAAGATCTCTGATTTGGTGGAGAATGATCTGGTAGGATGCGCCAAGGATTGGGCGCATGAGGAGGCTTTGGCACGTAACCTTTAGGTGTCACGAACCATTCGGGACGCATGGCTTTTGAGGCGCATGCGAGGCTTCAGCAATGACTTAACTCCTGTCTTTCGGGATCAGAGAGAAGTCTGGGGGGCATGGCTTTTAAGGCGTATGCAGATTTGGGCACATGGCTGTAGAGGCGCATGCGAGTGGTTGAGTGGCCATGTGGCAGTAGCCGTCGGAGGAAAGTAATGATGATGCTGACGTTGGCGACGCTTCGTCTTCTGAACTGTTCAGACTTCGGGAGGCGTGCTGCCAACTCTGTCAGTTCAGCATTTAATGTTTGTGACATTCGATGGACAGCTGAGTAGGCCCGTCGGTTGGCGTTCCACTAGGCGTATGGGGACGCATGGGTGCGCATCCCCTATGATGTGCTTGGTACTGAAGGGCGCATCTGTGTGATGCGCTTGATGTTGAAGGGTGCGTCCGTGTGATGCGCGGTCGGGCCGACGTATCTGCTTCATGACACGTCTTAATGGTACGACTGTTACGATCTTCAAGTACTATAAATAGCTGTTTTGACTTAGCTAAATTCGAAGCGTCCGGCTCATCTATTTAATGCAAATTCATTGCACGAAATTCGGAGAGCCATCCACTTGGCACATGGGTTTAATTTGCCCGGCCTATAAATAGTGGCATGGAGAGAGTTTGTTTCTCGTTCTCCTACGTTCTTCCAACATGAACTTGTTTACTCGGATGCATTCTGTTGACGAGATGCTCCCGAGGGTGAAGATGCGACGCAATGTCTTCATTGATGCACTTGAAGGTGACTGTTACATCCAAAAGTCGGAGTCGAGGGCTTCCGAGGCAGGCGGAAGGTGCCTGTTGCATCCAAAGATAGGGATGCTCGAGTCTCGTCTTCGTTGTGCAGGAAGAGCCGCAGATCGGAATGGCGGTGCTGCGGCTTTGGGGGCTCTTTCTTCCTTCAAAGTGGGTGTCGCCCACTCTGGTTGTGTTGAAAGCTGCTCCTTTAGCCACAGTTTCGATTACGGTCTTCCTTGGCCTTTGGAGGCTCTTTCGAAGCCTCCCCTGGCCACAGGTTAGCTTGTGGTGCTCTTCTCTTCCTCAGCTAGAGGGTTGATTGCCACCCTCGTTCTGCTCAATAAATGCTTTATTAGTCGAAGCATTTTGACGGCGGTGAGCCTGGCTGGAAGAGCGGCACATAACTGGGCTGCTGAAGGGATGCACATAACTGGGATGCATATAACTGAGCTGCTGAAAAGGATGCGTATAACTGAGCTGCTTAAAAGGATGCGCCCTGCTGAGGGCGCGTGGTAATTGCTGCGCCTATTTGAGGGCGCATGATGGCTGCTGACTGTAGACTTAGGATCTTTTCTTTGTAGAAATTCTCCTTTGTACAATCTTTTCTTAGACATGTAATAGACTTTTATATGTAATAAAAAGTCCATTTTCGATGTCTATATTCGATCTTTTTGCTGTGAAGTACTCTGTCCGAGCTCTGGCGCATGTAGTGTCTAGCGCACAGGATTTCTTGTCCTGAAATTCCATGCTTCTACAAGACCCCCTTCAAAGTTTTCAAAACTTTTGGACAAGTTTTGGAATACTTTGAATAAGAAGTATGGCGGTCGGAGCGCATGACTGTCGGGGCGCATAGATACTCCATGCATCAGTGATGGGGCGCATGCTCCTCTCAGTTAATGCAAATAATGACGCCTCGATAACCAAGAAAGATTAATGATGATCTTTTTAGTTTTATTTGCGGTTATCTCTTCACAGGACCCGAGACGACGGCTGAGGTCACACTTCATCGGTTCACGCGTGCGACCAAGCCTATAAATAGGCGTGAGATGGAGAGAGAGAGAGTTCTTCTTCTCCTTGTTTTTGCTTTTAGAGTTCTTTTTCACAAAAACGCTAGCTTTCTTCTCTTAAGCAATGGCTCCCAAGACTCCTTGTGGCGGTGCTGGCAAGGGAAAGGAGCCGGCGGAGTTTGCCGAAGAGGATGCTCCTGTCACTATTGTGACTCCAGCCGACGTTCGACCTGCGGTGACGGGTGGGTGTCGTCTCCTCCACTATTTTCTTTGTTCAAACGAACCTTGGATCATGCGGCTGAGTTGGTGTGCCCTAACTCTCCGTTGCCGACGCGCATGGACTTCTGTCCTGATGATGCGCCGAGGTTTTTAGTCCACCGACATGCATAGGTTTAGGCCTTTATTATGCACCGAGGTTTAACTGCTGACGCACATGGATTTACACCCTGATGATGCGCCGAAGCCTTCGCTGACGCGCATGGGTTCATACCCTGATGATGCGCCGAAGCCTTTCTGCTGACGCGCATGGGTTCACACCCTGATGATGCGCCGAAGCCTTTACTGAGGCGCTTGGGTTTACATCCTGATAATGTGCCAGGTTGCTTTGACACACTTTGTCTTTTTGCCTGACTTTTGATTTTTGTTGTGCCAGTGTCGATGACGATTCCTTTGCTGAATGAGGTCCTTCTGGATGCTTCCTTTTGTCAAATGGGAGTTGATTTTGACTTGTGCTTTTCTTCTTGTAGGGATCACCGAAGAAGAGGACCCGTTTTTCGAAACCGGGTTTCAGTAAACCGAAGGAGGTGGCAAGCTCTTCTGACGAGCGCATTTCTCCGATGGTAATGTCTCCAATAGAGAAGAGTCTTGGAGATGTTCCTGCGGAGGTTTCAGTATCTCCAGACTTTGTTAAAAGAGATGCGGAGGTTGCAGCGACTTCCGGGATGGTGTCAGCCGCTGTGGAGGCCTTGGACGTTGAGGGTCCAGCGGACACGGGACTTCGTGATGATGAAGTGGAGTAGAGTTCGTCGTCTTCAGATGACATTGCTCCAGAGTTGCAAGAGACTGTTGCGGGGGCAACATATGTGAATGGAATAGAAGAGAGGGTTGATTCCCTTCCTTGTTATGATGAGGGAAGGTCGGCTGCATCATTACCGAGCCCTACCCCAGACTCAACAGCAGAAGCTAAGGTGGCTACCGATCAGGAGGTAGCGACAGATCCTGTCCCTGTAGAGGGATTTGATGAAGAGGCTGAGACTCGTCTGCCGGTCCTGACTCCTGGGACGGGTCAGGAGACAAGTGTTGATCTCTCCGTTCTGCCAGGGGAGGTACTGGCTGCTGATAGCACGTTGGGGGCTGGAGAGGTGGCCACTAACGTCGGTAGTTCTTCCGAGTTTGGGTAGGATAAGGGTTTGATGGAACCCTCTGTTGCTCCTTCCACTTGGGGTACTATTTCGACGCCTGTTTCGGCTTCTTCTGTTCCTGTGGCTCCTCGGGCTAGTAGTCAAGCCCCTGTTGATGAAGAGCCTGTTGATGCCGAGGTTCCAGCCTCGCAGGTTGAGGTCGGCGGATCTTCTTCCGGTCTGCTAACTAGAGCAGCTCCTCCAACTCCTGCCATGACGCCGCAGGTGCTGGCGGATGCAGATGAATACGTAAAATTCATCGTCGACGCAGTGTATAAAATGCTGCAGAGGGGGGTATCGGCAGTGATGGACGCCAACGGGAGCTTTGTGACGGCAAGAACTCTGGCACTGCCTCATATCAACCTGATCCGTCTTCACCAGGGCCACAATTATATGGCCGTAATTTTGGAAGCCTCGGTGGCTGAGTTGGACCAGCGGCTTTCCGAATTACAGCGCATCCAGCGAAATGACTTCTCCGTCCTGATAGATGCGGAAAAGGAGAAGCTGATCACCGAGATTGAGTCTTCTTACCAGGCCACTGTGAGTGTCTGGGAACGTGAAGTGGCTGAGACTGAAGCTGCAGTAGAGCAGTTGTCTCAGTCTACGCGGGAGACAGTGGAGGTGCGAGCTGCGTTGAACGCTAATATCACGGAGATTGACGCCCAGATCCATCGCCTTGAGGACCAGCGAGCCCGACTCCTATTAGACGCCGAACGTGTCCAGGCTGAACACGTAGCATTCAAGAAGAAGGAAGCAGCTTTCACTCACCGGGCTCTTACCCTGGCTCAGCAGCGGCAGCAGCTGGATGAGAAGCATGAGAACGATACTTCTCCTGAGGCTATTGAAGCGATGCGTCAAGAAGCTGAACGTCGAGTCCTGGCGACTGTGGAGACTCGAGCGGCGGACTTGAGGCGTCGGATTGAAGAGCTTTCAGCCAACCCTGGGGATGTTTAGGGATTGTGGTCTCTTCTTTTTTGTACTTTTGCAACTCTTGCTGGAGATGTAAACTTTTACTCTCTATTTAAAAATAAAGAATATAAAGTTTTTTGTAGTGTGTTCATTTTTGCTATCATGAACTTGATGATTTGTGTGGACCTATTATCTTTTGCACACCTTGGTTTTTAGGTACAGATAATATTTTAAGGGAACCCTCATGTTTGCTCAGAGGTGATGTGGACATGGCAAATATGGGATTCAAGTGGTGGAATCTCCCTACTCAGAGGTGTTATAGACGTGGTAGGAATGATTCTGGGGGATACGCGGAACTACTCAGAGGTAATGTGGACGTGGAAGTTCTGCGATCAATGTACGACAATACAAGAGTTGTCTGTACGGGATGTTTACTCAGTGGTAATGTGGACGTGGTAAACATGGTGGGTAGTGTAGTCTTATGGGATGTAAGATTCTGCTTTGTAGGGTGTAGGAGGACAACTCAGAGGTGATGTGGACGTTGTTGTCCTTCTACTGGAGGATGCTACGGAACAGCTGGGTTCCGGAAGCGTATGATTTTGTGAAAGGGAATTGTCTGTGAGTCCTAATGATTGGGTCCACAGATCCCCGGGTGGAAGCACATGTCTGAAAGATGTCAAGAGTAGTACTTCTTTAGGAACTTGCCGTTGATGGGCATCATGAACAAGTCTCCATTGGATTTGGCGAGGCGGTAAGCACCGTTTGAGTATACCGTCTCTATGATGAAAGGTCCTTCCCATTTGGGCTCGAACTTTTCTGGTGTCATGTGAGTCAACACCATCGGCCTCCTGACTGCCAGAACCAGGTCGCCAACTTGGAAAGTCCTCTGCTTGACCTTCTTGTTAAAAGCCTGTGATATACGGGCTTGGTAGAGTTCGATACGTTGTTGAGCTAGGAGACGCTTTTCGTCAAGTGCCTCCAGTTCCCGCAGATGACGACGTTGATTGTCCTCTTCTGTGAGTTGGTTTGTGATTGCTACGCGGAGTGAGGGTATCTGGATCTCGAGGGGCAGTACCGCTTCGCTCCCGTAGACCAAGAAGAATGGTGTGTTGCCTGTCGGGGTCCGTACCATTGTACGGTAGGCCTAAAGGCATTCGTCGAGCTTTTCGTCCCAGTCGCGTTTGTTAGATGACACGACCTTTTTGAGTAGCCTGACGATAGTTTTGTTGAACGCCTCGGCCAATCCGTTTGCTGCCGGATTGTAGGCGGTTGATACCACATTTTGAATGCGATTCTTGTCATAGAATCTGCAGAAAATATGACTAATAAACTGAGGACCATTGTCGTGGATGATCCTCCGGGGTACTCCGAAGCGGTAGATGACGTGGTACTTGATGAAGCTGATCACCCTGGAGCTTTTCACTTCTGCCAGCGGAACTGCTTCCGCCCATTTGGAGAAGTAGTCGATGATTGCTAGGATAAAGCGGTGTCCTGTCAATGAAGGAGGGGTGATCGGTCCCACAATGTCCATGCCCCAAGCTTCGAAGGGCCAGGAGGCGACTGTAGGATGTAGTGGTTCTGAAGGTGTATAAATGAAGTCCGCGTGAAGCTGGCACGCATGGCACTTCTTAGCATATTCCACAGCATCAGCGGCCATGGTTGGCCAGTAGTAGCCCATGCATCGTAGTCGATCTTGCAACTTAGGACCAGGTTGGTGGACCCGGCAGGTTCCATCGTGAGCTTCTCGAAGGGCTTCGGCTGCTTCTTCGTTGGACAAACATCGAAGGAGAAGTCCATCGTAGGAGCGTCGGTACAGCATCTTAGTAGCCGTATCGTAGTAGAATCGAAGAGAGCGTCTCCTGACTGAGACGGCTTCTTTCGGGTCCTCTGGGAGATTTTTGTTGACAACAAAGTCGATGAATGGGAATCTCCAGTCTCGGACGTTAATACCAGCACTCGTTGACATGGCATGGGCCACTTGTGAGCACAGGTTATTTTTAGGGCAGACCAGGTCTCGACCCACTACCGTGACATAGTGTTGAGTTCCGAGGGGTGCCGCTAATGAGGCTGCGAGGCCGGCCAGAGCATCAGCCTCTAGGTTTTGTAGACGCGGTACGTGTTCGACGAAGAACCCGATGAAAGTTGAAATGATGTTCAATGCAACTTCATGGTAAGAAATCAGATCTTTGTGGCGAACCTCGTATTGCCCTCTAATCTGGTTTACGACGAGTTTTAAGTTGCCGTAGGCTTCCAGATGATTCACCCCCAGCTGTTGCGCCAGCTGGAGTCCCATGATGAGTGCGTTACACTCGGCAACATTGTTGGAGCACGGCTTCGAAGGGGAGTAAGCACGCTGGATGACCAGCTGATCGGGGGAGACTAATACCACCCCACTCCTGCGACGATTTAGCCTTTGGGGCCTGTTCTTGAAGCGCCATCGAAAAATATCCGCCAGACGGAGCCTTCTTCAGTGATGTTTGATTCTTGGACCTCATCCGGGATGTCTTCATAGAGCCTTGAGGACTCTGGGATGGGGTGTACAGCTAAAAAGTCGGCCAGAGCTTGACCCTTAACAGCTTTTTGCGGAACGAACACCATGTTGTATGGTGTTAGCAAGATCGCCCATGTGGCTAGCCGGGAGTTCAGTGATCCTGGCTTCGTCATGAGGACCCTGAGCGGATTGACTCAGGAAACGACATAAATTGTCTACCCCGAGACATAATGTCGAGTCTTTTGGATGGCAAATACCAAAGCTAAGCACTCCTTTTCAACAGGGTTGTACCGGTGTTCGGCCCTGATCAGAGTTCGGCTGAGGTAGTAGATTGCTTGCTCATAGCCTGTGTCGCTGTTCTGAGCTAGCAGGGCGCCGAGGGAATGATCCATGGCACGAACGTAGAGGAGGAATGGTTTCCCGGCGACGGGTGCCACCAGGACCGGTAGGCTTGTCAGATAAGCTTTGATGTCGTCGAAAGCCTTTTGGCACTCCTCTGTCCAGGCGTAAGAGACTCCCTTCTTCATGAGCTGAGTGAAGGGTTGATACTTGCCAGAAAGGTTTGCTATGAACCTCCGAATATATGCTAGACGTCCCTGTAGGCCTCGAAGTTCTCGAAGGTTCTTCGGAGGGTCCATATCAAGGATGGTTTTGGTCTTCTCGGGATCGACATGAATGCCTTTCGTCATGATGATGAATCCCAAGAACTTTCCGCTAGAAACCCCTAGGAAGGATTTAGCGGGGTTCATCTTGAGTTGATGCGCCCGCATGAGATCGAAGACTGTCTTGAGGTCTTGCAGGTGATCTCCTTTGAGACGGCTCTTGACTGCGATGTCGTCAACATAGCATTCGACTGTCTTACGAAGGTGTTGACGGAAAATGGTGCTCATAGCTCTTTGATATGTCGCACCAGCGTTCTTCAAGCCGAAGGGCATCACTGTGTAGCAGAAAATGCCCTTTGGAGTCCTGAATGACGTGTGTTTTACGTCATCAGGGAACATCTTGATCTAGTTGTAGCCCGAATACCCGTCCATGAAAGACATGCGCTCGAAGCCACATGTGTTGTCGATCATCACGTCGGTGATTGGAAGCGGGAATTCGTCCTTTGGGCAAGCAGAGTTGAGGTCCCTGAAGTCGATACAGACTCATATCTTCCCATTCTTCTTGGTGACGGGGACGACGTTGGCTACCCAATCTGGGTGTTGCTCTTTACGGATGAAGCCGCTGGTCAAGAGTTTATCTACTTCCTGATCGATGGCGTTCATGATGTCCGGACGGAAGCGCCGCTATTGTTGTTTGATAGGCTTGGCATCAGATAAGATGTTCAGCCTATGCATCGCAATCTGGGGATCAAGTCCCGGTATATCTTCGTAGCTCCAGGCGAAGACGTCGATATACTCTTTAGCCAGCTGGATTAAAGATTCTCGATCTTGTCCTTTTAAGCTTTTGCTGATGAAGATGGGTTTGGAAGAAGATCCGTCCCCAAGGTCGATCTGCTCGACTTCGTCTTCGGTGGGAGGTTTACATAGTTCAAAATGAGACTCCCATTGTTGTGCTAGGCGTTGAGCCCAGGGTTCTTCTTCAAAGAATTCCGGTGCTTGGTCTTCGCCTTCTTCTTCTTGGGATTGTGCAGACGTCATGTTGGCTGACAGCACTCTCTTGAAGACTGAGCCGATACTGGTATCGGAGTCCCACGTTGATGCTTCAGACGAGTGAGAATGTTCTATTTCTTCCGCGTCTGAACTCTCTGGAGTTGACGACGGCGTGAAATAGCCTACCCCCCGTCGAGTTCGATTGTGATAATCCTGCGACTTTTCTTTAGGTGTTGGAAGCCGGAGAGGGAGACGTCGACCTTTGCCGTAGTTCAGGCCATTGTTGCTTTTTAGGTCGTAACCCATCTTTTGGATGAGGTACTTTGCCTTATTCGTGTACCGATAGAGTTGCATTCTGTCGGCATCTGGTTCTGGCTCGAGTGGCGGGAGGTCTTGATGACGCTCAACCTTGCCGAAGATGATGGATTCTTCGTCTCGACTCTGTGGTGGGACTATGTAACAGAACCCTTGGGACGGGACTACTCGATTTACATGATGGACGGTCGTTATTTATGTTTGCAACGACCGTAGAGCGTTATCTAATGTATACATGGCATTCCAATGTAGAAGACTAGAATAATTAAAAGACACTCTGTTATTGATGAAATATGAGATTTTACCCCGCGGGATTACATTGTCCAGAGAAGGGGCATCTACATCAGTCGAGATGTATTCTCCCAACTCTTCATCTGTAAGCACTGGAGTAAGATCGGGAGAGTCCACCACAGCGTTGGCTTTGGAGTCCGAGAGGACTACGTGGGCCTTCTCTGGCGGCTGGGATGGCGGCGGCTTGCCCTTAAGACGCACCTTCAGAGGTGCGTCCGCTGTGCCTCCGGTGATTGACGCCTTCCCCTGCAGTTTTGCCACGAGGGGGGTCGATGTTTGAGGCGGCTTTCCTTTAAGCCGTATCTTCAGGGGAGCTTCAGGAAAAGCTGGTGCTTTCCTGGGTAGCTTAATGCTCATGGGAGGCAACTTCTGAGGTGCTTTGCCTTTGAGTCAGATCTTCAAAGGAGCGTTGGGGGTGACCTCAGGCTCCATGTCCGGCTCTGCTGCCGTTTTTGCTTCATCGTCAGCATCATTGGCTTCCTCCTCGTCAAGTGATTTGTATAAGTCAGCATCGGTGAAGTAGGCTTCAATCCCTTTGAAAGGGTCGATGTCCGCGAACTCCGTACGGATGACGTTGTTGGTGGACACGTACTTCATACATTGGTGGATCGTGGATGGCACCACCATGTACTCATGCAGCCATGGGCGACCCAACAGAAGGTTGTAGTTGACTTCAGCGTCCACGACATAACAAGTGACCTCGGTTCTGAGGTTACCGATGTGGCACTTTAGTCGTATTTTGCCCAGTGGTTCGCTTTTGCTAGCGTTGAAGCCACTGATTGTTGTGTTAGAGGGCGCCAGTCGGTACATTGGGATCCCCAGTGTTGAGAGCAGCGTCTTCGGAATAATGCTGAGGGAAGACCCCGGATCAATCTGAATCCGCTTCACCTTGACTGAACCGATATACCCTGTATAGTACAGCGGCCTGTTGTGTCGGTTGTGTTTGAGCAGCATGTCTTGTTATATTGGGGATAACCTTATCCGCACAATGACAGTGCGTGCATACAGTCGAGAGATCTTCAGGCTGCTTGACCTGACTGAAAAAGGATTCAGCATCCTTCAGAGCTTCACAGAGAGCTTCTCGGGAGTCTTTGGAAAGACGAAGGAGCTCGAACAGAGATAGGCGGGCAGGAGTAATGGCCAGTTGTGCCAGTATGTCGAAGTTGTGGGGCTTGGCTAGCCCCGAAGCATTCTCCTTTCGCAGAGGCCTATCGAAGCGGGCCTCTATCTGCTTCTGTTTATTGGCTGCTGGGGGCTTAGACGGGCCCTCGTCCTGCACAGCAGGGACGGTGCCAGGAGGCACCACCTCGACGGCAGCTTTGTCGGGTTGGACGTTCTGTTGTGAATGCGTCTGCACAGGAAGTGCCTCTTCCGCTGAAGAAGAGACCGTGCGGCAAGACTTGATCTTCCTGTCTTTGGATTTGGAGGTAGGGCGTACCTCCGGTTGGGACACCTCGGAGACGAGATCGGGGTGAACCCATATGATCTCTCCCCGAGATGTGGTGAGTGGGATGAGTCCACTCACGTTGTCACGGGTAGGTGGTAAGTTAACCACCTCCATTGTCGCCTTAGGGATGGGGACAACGCCATCCTGTGTTGTAGTTGGCGGCAAGGTGCCAAACTGGAGTGACACCATGTTGGCTGACACCGTATTCTCTTCGTAGTCGACGGAGATTACATCCGCATTGATCATGCGCTGGATGTAATTCTTGAGGACATAGCAGTCCTTAGTTGGGTGTCCGACAAACCGATGGTAGTGACAGTACCTCGGGTTGTCCACTTTCCCAACCTCATCGGGATGCTTCGGGTCCGGAAGCTTGATCTTGTCACCCTGCTTCAGTATCTCAAAGAGCTGCAGGGTGTCTTCATCGTTGAACGAATAAACCTCCTTCGGCCTTGGTACAAAAGGAGATTTTTGAGCAGGCGCTGACGCACCTTTTGAGGCATTGACAGTCAATGCCTGTTTCCCCTTTGTCTCTCGTCCGGGGTTGTTGGCTGCAGGCCGTTTCCCCTTATCCTCAAAGGCAGGGAAACTGACTCCCAGAAGACGAGCATTGGCCGCCTTCTTCTCTGCGGCTTCTGCTTCAATGATCAAGGAACTCCAGTCAGGAGGAGGAGTAGAGTTAAGCCAGAGTTTGACTGCAGGCAGCATGTTCATACTGCAGAAGGAGAGAAGCGTATGTTCTGGCATGCAGGAGGGCAGTCTGAAGCAGGCCTGTCGGAAGCGTTCGATGAACACTCGAACTATTTCCTTCTCCTTCTGGCATATCTCTATAAGGGACGCCATTGTCATGTCCTTTCCGCCATCGTAGAAACGGTCGAAAAAAAGACGCGTCAGGTCGTCGAAGAAAGATATTGAATTGTCGGGGAGGCTGCAGTACCAGTCGTACGCCACTCCTTTTAGTGCCCCAACAAATATGCTGGTAAGTAGTGCGTCCTCCTTCGAAAGATGTCCTGTCTGAGACTGGAAATACGTCAGGTAGCGACACGGAGAGTCCTTCCCGTCGTATGGCGTCAGTATTTGTGGTTTATACTTAGGAGGATAAACCACCTTATTCCATTCGAGGGGATAAGGTTGGGGGATGCCCATCTTTTGGCGCTCCTCTTGTCTTGTCTTGGACTCAAAGTGCTCGCGTAAGTCCCTGATCATCTCGACCACGTCATCTGTAGAGCTAGGAGTCGGGGAAGGTAGTACCACCGGGAGTTGAGCATTTGAGGGCTCCGACGTCCGAGGTGCTTTGTGACGATCTATGTCCGAGGATACCCATTGAAGGGGTACACTCGATTCTCCATTGACCCCTGGGTCGGGACCGACAGAAGGTGTCCTGGCCAAAGCTGACCGTATCTCAAACACTGCTTGAGTCAGTATTTGTATGGAGGCAGAGAGGGTTTTGAGTCCTCCCTCCAGGGTATCCATGCGCTGGACGAGGTCTGTTGGCGGCACATCAGACTCGATATCAGCCCCAGTCACGTTTACTGTCATGACGCGGCCGGGAGTTGATGGATGGGTTGAGGCTTCACTCTCGGCCTCACTCTCTTGTGGGGGAGTTGCCTCTCCTGGAGCCTCGTCTTGGCTACCTCCGGCTATGTTCGGGAGAACATTCACCATGGGGGCATCTGTAAGGGCCTGATTACCGTCAGCTCCGTCTTGAAGGGCCTCTGCGTCTCTGGAACTCGGGTCTGCAGATGCTAGACTACCCCCAGCTATGTTCTGGGGGATATCCTCATCTTCTGGGAGGCTGACAGGATCTGCCCCAGATGTGCTTTAGACACCCTCGTCTTGGGACTCGACAAGGGTCTGACTACCCCCAACTTCTTCCAAGATCTTCTTCCTCCCCCGAGTGCTTTCGAACACTCCGGAGGACGCGACAGCTGTCTTGGTTTTCCTCGGCTGGCTTTTGGACGAAGAAAAGGAACTGCCAGTTGCCTTTCGGTCTGACGAGGAGTTGGAGATCACGTTGCATGAAGCAACCCTTGGCTCTTTTTCTGTTGACACCTTCCCGAGGCGACGTCGGAGGGGTGTCGATGATTGCAGCCGCTGGAACACCGACTGCCTTGGTGGGACTGCCGCTTTACAACAACAGTTGATGGTGACCACAGCACAAGTATGCCCCGTGAGAGGCGCATCGTGCTTGTCAGTCGACTCTCCTGATCGGCGCTTGTGAGTGATCACGTTATGCAGATCGTTGGAGGAGAGTGCCTCCTTCACACCCCCTTCAGCCGCATGGCAAGGTCAAGCGCCGGGGTGGTCAAGTAAGTGCTGCGCCTCCTGATCTAATACCAAACAGGCATCCCGATCAGTAGTGGGGGAACCACAGCATTTGAAGTGACTTGAACGGACCACAAATGCACAACCAGAGGAGGCGCGGGAGTTAAAGACCACTGGATTTGCCTTACTCGACTTGGTTGTGCACGCAACAGACGCACCCAAGTGAGACAAGGACTTTGAAGGTCGGCTCGTTTCTGGCACCGCAGCACTAGAGTCGACCTTGTACAGCTTACCATCAGCAGCGTGCATGATTGTAAGCACATGCTTCTGGCTTGCTGCTGGCATAGCACGTTTGGGGCGCATGGCCCGTGCTACCTTAGATTTTTTCGTACCAGTCCGCTGGGGCGCATAGTACTCAGAATCCAAATTCTCCTCGCCATTACAGCGAGTGAGTCTGTCAAAGACAGAGACCTTCTGTGGCGCATCAGAGGTGATGCACGGGGCATTGGCTCTCCCCCTGCTCCGTCGACGCATCTTCCTCGCCTGAGAGGGAGATGGCTGGGGAATGTGGTTAGCCGCACGTTTCCCGGAGAGATGCACTGCACCAGCGGGCGCATCTTGGTTGCTGAGGACGTCAGCAGGAAGGGAAGGCTGGATCGGAACATCCCCTCCAGTGGTGGTGCCCGAGGCATCGATCTTGCGCACCCAGACTCGGCGGGTCTTCTTCGGCTTCGGCAGCCGCTTCGAAGGACTCGTACGGCCTTCAGAGATGAACTCCTCATATGCCTGTTGATTGAGACGTACGACCAGCGTCTTGTGGGAGGAGCCCACCTTCATGTCGTCAGATTGCGACACAGCTTTCTCGGTGGAGGAGAAAGAGGTCCCCAACAGAGTCGCCAGCTTGTTTGCCATTAAAATTCTTTGATTGCAAATTTCAATACAAACAGAACAGTGTTACAATATAGGGCTTAGATGTAGTCATAGGAGTACACTTTTGTTTATCTGGGTCCCTTGTGCCGATGGAGTGAGTGGTAATGCGTTGACTCCGTTGACGATCTGACGACGGTTATCGATTCTCTGAAGGTCTGGATTGCTCTGGGTGCTGGAGCTTGCTGAGAAGAGGAAGATGTTGAGTGTCTGTATCTGTCTCTCTGGTGGTATGTTCGTTCGTTATATGTTCTGTCCGTGTGTAGGTAGGTGTGGAAGAAGGAAATGATCCCTCTATTTATAGTTTTACAGGCTGGCTGCTCATGCATGCATGTAGGATACGCCTATACGCGGGGATGCCACGTGTTGATTGCTGATGGAGGTGTATGAACGATGTGCCCTGATCGAAGGGTTGAATTCTTTATGCCGCTGTTGTGGGCTGGCACGTAGCAGAGGAGAAGATCTTTCTGTTGCTGAGATCTTGGGTGAGTCGAGTCAAAGGATACGTGTCATCGACCCATGGCTCGGAGATCTCTGATTTGGTGGAGAATGATCTGGTAGGATACGCCTAAGATTGGGCGCATGAGGAGGCTTTGGCACGTAACCTTTAGGAGTCACGAACCATTCGGGACGCATGGCTTTTGAGGCGCATGCGAGGCTTCAGCAATGACTTAACTCCTGTCTTTCGGGATCAGAGAGAAGTCTGGGGTACATAGCTTATGAGGCGCATACAGATTTGGGCGCATGGCTGCAGAGGCGCATGCGAGTGGTTGAGTGGCCACGTGGCAGTAGCCGTCGGAGGAAAGTAATGATGAGGCTGACGTTGGCGATGCTTCATCTTCTGAACTGTTCAGACTTTGGGAGGCGTGCTGCCAACTCTATCAGGTCAGCATTTAATATTTGTGACATTCGATGGACAGCTGAGTGGGCGCGTCGGTTGGCGTTCCACTAGGTGTATGGGGACGCATGGGTGCGCATCCCCTGTGATGTGCTTGGTACAGAAGGGCGCATCTGTGTGATGCGCTTGATGTTGAAGGGCGCGTGCGTATGATGCGCGGTCTGGCCGTCACATCTGCTTCGTGACACATCTTAATGGTACGACTGTTACGATCTTCGAGTGCTTTAAATGGCTATTTTGACTTAGCTGAATTCGAAGCATCCGGTTCATCTATTTAATGCAAATTCATTGTACGAAATTCGGAGAGCCATCCACTTGGCGTATGGGTTTGATTTTCCCGGCCTATAAATAGTGGCATGGAGAGAGTTTGTTTCTCGTTCTCTTACGTTCTTCCAACATGAACTTGTTTACTCGGATGCATTCTGTTGACGAGATGCTCCCGAGGGTGAAGATGCGACGCAATGTCTTCATTGATGCACTTGAAGGTGACTGTTACATCCAAAAGTCGGAGTCGAGGGCTTCCGAGGCAGACAGAAGGTGCCTGTTGCATCCAAAGATAGGGATGCTCGAGCCTCATCTTCGTTTTACAGGAAAAGCTGCAGATCGAAATGGCGGTGCTGCGGCTTTGGGGGCTCTTTCTTCCTTCAAAGTGGGTGTCGCCCACTCTGGTTGTGTTGAAAGCTGCTCCTTTAGCCGCAGTTTCGATTACGGTCTTCCTTGGCCTTTGGAGGCTCTTTCGAAGCCTCCCCTGGCCACAGGTAGGCTTGCAGTGCTCTTCTCTTCCTCAGCTAGAGGGTTGATTGCCACCCTCGTTCTGCTCAATAAATGCTTCATTAGTCGAAGCATTTTGACGGCGGTGAGCCTGGCTGGAAGAGCGGCACATAACTGGGCTGCTGAAGGGATGCACATAACTGGGATGCACATAACTGAGCTGCTGAAAAGGATGCGCATAACTGAGCTGCTGAAAAGGATGCGCCCTGCTGAGGGCGCGTGGTGATTGCTGCGCCTATTTGAGGGCGCATGATGGCTGCTGACTGTAGACTTAGGATCTTTTCTTTGTAGAAATTCTCCTTTGTACAATCATTTCTTAGACATGTAATAGACTTTTATATGTAATAAAAAGTCCATTTTTGATGTCTATATTCGATGTTTTTGCTGTGAAGTACTCTGTCCGAGCTCTTGCGCATGTAGTGTCTGGCGCACAGGATTTCTGGTCCTGAAATTCCATGCTTCTACAAGACCCCCTTCAAAGTTTTCAAAACTTTTGGACAAGTTTTGGAATACTTTGAATAAGAAGCATGTGCCATAAGGGAGGCTTCACTTAGGAACTAAAACCAGCAAGTTAGAACACAAAGCATAATAAGGATAAAGTGCAAAAAACCCCTCGTTAAATATGTGCCTTTTGCACTAAAAGACCTTTTAGATTTTTTTGTCAGTTTACCCCTCCTTAGATTATATATCCGCTCGATTAGGCCCCTCCACCCAAATTTTAAAAAATTTATACCAAAAATACCCCTCCCCCCTCCGGCGGGGCCGGCGCCGGCGAGCCCCCAACCCCCCCTCCATCGCGGGCGATCTTCCAGCCCCCCCGACCCCCCCCCCCCCGCCGGCGATCCCCCAGCCCCCCCGATCCTCCCCCCTTGCCGGCGAGCCCCCAGCCCCACCTTCCTCGCCGGCGAGCGCTCCCCCGACCCACCCCCCTCCTCCTCCCTCGCCGGCCTCGACCACCCCTCCTCCTCCTTCGTCGGCCCCGACCCCCCCTCCTCCTCCTTCGCCGGCCTCGACCCCCCTCCTCCTCCTTTGCCGGCACCACCCCCCTCCCCCCGACCCCCACCCCCCTCCGCCTCCATCGTCGGCGAACACAGCCGAAGAAGGAGGGAGGGAGGGAGGGGTAAAATTGTCACTTGGGGGCAAAATGAGCATATTTTAAACTTTTGGGAATTTTAAGAGCATGGGGTCTTTTAGTGCAAAAGGCACATATTTAACGAGGGATTTTTTGCACTTTACCTGCATAATAATAAAAAAAAAGGAAATATGAAGTAGGGTGATAAACGATAAGCTAACTAAAAAACTATTCTGGTAACCAGGTTACAACCTGTAAACCAAATAAGGACCGGGGTTGTAACCCTTCGCCTAAACAGAACTTAGTCTCTAACCAATTATCGACAAGTAAAGCATAAACTGTAAAATGTCCCGAAGTAACCATGTACTGGCATTGTCTAGACAAGACTAGACACCATTCATCAATCACGGCCAAGCAAAGAGTACGGCTTGATACTTTAACTAACTAGGGTTATCACAAGCCTAATTACTAGCAAGATGCACTGAGATGTTCCGGCAGTCACAAGCCCTGCAGCTATCCAGGTTATCCAGACGATATTCATGTTAGAGTTATCAAGAATTATTAGGTGAATTAGAGTGCAACAATTGACAGTGTACATATTACTTGTTTCAAAAAGTGCCCCATATGACAGTGGGCTGGAAATGTGCCCTACTCGACGGCAGGCTACAAGTCCATTCAAGGCGCCCAGATAACGGGATCGTCTGTAACTGGAAACATCTCTCTATATGAGCTACTTTGATCAATCTAGTAATTAACCTAGTCAAATTCAGCATGAATCCTGACCGTGGTAATCAGAGATGCAAGTCCTAGACATGATGCAAGACAAGATTGGTAGCTTATACAAGCACATTTAAGAACAATCACCCACGATGTCAAGACGAGTTATTATTCAGCATGTCAAGATAGCTGTTGCAACAACATTCAAGATTACATGTTAGACTTACTTTTCAAGATTACTTGTCAAGAGTGTGCCACGACGGACCACCATCAAGATTACTTATCATGTCAAGAGTGCGTCACGACGGACCACCATCAAGAATTTTTATGTCAAGGTTGCTTGTCAAGGGTGTCCCACGACGGGTCACTATTTAAGAGTTATCATGTCAAGTTACTTGTTGCTTGTTAAGAGTGTGCCACGACAGGACACTATCGTGTTATCATGTAAAGACATGTTCAAGAGTGCACCACGACGGGTCACCATCCAGTAAACAAAGAAAGACATGTACCAAAGTGCACCATAACGGGTCACTATCTAGTATAGGTAGAGAAGAGACGTATAGCATGAGTGCACTACAACGGACCACCATCATGCAAGCAAAGAAGTGACATTTAACGTAAGTGCATACAAAGCAAGGAAAAGACATAAACCATGAGTGCACCCCAACAGGCCACTATCTAAGAAAGAAAGCATGCGACAAGGATCACATGTAAGAAAAAATTAGATAAAAGACGTATCATGACATGGGAGAAGAAATAAATAAAAGTACTACTTGACAAAAATAATAATTGAGACTGTGCTATTGTTAAGAATATAAGGGGGTATAATTATTCTCTAAATGTACAAAATCATCTAATCATGATAAGAGTTTATTACAGTCGAAGGAAACCTCAAAAAGTCAAGTACAAAAAATATGCCAAAAAGATCAAAACTATGATTGAAGTTATCAATCGCATATGAACTCTAGTTAAAGTGAAACAAAAAGATTCTTGAAACCAAGACAAAAATCTACAGCTTTTATGTTGGAAGTAGGGAGAAATTCTGGCAACAAATCAGCCAAATAGGACATAAAATAGTAAAAAACAGCCAAAATAGGCACTATACGGCACTATGCAAGCCATGCGGCACTATGTAAGACATACGACACTATTCATTCATGCGATACTATGCAAGCCTACGGTACTATGCAAGCCTATGTCACTATTCATCTTGCGGTACTATGCAAGCCTGTGGTACTATGCAAGCCATGTGGGACTATGCAAGCATGCGGCACTATTCATCCTATGGCACTATTCATCCTGCGGTACTATGCAAGCATGCAGCACTATACAAGCCTGCGATACTATTCAAGCCATGCGGTACTATGCAAGCATGCAGCACTATTCATCCTGCGGCCATCATCCCTGCCAGAACCAGGACAGATGAACATAGAAGATGTCCAAAACTTGCTTTGGCCATAACTTGCTCAAAATAAGTAGAAATCTATCTTTTCAAAGGTCCATTTTGGGTAAAATCGAATTCTCTACAACATAGAACACTCAAAACTTAAAAATAATAAAGTTTGGTAGATCAAAACCCAAGAAAAACGAAAGAAACTACAAACTTAGATCTACAAAAATCCATCCGTCCAAACCAAAAACTCCAAGTCCTAAAGATGCTTAGAATCATGTAGAGAAGAAGAAAGAACAATAAAATGGAAGATCCATCATGAAGCAAGTTGCACTTGCCTAAGCTCTCTAGGTTGGTGGGAGAGTAATGGAGGAGGTAGAAAAAGTTATGAGAAATAATGAAGGCGAGAGAGTGGAGTTGACTTATATAGTAAGCCTCACCATCTCAAAACAAACCAAAACCAAACCAAAATAAATCAAGCAAGCTAAACCAAGTCAAATTGAACCAAACCAAATCAAATAAACCAAGTCAAGATTAAACCAAGACTAGGCTAAGCAAGACAAGTCTAACTACGGTCTACCTGATAAATGTCAGAAATCCGTATACGTATACTGAAGATACGTATAACGGAAAACGGGAGTGACAATAGTGGTTTCATTTCACGTTGTTGGGCTCCTTGTGCCTCTAGTTCTTGGACCTTTTCATGGAGTTTCTCATTCTTAGTAATAATATGAGATTTCTCTTTTCACAAGTCCTCCAATCCCCGTATTAACCCCTCCATCGTGGTGTTCATTTCAAGTTGTTGGGCTTCATTTTGGGGTCTCTCTTGCTAGAGCATTCTCATCCCCACCTTTTTGGTGGTGTCCCTCTCCCTCATATGCACCTTCTTCTTGTATATCTACATCCTCTTCTAGGTGTCCTTCCTCTTCCCCAATAGCTATAACCAAATCTATGAATATCTTTTTCGATCTTAATTTAATGTGATATTCGTTTTTGAGGAAGACCGAGATTGCGTACCTATCACATGTATAAAATCTCGGGTATTCACGTATTGGTTTGGACTTCCTTTCCACATGGGTACTATGTTCTGCAAACCACTAAATGAAATATATTGTGCAACCTTCCATTTTTGAGTATGCATCGGAGTAATCCCCCAAACAGTTTTACTCGTAGTCTTCTTGATGCTCTCCATGACATATGCCAAGATTAACCTTGGCCAGCAGATACTGTTGATAACTTCTATACTGTCTACCAAGGCCAAGAACCTGTACGATAAATTTGAACTGCCGTACTTTGTGAAGAATGATGTTTGGCATAAATGGAAGATTATTAGCTTGGCCAAATTATATGGATCGACATCTTCATCTCCGACACGAAGCCGTTGTAACAATTCAAAGAACTTCTGTCTCACTTTTGTATTCGTGACTTCTGAGTGTTTGTCCTTGGAATTAGTCATCAAACTTTTGAAGTGATCTATACATAGGCTCAACGATGCCGATGGTGTGGTTTGTTGCTGTTTTTCTATAATCAATCTTCTGTTATAAGCACCATCCTCACTTTCATCCTTCAGCGGTAGACCGAAAATGGCTGCCATATCGCCCGTACTTGGCGCTATTTAACAATAGTGCTTAATTCAAAGTATTCGATGCCATCTTTGTCTTCCAAATAAGTTCCTATCAAATTCTCAAGACCTTCTGAAATCTTGGCCAATTCTTGTTTGCCAACTTTGCTTTTGTAGAAGCCTCGACAAAATTATAGAAACTGATATTCTTTAAAGACTCAGTAACTGGCTCGGGCAAACGGCCGCCACCTTCTTTGACATCCTTCATAAGAGTTAGCATCGTTTTGAAAGAAGAACGGAAAACTCTTGAATTTTTACTCCTGACAAATTTTTTTCTACAAAAAAAACAAAAAAAAATAGGTTTTTGTCAATTGTTCTCCGTCATTTTATACGGAGAATGACCGTTCTCACTACAAAAAAATGGTGTTTTGGGACAACAAAAACCGTTCTAAAAAGAGCTTTTACCGTCCTAAATATTATTCGGGACGGCAGTTGGGACGGATTCAAACGGTGCTATTAGGGTAGCGTGGCAAAAGCTTAAGGGACGGATATTGCCGTCCTAATTAACGTTAAAGGACAGAAAAATTGACTGTCTCAAAAAGGTTGTGAAACTCTATTTTTTTGTGACGGTTGGTCTTGTCGTCCCAAAAATTAGATATTTGTAACGCATATTATCCGTCCTAATAATTTAGGCAAATGTCCCAAAAGAATATAGTTCACTTTTAGTACAAAACAACAGATTTGTCCCAAAAATTTATAACAGTTGTACTAGTTCTCATAGAATTATTGATTCCCTGCTGTGCATACAAAATATACACTCAAAATACATATATAACAAAAACCATATATAACTATTTAAGCAAAAATTCATATTGTATTCTCTGAAAGGCATTAACAAAAAAAAGTTTTCATAAAACATCATTACAGGCCATATCACATTACTTACAAAATGAACACAAAGCTTCTTACATCATTTAGATGTCCTCCCATGATTCACAAAATGAACTCAAAATTAGAGAAATCATTAATTGTTCTCTCCATCATTTACAAAAAAGGTCTAAAACTTTTCACATCATTAAGCATTATCTACCAAAACGAACCCAAAATGATTTTCCCTTAAGTGGCATCTCCCGCCTTTTGTAAAATTAGGCAAAACTCATTTAAAGGACCTGCAAAAAAAAGTAAGAAAACTAGTTATAATTCAAAGTGATGTTATAATTTTCGCTCAAAAAGTTATAATTCAAAGTGATGTTATAACAGAAGAAAAGTGTAAAGCCTTAAGCCGAGGCATTATGAAGCCTTGCGCCGAGGCGCTATGGAGCCTTTGTACTTTTATGTGCCTTGCGCCATTAACAACTATGATATGACCAATCAGATAAGTTATCCACATATACACAGAGGACATCAACGCACAAGTATAAACATATCAGGCATTTCTACATCAAATGAACAATATACCAAAAAAAAGTGTAAAGAAACCCATATATACATTTGGGTCACGGCACAACGGGAGTTGGGGTGTGGAAGGAGGTTAGGGGTAGAGGCGGGTAGGAGAATTAGTGCACAAGAGAAACTGGTTGCAGATTACCAGTGAAAACCTTATTATTGGACAATTGAACTAATAAAAACTCCTCTAATCTTGATCAAGAACATCTGAATTTACAAAAGAAATCAAAGAGCTTGAGATTTCTTGCATGTATGTCTAGGACTATTATCAGTCAACTTATGTTATCCTTAATCACCTGAGCAGCTGCCAGGTGCCTAGACGGCCCCTTCGATTTCCCCCCTATTAAGAACTTTGTACTTTGAAATTAGCTACTATGAGATTGAGCCACGTTGTGCATGGATAACTTCATTAAATTTAAAATCATAGAAAATACCATCTTTACCATGCAAAATAAGTTTAGAGGCATAAATACAAGTCAAATACCCAGGATATTGACCTAATAACATATTGAGTAATTTGACAGGGAAGAAATGATAGAAGCCATTATGCTAATACATAAATCTATAGAACAAAAAGGTGATTAGTTTATTAAGGTTCAATAAAATCATAAACTGCACCTGGACACTCGGAACCAAAGCTTTCTCTACTACCATTTTCTCAGCATCAATGGCAGATAATGTCTCCGGTGAAGCCTACCAAGGCTCCGGTAGCAATGTTGCAGGATTTACAAGAGCAGACTCGATGCCCTTCCCCAATATATCAAGCAACAATCTTGCTTGCATATCCCGAACAAGTGCCCTCACATCTTGTGCATTTGTGCCTTCCAAAAGTCTGTACTTTATCCTGTCAAGGCTCTGCAAAAGATTCCAAGGATGTGTTGATCATATATCAAGAAATATTAGTTCAGAATCTAGAGAAGTTGATGACTAATGAATTTTAGTACACATTGTAATACTCCGTTAATGAATTAGCCGTAGATTATAAGTATCATGTTTCCAGTAATTACATGTAAAGCTAATTTTACAGTCCACAGACTAGTGCTATGAAATATGATAGAACATGTTTCCAACAAAAATAGAACCAATGATGGAAAACCAAAGAGCCTTTATATCACCCAAGGTTTACCGAGGCATAATCAGAATGTCGAAGTAGATTATTACCCAAACCAATTTGAGCACAAAGAAAATAAAAAACATGATAGAAGGGTCGTTACATGTCATTGAGACACCTTATTATTCTCATAAGGTATCAGAGACATATATAAGGTTCATTATCATATCATTATGACATCTCATCAGACAACCAATTCCACTGAGGCAAACTATAAAGGCTGTAAACATCAAGAGTTTAACTAACAATGACACAAGCTAGACTAGAAAAATTAGGAAATCAAAAATATCAAACAATACTAGTTAGCATCAAATGACCACCTTACAGTACATCAATTGAAGAATAGAAAACAATACAATATAGGACGTAGATAACTTCTTTGCAAATTATTGAAGGCAGAAATGAAAACATACAGGGACATGTTGTTGTCTGTGTTCAATAGATGACAAAGATTGAAAATTAGCATCCATCACAACAATCACACTGTTCAATGACACGGACAAATTGAGATACCTACAACTTTTGCCGGTAATTATAAAACGGAAATATTTCAAGTTCAAATAATATACCTTTCCTAAAGCCCAATTAGCATAATCAAAGAGCACGCTCATGGTTCTGGAAGAAACAATATTCCCTATAATGTAATTCCTAGATGAAGTTGAGACAAGGAAACCAAAATGTATACAGCTTCCTATCGAAGTTCTGCAATATATGTATGTACTCTAATAATCCAAATCATAAAATTAGAGAGGCCACTTACCTTGGATATAAGTGGTATTTTTTGGGTAAGATTCCTTCGTATATTTTTTTTTCTTAAGAACTGCTCCTGCAATCAACAAATGATTTACAAAACCATTAGAATCTAAATGCATCATTACCCGGATGAAATGTAAGAAAAGAACTTGGTGTACCAGATGCAAAACCAAGTTCATTGGTTAATGCATTTCAAAACCAATAAATGTAATATCTCAACATATTTTCCTC
The DNA here is from genome assembly GCA_029216955.1 of Iris pallida. Lineage (NCBI taxonomy): Eukaryota > Viridiplantae > Streptophyta > Magnoliopsida > Asparagales > Iridaceae > Iris > Iris pallida. Next base: position 5,616,200 of record JANAVB010011197.1, on the reverse strand, counting down.
ACCAGCTGGATGAAAATGATAGACATGCTTGTAAACGGTTCAGTAGACATCAACCACCATTGTAGAGTACTAATAAGTTGAAATGCATTAAATATATATCATGTGAAGCCTCAAAGTAATGATAAAAAATCACAAAGGTTCTTTTCGCTTCTCTTGACCAACATCCCCAATTATTTTTCATACATCGAAATAATAAGCTAGGCCAAGTACATGCACCAAACACTTTCCATCAACTCAACCCTTGCATTTTTAATCGTGGCCATAAGAACTGTAACAGAAACTGTAGGTTAAAAATGTTGGGACAAATGCAAAGAAACCCTGAAAGGGTGTTCCTGGCTATCAACCAGTTGTATTCAATTCTCCAGAGTCATTGGAGAGTAAGGCTGTAAGCACAATGATTTCTCTCCATCTCAGGGTGTGTATAGAGGCTAAACATCATTGCATTGTGCATCTTCCCATATTACACAAGGAAGAACGTAATTGTCCGTAACAGTAAAAAAGTGACCAACTGCATCCATAAATAAAATGGTTAACATACATAGTGATAAGTCTAATGGAATGTACCCACATCCCTCTAATATTGATGTGAAGAATTAGTTGAAGGCATGACTGGTGTTGGAGTGTAGATTTTAGTCTTTCGAAGGATCTCGACAACAACCCAGTGCTTTCGCTTGCTTAAGGGCCTTGAAGGATCCAACCTTACCTGCAGGAAGTAGAACAGAGAAGTGAGTAAACATTCCCATACAGACAGAGAAAGGGGAAACAACTTTGGCAAATATATCATATTAACGAGACTACATTAACATACACACAAAAACTGGAAAAATACTCAATGCTACCCTACCCAACCTCTACACCTACCCATACCAGAACATAGTATACATATTTTGTGTCCATACTGTATACTCTAAAATGATTTAAAAATTTCTATGTCCCTGTAGTGTCTGTACAACATAAGTTATAGCAAGAAAGCAAGCTTCATATATTTTGTTTCTTTGGGCCGCTCACTTTTGTTATAAGGAGTAATTTAATGCTTCTCCTCTAATTTTGATTCAACCAATTTGCTCCAAATGATGATCCGCTGCCGCAACACTTAGCCTTTTCTTAATAAGATCCTTCCTCTTATATCCTCAAGGCATCTTTATTTCTTATGGCACCTCAATATGCAACAATGTCATCAACCATGCCATTATAGTCCACTATATTCTTACCCCTGGTGAAAACTTTTGATATTATTTAAGCATCATCTAGATAGAGAACACCTTAGTTAGTTTTACCTCATAAGATCGAACATGTAATTTATTGTTTAATGCGTTTTGTTGGCCAAATAATTCTGCAGAATAAGCTCCAATGATGTTGGTCAGGAAATATATCACCTAACAACAAATAAACCTGAGTAGATCTGATTAATAATTGTCTGAAAAAGTGATCAACTGCATCCATAAATAAAATGGTTAACATACACAGTAATAAGTCTAATGGAATGTACCGACATCCCTCTAATATTGATGTGAAGAATTATAGTTCCTGATGGCATTATTCGATTCCTTCTGGTACCACCAAATCCATTCCTTTGACAAACAGGAAAGTAATCAACAACATCAACAATGAAAACATTGTCCCCAAACAAAAATGGTTTACCATTACATGATGACGACACAACAAGAACATTTCAACGGTCCAACCACACCTGATATATATCACTACTAAAATCTGTCAATTCAGCGACGCCTCAGGACGTCGCTAAATAGGGAAAATACGTCGCTAATATCGATTAGCGACGTTTGAACGTAGTCGCGATTAACCTAGTCGCTAAATAACAAAATGTCGTAATACGTCGCTATTGCGACGACACTCAGCGACGTGGACATGTCACTAATTCAGCGACTACTAGCGATGTAAAACGTCATCATTTACCGACGCAACCTAGCGACGTTGAGCGAGTTGACATGCATCGATGCTGACCTGGCTTGAGAGCCAAATGGCGACGTTCTGCGACTTTGCTACGTCGCTGTAGTACCGATATATAGCGATGTGTAGCGACGTCCTACGTAGCGACGTTTAGTGACGAACATCGACGGTACTCATCAGAGTTAGCGACGTGCCCTATATTTACTTAGCGACGTTACCTTCGTCGCTGGATGTCGTTGAAAGTTGCTGAACGTCGCTAATATTGAAAAAAAATTAAAAAAATTACAGCATTTGCCGTATCCCCTGTACCATTTGTAGCATTTGCAGCATTTGTAGCATCTCCTACACCATTTGTTACAACAACGACGGTGTGTATCACGAACATAGTATCAAACAACACATATACACATAATCACGAACACGTTTGAAACACAATCTCTTCAATCAACACAGATATATGAAAATTTGTAACAACAATGTCAAATAATGGTCCACATAAGAATAATGTATGTATAACCACATAAAAAACCCAACAATGGGCCATCATACAATAATATATATGTCGACTATGGCTGATTAGGAGGAGCATCGCTGCTCCTGAAAAGAAGGTAAGCATACTGCTCCGGTGTAAAAACTACCGGCGACGATGAAGGAGGAGGCAATGCAACCGCTGGAGAAGAAGGCAGTGTAACCGCTGGAGATGGGTGCGTTCACGTCTCCTCTAGGGCTTGCAGTCTGGTGCTATATTGCTCCATGCAAGCCGCTATCCTAGTAACGGTGTCGTGAATGGACTTCTGTGTCCCCTGTACGTACAGCACGGTGAGCTCGAGCTCGTCAAAGCATGCGGTGACCGACGCAGCGTCCCCTTGCGCCTGAGACCCTGGCTGCTCAGCAATCCTCTTCAGCATATCGTCGTGCAGCTCAGCAATCTGGCGGACAATGGTCTCCTCGACTCGGGACGACTCAGCCTGTGACGGCTGTGAATGCGCACTGGAAGAGGGAGCCCTGGATGCCTGCGTCGCAACAAATGCACCGTAGGACCCTGTACCGTAGTACGTACCCCTCTGAAGACCACCAACAACGGTCTTCCAGAGCTCGTCCTTCGACTGAGGCGGAGAGGGCTGCGATGTACCAACCCCTTCCTCTGCCTGTGCACTAGCACTCGTACGCTCATCACGTAGCCTAACATACTCTTCCTAGAAATCATTGTGCATCTCTATACATCAGTACTTACCTAAATTAGCCTAATAAATGTCTAAAATATTTAATTATTATTAAGTATATGGTTATCTGTATATTCTTCAAGTTGTGTTAAAAATTAACAAAATCTAAATTAGTACTTACATAGCTCTGAGTAGCCCGGTCGTCGATGAGCTTTCCGTCCTTCCGATGGGTGGCCAGGAAGACGGTCACCATGTTTGCGTCCTCACCCCTCTTCACCTGCATGTTTGTTATATTTTATTCTTTAGTAAAATAGAAAATTATATACTCCTACTATCAATAAAATCTTATATTTTATAATAAATTATATACCAGACGACAGAAATGCTCCGTCATAGGAATCGATCTACCACACCACTTTTCGACCATCGTCCTAGCCGCCTTCGCCTTCTCCGATCGCTCTTTGTACCCAGGCTTCTCAAATCGAGCCCTCATCGTGGTCCACTGGTCAGGTGTGATCCAACCAGCAATCGGCTTTCCGGAGCGCTGACGAGCTTTCTGATCGTCAATTGCATCACGGATCAACTTAGCGGCGACGGCAGGAAACTGCCTCTCAATCTGCTCGGCCCGGTGTGGTGGATAAAAATAAGTCCTCTACAAGAATTACAAATTAAAATAATAAGTTCTAAAAAATGCTTAAAATTATATTAATCATACTAAATTAACTATCTTTAGTTATCTTGAAGTGGGCAAACCAGAATGCCTTCCTCTCTTCCGAGGCATCCGAGTAGTTGATCCATGGACCCCCATAGTTGGACCTTAGAAAGGAGCCCAACGCTCTCTGTATCGACGAGGGATGATATCTGTATACAACGATAACCGACGTATTAATGAATATATATAGATATACAGACATGCATAAAATATATATATATATTCATTTAACTTACTTCGTAGGACCGTCGGTCCAAATCTCCATCATCGTCTCGTCCTGAGGTGCGCATGGAGGGCCGCTCTGGTATGGATCCGCCCGGGCGAGAGTAGGGACTACCTCCTCCACCTGCTCCCTACCCGCTATGCTGTTGTCAGCGGTAGGAAGGCTAGGGGAAGTAGTATGATCAGCAAGCCTGGAACTGCTCGTCGTAGGTACACTGCCACCCGGACCTGAGACCGTATGGTACAATAGAGTGCTCGGGTCAGACGATGGTCTAGAGCCATCCTCTGGTAATGGAGCTCTCTACCCACCTAAGGACACGGCTCGTCCTGGCCTATCTTCGCGTCGTCCTGAGGTGCCTCCGCGTCGTCATGCCATGCTGATAATAACATTAGAGTTCATAATTTAAGACTACAGAAATATGAATACATCAAAATCACAGTTTATGATTGAAAATATAAATAAATACAATGACAGTTTAGAAATATCTGCATACATTGGAATTCATAATTTAAGTTTTCAAAAATGATCATAGTTCATAATTCATAATCACAGTTTCTTAATCATCCACTAAAAATTCATCTTCTTCGTTTGCCTTCTCCTCCTCCTTATCCTCTTCCTCTTCCTCCTCATCGTCATTAGCATCTCCTTCGTCTTCCCCTTCGGATACTTGTACCTCTTCTACATAAGTAGATATTGAATGGAGAACTTCTGCTGAGTCGATATCAACTGTATTTGGTACAAGAGGCAGCTCGTCCTCCTGATAAGCCACTTCGTCGATGTCGTAGGTATTTCTGGCTTTAGTCTTGCATACTGCCCACCAGTCGTATCTCGTTGTTCCCCGTCTAGGATATGTTGTAAAATATATGAGTTGAGCTTGACTTGCTAGGATAAATGGTTCGTATCCTTGGTATCGACGACGGTAGTTAATATCCACAAGACCATGCTTGTCAATTTTCCATCCTTGATCTTGTATAGGATCGAACCAATCAACTTTGAACAACACGATCTTGGCAGGCTCTATGCTATAGTTGTACGTCAATTCCACGATCTCCCGTAAGACGCCATAGAAATCATTGCCTGGAGTGACATCTTTGTAGTTTGTAGATTTGATACACAAGCAACTGTTTTTTGTGGAATCAAGATCCAGGAAGCTATCTCCTATGAGAGCATTTGTTGACTTGAACTTAAACCCATTCATGCAATAACTTGGCCATATTTTGACGGCATAAGTTGGTCCCTTAGCAAGAGTTCTAATAGATTCATTCTCAAGGATGACGTCCGGACGATCGACCTAAACCTGAAAAGATACAAAATTAAGTTTAATGTTAAGTTATTTCTTGTGCAGTTGTGAATGGAAGAAGATTCTAACTAGCTTCTTACGTACATATGCAGTCAACCAAGACGGGAAATGAAGTCTCATTTCTTCTTCTACTTCTTCATCTGCAATGTATGGTCTACTTGACCTCACCTCATCATTAAATTCGCTGAAAACCAATAAATATCGGGATATACTCATTAAATTATAATAACGTAATCAACAAATAGATGACTTGAACGTTGAAGATTTTTACTTACCACTCTAGCTTTTCCACTTCATCCTCCTTGCAGTTGAGTAATATATATAACTGGGCAGCCTTTAGTTCCTCATCATTCAAATATCTCTTTTTCAGTTTTCTAGAAGGCTTTCCAAGAGCATTGAAGACTTTCAATAATGCATCATTATAATCTATATCTCCATCGTCGTTCCTCGGAGCTTTTGTTCTATTTGTAGCAATATGAGGCTTGAAATACATTGAATAAAAGTTTGTAATCTCCTCAAGGACTTAGGCTTCACAAATAGAACCCTCGACCTGTGCCTTATTTTTTACCTTCCTCTTTAGGTGGTTTAGATGGCGCTCGAACGGGTACCTCCATCGATAACCGACGGGCCCACCAACACGTGCCTCATATGAAAGATGAATTGGCAAATGCTCCATAGAGTCGAAGAATCCAGGAGGGAACACCCTCTCAAGCTTACACAATGTTACTGAAATGTCCTTCTCCTGCTTTTCAAGCCGATCGACGAGCAACTTAGTAGAACAAAGATCTCTGAAGAATATGCTAAGCTCTGTCAGTGGATCCCAAACGACATGAGGTAAGAATTCCCGAAATGCAATCGGGATTAACCTCTCCATAAAAACGTGACAGTCGTGGCTCTTCATACCCTGTAGTTTGTTCTCCTTCGGGTCAACACATCTTCTCAAATTCGATTTGTTCTCCTTCGGGTCAACACATCTTCTCAAATTCGATACGTACCCGTCTGGAAATTTTAGGTCCTGGATCCACCTACAAAGTTTACCTTTGTCCTCCTTGTCTAGTGAGAAAATGGCCCTGGGCTGCTTATACTTCCTACTGCCTTCCTTTATCAAATGCAACTCTGGACGTCTGCATATTTCTTCTAAGTCCAACCTGGCCTTGGGATTGTCTTCCATCTTCCCCCTTTACGTCCATCACAGTATTTATTATATTGTCAAATACATTCTTCTCGATATGCATGATATCCAGGTTATGTCTGAGCAGATGGTCACTCCAATATGGTAGGTCCCAGAATATACTCCTCTTCGTCCAGTTGTGAGCACGGCCAAATCCATCACACTTGTACCCCGTTGTAGGCTCTTCAATAGCACTTGACAATTCTTTAACTTCTTCCCATATCGTGTCCCCGGACCACCGTGGCGGTGGACTGGACTTCTCTACCACACCAGCACGAAAAGAATTCATGTTCCTCCGGTACGGATGATCCTTTGGCAGGAACTGTCGATGACAATCAAAGAAGCACGATTTTCCTCCGTGTTTCAAACGGAAAGCCTTAGTGCGATCCATGTAATACATGATGGAACTGGGGATTCCCAGGACCCTTCCTTGGTGTGCGTATTGATCGATAGAAAGTCAAACAGATCTAATACGTGTTCTAACCCTTCATAGGTGGAAACTAGGGTTCACGAATTATACATGCGGCAGAAAGGAGATAAGTAATTCCTGGCAATCTCGAGCGGACGACCCCAAGATCTTTTGTACGTATTCCTTCCTCGAGTTGGACGTCGTGTGGGCGACGATCTTCCAACCTTTTCTTCTCCTTGGCAGCCCTCTCTTTCTCTCCTTACGTGAATCACAAATTTAGAGAAAATTTCAGATTTCTGATGAGTAATCTGGCGGCCAGAGAATAGAGGATATATATATATATAGGCTACGGCAGGGACCATGAGGGAAAATTAGGGTTAGGCTTCCTAACGGATCTGGATATCCCGTGTTCAGCCCGAACACATAATCCAGGCCCATTAACAATAGTTCGGTCCACTAATGAGCTATTGTTGCACTACCTCCCTAATCCCAAATTATGTTTACGGGCTCCTTTTATTATATGCTCGTTTGGCTCCCCATGTTAAGATATCGTATGTCCGTCGATCAAATTAAGTTACTGACAACTATATTGATTCGACATCTTTTATCCTTAAGTAGTACCGCTCAACTTTATTTGTCATGTCGGATATAATCCACCTGCAGGGTTTACATGACAATCCTTATGAGCTTCTTAAGGGGACATCATCAACCCGATGTATCGGGACATGGATTCTATTTATAATCAACAGCCCATCATACATACAATGTTATTACCTAATTTATTGAGGTTGTCGATCCATAATGAATCTCACTCTTTTATGAGTCAAAATAATGTACACTACATATACGTGTCCGTTATTATATCCGGGTTAAGAGCACAAGCATCCATAATAACAGAGGTGTTTGGTCTCTTATGTAGTCAGTACAAAGAGAACAACCTCAAGTGGTCCTGTTCAATACACACAAAGTGTACTTGTGTAAACCTATAGTCAAGGTAGACTAATACCAGATTACACTACAACCTTTCCAATAGATTGTCCAAGTCCATCTAGGTTGTGAACTATTTATATACTCTATAGGAAACTGATAATATGATCTTCTGTGTGACACCACACACCATATTATCTATAATATAGAATATCAGACATTTGCATTAACACTTACAACAAATACAATATGCAAACATTTGCCCATATGATTCTCATTCAAAATTTAAGGAAATAAGGTTACTACAAAAGTGATGCTTTTAGTATATAACCCTAACAATCTCCCACTTATACTCAATGCATTGCTTTTCAGTATACTGATACAAATATCCCACTTATACTTAAAGCCATGCTGCTACACATCTGACTCCCATTCCCTCAACATTACTGTCAAAAGCCTTAGCTGGTAAGCTCTTTGTAAAGGGATCGGCTAGGTTGTCGGCTAATACTATCTTGATCACAGCAACTTTTTCTTTCTTTACGAAATCTCGTATCCGGTGGTACTTGTGCTCAATGTGTTTGCCTGTCTTATGGGCTCGTGGTTCCTTTGAGTTTGCAACTGCACCACTATTATCACAATAAAGTGTAATAGACTTAGGCAAACTAGGTACCACATCCAAGTCCAACAAAAAGTTTCTGAGCCAAACCGCTTCTTTGGCTGCCTCAGAGGCTGCCACATACTCGGCTTCCATGGTGGAATCAGCAATACGTTTTTGCTTGATACTCCTCCACACAATGGCTCCACCTCCCAAAGTAAACACATAACCTGAGGTAGATTTTTTGGAATCCCTATCTGACTGAAAATCTGAGTCTGTATACCCCAAGGGAACTAAACTATCTGTCTGGTAAACTAGCATATACTCTTTAGTCCTTTTCAGGTACTTCAAAATATGCTTTACGGCAGTCTAGTGCTCTTGTCCTGGGTTAGACTGATATCTGCTGACCATGCCTACGACAAAGCAGATGTCTGATCTCGTACATAGCATTGCATACATTAAGCTTCCTACTGCTGAAGCATAAGGAACTGCCTTCATGTTCTCTATCTCTTTAGGTGTCCTCGGACACTGTTCCTTTGATAGAGCAATTCCTCGGACACTGTTCCTTTGATAGAGCAATTCCATGTATAATAAACGGGATTTGAGCCATAGGCGCATACTCTTTTATGAGCCATCTCACGTGGCTTCCATGTGGATCAATAAAAATATAGTCACGTGGAAAAGAAAATTTAAATAGATAGAAATAAAATATCTCATAAAAGATTTGATAAATAATAACTTACTATATCTTTGCCTAGGAACTTACCAAATATGTTTGCCTAAAAATTTAAATAGATAAAAATAAAAGATTCCATAATGTTAATGTTAATGTTAATGCTGATGTTAATATTAATTTGAATGTTAATATTAATATTAATATTAATGCTAATATTATTGTTAATATTAATTTTAATGTTAATGTTAACGTTAATGTTAATATCAATATCAATATTAATATTAATATTAATATTAATTTTAATGTTAATATTATTGTTAATATTAATTTTAATATTAATATTAATGTTAAAAATAATTTTAATTTCAATTTTAACATTAATTTTAGTTTTAGTTTTAATTTAATTTTAATGTTAATTTTAATTTTAATTTGGAGGGACAAATAGCATTATTCCTATTTAAATTCCTAGGCAAACATATTTGGTAAGTTCTAAAGATATGGTAAGTTATTATTTATATAATGTTTTATGAGATCTTTTATTTCTATCTATTTAAATTTTTCTTCCAAGTCACTATATTTTTATTGGTCCACATGGAAGCCACGTGGGATGTCTCATATTTTTATATGGCCAGCTCAAATTGAGTATTCTATAAATTTTCAACAGAAGATGAAAGGGTTCAAATAGAACAATATATAGAGCAAGTCAGTTGAGTATTATTGGAATTTTCAACAAAAGAGAAAAGTAACAATTGAATTTGGTTTTTAGATATTCGGATAATAACTAATTTTTTAATATTTTGGATTTAGGATATTTGAATAATAACATTCGAATTTTTTTTAGCTGATCGATTAAATATTATCCGATATTCGCTAAACTAGACGGATATGAATTAGAGATATCCGTTCGGATATCCGATCGGATTTGGATATCACAAAAAAAGTCTGATACAAACATTGTCCTATCCATACGGATCAAGGTGTTAATAGAGTCGGTTTAACCGAATCCAGCCTGGGCCCGCCTGAACCCGTCGCCAAATAAGCCCGGATAGGCCCAAAAAAAAACTCGGCCCGCACTAACCCGACCCCCCTCGGGTCCGGTCCGGACCCAAGAAATCGGACCCGAGCCCGGTCCGATTAATTTTTTTTAAAGGGTAACGGGAGGCCCGGTTAGGCCCGCCCGGACCGGCCCGCACAGCTCGGGTGAACCGATTTTACAATTTTTTTTTAATTTTGACCATTGGGGGGGGAGTGGTTGGCCAAACTACCCCCATTATATGACCATTTTGGGGGGTGTTAAAAAAAATCTTTACAATAACTATATTTGGAGGGTGTGGGGGGGGGGGGTAATTTGGCTTCAAAAAATCCTATAAATAGGCCATACTTCTCATTTTTCAAACACAAACCATTCTAACAATCCAAAAAAAAAATTCAAGCTCGCAAAAACGTTTTCAAGAAGTTTTGCAAGTAATTCCGGCGCTCTACGACATCCAATCAAGCTTCCTACCCCGATCCAATTCTTTTTTTCTTTCCTTCCTCTTTCTAATTGTTTCTTATTTATTTTTATATTTACAAAATAGTTTTCTTTCCTCTCTCTCATTTTTTTTGAGAAATAACAATTTTAGGTTTATTTTATTTTCGGTATCCTCCCTCTCTTCTAAGTTATTTTTATTTGTCTTTTTAAAATGGTCGGACAAGGTTCAAACCAATTCAACCTACTGACGCTGCCGGACATACTTTTGAATTTATAATACTTGTTTTTGAGGAAAATTCTATTCTTGAGGATTTAATTGGTTCACCTCCTGAAGTTGCTAGCACTACCAAAAATGCTGTAAAGAGGAAGAAAAAAAAAATCAAAGTATTGAATTTTTTTGTTATTCTTAATGAAACTAAACCTGATGGCTCACTTGTTTTAGATCGGAATGGAGAACCAGTTCCGTACGCGACACAATGCAAGAAATGTTCCAATATATACAAATGGAAGATGGGCGGTGGCACGGGTACCATATCAAGACACCTGGTACGGCCCAAGCTCAATTTCGATGACCCAAACTCAGATAAGTTTTGGAGGTACCGCGGGTTCTTCAATGAGTACGTTTTCCTATTCAGCTGTTCGTCATAAAACTAAATTGACTAAATATATTATTGCTGATGAACTTCCATTCACTTCGGGTGAAAGTGAATCTTTATTTGATTATGCCCCAAATTCTTTAAATCCATGTTTTAGTATAGTTACTGGAGGCGCTGCTAGAAAAAAGTTTAAGAGAATTTTTAATGAAATAAAAGTTGCTTTAAAAGAAAATTTGTCGCATGTTAGTAAAATAACTATTACTTCTGATGTTTGGACAAGTAAGCAAAATTATGCTTATATTTGTATCACGACACACTTCTGATGTACCTCTTTTATATTGTTTGGCTTCCATTTTTGATCCTACGATCAATTTAGGGGACGTAGAGGCTTTGTTAGATGACTATGCAGAAAATATGGATGTTGATGTTACTGACTTGAAAGTAGAACTGAAGGTAGTGTTGGAAAGATTAGTAATGCTTTATGAAGACAAAGTTGTGTCGATCCAACCAACTCAAGTGGGCACAAGTAGTAGCTCTGGCTTAGTCGACCATGCCTGTCGTATACTGAAAAGAAAGAAACAAAAATACTCTTTCCAACCCACTCAAGAGTTGTACTCTTTATATCTAAGTTCTTATGAAAAAGAAGAAGAATCTTCAAATCACTTCACCATTTTAGAATTATGAAACCCATTGTTTGTAAATAATTATTAAATAGTGTTTTCATTAATATTTCAAAAATTATTATTATTATTAATAATAAAATTATTATTAAATATTTTTAAGTGGAAAATGATTTCAAAATATATTAATAACTTGGATTTTTGATTTTCGGACCCAGACCCAGGCCCGAGCCCTGTTTCCTTCTTAATCTGATTTTCTTTGGACTTGGTTATGTATTATATAAAAAAAAAATATAACTTTGGGCTGGTCCCGAAGGACCAGCATGTGTGTGGAGAACTACTCTTCCACTTTGCCTATTCTCCCTCCCCAAATTCACTCCTCTCCACACGTTTTCATTCCACCACCCTTTATTTACTCACCCATTCTCCCATCTCTTCAACAGAAGAATAAACTCAGCTCTCTTTCCATCCCGCTCACTTTTCACCCACAGAGAAGAGATAAACTCATCTCTTTCTCTCTCTCTGTGCTCACAGAGCCCATTCTCTGGAACAAAAACCCCTCTTCCACCCAAAACCCCCTCACCACCGAGCCCTAGCCCCGCCGTAGCCGCGGAGCCCCGACACCAGCCGGCCGTTCGCGCGACTCCCCGTCCGGCGTGCACCCCGTACCGACTTCCTCCGGCGAACCCTCCGCCGGATCTCTCTCCGGCGCACCCCGCGCCCACCGCGGATCTTCGGCCGCGCCACTCTCCGTCCATCCCGCGGAGCCCCGCTGTCCAGATCCGCCCCAGCGCGGCCTTTTCCGCCGGCGCCCTCGCTTCCCGTAAGCGTGCGTCCGCCCCGACAGCATCACCCCGCTGTCCATCGACGGCATCGTCCCCTCTTTCCGTCGGTTTTTCCTCTTCGCAGCGTCTCCCTCTTCTGGCCAGCGTGCCCTAGCTTTGGAGTTTACGGCGTCGCTTCGACGTCGTTGATTTCAGCCCTAATTCGGGAACGTCGCTGCTGGACTTCTATTTTCTTTTATTATATCATCTGAGAGCTCTAGCCGAGCATCCCGAGGTATAAATTCTCTGCCCCGTTGCGTTTATTTCGGTAGTCGATGATGATAACGGTCCCCAGTTTCCCCTCGGAAATCCGGTTTAGCTACGCTGTAGCTCGGTTAGCTACGTAAGCGTTTTTGTGATGATTGTCTGCTGAGATTTTTATGTTGTTGGTTTGATTTCGGAATTCTCGAGTATTTCGGGGAGGTTTTGTTGGTTTCGGAAACAATTTCTGTGGTTATATTTTCGGTATATATGGGTTATTCTTTGGTTGGGACAATTGCAGGATTTTGTTGTTGGCACATTTCCCAGTTTTGGGTTGTCCCGAAATAGAGGAAATGCTGCCCAAATTTTTACAAAACTTTATCTTTTTGGATTTCAAATTGGTTTTCGAAAATGTTTTTAAAACTGATTTTCGGGCGACGACCGTACCGGTCTGTGGGCCCTAGCGAAATGTAAACGCACCGGTCCGACCGGGCGTTGAGGTATTAGCTAGATGTGACGATGGACCACGTCTGAGACCCCAAACTTTTGATTTAAATTACTTTATTTATTGTTTAAATTATTTATTATCGATAATTGGTTACTGCACATTTTTTAGGAACTAAACATTTTCCTCTTATTTTATGTAAAAATATGTAAAGGGCATAAGCCCATAACTCTAGGATGATTAGCTGTGCCCCTGTATTGCATAGTATAAGTTTTACTTCTTTTCTGGGTGGTTGATGTTGATTCTTTTTGGGTGGTTTTGGATTGGACGTGTAACCCGTAGTTAGAACGTAATTATTACTTGTATAAATTAATTAAGAATTACCAAGTAAATTAAATGGATAAAATATTGGTAAGATAACTAGATTATGTTTTGTCACTGGAAGAAACTATTTTTATAGATATATTACAAAAGCACAAAGTTTTCCAAAGATAATTTGTTCTTGTTATTATTTCCCAAATAATCAAATTAACTGGTTTAATCAACGCACGTAGCTTGCGACGTAATCGTTAGCTGTAGCTTAATAACAACTTAAAACCTGACTAGGACTTGTTACTAGAGATTGCAACTAGCACACTTAGCTTGGTTATACAACGGATCTAAGTCGAGTTCTCAACTGTAGAAACTCGAAGACATACCTGACGTTCCTCCTCGGTATCAACTCGTCTTTCCAGTCATTCAATACAAGGCAAGTTTCGGATTATGTATTCTTGTATTTTACTTAGTAAAGTTAAGCTGCATGTTAAACCACACTGCTGACACGGAACTCCATCTTGGGGTTTAACTACTGATTGATACTATTACTGATTGTGGGACTGGGGGAATAGTGTAGGCGTTTATGACCAAAGCCCTACTGTCATAACTGTATTAGCTTGCCCCTCTTACACACGGGGATAAGCCATATCGTATCGCTAAGATACTACTGCTCAACCCAAGCCGGTCATAGACGTTTGCATATTCAAAACACACTGAACTGTTTTAAACTGCTGAAAAATATTATTTCAAACTGTTTACCCTGCACTTCCCAATTATTATTTAAGATATGAGATGCATATTTCGTTCTTGCTCCCTCCTGACTGGAGACAACATTTTTAGGTAACACTGAGGATGATGAGCTATATTACGATAGCTATTATGACCCGGTTCTCTATCCTGCGACGATACCGGAGCCGTCTCTGGAGGACGCTGATCCAGGGACTACTGAACCAGATGTTTAGATAGTCTTTTCTTTTTGTATTTTTCTTCTTTATTTGGATCTTGTAGTTTTATTTTAGCATTTTCTTTCCAGTTGTACTTCAAAATATTTTATAAAGTTTCAATTTCCGAATATAACAGTTGTGACAAATGTACTTGTGTTGTTGTGAATACCTGTAATGGAACAGCTTACTGCCGCCGTCTCACCACGGTGCAGGCTGGGCATGGTCCGGTTCGACCCATTAACTTGGGATCGGGTCGTGACATGTTTTTAGTGGTGGCCCATGTAGGTCCACAACAACAACAACTTAGGAAAACCTATCTAGAAGCAACTAGAACACTAGAACATCAATTTGTCACGACATAGGACCGAAATATTTTATAAATAAATATTTTGCTTGATTATAGACCGATAGGCTACCTTGCTTATGTGTGCGACCTAAACCTTCCAGAGAATGACCATTGACAAGACCAAATCCTGCTGGCGATGAGGTGTCATCTCCGGATCATACCCCATCTCCTCAACCAAGCCCAGGGACTTTTCCCTCGCGGCTGTTTGACCGTCCTCATAATGCATCCAGTGAAGTTTTTACTACACTGGCGATTTCTACCTCATCTCAAACTGTGTTGCGTTTCCTTGGTGGAGTATCCATTGTTGTTGCTCCACCAGTACCAGCAAACACCTTCCAAATGGTTGCCCTATTTCAAGAAATCCTGGAGTTCCAGAAAGCTCAAGATGAAGCCCAGCAGGAACAAAAGAATATCACGAGAGAAGACACGAAGAACGTCAATGATGTAGCCTTAGTTATCTCCAATCAAGTTGGAGCAGAACCTCGTCCTAGGAAGGATACCCCTGAATCTAGAAGATATTTGGGTCCCATCAAGTACTCTACTTTCCGGCAGTCTTGTCGTAAGAAGTTTTGGGCTTGTAACTATTGCAAGAGGCCTGGTCATCCAGCCGTTAGTTGCCGCAAGAGTTTGGACAATGTTTGGCATATGATCTGCTAAACATCGGGTAAAGGACTGCCCTTATCTTTCCATCAAACCAGAGCTCATATCCCAGCAACACCTGTTAGGCCACAATCTAGGGACCCTCTTCCTATCCAGCAGACCCTGCTCCTTACAATAAGGCATAATGCATACTCGAGGTTCATAGAAGATGAAGCAGTTGGAGACTGCTCATGCAAGTGCCAGAACCATGAAGAATAGTAGCCAGAACCAGGAAGAATAGTACCTAGAACTGCTGAATATCATCATCTTTTTGGAAGTTGTAACAGGATGTCCTTAGATCAATCATAAGAGTTTTTGCTATAATTCTCCACATGAATAAGAAATTCTTAGTTACACGTTTATGGCAGATGTTTTCCCTGATAGCCTTCCCGGACCTAGACATAAGGAATCACCCATGACCTAGTCCCCGGCTCTTACCCTAATTCTAAAGGCTATTACAGAGTCAACCCGAAGGTGGCCAAGAAGATGAAGGACCAGATTAATGAAGGCTCTAGGATTTATTCAGGGTGAAACTTCACCTTAGGGAACACCTATCTTGTTTGTACCCAAGAAGGATGGAACAACGGATGTGCATCGATTACCAGACACTAAAGAACAAGTACTCTCCGCCCGGATCGAGGATCTGTTTGATCTGTTTGTGTGAAGTTAGGGTGTTTCGAAGTTTGACTTAATATTTGACTACCATCAAATCAAAGTCAGGAAAGAGGACATTTCCAAGACGGCGTTCAAACACCAAGTATGGAAAGTTTTCTTTGGTCAGGACGTTAGACTGACAAATGCTCCTGCTGTGTTCATGAATCTCATGAACAGAGATTTTTATGAGTATTTGAATCAGTTTATCTTCTCCATCGATAACATTCTGATATATTTGAAGACTGAAGAAGAGCATGAAGAACACCTGAGAAAGTTTTGGAAACTTTGAGGAAAAAGAAGTTTTATGGTAAGTTATCTGAACGTGGATTTTTGACAAGGTGGACTTTTGGCCATGTCGTCAAGAGAAGAAATTTCGATGGAAGATAGCTGTTGTTGAAGAGTGGTATATCCCAAGTTCAATTCGGAAGATTCTTGAACTTGGTCGGCTACTACCAGAAGTCCGTGAAGGATTTTGCCAAGATTGCTGAGCCGATGACGAAGCTCACTTGGAAGAATGAAGAGTTCATCTGAACAAAAGTTTGCCAGGCGGCATTGAGGAGCTGAAGAAGAGACTTACCACTACACCAATCCTTGCGCTATCCGCAGGAACCGGTGGGTTCTTAATTTATAGTAATGCCTCTGGAAAAGGACTGGGCTGCGTTCTTCAACAACATGGGGAAGTAATTGCTTACACATATAAGCAACTACAGACTCATGAGAAGAATTATCCCACACCTAATTTGAAATTTGCTGCAACTATCTTTACTTGGAAGCTATGGAAGCATGATTTCTATGGAAAGGGAGTGAAAATATATACGGACTACAAAAGTCTGAAATATGTCTTCACTCAGAAAGGGCTGAATGTTAGACTGAGAAGATGGCTGAAGCAGATGAAGGATTTCGACATCAACCTGCAGTACCATTCAGGTAAGGCTAATATGGTCGCTGATGCACTTGGTCGATACTGATGGCGAAGTTCTTAGCCAAGGACTAGCACCTGCTAGAAGACATCGAGAAGTTTGGACTGGAGGTTATACTACCTGGAGATAGAAGGACGGAGCTGGATGCTGATTCAGTATTGATGAAGTTTGAGGCTGAGGGACAAAATCAAGAGATCGTAGTTTTAAAACGAGGCACTTTGCAGGCATAGAGATCAAGTATTGGCAGGAACGCTTGAGGGTTTCTAAATTGATCAGCAGTGGAACTCTGAAGAATGGTACGAGACTTTACGTATCGGCTGACAAACGGAGGAACGAGTTGATGAAAGAAATATACCAGTCGCAGTATTCCATATATTCAGGAGATAATAAGATGTATCGGAATATGCCTCCATTGATTGGTGTTATGGAATAAAGAAGGACAATTCCAGGTATGGGATTAGATGTGAATTTGTCAACATGAGGAATTTAGCAAGAGAACAACAAGTTTGTTGGAGCCGCTGGACAATTCGGAGTGGAAGTAGAAGCATATAACAATGAACTTTGAGTAAGGATTGCCTTGTTCCCAAGGAGGGAAGGGCACCAATTGGATTATAGTAAACCGACTGACTAAGTCAGCACACTTTATTCCCTTCTAAGTTGGTTTATCCACTAAGAAGTTGGCAGCATTGTACGAGAGGCACATCTACCGGATTCATGGAGTACCGCGGGACGAGCAAGCAGAGAGGTCAATCCAGACGCTTGAAGATGTAATGAGATGTTGCGTCTTGGAATTTGGCAGGTCTTGGGAAGACCAAATTGCTTTTGGTGAAGTCTTCTCCTACCAGAGGAACAATCAGTTTTGACGGAGCTGGAAATTGAGGCCAGGTACATCAGGCCATTTGAGGTTTAAGACGAGTTGGAAGTAGCGTACCAGTGAGCTCTACCAGCTAATCTTGAGAGTGTGCAACGTCTTCTACGTCACAGCTCAGACGCTACATTTCGGATCCCAGTCACGTTTTGAATAATTCAGAGCTGAAGATTGGACTCAACCTTTCAGTGCCAGAGAAACCAGTTGCAAGCCTAGTCAGAGATGAGAAGAAAATCAGAATTTGAGCCATCACTTAAACTTCTATTCCTTATCTTTTCTTTTCCCGTTCTAAACTTGACTGATGCTGCTAAGTTAGCCTAGTTTTGCAAGCTATCTCTTCAATCAAGCTTGATCATGACGATATTTTATTAGGTGCACCCACTAATATATTGTCTAATCAGGACCGGTGCACGATGGTCTGATCAACCTCGTGTACTTTGGTTCGCTTTTGTATTTTTCTGCGTGGATAATATCATAAATAAAACTTGTCTCTAAACCGTCTCATCCACGACTGCCTTAGAAATTCTTATGGTTGGACCTGAGTTACGGGCGCAGTACCCGTACCTGTTTGTCTTTTCTAACCCTACCTTTAATTTCGAGGACGAAATTTTCTAAGGAGGGAAGATTGTGAAACCCATTGTTTGTAAATAATTATTAAATAGTATTTTCATTAATATTTCAAAAATTATTATTATTATTATTAATAAAACTATTATTAAATATTTTTAAGTGGAAAATGATTTCAAAAAATATTAATAACTTGGATTTTTGATTTTCGGACCCAGACCCAGGCCCGAGCCCTGTTTCCTTCTTAATCTGATTTTCTTTGGACTTGGTTATGTATTATATAAATAAAAAAAATATAACTTTGGGCTGGTCCCGAAGGACCAGCATGTGTGTGGAGAACTACTCTTCCACTTTGCCTATTCTCCCTCCCCAAATTCACTCCTCTCCACACGTTTTCATTCCACCACCCTTTATTTACTCACCCATTCTTCCATCTCTTCAACAGAAGAATAAACTCAGCTCTCTTCCCATCCCGCTCACTTTTCACCCACAGAGAAGAGATAAACTCATCTCTTTCTCTCTCTCTGTGCTCACAGAGCCCATTCTCTGGAACAAAAACCCCTCTTCCACCCGAAACCCCCTCACCACCGAGCCGTAGCCGTGGAGCCCCGACACCAGCCGACCGTCTGCGCGACTCCCCGTCCGGCGCGTACCCCGTGCCGACTTCCTCCGACGAACCCTCCGCCGGATCTCTCTCCGGCGCACCCCGCGCCCACCGCGGATCTTCGGCCGCGCCACTCTCCGGCCATCCCGCGGAGCCCCGCTGTCCAGATCCGCCCCCGCACGGCCTTTTCTGCCGGTGCCCTCGCTCCCCGCAAGCGTGCGTCCGCCCCGACAGCATCACCCCGCTGTCCATCGACGGCGTCGTCCCCTCTTTCCGTCGGTTTTCCCTCTTCGCAGCGTCTCCCACTTCTGGCCAGCATGCCCTAGCTTTGGAGTTTACGGCGTCGCTTCGACGTCGCTGATTTCAGCCCTAATTCGGGAACGTCGCTGCTGGACTTCTATTTTCTTTTATTATATCATCTGAGAGCTCTAGCCGAGCATCCCGAGGTATAAATTCTCTGCCCCGTTGCGTTTATTTCGGTAGTCAATGATGATAACGGTCCCCGGTTTTCCCTCGGAAATTCGGTTTAGCTACGTTGTAGTTCGGTTAGCTACGTAAGCGTTTTTGTGATGATTGTCTGCTGAGATTTTTATGTTGTTGGTTTGATTTCGGAATTCCCGAGTATTTCGGGAAGGTTCTATTGGTTTCGGAAACAATTTCTGTGGTTATATTTTCGGTATATATGGGTTATTCTTTGGTTGGGACAATTGCAGGATTTTGTTGTTGGCACATTTCCCAGTTTTGGGTTGTCCCGAAATAGAGGAAATGCTGCCCAAATTTTTACAAAACTTTATCTTTTTGGATTTCAAATTGGTTTTCGAAAATGTTTTTAAAACTAATTTTCGGACGACGACCGTACCGGTCTGTGGGCCCTAGCGAAATGCAGACGCACCGGTCCGACCGGGTGTTGAGGTATTAGCTAGATGTGACGATGGACCAAGTCTGAGACCCCAAACTTTTGATTTAAATTACTTTATTTAATGTTTAAATTATTTATTATCGATAATTGGTTACTATACATTTTTTAGGAACTAAACATTTTCCTCTTATTTTATGTAAAAATATGTAAAGGGCATAAGCCCATAACTCTAGGATGATTAGCTGTGCCCCTGTATTGCATAGTGTAAGTTTTACTTCTTTTCTGGGTGGTTGATGTTGATTCTTTTTGGGTGGTTTTGGATTGGACGTGTAACCCGTAGTTAGAACGTAATTATTACTTGTATAAATTAATTAAGAATTACCAAGTAAATTAAATGGATAAAATATTGGTAAGATAACTAGATTATGTTTTGTCACTGGAAGAAACTATTTTTATAGATATATTACAAAAGCACAAAGTTTTCCAAAGATAATTTGTTCTTGTTATTATTTCCCAAATAATCAAATTAACTGGTTTAATCAACGCACGTAGCTTGCGACGTAATCGTTAGCTGTAGCTTAATAACAACTTAAAACCTGACTCGGACTTGTTACTAGAGATTGCAACTAGCACACTTAGCTTGGTTATACAACGGATCTAAGTCGAGTTCTCAACTGTAGGAACTCGAAGACATACCTGACGTTCCTCCTCGGTATCAACTCGTCTTTCCAGTCATTCAATACAAGGCATGTTTCGGATTATGTATTCTTGTATTTTACTTAGTAAAGTTAAGCTGCATGTTAAACCACACTGCTGACACGGAACTCCATCTTGGGGTTCAACTACTGATTGATACTGTTACTGATTGTGGGACTGGAGGAATAGTGTAGGCGTTTATGACCAAAGCCCTACTGTCATAACTGTATTAGCTTGCCCCTCTTCCACACAGGGATAAGCCATATCGTATCGCTAAGATACTACTTCTCAACCCAAGTCGGTCATAGACGTTTGCATATTCAAAACACACTGAACTGTTTTAAACTGCTGAAAAATATTATTTCAAACTGTTTACCCACTACTAAAATAACCCAGATTAGCGATGTCAGGAGACGTCGCTAAATACGTCGCAGTACGTCGCTAACAATGATTTGCGACGTATTTAGCGACGAAAAACCTACGTCGCTTATAGGCAAGTCGCAGATGGTAATTTCGTCGCCGAACGTCGCTATTTGCGACGCGGCGTCCATTGTCGCTAGACGTCGCAAAATGAGCGACAGAGAGCGACGTATAAGTACGTCGCCAACATTGCGACGTAAAGCGACCACTAGCGACGCTTCAAAAGTTTATAAATGATGACGAGGCATAGCATCCACGTAGCCACGTGGGCAACGTAGCGACGTGTATTAGCGACGTCGAGCGACGTAACGTCGCTAGTTAGCGACGTATAGCGACGTTTGTGTGACGTCGCAGTACGTTGCAGAACGTCGCTATACGTCGCTAATGTTAAAAAAAATAAAAAAATATAATTGATATTTTTGTTATGCTGTGTTTCTGTGTTTACAGTGTGTGTGAAGTGCAGTGTTCGAACCATCGACAGTTTCGCTTACTGTTCTATATTTTATCTTGGATAGAAAGAGCAACAGTTCAGGGTGCACTTCTCGGAGCTTCCTCTTCACGTCCTTCACCTTCTCGGGAACCTTTACGACGTCCGAGAAAGTGAAGGCCGTGAAAATGAAGCTCTCAGAAGTGCACCCTGAACTGTTGCTATTTCTATCCAAGATAAAACATACAACAGTAATCGAAACTGTCGATGGTTCCGAACACTGTATTTCACATTCACTGTAAACACAGACACACATCATAACAAAAATACACAATATATTTTTTTAAAATTTCGGCAGCATCTCCTTTGTATATCAGATCATCGCTTATAACCCAGCGTAGGTATATTTGTCATCCCGTCGCAGATATCACAAAGTAAATATCACAATAAAAATAGGAGGCAGTGCAAAGTAAATATCACATACACCCATCCTCACAAACATCCAATAGAGTCAAATAAAAATGAAAGATGATAAAAAGTCTCCCACCAAGTGTATAAACAACAGTGTATGAATAAACAATTTGCCCATAGGGCCAATACATACAAGTCATAAAAAAACTAATAAAATCACTGCGGACCCCTGCCGCGCAACTGGGATAGAATGTAGTCATACTGCTCCTGGGTGAGCTGTACCGTAGGGACAGTAGGAGGCAGTACAATGTCTGAAGTCGGCGCCGGAGGCAGTGCAGTATCTGGAGTCGGCGCCGTCGATGGACCCGGAGGACGTACCTGCTCCAGCTCTCGCAGTCGCTCACCATGCGCAGCAAGGGCACTCACCACCTTCTCAGTATACTGAGCGACTGAGAGAGAAAGGCTCCTCTGCGATCCGTCCAGCTCGACCTGTCTACGCTCCGTGCGCTGCGTAGACTCGGTGAGCGTCTGCAAGTTGGCAGCTGCAGCCTGATGTAGACTCATCAGCTCATGTATACTGTGCTCGACCGCATCAAATCGTCCGGTGACGATCGGAGGGTCGGATCGTCGCTCGACCGCATCAGAAATCTGCTGCTGCAACTCGCGACGCAGCTCCTCGATCTGACGACGAACATCCTCAGCTCGTGACGACGCCTGCGTAGCCGGAGACTGCGCACTGACCGAGGGGGCCCGGGATGACTCCGAAGCCAAATACGCGCCGTAGGATCCCGTACCGTAGTACGTACCCTTCTGAAGACCGCCAACGGCGGTCATCCAGAGCTCGTCCGGCGATGGCTCTGCAGGCGGCTGGGAGGAAGTACCAGCCCCTCTCTCTGCTTGCGCACTAGCAGCAGCAGCAGCATCAGCCGCCTCCTTCTGTAGCCGAACAAACTCGGCCTAGAACATGTTTGCTAACGTATAAGTGTTTACTAAAGTCTATATTGATATCTATTTTCCTATTTTCTAAATTATAGTCAGTTAATATTAGTTGAATAGAACGTACATATGCCTGCGTCGCCCTCTCGTCAATGAAGTCCCCAGCCCTCCGATGGGTGACCAGGAAGACGGTCACCATGTTCGGGTCCTCACCCTTCTTTACCTGTTAAAATATATTATCTATTATTAGTATTAAACATTATATCGAACTATATATAAATTAATGTCCGTCATAGGAAACGTACCAGACGACGAAAATGCTCCGTCATCGGAATGGAGCCACCACACCACTTACCGGCGCTCGACCGCGCCACCTTGGCCTTCTCAGACCGCTCCTGGTACTGGCGCTCGCTGAATCTAGCCTTCATCGCAGTCCACTGCTCTGGCGTAATCCAACCCTGGATCGGACGTCCGGCGCGATCACGACGCTTCTGGTCGTCGATTGCATCACGGATGAGCTTGGCTATGACGGCAGGAAATTGGCCCTCGATCCTCGCCGCCCGGTGTGGTGGATAGAAATAGGTCCTCTACAAGAAGTAAAATACAAAAGTTGTATAATATACACAAATGATTATTAAAATTTAAAAATAAACAAATTTTTTACCTTGAAGTGGGCGAACCAAAAGGCCTTCCTATCTGCGGGAGCATCTGAGTAGTTGAGCCAAGGCCTACCATAGTTCTGCCTCACAAATGTCTCCAGCTGTCTCTGTACTGCAGAAGGCCGATATCTATACGATAATAATTTTTCATGAATATATATGTACATATAATCATTTGAGAAATATATAATAATTAATTAACTTACTTCATAGGCCCGTCCGTCCAAATCTCCATACGCGTCTCGCCCGGGGGAGCGCATAGAGGGTCGTTCTCACCTCCTGCCTGGACAGGATCAGTCTGATCGCCGTCCTCCATATGATCGACGTGGGCTCCCTCCATAGAGCCGTCGACAGTAGGAATGCTGGACGGGGGATCAGGGATGATGGACGCGGGATCAGGAAGGCTGGACGACGAGGGAGGAGTCGCCAACCTGCTAGAACTGCCCTGTCCCGGTAATGGACCGGGAACAGGAAGGCTGGACGACGAGGGAGGAGTCGCCAACCTGCTAGAACTGCCCTGTCCCGCTAATGGACCGGGAACAGAACGGTACACTGGCGTACTCGGAGATGAGGATGAGGGTACAAAACTGCCCTCTCCATCCCCAGCCCGAGGCTGACGGGGCTGCCTAATATATAATCCTTCGCGTCGTCCAGATGGTCTAGTCATACCTGACAATAAAATATATGACAATAAAACAAAAAAATATATTTATATGATAGACATCACAGATTTTTGAAAAATACCATAGTCAAAAAGTGTCACTGAAGTGTCAATAAAAGTGTCAATAAAGTGTCACTGAAGTGTCACAGATTTATATGATAGAAGTGTCACTAAAGTGTCAAATATGATTATAAAACAAACGTACAGATTTAATCCTCTTCTGAAAATTCATCTAGTTCGTTTAGCTCATCTACTTCTTCTTCTTCTTCTTCTTCTTCTTCTTCTTCTTCTTCTTCTTCTTCTTCTTTTCTTCTTCTTCTTCTTCCTCCTCCTCTACATCTTCACTTTCATCTGCATCTTCCTCTTCAGATAATTCTACTTCTTCTACACAATTAGATGTGTAATAGGAAACTTCCGTCGTGTCCACTTCTATAATATTTGTTACAAGAGGTAGTTCATCCTGTTGATAAGCTATATCGTCAACCTCAAAGGTATTTCCAGCTTTGGTCTTGCATACTGCCCACCAGTCCGACCTTGTTGTTCCCCGTTTAGGATAACTTGTGAAGTACACGAGCTGAGCCTGACTTGATAGGACAAATGGTTCATAGGCTTGATATCGACGCCGATAGTTTATATCAACAAGACCGTGCTTGTCTACTTTCCAACCTTGACCTTCAATTGGATCGAACCAATCACACCTGAATAACACAATCTTAGCAGGCTCTATTCCATAACTATATGTCAGCTCCACAATCTCCCGTAACACGCCATAGAAATCGTTGCCCGCATCAACATCTTTGTAGTTCGAAGATCTGATACACAAACAGCTGTTTTTGGTGGAATCGAGATCCACAAAGTTGTCTCTGATCGGGCAAGTTGTTGACTTGAACCTAAACCCATTAACACAGTAGCTTGGCCATATTTTTGCAGCATAAATTGGTCCCTTGGCTAGCGTTCTAATAGACTCATTCTCAAGTCTTGCGTATGGACGATCGACCTAAATACCACGAAAGAAGCAATTAAGCTCATTCTCAATCAAGTGCATATACAAAAAGGTAATTACAGAGTTCTCAAGTCTTACATATGCACTCAACCATGATGGAAAATAACGCCTCATTTCTTGTTCTAGTTCTTCTTCTGTTATGTGTGGCCTACCCGACCTCACATCATCATTAAATATGCTGAAAACAACATCGTTCAATTAATGTAATAGTATAATAATTAACACTATTAAAATAATATAGACGTATTAATTACTTACCCCTCCAGATTCTCTACTTCCTCCTCGTCGCAGTTGAGTAATACATACACCTGAGCAGCCCTTAGCTCATCATCGTTCAGATATCTCTTTTTCATCTTACCCGATGGCTTTCCTGGAGCATTGAATACCTTCAGTATTGTATCATTACTTTCATGATCTCCCTCGTCGTTTCTGGAAGCTCTCGTTCTATTAGTTACAACATGAGGCTTGAAATACATCGAACAAAAGTTTGTAATCTCCTCGATAACATAGGCTTCACAAATAGAACCCTCGACCCGTGCCTTATTTTTCACCTTTCTTTTTAGGTGATTCAAATGTCGCTCAAACGGGTACATCCATCGATATTCGACGGGTCCACCAACACGTGCCTCATAGGATAGATGAATCGGCAAATACTCCATAGAGTCGAAGAATCCAGGAGGAAACACCCTCTCTGGCTTGCATAGTGTTACCGCAATGTCCTTCTCTTGCTTTTCTAGACGATCAACGAGCAATTTCTTAGAACAAAGATCCCTGAAGAATATGCTAAGCTTCGTCAATGGATCCCAAACTGCCTGCGGTAAGAATTCCAGAAATGCAATCGGAATTAACCTCTCCATGAATACGTGACAATCGTGGCTCTTCATACCCGTCAATTTGTTTTCCTTCGGATCGACACATCTTCTCAGATTTGACACATATCCGTCTGGAAATTTTAGGCCCTGGATCCACCGACAAAGTCTCACTTTATCCTCCTTGTCCAGTGAAAAAATTGACTTCGGAAGGAACTGTTTTCCATTCTGCTGTATCAAATGCAACACAGGGCGTTTGCATATTTCTTTTAAGTCCAACCTGGCCTTGGGATTGTCTTTCGTTTTTTCCTTTACGTCCATCACAGTATTAATTATGTTATCAAACACATTCTTCTCAATATGCATGACATCAAGATTATGTCTGATCAGATTGGTACTCCAGTATGGCAGATCCCAGAATATGCTCCTCTTTGTCCAGTTATGAACTCTACCAAATCTATCGCACTTGTACCCAGTTGTAGGATCTTCGATAGCACTTGGAAAATCTTTAACCTTCTCCCATATCGTGTCTCCGCACCACCTTGGCGGTGGATCACCCTTCTCTACAACGCCGGCACGGAAAGCATTCCTGTTCCTTCTGAACGGATGATCTTTTGGCAGAAATTGTCGATGACAATCAAAGAAGCACGGCTTTCCGCCGTGTTTCAAGCGGAAAGCCTTACTACGGTCCATGCAATACGGACATGAGAGACGGCCATGAGTGCTCCATCCAGATAACATTCCATAGGCCGGAAAGTCGTTGATGGTCCACATAAGGGTTACCTTCATCTGAAAATTCACACACCCGTCGTCGTATGCATGATTATCTGAAACAAAATTAGGTCCCGCATGCATATACGGCTCAACGTAAGGCTCCGGCTCTGATGCTAAAGACACAAGTTCTCCGTGTGCGGTCCACTGATAGTAATTAGGCGTGAAACCCCTCGAGTAAAAATGATATGTCACTTCCACTTCTGGATAATATTTTACGTTATGACATTTCACACACGGACACTTAATTTTGGTGCCGTCCATGTACTGAGGGAACGCCTTAGCAAACTGCAGGAACTGCTCTACTCCCGCTATGTATTCATCCCGCACACCACACATATCATCAGGACGATGATTGTACATCCATGAATGATTCCGCAAGTAGTAATTCATATCCATTTGAAAATAATTCTGCAAAGATGGACACACATTATCCAACAGGCACAAATTCGTATATAATGTCTTATTATGGGACACACATTAGTAGCGGACAGTTACTAATAACAATGATATTGACCGATACCGATACGGTTTGGCATGTTCCGATCCGATACAGACCGATACCAAATATTGACCGATACCGACATTGGCATGTTCCGATACTATACAGACCGATACCGATACCAAATATTGACCGATAGCGACATTGGCATGTTTCGATACCGATACTATACAGACCGATACCGACATTGGCATGTTCCGATACTATACCGACATTGGACAGTTACTAATAACAATGATATTATCCAACAGACCGATACCGACATTGGCATGTTCCGATACTATACCGACATTGGACAGTTACTAGACTACACTTCACTTACACCTCTGGATGACTTTGGCTCAAACCAGCCAAAGCTAGTTCAACGAGAGCTCCAAGAAAAAAATGGCTCTCCTCCCACAAACCACAATGGAAACTATACTTGAATAATGCACTCTATTCATTTGCGACTATTCCAGGTGTCCAAATTATAAGCAACCCTATATACATGGTACGAATTTCCAACATGTGACATTCATCCATAGCTACTGTTTAATTGTTTCATTCGGGGTTCTATTATGTGTGAAATATGCAAGACGCAAGTTACATTCCGGATGGACTTTTATATCAAATTGGCGTTTCTAAAACACTAGTCCAAAACATGGAAATCTTTTATTTTCCTGTATCTCTGTTTGTTTGTCATGTATATTTAGAATCTGTCTAGGACTCTAGACTAATGACATTCTTCTTGATATTGGTTTCATGCACATTAAAAATACACTTTCTCAGCTACTATCTCTCCCCTCGTTTTAGGCATACTTTGATTCTTCACATCTTCCAGACCTAATTTAGAGCATATATATATAGTTTAAGAAAATCAAGAAAATAGCAGCTTAAGTCATTTATAATTCCAAGAAAATGTGTGGTATTGTGATTGAAATGCATTTTTGCTAAGGTCCAGAGTTTCGATCACATTCTATCATTATGTTACGTTTCATATCTCAAGGATTTTTTCTATCTATACTACTATATAATAAGAAAAGTTGAGGCTTCACCGTAATTTTTTTTTGTTCCAAACATATCCTTGTTTATGTTTACTGAGTAAAATTGTTCATTAAGTTTAAAATGGACAAGTAGGTAACTATATATAGGAAAAAAATTAAAGAGAGATTGTTGTTTATTCTTTCCGAGTAGTATGAAATGCACATGGAAATCTTTTATTTTCTAAATGCAAGACGCAAGCTGTAAGGGAAAACCCAAAACATGTCCAAGGATCGTGTCAGTGTCCAAGGGTCGTGTCCGTGTCAGTGTCAGTGTCCAAAATACACACACACAGTGTCAGTGTCCAAAATTTCGAGTTTGTGTGTGTGTGTGTGTGTGTGTGTGTGTGTGGGTGGGTGTGTGTGTGTGTGGGAGAGAAGGAGGAGGAGGAATTAGGTTAGGGTTTACCGCCGGAGAGGAGGAGGAGCTCGACGGGGGGGGGGGGGGAGGGAGTCGACGGGGGGGGGGGGGGGAGGGAGTCACCGCCGGGGAGGGAGTCGCCGGGGGGGGGGGAGGGAGTCACCGCGGGGGAGGGAGTCGCCGGGGGGAGAGGGGGAAAAAAATTTCGAGTTTCGATTTTTCGAGTGAGGGGGAAAAGGGAGTCATGTGCCCTAAGTAAAAAAGTTAGCGACGTCCACTGTTGACGTCGCTAACCGTCGCAATAATTTTAATATAAGCGACATATTTTCTTAATATGTCGCTGAACGTCGCTATTCAGCGACATACTTTATCTAGTGTCGCCGAACGTCGCTATTCAGCGACGTATTGCGACGTTAATAGCAAGGAGTTGCTATATTATATAGTTAGCGACGTAATTTCATTCCGTCGCTAAACGACGTCGCTAATAGAGCATATTTTAGTAGTGACCCTGCACTTTCCAATTATTATTTAAGATATGAGATGCATATTTCGTTCTTGCTCCCTCCTGACTGGAGACAACATTTTTAGGTAACACTGAGGATGATGAGCTATATTATGATAGCTATTATGACCCGGTTCTCTATCCTGCGACGATACCGGAGCCGTCTCTGGAGGACGCTGATCCAGGGACTACTGAACCAGATGTTTAGATAGTCTTTTCTTTTTGCATTTTTCTTCTTTATTTGGATCTTGTAGTTTTATTTCAGCATTTTCTTTCCAGTTGTACTTCGAAATATTTTATAAAGTTTCAATTTCCGAATATAACAGTTGTGACAAATGTACTTGTGTTGTTGTGAATACCTGCAATGGAACAGCTTACTGCCGCCGTCTCACCACGGTGCAGGCTGGGCATGGTCCGGTTCGACCCATTAACTTGGGATCTGGTCGTGACAAGAATGGTGAAAAAAATATGACAAAAGATATATTTCATGTACTGATCTACTAATAGTCCTGGTGTCCAGGATAACATTGGAATATTGTTTTAGTGAAGAATCAAGGATTTTGAACATAAAGAGGAGGCAGTTGAAGCCAAATATCTTAGAAGCTTGTGTATGTGTTCAAGATTGAATTTTAGCATATAAAAGAACCCAAAACAAAAGAGATGAAGATGCTGACATCAACGAGCTGGACTTTGAATCTCTTACAATGGGTGAAACTTCTGGAACCGAGGAAGAAGAATGACTCAAAGGTATGAATTATTAAACTTACAAAACAAAAAACCCAACAAAAATAAAAACCAAAAACCAAAATAAAAGAAAGAAAACTTACAAAAGAAAAGAAAAACTTAAAACAAAAAAAAAAACAAAAAAAACTTAAAACAAAAACAAAACAAAAAAAAAACACAAATTAAAAAAAACACTTTTAAAAAAACAAAATAAATAAAAATTAACAATTTTTTTTAACTCCACCTATGACGAGCAAAACTTGCATTGCCGGTCCCAAGCCCGGATAAAGGAGGAGGGAAAAATAAATCAAAAAAAAAAAAAAACATAAATTTAAAAAATAGAAAGAAACAAAGAAATAAAAAATAACAAAATAAACTTAAAATAAACTAAAAGTAAACAAAAGAACATAAAATTTAAAACAAAAAGAATTTTTTTAAAATCAAATAAAATAAAGAAAATTAAAAAAAAGGTGGACCGGCCCGGACCGGTCCGGCCCGCTACTCCCTCCGGTCCGGTCTGGACCCAGACCAAGTCCGGTTTAGCCCGGTTTTTTGAGCCAATAACAAAATAAACTAAAAGTAAACAAAAGGACATAAAATTTAAAACAAATTTTTTTAAAAAAAATCAAAAAAAAAAATTTAAAAAAAGGTGGACCAATCCGGCCTGCTACTCCCTCCGGTCCGGACCCAGACCATGTCCGGTTTAGCCCAGTTTTTTGAGCCGCGGTCCGGCCTGGACCGACCCTATTCACAACTTGGCGTACAGATAACCATCCGTTGACATCCCTTCGTGGGTTCTTACTGGTTGGTACTTTAGGTACTTTCTAGAATGAATCGACAGTATCACTGAGTTTAGTTTTTCCTTAGAGATACATCAACGAAAACTCGATTAAAGCCAATTTAAACGTCGTTTTCGTTTTCGTTGGTAAATTCTTGCGTACGTTAAAGCTAAAGTAAGTTTGCCTATTTGACAAATCCGTCCTATATACAAACTTGCAAGAAAACGTGTTTCAATTTTCAATTCTACTGCTTAACCTAAAACCTGTGGCTGTTGTGAATACTTTTGGAGTAAATTTCTAAAGCATGCAATATGACACAGAAAATAGAAATAGAAATTGAAAATAAAGAATTTGAGACAAGTTAGGGACGTTGTCCATAAATAGATTTTCGCTCCCCATAAACAGTGCAACAAGTTTCTGGATATCTATCATACAACGAATCCTAACGATCTGCAACACAGTGCACCAGGCGGCATATCCAAACCAACAATCATAACCTTGTCCGGAGGAGGAGATGGCCGAAGATGGAGATGTGAAAATATTTTAGTTATGGTCACCTTTGCTTTCTAGGGTAAAAAAATATTTTAGAGAGAGAAGATGGTAGAAACAGATAAACTGTTTTATAAGAATCATCTCGATAGTGTCCAAAATTTACGTGCGTTACTATTTCTGTAACTGAATTACGAGAGACCCCGGCAGCAAAACCCAGTAACCGTATCTCAAAAAGAATAAATAAATAAAAAGTAGATAGAAAATCTGGTTTTGCTCCTTTGGTAAATTCATCCTATATACAAACTTCCAAGAAAACAACATGTTTCAATTTTCCAACTCTACTGCATAATTTATTAGCAATTTGAAGGACAGTGTCCTTAAACCTAAAAAAACCTGTGGCTGTCATGAATACCCCTTCTTCTAGATCAATGCCGAGGGAGACTTGCGTTTCAGAAGCTTGACTATGCTGTTATTAGTCACTTTCAACAGCTCTCATTTTCTGCTAATGGGACTAATCAATCACACACAACTTCTAGAGACAGAGGTCCGCGTCAGCTCGGTGTCGGCCGATGCATGGCGCGCGCGGGGGGTCAAGAACTACGGCTCGTTCGTACCGAACGGAACAACCGATTGCAACTTAAAACTAGAGCGACGGTTTTCTTCTGCCTATGAAATAAAGTTCTGAAACTTTCAACATCTTCTCTAATAATTATTCACTGGGACATCCTCGTCACGTGGCAGTGGTGAATGATTGAGTCCGTCGTTTAGTGATATAATACCAGATAGTAATATTAAAAATCAAAATATCGAACAATTGTCAAATATCATTAAAATAGGATAATAAAAAAAATAGTAAAATATTATCAAATGACCCACTTGGAACTTGGAAGCATGAGCATCCTAAAAATGTGGATCGGGTCGTGTTGGACACGTATCGCATACTGAAAAATATCTTAGGACACCAAAGTAGTAGGCGTTGTGTTAGTGCCGGGGCACAATTTTTCGATGAAAAACTGAGAATATGAAACAATTGTAAGAACAATGTTCCAACGCAACACTTCTAGGAAGGTTGCGCAAGTATAACGAAGATGTAAGAAGATCTCGTTATTATATTACGAGAATCTAAAAAGATTTCGTAATCCACAGCAACATATGATATACGAGAATCTAAGAAGATTTCGTAATCACAGCGGCGAAGAAGATGACAGGCGGAAGATGGTCTGCTGGGGTGAATGATCACCGTTGCTCAAAGCTATATTCGCCCCACACGAATAGCTTCCAGGAACCAGCAAGTTCGTCGGAGAACTTTGGAATACTTCTGCTCTTCTGACTCCTCGGATCGTACACGAACTCCGTGCAAAAGCAACGCGGGTGCAAAGCTTCTCTTCTCTCTCACAGACTCTATTTACTTGTGTTAAGAAACACTTGTAAACTTTCGTAACTCTCTGAATATGTTCTGTATCGTATTTTTGCCTATGAGAGAGAGGAGACCTTATATAGGCCCGAGTAGCAACTGCCCGGTTAGCACAACATTCGAGACGTGGTAATAACCACTCTGAACATGCAGTAACAGCTCAGATCATGCACATGCACGATCTGAAGCAAGTTGTGCCACTCTAGCAACCTGCGCGCCTTGTACCTTGCGCACAGAGCCACTTGTGCCACACTGCGCCACACGTCTTGCGCACCTTGCACACCTTGCACCACACGCACAACGCGCATATTGCGCCACTTGCACAACCTGGCGTACCCTATACGCAGCCTGCGCGCAACCTGGCACAACCTGTGCGCAGCCTGCGCGCAACCTGGCGCAACCTGTACGCACCCTGCGCGCAACCTGGCGGAACCTGTGCGCAGCCTGGCGCAACCTGTGCGCAACCTGACGCGCAACCTGGCGCGCACCCTGGTGCAATCTGGCGCAACCTGTGCGCAACCTGGCGCGCAACCTGGCGCGCACCCTAGTCGCGTAACCTAGGCCGCGCAACCTGTGCCATGAAACGTGTCACGCAACTTGGCCGCGCAAGTGGCTCGCACAACGAGCGCAACTAAAGTGCACTTTGCGCCTAGCGACGATGCTGACGTGCTAAGTGCAAAGTGCGCCAACAAAACGTCATATTACGCCTCATGAGCCCATGAGCCCGAGTCCGAGTCCGAGTCGCTAAGCCCCTACGGGGCCTAGCTTCTATGGAAATAAATTTCCCAAGAGCAAAAAGCATTAATGCTTTTAATTGTTGATTTAGCCTTTTTTTATTAGAAAAATAACCCCACATGGCACACTCATGTGCACCTCCATACCACATGTGCATATCTAAACTAGCATAACTAATATATAGAGATACAAATTCTTTGGCCTATCCGATGTGGAACTAAAATTTCTAAAGAAAAGGCCAAAAACCCCAATAATCCCCCACATATCTCTATATATGGGTATAAGTGTTTCCCACAGTAACTGTCCATCATGCATTAGGAGAGATGTCGCTGACAACTTGAATCTTTCCGCATGGGTCAAACAACAGACTATAATACAAGAATGGACTAAGCCTTGAATTCTGCATCATAGCTGAAATTCTTTCCACTCACATAATGTAGTTACATGTGCTTCTAGCTACATATTAAAGGTCCCGTGCCACCCTGGTTTCAGTATATAATTTTGGACGTCTACAAATTTACCCTCAAGAGACGGCTTGATATCTCTTTGTCCATACACTATAGGTGAGTTCTTTATAAAGAGACATGGCATGAAGCGCTTTGAGCTTCCCTTGCGGTGCTACGCCGCTATGACATGGCTTAATGCCGAGGCCTTACCCCATACCGGGAACCTCATCGTAGTATCATACTACTATAGCATGAGGCAACCGCCTCTTTGTAGTGCCAAACTACCCAGCATGAAGCCTTAGGCTCCCTTGCGGTGTTACGCCGTAATGATATGGCTTGCAATGCCAAGGCTTTATCCCTAATCGGGTACCTCATCGTGGTGTCGTGCTACTGTAACATGAGGAACTCCTCCTCTTTGTAGTGCTGACTACACCCCTCTTTATTTTAACATACAACATTAGGCTAACTGCCTATTTGCAGTGCTACGCCGTTGTGACTTGGCTTGCAAAGCCGATGCATTACCCCATGCCTGGGAATCTCATGGTGGAGTCATCCCATAGTTGCATAGAGTTTCACTCCTTGTAGTGCTGTTCTACCGTGCTTCCTGTAAAGCACACCAGGCATTCACTCTGCCTGAGAACTCATTAAGGCATTTAAGCCAACCTTCCCACAGGAACCATTTTTCGTAGAAAACAACAGTAGACAACAGTGGTTATAGGTCCGTAACCTCTCCATGCCTAATAGAACATGTACCCACCATTCCTGATATTTTTCCGATTAGTGGTCCTCCCTTAAACTAAAAGCTAGATGCCTAGTAGATTTTTCTTTGAACTATTAGCATAAAATTTTATGGTAGAAATACAATAATACAATATCAGAATGCCTTCAAACCCATTTTACAAGCTGTGTCATCGACCAGCTGGCGCTTGAGGCCCTTGGTAAATGGATCCACAAGGTTCTCCTGACTCCGAACATCAATCACTGCAATAACACCCCTCTTGATAAGATCGTGTACTGCCCTGTGCTTCAACCGCACAGTCCTCTTCTTACCATTGAAGAGATCATTTGATGCCACCCGCCGCAGTCGCCTGGTTGTTGCAGTATATCGGTATCGCCGGTATTTGTGCCCCAACCACTGGAAGATCATACATGAGCTCCCGAAGCCATTCTGCTTCCTCGACTGCGAAATCAAGTACAAAGAACTCAGATTCCATGGATGACCACGAGACCATAGTTTGCTTCTTCGACTTCCACGATATAGCAGCTCCACCCATACTGAAAATGAATCCACCTGTAGACCTCTCGCTCCCCACCTCTGAGCACCAGCTAGCATCACTGAAGCCTTCCACTACCGGCAGATCTCCGCTGTAGTACAGTCACTACAACAAAAAGACCTATTAATGATACTTGATAAGTGGTTTTCATGACGGCTGATGTGGAAGCGTCATCAAAGTTCAGCAAGACTAGAATCTATGAAGGTTTACATTAAAAACGTTATTGATAGTGCTCCAGTGATACGAGCGTTATAAAAAAAGTACAAAAATTTAAGTCGAAACCTCGACTCTCCCGCAATTCTCCCGTACTTAATAAAAATTCTAAACCCTCTCTCTTTCTCCTTCTCCTTCTCCTTCCGCTGCCCAACTCCCCTCAGCCCACTCCCCGCTCCCCAACTCCCTTCAGTCCACTCCCCGCTCCCCAACTCCCCTCAGCCCGCTCCCCGCTCCCCAACTTCCCTCAGCCCGTTCCTCGTCTCCCTCGGTTACAAACTCCACCGCAGAGGGAAGGTTGTCACCGGCGTAGCCTTCACCACCGGTTTGTCCTAAAATCTCGATCATTGCTTATTTTATGTCCTAAATTTTGCCTCGACATGATTTTAGTAAAATCTCCTAATTTTTGACAACCATACATGCATCCATCCCTCCAAAATTAGGGTTCTTTTAGAGTTTCCCGACGTCTCTGTCCACGTCGGCGATGATCCGAAAAGGGCTGCATCATCGTTGACTTCTCTTGATTAAGTGAGTGATTTTGATTTGGATTTTTTCCTTAAAAAAGATTTTGTTGGGAATTGTTCTATGTGCGCTTCATGTTCGATGAAATAATTGTAAGTACCAAATGCTTGTATTTTTTAATTTTTTTTGTTTGTTCTTGTTCAAGGGAGTGTAATTGCATTTGGGGAGCCGAGTCCGAAGCCTCTCCACAGTTACAGCCATGACCCGGCGAGGTGCTGTACGTGCCTGCGAGCCGAGTCCGAAGCCTCCCTTCGGATTTTGACACTAAATTTTGGGGTATAAATTCTAAACTCTTGATTGATTTCAGTTTATGGGTTTATTTTGTTTGTCGATGATGTTGTTGGATCTCGATCCCTACATAAAAAGGGTTTCGATCGACTGATACGTGTTGGGTTCGATTTTGGCTTGACGATCCTACGATTGTCTTTGTTTGTGAAGCACGAATGATTTTTAGATCATGTTCGGTTCTTTACTTGCTGTTGGATCATTTTCGGTTTCGGGTTACCTAGCTGCTGTTGGAACTATTTGTGATGCATGTATTATTGGTTTGGGTTTCTTGTATAAATTATTGCTTGGGTTCTCCTTCCTATACTTGCTGTGAGATGTTGGTTTATGTTTTCCTTATTATACATTTTGGGTTGGGAAATATTTCTTTGCTGTAGGAGATGTTTTGCTATTTGGATTAAAATTGTTGGTTGGGTATCTATTATGCATGATGGATTTAACTTGGTACTGTAGGTGTTTTTGTTGGGAGCTTTTCGATATAAATAACATGCGGGTATATATTAGTTGGGAGTATTTCTATTTCGGGATTGACATCTCCATTAGCATGCATACGTCGTTAATTTTGGGAATACGTCTACTATGCCATGCCTGGATGTTTTACTTTATTTGTCGGTTTCGATTTTTATTAGAGTACTCTGATACTCTTGGTGATGGTCGTTCGACCAAATGAACCAAAGCGTTGCAGATCGTATCGGATACACTGGCTTCGTGTCGGGACGTGTCCTATACGTGTTATGGCACGTTAGTACAGCAGATGATGATTGATCCTTATCTGAGATATCTTATATATCTCATATCGTTTCTTGTCGTTGGTCGTAGTTTGTATGTTGGTACTATTGGGTTGTTCATTCTGGGTGCAGATATGCTCGTGTTTGTACGAATCGATACTGGACACGGATGTGAGGATACCTTCGTGTCGATGATGTAGCCTCTCCACAGTTGCAGCCGCGACCCGGCGAGGTGCTGTACGTGCCTGCGAGCCGAGTCTGAAGCCTTCCTTCGGATTCTGACACTAAATTCTAGGGTATAAATACTAAACTCTTGATTGATTTCAGTTTTTGGGTTTATTTTGTTTGTCGATGATGTTGTTGGATCTCGATCCCTACATAAAAAGGGTTTCGATCGACTGATACGTGTTGGGTTCGATTTTGGCTTGATGATCCTACGATTGTCTTTGTTTGTGAAGCACGAATGATCTTTAGATCATGTTCGGTTCTTTACTTGCTGTTGGATCATTTTCGGTTTCGGGTTACCTAGCTGCTGTTGGAATTATTTGTGATGCATGTATTATTGGTTTGGGTTTCTTGTATAAATTATTGCTTGGGTTCTCCTTCCTATACTTGCTGTGGGATGTTGGTTTAGGTTTTCCCTATTATACATGTTGGGTTGGGAAAGATTTCTTTGCTGTAGGAGATGTTTTGCTATTTGGATTAAAATTATTAGTTGGGTATCTATTATGCATGATGGGTTTAACTTGGTACTGTGGGTGTTTTTGTTGGGAGCTTTTCGATATAAATCACATGCAGGTATATATTAGTTGGGAGTATTTCTATTTCGGGATTGACATCTCCATTAGCATGCATGCGTCGTTGATTTTGGGACTACGTCCACTATGCAATACTTGGATGTTTTACTTTATTTGACGGTTTCGATTTTTATTAGAGTACTTTGATACTCTTGGTGATGGTCGTTCGACCAAATGAACCAAAGCGTTGCAGATCGTATCGGATACACTGGCTCCGTGTCGGGACGTGTCCTATACGTGTTATGGCACGCTAGTACAGCAGATGATGATTGATCCTTATCTGAGACATCTTATATATCTCATTTCGTTTCTTGTCGTTGGTCGTAATTTGTATGTTGGTACTGTTGGGTTGTTCATTC
Source organism: Iris pallida (assembly GCA_029216955.1). NCBI lineage: Eukaryota > Viridiplantae > Streptophyta > Magnoliopsida > Asparagales > Iridaceae > Iris > Iris pallida. Next base: position 5,578,296 of record JANAVB010011197.1, on the reverse strand, counting down.
TGGGTGCAGATACGCTCGTGTTTGTACGAGTCGATACTGGACACGGATGTGAGGATACCTTCGTGTCGATGATGTAGCCTCTCCACAGTTGCAGCCACAATCCGACGAGGCGCTGTGTGTGCCTGCAAGCCGAGTCCGAAGGCTCCCTTCGGATTCCGACACCAAATTCTGGAGTATAAATTCTAAACTCTTGATTGATTTCAGTTTTTGGATTTATTTTGTTTGTCGATGATGTTGTTGGATCTCGATCCCTACATAAAAAGGGTTTCGATCGACTGATACGTGTTGGGTTCGATTTTGGCTTGACGATCCTACGATTGTCTTTATTTGTGAAGCGGAAATGATCTTTAGATCATGTTCGGTTCTTTACTTGCTGTTGGATCATTTTTGGTTTTGGGTTACCTAGCTACTGTTGGAATTATTTGTGATGCATGCATTGTTGGTTTGGGTTTCTTGTATAAATTGTTGCTTGGGTTCTCCTTCCTATACTTATTGTGGGATGTTGGTTTAGGTTTTCCCTATTATACATGTTGGGTTGGGAAAGATTTCTTTGCTGTAGGAGATGTTTTGCTATTTGGATTAAAATTGTTGGTTGGTTATCTATTATGCATGATGGGTTTAACTTGGTACTGTGGGTGTTTTTGTTGGAAGATTTTCGATATAAATCACATGTGGGTATATATTAGTTGGGAGTATTTCTATTTCGGGAATGACATCTCCATTAGCATGCCTGCATTGTTGATTTTGGGACTACGTCTACTATGCCATGCCTAGATGTTTTACTTTATTTGTCGGTTTCGGTTTTTATTAGAGTACTCTGATACTCTCGGTTTTTCGATATAAATCACAGACTCTAAAATTGATATACTCTAAAAGTGAGGGTTTTGCTTTCTTTTTCAGGGTTTTGCTATACGTACATGTGCTATGGACAGTCTTCATGTGACCAAGTTGAAGCGTTATAAGTGTGCTTCTTCGCTACAGTATCTGTGAGATTTTTGATATCTATAGTTTTGATGTAGCTAAAGTGTACTCTATATTGGATACTCTATATATTTTGAGAAGATGTATATAATGAAATGGAGAAATGTAGAATGGTAGCTAAAATACTCTATTTTGAGAAAATAAAATGGAGAATGGTACTTTATATTACATTTCAATGCTTTGTTGTGAATATGGTTCAAAGTGGTTGTTTTCGAATTGAATTGAGCAGCGTTTGGAATGTCATGCAGTATAGAGCGTTATAAATGTGATACAACGACCATATACAGCGGTTTTTCATAACTATCCATAACGCTTTGAAAATAAAACGTAGCAGAAATTCAACCTATTAATGACGGTTTTGGATGAATTATCTATAACGCCTTTAAAAACATTTATAACACCCGATTTCATAACGCTTGGACTGAGAAAAAAAGTGTCATGGTTTGCAATTAATGATGCTTTTTAGCTGTCATTAAAAGGTATTTTTGTTGTAGTGGAGTGCATATGTCTGAGTCTTCTTGAGATATCTCATAACCCGTTTCAAAGCTTTCCAGTGTTCAACACCTGGGTTGCTCGTGAAACGACTCAGCATTCCCACGACGAAAGCTATGTCAGGCCTTGTGGCAGTAGTAGCATACATCAAACTTTCGATTACACTTGCATACTCCAGCTGCCTGACACTTTCCTCTAAATTAGGCTTCAGCTTCATATCACACCTGTACGGCGTATCGATCCCTGGAAGATCCCGATACCCATAACGAGTGATCATTTTCTCAATATAATAAGACTGTGACACCGCTAGTCCAGTGTCTGTCCGGATGATCTTGATCCCTAAGATCACATCAGCTTCCCCCAAGTCCTTCATACTGAACTTGCTCGAGATAAATTTCTTTGTCTCCGTGACACAGCTCATATCCGTACCTAGGATAAGCATGTCGTCCACGTACAAACAAACGATCACACCTCTTCCATCAGCGAACTTCGTGTAAACACACTTGTCCGTCTCGCTGACCATGTAGCCATTTGACTTTATAACTTTGTCAAATTTTTCATGACACATCTCGGGAGCCTGTTTAAGATCGTACAAAGATTTTACCAACTTACAGACTTTGTCTTCAAGACCCTTGACGACAAATCCCTCTGGCTGTTGTATGTATATCTCTTCGGTCAGCTCGCCATTTAGGAAAGCCATTTTCACATCCATCTGATGTATCACCATCTTATGTGTTGCTGCAAGAGCAATCAACACTCTGATGGTGGTCATCCGGGCTACTGGAGCATACGTATCAAAGTAGTCAATCCCCTGCTTCTGAGAAAACCCCTTGGCTACCAACCTAGCCTTGAACTTGTCAATAGTTCCGTCTGCTTTCATCGTATTCTTGAAGATCCATTTGTATTCGATGGGTTTCGCTCCTTCAGGAAGATCAACCAACACCCAAGTAATATTTGAGGTGATGGAATCAATTTCATTGTCAATCGCCTCCTTCCAGAAAACCGTGTCTCTGGTCTTCATCGCCTCATCATAGGTAAGCGAATCTGCTTCCACATGATAGGTGACAAAGTCACTTCCGAAGTCCTTCGGCCTCCTCATACGCTTAGCTGACGGCTCAGCTTGTTCTGGTTCAATCGTAGTTTCAACTACAACATCTTCTTGGACTATATCTTCATTGAAGACTTCAGTTTCCTGTGCACCCTCAATGTTCTCCGGTATATCCGCAAGAACAATATTCTTGTGCCTTGCAAATTTGTCTTCAAAGTATTCTGCGTCGCGAGATTCAATGATATAATTTGACTCAATATCAAGAAATCTTCGAGCATCACTCTTCTCGACATACTCCAAGAAGATCGTCTTAGTAGTTATTGTCCCAAGCTTCTGAATCTTCAGATCTGGAAGCTTGACATATGCCAGACACCCCCACACTCGAATAACATTCAAGTTAGGTCTGATCTTGAACCAGAGTTCATGAGGAGTAACGTCTGAATTTGCATGAGGCACTCTATTTAGAATAAAAGTGGCCGTCAATACAGCTTCTCCCCAGTAGTACTTAGGAAGGCCAGCAGTCAATAACATTGAGTTAATCATTTTCTGTTAACGTTCTGTTCTTCCTCTCTGCCACTCCGTTTGATTGAGGAGAGTACGGAGCCGTAGTCTCATTGACAATTCCATGTTCTTTACAGAATGATACAAATTCACGAGACCTGTACTCCCTACCTCGATCACTTCTTATTCTTTTGAGTTGTTGTCCAGTCTGCCGCTCAGCTTTAGCTCTCAACTCCTTGAACTTTTCGAATGCTTCGTCTTTAGCCTTCAGCAAGTAGATGAACGCATACTTTGAGAAGTCATTGATGAAGGTTATGAAATACTTCATCCCGGCCTTTGTAGAGAACTGTCTGAAGTCACAGATATCGGAGTGTACCAACTCCAGAATATCTGTACTTCGATTAACCCGAGGAAAGGGTTTCCTTGTGATTTTTGTTTGAGCACAAACTTCATATTTCTCTACCTTATCCCCACACTTGGAGATAAGTCCTAGACTAGATATTCTGTTTATTCATTTACAATGAACATGTCCTAGCCTATTATGCCACAACTCAAGAGTATAAGCAGAAGGAGTGACTTCATTAATTACATTAATTACATTGGACTGATTTACAAGCTAAATTTTGAACATCCCTTCGGTATAAAAGGCTTTTCCAAAATATATTCCCTTAATAGACATCACCATCTGGCCAGCATTGATGTCCATCCTGAGGCCTGCGTTGCAGAGTAGGCCTCCTGAGATCAGGTTCTTGGCGATAGCAGGTACGTGCTTCACGCCTTGAAGCGTCAGCGATTTGCCAGAAGTCAGATTCAATACTACCATCCCAATCCCGAGCACTTCAGCTTGTGCCTGGTTCGCCATCATAACCACTTCAGAAGTAGGTGTGTAGGTGGTGAAGCACTACTTGCTGGAACAGGCATGGCAGGAGGCTCCAGTGTCTACCCACCAGTCAGAGTCAGTCCATACCGCATCAACCTGCGCAATCATAGCAACAACGTCAGTGATTATAGATACCTTACTAGGCTCTCCTTGCTCTAATTACTTTGTCTTTGGTTTGCATTCATTCTTGAAGTGGCCCTTCTTGTCACACTTGAAACAAGGCATCTGAGACTTTGCCTTCTTTCGCTTGAAGGAAGTCCCCTTCACGTTCAGATTGTTAGGGTCCTTCTTCTTGCTGTGGGAAGCCTCGTGCTTTTTCCTTGGTTCTTTGGTATGATCCAGATTGGCGTTAGCCAATTGCTTGGACAGCGTGTCCACCTTCAGTTGAGCCCGCATCTGGTCCTCAACATAGATTTCCTGCAAGAGATCTTCAAGGCTGATCTCAAGCTTCTTCCTATGCATGTTTGCATAGAACTTACTCCATCCAACGGGGAGCTTTGAGACAATCCCTCCAACAACAAACTTGTCGGAGAGGGGCATCGCCTTGTCTTCCAACTTCTGTCGCAGTTTTAGGAATTTCTCTACCTGCAACAGCATGGACTTCTCGTCCTCAAAGAGCCATTTGCGATATTTTTCAACCACAAATATCTTGCTCCTGTTTTTGTCTTCTTCGTACAGTTTCTTCAGAGACTCCTATATGTCTCTGGCAATAGGTTTTTTACTATAAGATTCTGCTAGAGAATCTTCCATAGCATTCAGAATAAGCAGCCTGCAAATGCTATTTTTTCTTCTCCACTTGGCCTGAAGTTTAGTAGCCGCAGTGACTTCGGCCGTAGACTCAACATCTGGAACAGTAGGTTCCTCTTCAATAAGCACGTGATCAACGTCTCTGAGTTGAAGAGTGAGATAAACCTTCCTCTTTCAGACTTGATAATGCTTTCTAACTTACAGAAGTCAGTATTGAGGAGTGAAGCATTAAAGTTTTCCATCGTAGCAATATAGCTTTGAGATTGTTAGTGCCGGGGCACAATTTTTCGATGGAAAACTGGGAATATGAAACAATTGTAAGAACAATGTTCCAACGCAACACTTCTAGGAAGGTTGCGCAAGTATAACGAAGATATAAGAAGATCTCGTTATTATATTACGAGAATCTGAAAAGATTTCGTAATCCACAGCAACATATGATATACGAGAATCTAAGAAGATTTCGTAATCATAGTAGCGAAGAAGATGACAGGCGAAAGATGGAAGATGGCCTGCTGGGGTGAATGATCACCGTTGCTCAAAGCTATATTCGCCCCACACGAATAGCTTCCAGGAACCAGCAAGTTCGTCGGAGAACTTTGGAACACTTCTGCTCTTCTGACTCCTCGGATCGTACACGAACTCTCGTGCAAAAGCAACGCTGGTACAAAGTTTCTCTTCTCTCTCACAGACTCTGTTTACTTGTGTTAAGAAAGACTTGTAAACTTTTATAACTCTCTGAATATGTTCTGTATCGTATTTTTGCTTATGAGAGAGAGGAGACCTTGTATAGGCCCGAGTAGCAACTGCCCGGTTAGCACAATATTTGGGACGTGGTAATAACCACTCTGAACATGCAGTAACCGCTCAGATCATGCATAGGAACGATCTGAAGCAAGTTGCGCCACTCTAGCAACCTGCGCACAACCTGGCGCGCATCCTGGTCGCACAACCTAGGCCGCGCAACCTGTGCCGCACAACCTACAACAAAACGTCCCATGAGCCCGAGTCCGAGTCGCTAAGCCCCTACGGGGCTTAGCTCCCATGAAAATAAATTTCTCAAGAGCAAAAAGCATTAATGCTTTTAATTGTTGATTTAGCATTTTTCTATTAGAAAAATAACCCCACATGACACACCCATGTGCACCTCCACACCACATGTGCATATCTAAACTAGCATAGCTAATATATAAAGATACAACTTCTTTGGCCTATCCGATGTGGGACTAAAATTTCTAAAGAAAAGGCCAAAAACCCCAACACGTTGTATCCATATTGTTTGTTTCCTCGCAACATAGATGATCCACTTTGTCTCGTCAAATAGTATCTGGATGCTCTGGATGGCTAGTTCTAATATCAAGTTAAAATCTCTGCACTGCAACGAAACTTTACCATTGTTGTGTGTCGACGGTTAAATACTTATATTTTTTTACAATAATAGTTATATTGTAGTGTGCATAACAAGATATAAAGTATTGCAGATGAAGAAGGATGTTAAGCTTAGTATTATGTTGTTGATATACAATCTGAGTATTATGTTGTTGATGTTAATACAATCTAACAACTCGAACTTTTTAGTGATCAACTATGATCAGATTTTACATCGAACAGTTGTGTAGTGAGTAAGTTAGGGTCAAGCTCAGCTAGAATGCATGGACACTCCAAATATATCTATTGTGTCCACGTAGTACCGTTTCATGCACGTATCGGACACACGATATAGACACTTCAACACCATGGCAAAATATATGTCAAATTTGTGTAGCAGTGTCCATCCGTGTCCGATACAACACAGAAGCTCAGATTGTACATGTACATCTCTCCCCACTATTAGCTCTAGTCATACGTTCAGCATAAGGGAAAGTCACGATCCATGGGGCAAACACTAGATGAGCTCTCGTGCAGCCAGAAGAACAATCAGTTTGGAAACACCTCCTCTAGAGAGATCATGTATGGACCATAATCTCTACGACTCCAAGTCAAAGTCCACAGCAAAAGTAGGAACAAACATTTGGCCAGTTCATACTGAGCTTTGAATGGGTGACACAACACATGGACTCGCGGACACCATGCATGCTGCTTCACTATAGAAGAAAAAACTGCAGAATCAGCAAAGCACCAGCTCACTCTACTTTGTCGCTAATATAGATGATTTGGCTATCGGTTTCCGGACATAACAAAATGGTATCAGAGCTGTAGGTTCATGGGGGGACGTCGGCAAGGGGGGGGCATCGAGTTGGGGAAGGAATTTTTTGTGTGTGTGGTTATGGCTCTGATACCATGTAGAGAAAAATAGTTGTGTATTTTATTGATTGGCTACTCCACTACTTATAGGGAGTCTAGCTCCTCTTCATATTACATTTTCCAATGTGGGACTAAATCCCTAATTAGTTCTCAACACTCCTCTTCAAGATGGGCGATAGATATTAATCATTCCCATCTTGTTACATAGCTTCGACATACTTAATAAACTAAGACCCTTAGTCAGACAGTCTACCACTTGTTCTTTTGAGCGAACATGATCAATCTTCAGTATCCCTTGTTCCAGCTTCTCTTTGATGAAGAATCGATCGATCTCGATGTGCTTCGTTCTGTCGTGCTGAACTGGATTGTTAGCTATACTTATTGTAGCTTGACTATCGCTCAGAAGACGTAACGGTGCTCCCTTGTCCAGCTTCAACTCTGTCAGCAACGCTTTCACCCACAGCAACTCCGACACTCCTAAAGCCATTGCTCTGTATTCTGCTTCAGCTGTAGACCGTGCTACCACAGACTGTTTCTTGCTTCTCCATGAGACCAAGTTTCCTCCTACAAAGACATAATATCCCGTGGTAGACCTTCTATCGTCTATGCAGCTCGCCCAGTCTGCATCATAGTATCTCTCAACTTCTATACATCTATTCTTCTTGAACCATAGCCCTTTCCCCGACGTCCCTTTCAGATATCTCAAGATCTGAAATACTGCATCCATATGACCCGTTATTGGATCATACATGTAGCGACTTACTACACTCACCGCAAATGAGATATCAGGGCGAGTGTGCCCCACATAAATCAATCTTCCTACAAGTCATTGATATCTTTCACGATCAACTGACTCTCCTGCTTCTGCTCCTAACTTGTACTTCTTGTCAATTGGAGTGACTGCTGCTTTGCATCCCAGCATTCCTGTCTCCTTCAGCAGATCTAGAGCGTATTTTCTCTGTGAGAGAACAATTCCTTGTTCGCCTTCACACACCTCGATACCTAGAAAGTACCTCATCGCTCCTAAATCCTTCACCTCAAACTCCTTCGCGAGTTTTGACTTCAGCTTAGCGATCTCGACTTCATCATTACCTGTGATTACCATATCATCCACGTATACATCAAGTATAGTGATGTAGCCTCTTGCATGCTGAAGAAAGACCGTATGATCTGCATTTGCTTGATGGTATCCCATGCCTGTAACAGCCTTTCTGAATCTGTCAAACCAGGCTCGAGGAGATTGCTTGAGTCCATATAGCGACTTCTTCAGTTTGCACACTTTTCTATACGATGTCCCTCCGTTTGATTCTGTAGCGTAGCACCCTGGCGGGAGTTCCATGTACACTTCTTCTTGTAGGTCCCCATGGAGAAAGGCATTCTTCATATCTAACTGGTATAGCTTCCACCCATAGTTTGCTGTAATGGAGACCAGAGTTCTTACGGTGCTCATTTTTGCTACTGGAGCAAACGTCTCATCATAGTCGATGCCATATGATTGTGTGTATCCTTCTGCAACCAACCTTGCCTTGTATCGTTCCACTTTTCCTTCTGACGTCTCCTTTACTGTGTACACCCATTTGCATCCCACAGTTTTCTTCCCTTTGGGTAGTGGAACCAGCTCCCACGTCTTATTTTTCTCCAGTGCCCCAAGTTCTTCCATCATTACAGCTTTCCACCTTGGATCTTTCCTTGCTTCCTGCCAACTTTTGGGCAACGAAGTAGAGTCTAATGATGCAATAAAGGCTCGATAATTCGAAAAAATGTTAGAATAAGACAGGTAGTTGGCAATATCTTGTTCATAATTATCAAAACGACTAGGAGCCTTACCCGCATTGATGCGAGAAAATCTCCTTAAGGGAGCAATAGGTGGTGGAGAGATCATACCATCAGAGTCAGAAAGATCCGCATCAGAATCAGATTGATTCAGTGCGGGGGCAACATCTTCAAGAGTTGGAGCAGGAGTAGACGAGGGACTTGGTACAGTAGGCACGGGGCACGGTACAGGCACAGTACTGGACTTCTGCTGTCTCCTTCTGTAGACTTGAAGCTCCTTTTCCATTGTCTGCTGCTCCCCCTGTTTAACATATGTATCTTCTTCATCTTTTGTATCGGATTTACTGCTTTCTTCCCCTTTCGTCCAGTTTTCCTCTCCCCCTTTCGTCCAGTTTTCTACGACCGGGCATGGGACCGATCCGACTACCACAGATGGGCTTATTTTCTCCCTCTCACATCTAACACCCACTGTGTTAGGTGTGTCACCAAACGCTGAACCGTCATCCGAACCATAATATGGTTCCAGTTCTCTGAATGTAACGTCCATGCTTACAAACATCTTTCGCTCAACGGGGCTCCAACATGCGTATCCCTTCTGAGTTGCCGTGTACCCGACAAAGACATATTTAACCGCCCTAGGATCCAGTTTGTCAACTCCTGGTCTATTATCTTGGATAAAACATACACACCCAAATACTTTCGGTGGAACAGTGTACGTGGTTGCACCAGTAAGCATCTCCAACGGTGTCTTCCAGTCCAATACCTGAGTTGGCATTCTGTTGATGAGTTATGAGGCCGTTAACACCGCCTGCCCCCATAAGTGTTTCGGGACATTCATAGCCAGCATCATCGTCCGTGCGACCTCCAATATGTGTCTGTTCTTCCGTTCGGCCACACCATTTTGTGCCGGTGTATAGGTACTGAAGTTTGGTGTAGTATTCCATAAGTGGATAAATACTCAGCAACCGTCATATTTGTATACTCCGTCCCATTGTCAGACCGTAAGCACTTAATTTTAGTGCCATATTGTATTTCTATCCGGCGATAAAAGTCTCGAAATGCCTCAAAGACGTCACTTTTATTCTTCATAAGGTAGACCCATGTCATGCGAGTATAACAATCAATAAAAGTGACGAACCATCGAAAATCGTTAATACCGGTTGTAGGACAAGGGCCCCATACGTCTGAATGTATCATATCAAATACAGCTGAACTTCTACTTCCTGAACTCACATATGTGCTTCTGGTATATTTACCCAACTCACATGCATTACAAAATAACTTTTCTTTATTAGCCCTTTGGTATAAGGAAGGATACATTCGACTAAGAATTTTAAAAGAAGAATGACCAACACGCTGGTGGTGGAGGAGCAATTCATCTTCTACACTGCGCCATAAATCTGTCGACGGTGTGTCTGCTACCAGAGATGCCAATGCTTTGTCCAGTCCAGTCCTGTCCAAGTACGACAGTCCCTTATGCCTTGTGCCAGTCCCTAGTCGTCGTCCTGTCCCTTTCTCCTGAAAAGCCACCTTAGGAATGTCAAAGGAGACAGTACAGTTAAGATCAAGAATAATGGCACTAATAGAAAGAAGATTGATAGGAAAAGACGGAGCATGTAAGACATTGGTGAGAGTGAGAGAGGGGGTGCATGCGACAGTGCCTTTACCCATGACAGGGTTGGAGTTACCATAAGCAGTCTGAATGCTCTCCGGCATCGGTAGGTGAGTATAGTCCTGGAACTCACCGCGGGACCCCGTGACATGGCGAGATGCTCCAGAGTCCATAATCCAACCTGGTTGGTGGACAACTGCTGCAGGAGCACGCGCAGGAATACCTATGCTGGTTTGGACAAAGCAAGTGATGTGATCCCCCGAGGGAGATGATGCCCCATGATCGCCGTCCGAACCCAGCTTCGTGCTGCGTAACCTCGCGAGGAACTTCTTCTCAAGAGGGATTAACTCAGCCAGGTTTTTTTTCCCTTCCTCCGCCAGATTAGCTTTGTGTCCTCCAGAATAATTTTCCCTTCTACCAGCATAACCGCCTCTACCACCTCGACGTCCCCCGCGACCCCGTCCACGATCACCCGACTGACTTTATAGGGGTTTTGGACAAAATCTGATGTAATGCCCTGAGTCACCACAGTTGTGGCAAACACCGGCCACAGAGGGAGGCTGATTGAAGGCGGCAAGGGCAGATTTGTCAACAGCGGCCTGCTCTCCCTGGAAATAGCCCTTGTTGGGCATCAACTTCAATCGAGCCTCTTCCTGTGCCATGGCAGCTATGGCGTCTTCTAAGATTGGAAGCAGGGGCTGTGCTAGGAGTACATTCCGTCTATGCTCAAACACAGGGTTAAGACCCTTCAAGAACTTCATCATCCGTTGTCACGAAATATAATCCAAGAACTTTTGGAAATGTTTCGCAAATGCCGATTCAACTTGTGCATCGTCTATTCCAAGAGGATCATAGTGATCTAGATCAGACCAGTACTTCTTCAACAGTGCTGCATACTCAGAGATGGTAGGTCGTCCTGGGCCACCCTATTAAGTTCATCCTGCAGTTGGAAGACCCGTATAGGATTGCCGGAGCCTGAGTACATATCCTTTAAAGTCCGCCATATGTCAGCGGCATCCTCCATCGCCTCTACATTGCCCGATACTTGGTCGGTCAAGGAGGCAGTTAACCATCCAGCCACAATATTGTTGATAATGTCCCAAATAGCAAACTCCTTTGAGGAGGGATCATCTGGCGTCTTGGTTTGGCCATTGACGTAGCCAATCAAGCCTCGTCCCTTCAGCGTTCGCAATGCCTGTCGTGACCATTTCAAGTAGTTGGACGTTCCTTCCAACTTCGTCTCCAGCTAGTCCAGCTTTTCTATTTTGTTGGGTGACGGATCCACATCAGTATGGATCACACGTGGAGATGTCTCGGCTAATCTTTTTTATAAAATATCATCAACCAAGGCCTTCATCTCTTCTGCTGTCAGTTTACCACTAATCGAATCCATGGCGTCTTCAACTGTGAATCGTCGTCGTCGTCTTTGGCGGCTTCGTCGTCGTCGTCATCTTCGTCAGCTTCGTCGTCGTCGTCTTTATGTAAAGTCTTCAACAGAGACCTTACGAATGCGCTAATAACGTGGCCAACACCGGCGCGCACATGTAGACCCTAATTTGTAGATCGAGAACGGAAAACAAATAAAGCATTTGTAATTCCGGAGGGCGTAATCAAGGAACAGAAGGTGCAAATAAAGTATTTGACAGCCATCCGTCTTCGAATAACCGCCCACATAATCTCTCTCTCAAATTAGGGATTTTTTTTGCTGTGAAAAAAAGGAGGGGGGTCAGCAGCAGATTGGATCAGAAGAGGGGAGGACGTCAGGTGGGGGGGCAGCAGCAAGGCGGCAGCAGGGGGCAGCGGGGGGCAGGGGGCGTCGGGTAGGGCAGGGGGGCGTCGATTGGGCAAAGGGGGGGCGTCGGGTGGGGCAGGGGGGCGTCGGCAGGGCAAGGGGGCGTCGGACGGGGCAGGTGGGGGGTTTTTGCCGGGGTGGGTGGGTGTCGTCGGCAGGACAGGGGACGGGTTCGTCGGGTGGGGCAGGGGGGGCGTCGGCATGACATGCAAGGGGGCGTCGGGTGGGTCAGGTGGCGGGGGTTTAGTAGATCATAATGTTAATGATATTTCCTGGTTGATCAGCATAACTCAGAAAATATGGATCCTTCGGATTAGAATAATTTGGGTTGTGTGCACCGCCACCGCCAGCCGCGACGGAGTAGCTGGACGCAGCATCATCTGCCATCGCGGATGTCGGATGTACAAAAATTTTTGTACAACTCCGACGAATCGGCCGCTGATGGACGGGGTCGACGGCGAATCGGCCGCGATCAGGGGCGCCGGATCTGGCGCGTAGGGGCGAGCGGATGTCGGGTGTACAAAATTTTGTACAACTTCGACGAATCTGCCGCAGACAGGCGCGTAGGGGACGGCCGGTGCAGTCGGGCGCCGGGATCGGTGAGAAATTTTTTGCTTTGTTTTGTACAAAAATTCCCCAATACTAAAGCCGAAGAAATTTTTGCTTTGCTTTGCAGTCGGGTTCGGTCCACAGAAATTTTTGCTTTGCTTTGCTTTGTACAAAAACTTAAAATATTCCCCCCCCAAAAAAAACTAAAGTCGAAGAACTAAAGCTTGCTTTGCTTTGCTTTACTTTGGAGGAGAAAAAAAAAACTAAATCTTTTCTTTGAACTAAAGCCGAAGAACGGTGGTGCCACTCTGAACTAAAGCCGAAGAAGAACTGTGGTGCCAAAAAAAAAAAATAAAGCCGAAGAGGAACTGTTCTTTGATTTGCTTTGGAGTTGCCGAAGAAGAACTGCTTTTTTTCTTCTACTTTTTATTCTATACGGTGAGATGATCGTAGGAACAACGGAGGACGGGATCAGGGGGCTGGCGCGTCGGGTCGGCGCGGCGTTGGATCGGCGCGGCGGGCACGTAGGGGATCGACGGGCGCGCCGGATCGGGCGCGTCCGGCGCGTAGAGATCGAGCGCGTCCGTCAACTCCGACGTCGGGCGCGTCGGGCGCGTCGGGCGCGTCGGGCGCGTAGAGATCGGATCGGGGATGGTGAATATGACGGCTAGGGTTTTTCTGGAGGCTCTGATATCATGTAGGAAATAATAACGCCTTGTTCTCATTGCTACGGTTTGTTACAATTTATATAGTGTCTACATTTGGGCTTATGGGCCATATTTACATTAGAAATATAATATAACAATCTAACAGTTCATTTTTTAATGCATAGTATTTCTTGAGATTTAGATCTTATATTTGCTTAGCATTTTACAATCAACTTACACTCATACAACATTACGTTCCTTAAACTTGACGGTTTTGGGGCACGACAAAAAGGTATAAGAGGTCTAGATATATTTTCCTTGGACTCTGGTTGAAAGTTTGATTTGAAATCTTTTTTTCCTGAAAATTTTAGTGAAAGATTTTCGTTTCCTTGAAGTTCCATCCACAATATATATATATATATATATATATATATATATATATATATATATATATATATATATATATATATGAATCCGGATCGGGAGCCCTCCAGCGGGAGCCCCCCAAACGGCCTCCTCTAACTGCACCGTTGGATCGAGGGAATGCACCCGCGGGCCCCACGCAGCCCGCTCGATCCAACGGTGCACTAGGGAGGGGGGCTTTTGGGGGGCTCCCGCTGGGGGGCTTTTGATCCGGATTTTATAAACACACACACATATATATATATATATATATATATATATATATATATATATATATATATATATATATATATATATATTTTTAATATATTAAAAAAAAAAAAAAAAAAAAAAAAAATATATATATATATATATATATATATATATATATATATATATATATATATATATATATATGGAAGCGGATCAAAAGCCCCCCTTAGAACACCCCCTAAAAAACCCCCTCACTCTAATCCGTAATTTAATGTTAATATTAATGTTAATGTTAATATTAACATATGTTAATATTAATGTTAATATTAATATTAAATACTAAAATTAACATTAAACTTAACATTAAAATTAATATTAACATTAACATTAACATTAACATTAATATTAACATTAACATTAATATAAAAATAAAAAAATTAATATTAACATTAACATTAATATTAACATTAACATTAATATTAACATTAATATTAAGAATTAGAGTGAGGGGGGTTTTCTAAGGGGGGCTTTTGATCCGCTCCATATATATATATATATATATATATATATATATATATATATATATATATATATATATATATATATATATATATATATATATATATATATATATAATATTAACATTAATATTAACATTAACATTAATATTAACATTAATATTAAGAATTAGAGTGAGGGGGATTTTCTAAGGGGGGTTTTGATCCGCTCCATATATATATATATATATATATATATATATATATATATATATATATATATATATATATATATATATATATATATATATATATGGAAAAAGGTAAATTTATTCCTAATGCAACACAATAATCTTACAACATACAATCATAGTGGTACTCCCACTCTTCAGTTTTCCATAGCGTTTACATCAAATTCAATGTTATGGAGGTTGCCTACAGGAGGGGTTAGCTCCTCGAAGATGCGACGGTCTCGTTCCCTCCATACATGCCAATTCCTCTGCTATCTCGGAGCATAGTGATGATGTCCCCAATCCCCTTTCCGGAGTCACATCCACCCAACACCCTACTTTGTTCAGACCAGATCTGCCATGATAGGGCACACTCAATGAAAATGTGTCCTATAGATTCATTCTCTACACTGCATAGCACACACTTAGGATCTGGAACCGGAACCCCAAAAGCACTAAGTCGATCCCTCGTCAGTAGGCGGCCCAGTAGAAGCCTGTAAACACAAAGTTGCATCTTTCTGGCGAGTCTCTTGCACTATACGAACTCATAGTCAGTACTCTGAGGATAAGTGTGTCGAATGAGATTGTAGCAGCTCCGAAACTGGAACTTTTTAGTCCTCGTAGAATCTCCTGGCGGCTCCCAAATCTACCGATCAGCTGACAAGAATCAATGGCGACAGTACTAATACTCTCACATAGCTCCTCGGTATAACGGTAGGACTCAGGCCTCCACTCTCCATCCTGGATAATACGTTGGCAAGTCAGCCCCCTACAGTCCTCCTGATGCAACGGGACTCCCCTGATCTCTAATAGGGATTTTCGATCTATCCAAAGATCCCGCCAGAGGTCCGTTCCAGACCCATCCTTCATGACCCTCCGGATAGCAAATTGGAGTACCACCCTGCGTCTCAAGGCAATCTTGAAAGTGACTGAATGATTGTTGTCAGTAGCACAGGACCAGAAGTTGTCCTGTTTTATATATCTATTATGCATCCAGTCAGCCAGAAGGACCATATATATATATATAACCAGCTATGACATTCCATGCTACAAAAGGGTACAATGTGTCAAACATCAATAAATTGCCAAAAAATGCTTTCGTGGGAAGTTACATATGACTCGGGCACGAGAAATTGACTCATCTCTACTACTATAATGCGGCTAGAAATGGCTCAAAAAAAAGTCGTCTAAACCATTTGTATATCGCGCACTAATTAATAATTAAATTCTTATAATCAACAACCACCGTTCCTTGTCTTATGTAAATCCTCACGTAAAATAATTTAATTTTTTTATGACTAATTGTAAAAATAACTTAAAATCCTTACAACTATTTAAATTTACATGCAAAATCATATCTTCTACTATATAAAGAGGCTTCAAAACGGCTCAAAAGTGAGCCGTCTAAGCTGTATGAATATCATCAACCATTTAAATAAATTTAAAAACTAATAATAAATAACTAACTAAATACTTCACTAATTATTTTTAAAAATATAACTAATTATTTTAATATCCAATAAGAAATATTTACAATTAAATAGTCTAACTCAAGTGGTTAACGTAGGAGGTATTTTTCTTGATTGCTTAAGTTCAAATCCTAAGTTTGATAATTCTAATAATAAATTTATATTTAATGCACGTGCATTTGCACGTGCACATTACTAGTATATATTCTTTTTTTTTCTTTTTCATTTTTTGAAACATGTAATTGTGTTACAGACTCCTGGCCCGAAGGCCGCCTACAAACTCAGCCCGAAAGCCCGCACTTATACTTGTATCTCACCGCATCAGGCTCGACCCGAAGGCCCGCACCAGTACTTGTATATCACCGCATACGGCCCGCACTCACATTTATTCCTCCACATGGAATTAAATGTGCTTCTCCCGTTGCTCGAACCTGCAACCTCTTGGGAGGATGTGCCTCTCTCTAACCACTTGAGCTAGAGGTCATTGGCCATATATATATATATATATATATATATATAGAGAGAGAGAGAGAGAGAGAGAGATCTAGCCTAGTGGTTAAGACAGATGCATGCGGCCTAAGTGGTCAGAGTTAGAGCCCCAGTGTATGCGAGTTCACTACAATTATCCATTGCTTCAATATACCCTGAAGAGGGGCACGAGTACGTAGTTACGTCCAGCCTACGCCGCAGAATCGGCGGTAGAATACTGTATATAGGGTATGTAAATACTACAACTAAAACAGATAAAGGTACCTATACAGTATATACACTCCGAATGGAGGTGACATAGCAATACAGTCTCAATCACAAATATAAAACTAAGGTAGATAGCATGGAAATGAAATATGATAGATGAAAGCAGAAAATAAGTCCAAGATCCACACAAGTCCAGAGCTATACATAACATCACAGAGTCACAGAAAATATATATAACTACTACAGTCTGAAAAGTGCTAGCTGGCTCGCAGGCCAGCGGATCAAAAGCCCCCCTTAGAAAACCCCCTAAAACCCCCCCTCACTCTCATCCGTAATTTAATGTTAATATTAATGTTAATATTAAGGTTAATGTTAATGTTAGTATTAATGTTAATATTAATGTTAATGTTAATATTAATTTTTATTTTTATTTTTATTTTTATATTTATGTTAATGTTAATATTAATGTTAATATTAATATTAATATTAATTTTAATATTAAGTTTAATGTTAATTTTAGTATTTAATGTTAATATTAACATTAACATTAATATTAACATTAAATTACGGTTGAGAGTGAGGGGGATTTTTAGGAGGTTTTCTAAGGGGGGCTTTTGATCCGCTTTTATATATATATATATATATATATGTATATATATATATATGTGGTCGGATCGGGAGCATTGTCCCGCTCGACCATTGGATCGAGCGGACGCACGTGCGGGCCCCACGAGGCTCGCTTGATCCAACGGTGCACGAAGGGGGGAGGGTCGCTCCGACAGGGCTCCAGGAGCGGGTCTTTTGATTCGCTCCCATATATATATATATATATATATATATATATATATATATATATATATATATATATATATATATATATATATATATATATATATATATATATAATAGGAAAACTAGCTAGGCTTCACCGTGAAACTTTTTTTTTTTAAAAATATCCTTCACTAATCTTCAATAGTATTAAAGTTGATAAGAATGTCTGAGTAATTCAATATGTATAAATTTATGCATGCATGCAAAGTAGGCAGTTTGGAGCATGATAGTTAATAAAACAATATATGCATGTATGCAAAGTAGAAAATTTGGAGAAAAATATTTAATAAAGCATGTATGCAAAGTAGGCACAAGAGCTCAAGAGACAAGAGATAAAATAGATAACTAATCTTTTATATTCCTGTTATTTAATTTTTTTTTCCAACTTTCAAGTTCCCACCTATTAAACTCCTAAATCTCGCAAAGATGCACACACAACATATAGAAAAAAAAAGAACAACAATGTCCACCGTCGGTGGTTGCCAGAAGTTAATCTGCTGGTTCGAGGATCTGAAATCCATCGTTGAGAGCCTCCCGTCCATCCAAGCATTATACGAAATACGTGCAACGTACGTGCATATATACTAGTATATATAGGGTCCGGATAGGGAGCCCCTTTTTTGGAGTCCCGCCTAAGCCCCGCATCCCTTGGTCATTGGATTGTGCGGCATCTCATGGGCCCCGTACGGCCTCCGCTCGATCCGATGGTGCAAGAGGGGGGGGGGGGGAGGATTTGGCGGGGCTTCGCGGATGGGTCTTTTACATATATATATATATATATATATATATATATATATATATTATATATATATATATATATATATATATATATATATATATATATATTGGAAGAAGGTAATTCCATTGATAATAAGAAATAGTACAGATACAGAAAAATATTTAATCTCCCATCAACATTTTGACATCATTATCTATGTTGTGGCTAACCCCAATCTCAGACGTGATAATGTTTTCAAATATACGTCTGTTTCGCTCTTTCCAAATATGCCATACTATCGAGGCTAGTCTGAGTCTAGCCTCATTGAACCATAGGCTGCCTTTATTGCGAAGCCTCTGTATGGTCGCAATAATATCCTCAAGACTCCTTGTTTGCCCATTTGTTATCAGCAGCTTGTGAGTTTGTGTCAGCCAGATCCTCCATGAAATAGCGCACTGAAAGAACAGATGTTTAATGCTTTTCTCTTCTTGGCGGCACAAAACACATTCCACACTTGGGATGCTGATCCCAAAGCATAGCAACCGGTCTCTGGTGGCCAACCGACCCTTCATAATTTTATACATACAATATTGCATTTTGCGTGATACTCCTTTCGCCCATATGAACTCAGTGTGATCGACTTTACTATGAACGGCTCGAGAGATGTTGTATGCAAGTCGGTGTTGAAAATCCCCAGTAGAAGATCCCATCCACTTCCATCTATCATTCTCCATCGAGACAGCTATTGTTGTGCGTTTGATAGCCACACTAAATAGTCTTACAACTCCATGTTTCTCCGGCCTCCAATGTCCATCGTCAATGATGGTACTCACCGGAATACCAATCCGAGCTCTTACCAGAGCAGTGCTACCGCCCAGATCAGCTAAGCTCTTGTGTTCGATCCAAGGATAAAACCATAGATCCGTTGAGTTCCCGTCTTTCATAACCCGCTCAATGTGATGTAAAACCTTCTCCCGATATAGCAGGATTATCTTGAATGTCACTGAAGCATTACTTTTAGACTGCATAGTCCAGAAGTTGACATCTTTCACATATTTGGTCGCCGTCCACCTCGCCCATAGTGACTTGCAAGTAATAAACTTCCAGACGAGTCTCATGGCCGTGACTTCTTTAAGTGTCCAAATTGAGTATAATTCAACTCCTCCTTCTTCTTTAGGTAGACATAAGATTTCCATTTTAATACCATGTACTCTCCCATGCCATATGAAGTCAGCACAAATTTTTTCCAGTTTTCGAATAGTGGAATTCGGCAATAAAATAGCTTGAAGCCAGAAAGAAGCTATAGCAAGAACTACAGATCGAACCAACTCTATACGACCTCCGAAAGATAAATTTTGTGCATGCCATCCTTCCGTGCGTCGCTGGACATACTATATCATACTCTGACAAGTTGAATCTCTGGCGTAGTTGATGCTGAGTGGTAATCCCAAGTATTTTACAGGTAGCTCGCCTCTCTCCACCCCTATAATAGCAGCTTTAGCTTCTTTGTTCGGACACAATTTATTGAAATAGATTCTGCTTTTATCCTTATTAATTTCGAGACCCGTCAGCTTCCCGAACTCTGCCAGAAGCTGCCCTAACGTAGCCAGACCCCTATTTGAAGGCTCAATGAATAAGAGCAGATCATCAGCATATATCAGGTGGGTGATACTAGGTTTGATATGATTTTGTATTGGTGTAGTCCTTCCTTGTACTTCCGCAATCTCCAGTAGTTGTGAAAAATACTCCATAACTATGGTAAACAGATATGGGGAGAGCGGATCCCCCTGTCTTATACCTCGACTACTATGAAAGAAACAATAAGGAATCCCTTTGACAAGGATCGAGAATGTTGGGGTAGAAATACACTTTCGGACCATTGCCACCCAGGATTCAGAGAAGCCCATCTCAATCATAATATGACAAATGAAATCCCGATTGATAGAATCATACACTTTTCGAAAATTGAATTTGATGCAAGATCGGTTGCCACCATGTTTATTAAAATCCCGTACAAGCTTATGTGCTAGCAGATTATGATCAGCTATGGAGCGGTCTTTGATAAACGCAGCTTGATTGAAGGAGATTAAACCCTGCATTACCTTTTCCATCCTCCGACACATAAGATGTGTGATAATCTTGTACAAGAAGTTGCAACAGGCTATCGGCCTGTAATCTGCCATCGACGTAGCACTTTCCTTCTTAGGTATATATATATATTTTACACACACACACACACACACACGCACACACACACACACACATATATATATATATTTTTTTTACACACACACACACATATATATATATATATATATATATATATATATATATATATATATATATATATATATATATATATATATATTACACACACACACACACACACACACACACACACACACACACACACACACACACACACACACACACACACACATATATATATATATATATATAAATATATATATAAATATATATATAAATATATATAAATATATATATATATATATATATATATATATATATATATATATATATATATATATATATAGCAAATTAAAATATATTAAATATTTAACCTATATTTTAATTAACTATATTGTATTATGTAAATATATATACAAAGTTCTACAAAGAACAAATTTTAATTAAAGTATATTCAATATTTAAACTAACTACATGATATTATCTAAATATATATCCAAAGTTCTAGAAAGAATTTTTTTAATTAAAATATATTCATTATTAAACTAACTACATGGTATTGTATAAATATATATCCAAAGTTCTTATTTAATTTTTTAGCAAATTTTTATGCATGTGAACATTACTAATGATAATAAAGGTAACTTTTTGTTTCAAGTTTAATGATGAATATAGGTATGATAGTTTTTTTAGGGAATACATAATGCATTCAGGTTAATCTGTTAGAAATAGCTTCAGAGTTTTGCCAAACTAAAGCATCAGCTACAAGTAGCTGGTGGATACTGGAAGGAGATTCAAGAAATCTGTTACATAATTCATACATAAGAGTATCATGGGCTAGTCCATCAGCTATTGCATTTCCACCGCGTCGGATAAAAGCAACCTCTATGTTGGGAGTCATTAGGAGAAGGGATCTGATCTCAGCCACCATGTTGAACAGCTGCCAAGGGATTAATATGTCCTTCCCTTGAAGAATACGTACCACATTTAGTGCATCACCTTCTACAGTAATCTTTGAATTCTGCATATCTTTAGCAAGTTGAGTACCAATTTTGAATGCTTGCAGCTCTGCCTCAATGATGTGGCCGAATAGAAGAGGGCTATTAGAAATCCATGTTGATGTTATTATGAATTTACCATTATGATCTCTAGCAATCGCAGCAGCTGCAAACTTTGAGGAGGAGGTAGCACCATCAACATTGATCTTGATAGCTCCATGTGGCGATGGTAGCCAACTTTGAGGATTAGTGGCTCCGATTCTCAACTCATGTAGATACTTCAAAGCATCATATTCTCCATTTTGATAAGAATCTAAGATAATGGCTGCTGATGATAATATCTTTGGGATACAGGGACTAATCTAATCTTCCTGAAAATAAGATCACATCTAGATTTCCATATCAACCAAGTTTGAATTGTTCCCATACGGTATAAATCCTTTGTGCCTGAGTTGCATAACCATGAGTTGAGAAGTTCACTAATATCGTGATTGTCTTCTACCCGTAGTCCGATATTGGATGCAAACCAGAGTGCTTTAGATAATGATCATTGGATGACCAAGTGATTATAAGTTTCATTATGCATACCGCAGAAGGGACATGATGAATCCATGGAGAGAAGATGTTTTTCAATTGTAGTTTTCAGTAGTAGAGCTTTATGTACTAGTCTCCAAACAAAATAAGATATCTTTGGTGCCAGACCAGAGATTTTCCAGTGCCTTTTCTAGTTGAAATCGATCTTAATGGATGTTGAATAGGAACACGATGGAGCATTGCATCTAATTGACTCATATAGAGATTTGGCAGAGAACATCCCATTCTTAGCTTTAGTCCACAAAAGAGTATCATCACCCTCCCCATCCATAGGAACTATCTTCAGAATTTCAGAGGCTTCATGTTCATTGAAGAGTTGGTGAATAATGTCAACATTCCAGCTGTTTGTGTTGTGAAGCATAAGGTCACGGACCATTTGAGGTGATGAGTGATCCCAGGTAGTAGATGTTATTCTGAATCCAGGGAGTGTTGGAATCCAATGCTCCTTCCATATATTGATCCACCCCTTTCGAATTTTCCAGCATGCCCCTTGACTAAGGATGTTTCTGTAGTCTAATATACTACTCCATATCGAAGAGGCTTTGGAAGATTTTTTGGCATCCCAAAAAGAACCATTTTGAAGATATTTCCCTCGAAGGATTCGAGCCCATAATTGATGTGGCATAGTAACAAATCTCTATGCTAATTTTTCGATAAGGGATTGATTTACCCAATCCAAATTTCTAAATCCCAATCCTCGATCTCTTTTAGGACATGTAAAATGTTTCCAAGCCACAAAATGCATATTTTTGTCACCATCTTCGTGTCTCCACCAAAAGTTTCTTTGGATATTTGACATCTTCTCTGTTATGAATTTAGGTATCTTGTAGCTAGAGAGAAAATAGATAGGAATTGAGCCAAGAGTAGATGTGACAAGGGTCGACCGTCCTCCATGTGAAAGAAGTTTTCTTTTCCATCCTTTAAGTCTGGAATGACCTCTATCAATTAGGAAATCAAAAGTAGAAATTTTTTATTTAGATTTTAGGAGGTAATGGCCAAGGTATTTGTCATTCTTCATCATGAACTTTAGTTGAAACTGATTGGCAATGGATAGTCTAGTGCTATGATCAACGAGATTACTGAAGTAGATAGAGGATTTATTATAGTTTATTTTTTGACCAGACCAATCAGAGAAATTCTGAAGTATATTGTGGACATGAAGAATAGAGTTAAGGTTAGTAGGTCCAAAAATTAATAAGTCATCGGCAAACATGAGATGGGATATAGTAGGAGAATATCGATTTAGTCGAATCCCATGAAACAAATCGGATTGTTCATAGCTATAGAAAGTACGGGAGAGCACTTCAGTACAAAGGATAAAAATATATGGAGAAAGTGGGCATCCTTGATGAATACCCCTACCACCCATGAAATGTCCTTTAGGATACCCATTAATGAGTATGGAAAAAGTTGTACTCGTAATGCATTCCATTATGATGTTGTTTGAATGATCACTAATGCCAAAACCATGAAGGATATTTCTGATAAAGACCCAAGCAATTCGGTCGTATGCTTTAGACATGTCTATTTTGAGGGCGAAAGAATTTTTGTTCTTTGTGAATGATTTCATGGAATGCATGATCTCTTGAGCTATGACAACATTGTCAGAGATTTGCCTACCAGGGACAAAGGCAGATTGGTATGGAGAAATAAGATAATCCATCATTGGCCGGAGCTTGTTGGTGATAATTTTTGATATGATTTTATATGTGACATTGCATAGAGAGATTGGACGATATTCAAAGGAGTCGAAGGAGATTTATTCTTGGGAATTAGAGCAATGTGAGTGTGGTTTAAGGAAGGAGGCATACAAGGGTTAATTAAGAATTGTTGCACAGTAAGAGTAATATCTTTACTTATAGTGCTCCAGTATGTAAAGATATTATTAGGTATGATAGTTAATGCAATGATTTGGAATTTACGCTAGGTTAGCCTATTTTGGTTTACCTTTTGATTTTTTTAGTTGGACTTAGCTTAAGATATGGGTTGCTTAGTTGAGTTCATTTGATAGACTCGATACTTGATAGATATTAACCCTTTGAGTAGCATTGTAATGTTCCACTCCTAGTCGTGGCATTGTGTTCGTCTATTGGCTTGAATAGTCTAGTCGAATTTGGATTGGTACGGTAAACTACAAATCTTGGGTGGTGATACAGACTTGTTTATGGTTGGTTATGCATATTAAAAGATCTCGCATCGCAACAAATTATATCTTTGGATAATCCTTTCGGTATCTATATGATCGTGACAAATTAGTTGAGATTTTTCCCCATCTTTTAATTGGCTTTGGTTGGAATCGAGTCAAGATACATTGAATCATACTTGGAGAATGAATGCGATATAAGAGTGTCTCCCCCATTCTTTTCTTTGTTTGCTTTTCGTTGGATGCTTTTCACTGTTTTCTTTTGTTGGATGCTTTCAATGTTTGCTTTTCTTTGGTTGCTACATTTATATTAAATTTTGAGAGATACATAGATGAAAATAAAAGAAGTGAATTAAAATGTTGTCACTTGCGATTTCAGGAGGAAGCTAAGATGATACTCGGATAACTGAGCAAAAGAATTCTCTCAGCGTTTCTTCAATCTTGTATGTGTCTTTAACCCTTATTTTCTCCATCTCCACTCTTTACTAAAGAACTTTTTTCCCTTTGCTATGTCCCTATTTTTAATGATGACATAATAATAAGAACAGAGATAAACGATATTATTTGTATGCTTCATTTATTATTGATTGGAATATTGGAAAATAGATTGTTGGTACAATTGGTATGAATTGTTAATTGGTATTCATTATATTTGAATGATGGTTAAGCAAAGTTGTGTCGATCAATGAACTTATTGTTAAATAAATTCATTGTATAATAGAGAACGAATTGATATTGCACTTAGGCCTCGTTTGGTTCGCGGAATGGAAGGGAAAGGAAATCAATTCATTGTCATTTCCTTTCCTTTGAAAAATTATAATTCCTATTGATTTTTCTTTTCGGTGTTTGGAAATGCCAAGGAATTTGGAAAGAAAAGTGAATACTTCAATATGGAAAAGTGATTCCTTGCTTGGATGGATGGAATCACTTCCCCTAATTTTCCTTTCATTGGGAATCACTTTCATTTTCTTCTCAATTCCTTTGACACCCAAACATAGAAAGTAATCACTTTTCTTTCCCAACCCGATGATTCTGCGAACCAAACGAGGCCTTACTGTCATATGGAAAGGAATTGTAGCTCTATAATGCATGACTAAAGTAGTGACGTTTTTTGAGCCTTTATGTTGGAAATGATATGTGGAATTTATTTGCTACCGTTGGGTTGTAGATCGATAGGGCCGATGGATTGCTAGTTGACATAACCCTAGAATGAAAATGTGTTATAAATCTATGACTCGAGAAGTATGGAGTATGGATAGAGATTGTGTTGTATTCATTAAAATTTTTCATTATCATGAATATTATGTTTTATAATTAATTGTATAAGCATTTACATGGTCTGATACTACATGAAAATTATATTCTTATGATGGCTAAAAAGCGTTGTAGATAACTTTTATAACACTTTTAGTTGCACATAAATGTTATAAATATCAGTGTTATAAATGTTTTTAAAGGCATTATAAATATGATGCATATATATAACATTTTTTTTACAAAACATTATTAAAAATCACTTTCAAATTTGCTTATTATAACACTTTCACAACTAAAATGTTATAAAAAAAGAAAAATATGTCATAAAAACATTTTCTCTTAGTTTGCTCAATTTTCAAAGCATTATAAAAAATAATAATCAAACAAGTTTATAATATAATAAAATTACTACAAAGAAAAAAAAATGCAAAATTACCAAAACTTATCACTTTGTTCTTATAATGTAATGTAATTACAAAAAGAAGGACCCCAAAAGATATAAACTTATGTGAAAATCTGTAATTCCTATCACTAAATATTCTGTAACACATCAATGCCAGAAGAGCAAAAGCATGGCTTTAAGGGTCTGCTTGGATTGAGGGAGAAAAAAATAAGCAAGTTAAGTGGGGTTAAATGAGGAGGAGTAGAGTGAGGGGGAGTAGAGTCAATACATAGAACCTTGTTTGGATTGGAGGGGAGTTAAGTGGGGGGTGTTTAATAACTCTTGCTTGGATTGGAGGTTTTGAGTGAGTGGAGGATTAATAAAAATATAATAGTTACAAAAATAGCCTTATTACATATGTCATAATATTAAATTTGATTGAAATTTTGATTAGAAATTGTCAAAATATCTTCACAAATTAGGAATGTACAGAGCAACATGTTGAAAATAACAAAAAAAAGGACAAAAAGGGTGAAATAAACTCCCACTTAATCCTCTATAACCCTCCCTCCTAAACTCCACCCTCAAACCAAACATGATTTTTTTTCTAACTTAACTTTTCCTCACTTAACCTTCTTAACCCTCAATCCAAGCGGACCCTAAAAGTCTTGACCATCACAATGTTTCAAACTAAATATTGATGTTTTTGTGAAGAACACTTCCTCAAATTATAAAATCACACCCCAAAAGTAAAAAATTACTCGAGCACTCGTGCTTGCACCACACAATGGCGACCATTTAGAGCAAGAAACTACAATGGCTCCTTCGCCCAAAGTCCACAGGAACTCTGGCATACTAGCTTTCTCCTTATCAAACAGGTTTGTCATGATGTTCATGCCGAATAAACCGGCCATGACGACAAATACGCTCATTATCATGGTTGTTGTGGTCAGCATGACGTCCGTCTGCAGGAGATAACAATGAAGTTTTTTTCAAAATCGAGTGACCCTTGTGATTATCAGAAAGAGACATAAGAGCTTGTTTGTGTAGCGGAAGATCAATAGATCAAAACATGGGATGTATTATTCCTTCTATTTATAAAAATGATGGAAGTTGGGAACAGTGGACCCAAAAGATATACAAATGATAGGGTTGGGCGGAAGATCAGCTTGCATAAAGTCCCATGTGTAACCTCTGGCATCTAAAAAGGGGAGCTGCTTTCATGTTACCGATAAGGGATTCCATAAGAATCACTCCAATCCTTTCCTGAAAGTTGGATGCCATGTTTAAGAGATTTTTCAATGTAACTGCTTTTGTCTTGTTGTTGCAAAACACATCAACGATTATAGTTTAGTCCATGATTGCATAGTTTAGCTCATACATTATGAAGCATGTCATGTTAGAAAACTGAAAGAAGGATATCTATGGAAGTAAAAAACAATACATATGAAATCTATGTCATGAGAAAATCAATCAGTCGAACTCGAGTGACTCTTGTGGTACCAATAAGAGGTATAAGATCCTGACTAGGTGACGGAAGACCAGTTGGACGAGCCAAGAGGACGTATTGTCACAATTCAATCCCAATATAATGGGTCCGTCGGATCATATCCAGCCTGCACCGTTGTGAGACGGCATCAGTAAGCTGTATCAAGCAGTGAACATAAGCACAATATCTAAAATGGAAAGAAATAGCATTTTTTTGAATATGGAGAATTACTAAAAGTCTGAAAAGGAAGTACAAGCAAAACATCATTTAGTTATTACATCGATTTCTATTACAACTGGAAGGGAAAATAAACTAAACCAATGGCACAGCTAATAATCTGGGGCTACCTGGTCAGGTTCATCTACCTCGTCAGGGCTCGGACCAGGCCCATAGAAAGAACTAAAGGCAAGATCTTCGTCGTAGCAGTCACCTAAAAATGTTGGTCTCCAGTTAGGAGGGAGCAAAAACATATTTCCACATCTAAAATTCTAAATAATAAATAATGCAAGAAGCATTATATTTTTGCTAAATAGTAATAAAAGAGACAACATGCAATAAATCTCAGAAGCTACAATGATGCAATTTACAATGAGTCAATAGTGCTTTGAGTATATACTGATCGGTGACCAGCTGGATAGAGGCAATGTGAATACTAGCATTTTGGCTAAATGATAGTATACGGTACGGCTCAACCCCTGTGCGGTAGGGTTAGCACGAGAGAGGCAATATTCGGTAACAATGGCTTTGGTCACAGATGTTATACTACTCTCCAATCAACCTCCGAGCCAATGAGTCAATGAGTCAATCAATCAATCGATGTGGAGTCCAGAGGGATCCACTGTGAATCAATGTCACTATAATATACATGATTCTACTGATGCAGCATAAGTCGTACTCAAATGAGTTTCGAAATCTACTTTAATATTAGGTCCAGTAAGTTTGTTTTCTTTAAGAATCACCATAAGTGGACTGAAAGAACCCATTTTTGAAATCCTGAGAATCACATAAATAAAATTATGTAGGGCAAAAAAAACTTTTTAAATTAATTAAATATTATTCCTCAAAATAATAATAACGAATTCACCAACACCTTGAAACCATGAATTTAGCATGCCACGATAGTGTGGACGTATACAAATTCAACTTTGTTCAAGTATGTTTTTCTTATTAATTTTACTATCATGTCAACATAACTTTATGACAAATAAAATTAATATGTTGGTCTTGCTCTGGTCATACAAATAATAGCAGTGACTCCGATGGGGAGGATACCATTATTTGTATCTAAGTGTATACCATTACTTAATACTAAGTCCATTACCTTGTAATGAGTTCCTTCAGATGAGAAGTGAACACAACTAGGTAACTTTGTACGATTATCCCTAAGGAAGTTTGTACTGGTGATCCATAATTATACTAATCCGAATGGAGGAAGGCACTAAAGCCAACGCGCAAGTATAATTATATCACCTACAAACCAGTAATGGAGACCATAGGATTTGTACTAAATAAATATCCTCTCCACTTAGTTATTTAACAATGAGGGTTTTTCTACTAGTTGATATTCCATGTTGTCCATTATTAATGTAGGCCTAGTTTTTCAAAAAAATCCACACAATAATAAACATGCATAATCAGAAAAAAAAATAACAACAAGATAAAAATATCCAACTATTATGGTCATCTTTCCTGCTCCGTCCTCAACTATCCGAATTTAAAAACATGTTGTCCATTATTAATATAGGCCTAGTTTTTTTTAAAGGTTTTGGCTGTCGATTCCTTTATCGAAAATCATCTGTCTGCCTCTGGACTGCTTAAAATTAGCATCTCGTCCGGCGTCAGAAACTGCCACCACCACCATCACGATTGATCAAAAATAATTAAAATTACATCACCTATACCTCCCGAAAGAGTTCACACATAATCTAGATTGAAAAATTCAAATAATAAGCACGATCAACCCTCGTGATTTTAATTACATCCATAGCAACAACAACATCCACGACATCCATGGTTTAAACAACACAATCAAAAACATGCATTGGACCATAATAGTTGGATCTAAGATGCCTGCAAACTGAGTTAGAATATATCTTCATCTACCGACTATTACACAGCGCAGGTTTTATTGGACAACACGGACGTATCAATCAATATGCAGATCCAAAGTGGCTCTGATACAAATTGATGGAACTGGGGATTCCTAGGTCCCTTACTTTGGTGTGCGTATTGATCGATAGAAAGTTAAACAGATTTAATACGTGTTCTAACCCTTCATAGGCAGAAACTAGGGTTCACGAATTATACCTGCGCGAAAAGAAGACAAGTAATTCCTGACAATCTTGAGCGAACGACCCCATGATCTTCTGCACGTATTCCTTCCTCGAGTTGGACGTCGTGTGGGCGACGATCTTCCAACCTTTTCTTCTCCTTGCAGCCCTCTCTTTCCTCTTTACGTAAACCATAATTTAGAGAAAGCTTCAATTTTTTATCAGTAATTTGGCGGCCAGAGAATAGAGGATATATATAGGCTACGACAGGGACCATGAGGAAAAATTAGAGTTAGGCCTCCTAACGGATCTGTATATCCCATGTTCAGCTCGAACACACATTCCAGGCCCATTAACAATAGCTCGGTCCACTAATGAGCTATTGTTGCACTACCTCCCTAATCCCAAATTATATTTGTGGGCTCCTTTTATTATATGCTCGTTTGGCTCTCCATGTTAAGATATCGTATGTCCGTCGATCAAATTAAGTTACTGACAACTATATTGATTCGACATCTTTTATCCTTAAGTAGTACCGCTCAACTTTATTTGTCATATCGGATATAATCTTGTAGGGTTTACATGACAATCCTTATGATCTCCTTAAGGGGACATCATCAACCCGATGTATCAGGACATGGATTCCATTTATAATCAACAACCCATCATACAATATTATTACCCATTCATAGAGTTGTTGATCCATAATGAATCTCACTCTTTTATGAGCCAAAGTAATGCACACTACATATACATATCTGTTATTATATTCGAATTAATAGCACAAGCATCCATAATAATATGGGTGTTTGTTCTCTTAGTAGTACAAAGAGAACAACCTCAAGTGGTCCTGTTCAATACACACAAAGTGTACTAGTGTAAACCTATAGTCAAGATTGACTAATACCAGATTACACTACAACCTTTCCAATAGATTGTCCAAGTCCATCTAGGTTGTGAACTATTTATATACTCCATAGGAACTGATAATATGATCTTCTGTGTGACACCACACACCATATTATCTACAATATAGAATATCAGACATTTGTATTAACACTTGCAACAAATACAATATGCAAACATTTGCCCATATGATTCTCATTCAAAATTTAAGAAAATAAGGTTACTACAAAAGTGATGCTTTTGTATAGAACCCTAACAGTATCCTCAGTATGGAAGGTAACGGCTAGAAAGGTATCGGCTAGGGTCCGGGATCCGAACCTACGTTAATAATAATCTGTCCTTAGAACTTATTCCAAATGTTGGCTAATAAAGCCACTAAACAAATCTACGCTTAATTATAAACATTGCCCTTTTATTTAGAGAAATAATAATTTAATTATGTAATATTTTGGTAAAACTATTTTTAGTATTTTGTAAATATGGCAAAAATTATATAGTTTGGAATATTATCAAAAATAGTAGCAGTTTTTATTGTAAATTATTTAAATAGAATATCGCGTAAACTAAAAAATATTCGAAATCTACTTTAATATTTTTCTAAATTTTGCGTGTTTCAGTCGTACTCGAATGAGTTTTCCGTAACGTAACCAACTATCTCTTAGGCACTATTTACCCGCATC
The DNA here is from genome assembly GCA_029216955.1 of Iris pallida. Taxonomy (NCBI): domain Eukaryota; kingdom Viridiplantae; phylum Streptophyta; class Magnoliopsida; order Asparagales; family Iridaceae; genus Iris; species Iris pallida. Next base: position 5,547,047 of record JANAVB010011197.1, on the reverse strand, counting down.
AACCAACTCTTCACCGAAGTCGCACATCGTGCGATCCGATTATAATTCACATCGTCCTACATTCCTATCGAGATCGCAAGTCATGCGATTACTACGATTTGCCTCGCCCAACATTTCTATCGAGATCGCAAGTCGTGCGACTCGTTTATAGGTTCAAGTTTCTTATTTCGTTGATCCAATTATTGCTTCAAGGCATAATCGTTTCGTTAGTCTCGGTCGTTCGACCGACTTACAAATTTTTCGTCCAATGTATCGTTCATTGATACGAGTCCTATTTTATTGTTCCAACTAATGATCGAAGAACACTTGCATCAATATACCGACATACAAATTTCCAATCGAGTCTCGCTACTCTCCCTTCCGTTACGGACAAACCTTCCGCAATTCTCATAATGCGTCAATGCAATTCATCGCATAAGTGGTATAGCATATACCAGTCAGAATCGAGTCATTCATCGCATACGTGGTATGGCATGTACTACTTGTAATGCCTGTTGTTCGTATTACGTATTTGGAATACGTATACGTATTTTATCTTGTATTTGCATATTTTCTTGTTTAGCTCTCGTTGGTTTAACTCTCGGTTGGGTTGGTTGGTTCGGCCGGCCCAATGCTTGGTTCATCATGGGCCAAGGGTGGAACACCTTAGCCTATGCTTCTCCTTTATTTCCACCACAACCCCCCCCTACCACCACCTTTGATATTTCTTGTTATTTCTTCTTTCTCTCTCTCCATAATTCTCATTTACTTCTCCTTCCCTACCATTACTCTTCTCCACCAACCAAGAACACCATAGGCAAGTGCAACTTGCTTCCACAAGAGAACTTCTTTCGATGGTTTTTAGCTTTCCTCATGATTCTAAACCATTAGAACTTGACATTTTCCATTTTGAGGCTTTATTTCTTGTAGATCTAGAGTTTTGTTACTTTCAGATTTTTGGTGTTTTGATCTATCAAACTTCTTTGTTTTCAAGTTTTGATGGTTCCATGTTGTAGAACATTTCATTCTACCCAATTTTGACCTTTGAAAGTTGGATTAGGACTTGTTTTGACCAAGATTTGGACAATTGAAGCTTAGATTTAACTTTAGAGTTCTTGCTGTTCTTGCCATTTGGAGAAGACAGTGAACAGTGAGCTAGCTTTTTAGCTTATGCCACTGAGTCGTACGCTGCTGTTTAGCGAACGTACGCTAGCCGTCGTACGCTGCTGTTTAGCGAGCGTACGCTAGCCTTCGTACGCTGCTGTTTAGTGAGCGTACGCTTGCTTCGTACGCTGCTGTTTAGCGAGCGTACGCTAGCCTTCGTACGCTGCTTTTAGTGAGCGTACGCTAGCCGTCGTACGCTGCTGTTTAGCGAGCGTACGCTTGCCTTCGTACGCTGCTGTTTAGCGAGCGTACGCTAGCCTTCGTACGCTGCTGTTTAGTGAGCGTACGCTAGCCTTCGTACGCTGCTGTTTAGTGAGCGTACGCTAGCCTTCGTACGCTGCTGATTAGTGAGCGTATGCTAGCCTTCGTACGCTGCTGTTTAGCGAGCGTACGCTAGCTTTCGTACGCTAGCTTAAGCGAGAAAGGCGTACGCTGGCCCCTTTCGTACGCTAGCTCGAGCGTACGCAGTCTTGAGCGTACGCTAGCTTGAGCATACGCTGACCTATAGCTTGAGCGTGCCCTTGTGTACGCTGACCCTTACGTACGCTCTCCATTGGAAGTGTATGGAACCTTTGGTACGCTAGCTCGAGCGTACGCAACCTGAGCGTAACATGACATGACCTGATAGTGGCCCGTCGTGGCGCACTCCTGACAAGTATACTTGACATGATGACCTGACATGTTATATCTTGATAAGCTGTTGCGACGGCTACCTGACATGACAAGACCTGTATAATAATATGGACACCGTGGGCGATTGTGCGTGTACAAATAAACCAGTCCTGTCTTGTATCATGTCTAGGGAGGGAGCTCCTGAGTACCACGGTCAGGAGCACCTACTAAAATGGACCAAGGTTAATAACTAGATTAACACATTAGTCATGAAGAGATTTCCCAGCTACAAGCAATCCCGTTACCTGGGCACGCCTTGGGATCTGTAGCCTGCCGTCGAGTAGGGCACATTTCTAGCACACTGTCATGCGTTGCACCCTTCAAGCTACCTAAGGGTACATTCGTTTCCTGGACGATGTACCCACCTGAATTTAACTCTAATCTTTTAACCCGGGGAACCTGGATGGTCTGCAGGGCTTGTGGCTGTGGAATAATCTCACTGCATCTTGTTAGTAATTAGGCTTGTGACAACCTAGTTAGTTAAAGTATCAAGCCGTAATTCTTGCTTGGCCGTGAAATGATTGGATGGAGTCTAACCAGTCTAGTATTGCCCTGATCCTGTTCCAGATTATTGAATGACCAGAATGCTTGTATTTATTTTATCGATAAATGGTGAGAAACCAAGCTCCGTTCAGACGAAGGGTTACAACCCCGGTCCTTGTTTGGTTCACGGGTTGTAACCTGGTTATCTGAATAGTTCCATGGTTATCTCGTCGTATATCATCTTGATATGTTTCCTTTTATTCCAGTCCTTATTTTATATTATATATATTCCTGTGCTGATTGCTGGTTTTAGTTCTTAAGTGAAGCCTCCTTTGTGGCACTTGCTCTTTCTGGGGTCTGACCCAACTGGTTTTGTATGGCCAGATTTCGGAGCAGCTCCAGAGGATCTACCGACCTTCCAGCCAGATGGTGGCCACTAGACGGAACCCTGGCAACGAGTGGGTTATTTTTGGCTCTCCCACACTATTGTAAAAATATTCTTTTGAGGCGTTTAGCCGACGAGCACCTGTTTAGCTCGATTGTACTTTATTTACTGTCTGCCTACGGGCTGTAACATAATTAACAGATCCTAGGGTTGATCATGTATGACTAAACTCTTGCTAGTCCTAACATTTTGTAACGACTAGCTTCATGATCAGCTGAATATGTAATATTTGGGACGCCTTATCATTGTATATTTAATGATCATACATCTTGTAACATTTACTTACTTGCTTGTGATTGAGACACTAGGCTTGTTCATGACCATAGGAGACTGTTGGCTTGTAGTAAACCCTCATGTATCTAGACAGCCGTGACCGTATAGCGAGATGGAATCCATTTCATATCGTAGCTGGCTATGTCTGCCCCCGCTCTCCAGTATTCTGGTTCTGGGGCGTGACGTGGTTTAAGTGGTGGCCCATGCAGGTCTTGTAAATCAAGATATATGAGGGTTTACCGAATAGATGTCTCAATCAGTATCGTCCTTGATCTCTGTTCGTATCTTCTGAATCCCTAGATTCTTGTCCTGATCATATGCTTGTATCGTTGCTCTGTCCTGATCCTTCCTTATTGTTTTCTATGTCGTCTCTTCAGCGGCATAGTACCTGACCCGACCGATCAGCAAGGCGGAGCACCTCCCGCGGACCAACAACAACCTGGAGATCAAGCCCAGCATTCCGGAGTAGCCTCCAGAGTCGTGCCTTCTGGCGGAGAGCCACCAGTTCAGCCAGTTCAGCCTGTAGAACCTGATGATGGCACTTTGGTAGGACTCGTCAGGACTTTGATAGCTTCTCAAGATCGTCGTGGAGATGCCTTGCAACAGGCAGTGGCGGATGCTTTGACTAGAGGTGGTCATCTAGGGAACAGTGCGGCCAACAGCTTCAAGCGCTTGAACTCTCCATTCTTCGACGGTAGTGAAGATGCTATCGCGGCAGATGCATGGCTTCAGGACACGGAGGTGGTTCTAGAAGCAGCCAAGACTCCAGAGAACGAGAAGGTAGCCGTGGTACGCCTGCAGTTGTTAGATCTTGCCCGCAGCTGGTGGGCAGCGCAGGCCGTTGGGTTAGCAGCACCCATTCCTTGGGCAGTATTCAGAGAGAGATTCCAGACTAAGTATTTCGATGCCGTGGCTCGGTATGATCTGCAGACCAGGTTCACCAATCTGAAGCAAGGAGACAGGACGGTCGATGGATATGCGGCCGAGTTTTCGAGACTCAGTCGGTTTGCTCCCACCTTGGTGGCAACCGAGTATGATAGAGCCCAGCGATTCCAGCAAGGACTGCACCTGGAGATCTTGTTAGCAGTTGAGCAGTTTGAGCATCAGACTTTTGATGCAGTCTTGAGAGCAGCCCGGAGGCATGAGTATACCTCCCAGAGGATCGTAGACAGGACCGGAGGTCGGAAGAGATCTCACGGCCAGCTGAATCAGTCTTCAGCCCCAGCCCCGGCAGCCAGAGCTTTGACTATTGGAGCTCCGAGGCGAGCAGCCTCAGTGACGTCGGTTCAGTATTCAACCCCGACGTACCCTCAGCAGCAGCAGCAGCAGAAGCAGAAGCAATCTTCCGCAGTGGGTTGTTCTCATTGTGGGAAGCCAGGCCATGTGGTGGCAGAATATCGCAGGGCACAGGGATTGTGTCTGGCTTGTGGAGCACCAGACCATAGTGTTGGATCCTGCCCGAACAGGGGTGGTTCATCCTCATCCAACCTTTCTAGCTCTTCGGTGAGAGGACCAGCTCCGGTCCATCAGCAGCAGTATCCATTGCCGAGGCCCTTGCCGCCTCAGACCCAAGTGTTCCAGCAGCAGAACCCCCAGTATGCACAAGTCCAAGCCCAGAGTTAGAGCAGACAGCAAGGATTTCAGCAGAGGAGACCAGCACCCCGAGGGCACGGTCAGGCTATGGTGATGACCGTGGAGGAAGGATTGGCACCAGGAGAGGTAGTGGCAGGTACTATTCTCGTCAACTCCTTTCCAGCTTCAGCTTTATTTGATTCTGGTGCATCGCATTCATTTATGTCTGCACGATTCGCGACACGGGTAGGATTGGAGCCCGAGTCATTATCAGTAAGGCTTAATATACTTACTGGTAACGGACTTGTGGGAGTAGATAGAGTGTTTTCCTCGTATCGGATCGTAGTTAGCGGTAGAGAATTCTCCGCTAGATTGATAGAATTCCCGATGGCCGATTATGATGTGGTCTTAGGGATGGATTGGTTGAGGAACCAGTATGCTAGGATAGACTGCCATATTGGTAGGGTTGTTTTTAGCATTCCAGGAGGGCCAGAGTTTTCTTTCTCTCGAGGCGAGGTTGAGCCTTCTCCTCCGATATTGCGGATGGCAGTAGCAGCAGTTCAGTTGCCCAGGATAGTCGAGGAGTTTCCAGATGTTTTCCCGAAGAACTTCCAGGTATGCCTCCGGAGCGGGAGATCGAGTTCACTATAGACTTGATTCCCGGGACAGCCCCAGTGTCAGAGAGAGTCTACAGGATGGCGCCATCAGAGTTGGAGATATTGTACATGATGATTGAAGAGCTCAGAACCAAGGGATTCATTCGTGCTAGTGGATCGCCTTGGGGAGCCCCGATGCTTCTTGTGAAAAAGAAGGATGGTACGTCCAGGTTATGTGTTGATTATCGTACCTTGAACTCAGTGACAATCAAGAACAGATACCCTCTCCCGAGGATAGATGACTTGTTTGATCAACTCAAGGGGGCTTCAGTATTCTCGAAGATTGATTTGCGCTCAGGTTATCATCAGATCAGAGTCAGAGAGCAGGATATCCCGAAGACGGCTTTTAGATCGAGATATGGACATTGGGAGTTCCTTGTTATGCCTTTTGGAGCGACCAATGCGCCGACAGTATTCATGGACCTCATGAATCGCATCTTCATGCCTTACTTGGATCAGTTTGTGATTGTGTTCTTGGATGACATTCTGGTCTACAGCAAGAGTGAGGCAAGCATGAGCAGCATCTTCGTGTGGTTCTTCAGACTCTCAGAGAGCACCAGTTATATGCCAAGTTCAGTAAATACGAGTTCTGGCTCGATCGTATTTCGTACTTGGGTCATATCATCACCAGAGGAGGAGTGGAAGTGGATCCCCAGAAGATTGTGGCTATTGAGTCATGGCCAGTGCCCAGCACCGCTGCAGAGGTTCATAGTTTTCTTGGATTGGCCAGCTACTACCGGCGGTTTGTTTCAGATTTTGCTCATTTCAGCGCCATTGACCCAGTTGACCCGCAAGGATGCACAGTTTGCTTGGACAGCAGAGTCAGAGTTCTTTTGAGCAGTTGAAGCGGGGCCTGATAACAGCTTCTATTCTCACGCTTCCAGATGGAACCGGAGGATTCTCAGTGTACTGTGATGCTTCAGGCAGAGGTTTAGGATGTGTTCTGATGCAGCATGGGAAGGTAATAGCTTATGCGTTACGATAACTTCGTGATCATGAGAGGAATTACCCAACCCATGACTTGGAGCTGGCAGCAGTGGTGTTTGCACTTAAGTTATGGAGGCACTACTTGTGCAAAGATAGGGTAGAGATTTTCACCGACCACAAGAGCCTGAAGTATGTTTTCACCCAGAAGGATCTTAACATGTGTCAGAGAAGGTGGTTGGAGCTTCTTGTGGATTATGATGTCAGCTTGCAGTATCATCCTGGGAAGGCCAATGTCGTAGCAGATGCATTGAGCAGGAGAATCGGAGCTTATTTCCTAACAGCGCAACCAGAGCTGTTAGCAGATCTTCAGAAGATGGGTATTGAAGTTGTTCTTCCTTCCAGTGTGGCGTTGATGGCCAGCATGCAAGTTCAGTCCACTATAGTCGAGAGGATCCGGATGGCGCAGTCAACAGATTCCAAGCTTCAGCGACTCAGAGCAGAGTGTGAGGCAGGACGAAGACCAGAGTTATGTATTCATGAGGATGGTACACTTAGGCATGGTAAGCGTCTTTGTGTACCCAACGGAGATATCCGGCAGGAGATCATGTTAGAAGCGCACAGTTCGCAGTATTCCATCCATCCTGGCAGTACGAAGATGTACCGTGATATCCGTCAGCACTTCTGGTGGAATGGCATGAAGCGGGAGATAGCCCGGTTTGTCTCTCGGTGTTTGGTTTGCCAACAAGTTAAAGCCGAACATCAGAGACCGGCTGGACTTCTTCAGCCCTTACCGATTCCAGAATGGAAGTGGGAGCATGTGACCATGGATTTTGTGACTGGACTACCTAGATCCCCAGCTGGTAGAGATGCTATCTGGGTTATAGTTGACAGGCTCACGAAAGTGGCTCACTTTCTTCCATTCAGAGTTGGTCAGTCGACGGCTCAGTTAGCAGAGATGTACCTCAGGCAGATTGTCAGATTGCATGGAGTGCCAGTCAGTATCACCTCGGACCGAGATTCAAGATTTACGTCGCACTTTTGGCGTAGCTTGCAAGAGAGTTTGGGAACTCATCTCCAGTTCAGTTCAGCATATCACCCGCAGACAGATGGACAGTCGGAGCGCACGATCCAGACTCTTGAAGACATGTTGCGGTCTTGCACACTTGACTTTGGTGGTTCATGGGAAGATCATTTGCACCTGGTGGAATTCTCATACAATAGTTTCCAGGCCAGTATCCAGATGGTACCGTTCGAGGCACTGTATGGCAGGAAGTACAGATCCCCGTTAGCCTGGGATGATGTTGGAGAGAGGCAGATGCTCGGTCCAGAAATGATTGCCTAGACAGTTGAAGTGGTCAGGCGAGTCAGAGATCATCTTCGAGTTGCCCAAGATCGCCAGCGTCATTGGGCCGATTCTCATCGGCGTCCTCTCGAGTTCTCGGTCGGCGATCATGTATTCCTGAGGATTTCGCCTAACCGTGGCGTCATTCGTTTCGGTGTACGGGGCAAGCTTAGTCCTAGGTATATAGGACCGTTTGACATTCTGGAGCGAGTAGGAGATGTATCCTATTGTCTGGCTCTTCCACCGTCGCTAAGCGAGGTGCATGACGTGTTCCATGTATCCCAATTACGGCGGTATATCCCGGACCCGAGCCACATCCTGGATCATTCGGAATTGGTTGTTGGTACCAACCTTTCGTATGAGGAGAGGCCCGTGTCTATATTGGATCGAAGAGAGAAGATCCTCAAGAACAAGACTATCAAGTTAGTCCGAGTTGCTTGGGGTCATCACTCTTTGGGTGAGTCAACGTGGGAGCGTGAGGATGATATCCGATCACGATATCCTGATTTGTTTGACTCGTGAGGTATAATGTCTTTCTTATGCCTCATGCCATCAATTCCTTGCTTGCATAATTGATTGACTGCCTAGTATAATTGCCTGTGAATAGTGTAGCTTGTTCTTGTCCCTCTAGCCTCTTAATTAAATTCCGAGGACGGAATTCTTTTAAGGTGGGTAGAGTTGTAATGCCTGTTGTTCGTATTATGTATTTGGAATACGTATACGTATTTTATCTTATTTGCATATTTTCTTGTTTAGCTCTCGGCTTGGTTTAACTCTCGGTTGGGTTGGCTTGGTTCGGCCGGCCCAATGCTTGGTTCATCATGGGCCAAGAGTGGAACACCTTAGCCTATGCTTCTCCTTCATTTCCACCACAACCCCTCCTACCTACCACCACCTTTGATATTTCTTGTCATTTCTTCTTTCTCTCTCCATAATTCTCATTTACTTTCCTTCCCCTACCATTACTCTTCTCCACCAACCAAGAACTCCATAGGCAAGTGCAACTTGCTTCCACAAGAGAACTTCTTTCGATGGTTTCATTAGCTTCTCCTCATGATTCTAAACCACATTAGAACTTGTCATTTTCCATTTTGAGGCTTTATTTCTTGTAGATCTAGAGTTTTGTTACTTTCGGATTTTTGGTGTTTTGATCTATCAAACTTCTTTGTTTTCAAGTTTTGATGGTTCCATGTTGTAGAACATTTCATTCTACCCAATTTTGACCTTTGGAAAGTTGGATTCGGACTTGTTTTGACCAAGATTTGGACAATTGAAGCTTAGATTTAACTTTAGAGTTCTTGCTGTTCTTGCCATTTGGAGAAGACAGTGAACAGTGAGCTAGCTTTTTAGCTTACGCCACTGAGTCGTACGCTGCTGTTTAGCGAGCGTACGCTAGCCGTCGTACGCTGCTGTTTAGCGAGCGTACGCTAGCCTTCGTACGCTACTGTTTAGTGAGCGTACGCTTGCCTTCGTACGCTGCTGTTTAGCGAGCGTACGCTAGCCTTCGTACGCTGCTGTTTAGTGAGCGTACGCTAGCCGTCGTACGCTGCTGTTTAGTGAGCGTACGCTTGCCTTCGTACGCTGCTGTTTAGCGAGCGTACGCTTGCCTTCGTACGCTGCTGTTTAGCGAGCGTACGCTAGCCTTCGTACGTTGCTGTTTAGTGAGCATACGCTAGCCTTCGTACGCTGCTGTTTAGTGAGCGTACGCTAGCCTTCGTACGCTGCTGATTAGGGAGCGTACGCTAGCCTTCGTACGCTGCTGTTTAGCGAGCGTACGCTAGCTTTCGTACGCTAGCTTAAGCGAGAAAGGCGTACGCTGGCCCCTTTCGTACGCTAGCTCGAGCATACGCAGTCTTGAGCGTACGCTAGCTTGAGCGTACGCTGACCTGTAGCTTGAGCGTGCCCTTGTATACGCTGACCCTTGCGTACGCTCTCCATTGGAAGTGTATGGAACCTTTGGTACGCTAGCTCGAGCGTACGCAGACCTGAGCGTACGCTAGCCTGAGCGTAGCCTGGTTTGAGCGTAGCCTGATTACTCTTGATCTTCTATTGTCCTGAACTTGATAATCATGGATTTGTTTAATATGTTTGGAATTGATAATAGAGCATGACACGATAGTGACCCGTAGTGGTGCACTCCTGACATGAGTAACATGACATGACCTGATAGTGGCCCGTCGTGGCGCACTCCTGACAAGTATACTTGACATGATGACCTGACATGTTATCTTGATAAGCTGTTGCGACGGCTACCTGACATGACATGACCTGTATAATAACATGGACACCGTGGGCGATTGTGCGTGTACAAATAAACCAGTCCTGTCTTGTATCATGTCTAGGGAGGGAGCTCCTGAGTACCACGGTCAGGAGCACCTACTAAAATGGACTAAGGTTAATAACTAGATTAACACATTAGTCATGAAGAGATTTCACAGCTACAGGCAATCCCGTTACCTTGGCACGCCTTGGGATCTGTAGCCTGCCGTCGAGTAGGGCACATTTCCAGCACACTGTCATGCGTTGCACCCTTCAAGCTACCTAAGGGTACATTCGTTTCCTGGACGATGTACCCACCTGAATTTAACTCTAATCTTTTAACCCGGGGAACCTGGATGGTCTGCAGGGCTTATGGCTGTGGAATAATCTCACTGCATCTTGTTAATAATTAGGCTTGTGACAACCCTAGTTAGTTAAAGTATCAAGCCGTAATTCTTGCTTGGCCGTGAAATGATTGGATGGAGTCTAACCAGTCTAGTCTTGCCCTGTTCCTGTTCCAGATTATTGAATGACCAGAATGCTTGTATTTATTTTATCGATAAATGGTGAGAAACCAAGCTCCGTTCAGACGAAGGGTTACAACCCCGGTCCTTGTTTGGTTCACAGGTTGTAACCTGGTTATCTGAATAGTTCCATGGTTATCTCGTCGTATATCATCCTGATATGTTTCCTTTTATTCCAGTCCTTATTTTATTTATATTTATATTCCTGTGCTGATTGCTAGTTTTAGTTCTTAAGTGAAGCCTCCTTTGTGGCACTTGCTCTTTCTGGGGTCTGACCCAGCTGGTTTTATATGGCCAGATTTTGAAGCAGCTCCAGAGGATCTACCGACCTTCCAGCCAGATGGTAGCCACTAGACGGAACCCTGGCAACGAGTGGGTTATTTTTGGCTCTCCTACACTATTGTAAAAATATTCTTTTGAGGTGTTTAGCCGACGAGCACCTGTTAGCTCGATTGTACTTTATTTATTGTCTGCCTACGGGCTGTAACATGATTAACAGATCCTAGGGTTGATCATGTATGACTAAACTCTTGCTAGTCCTAACATTTTGTAACGACTAGCTTCATGATCAGCTGAATATATAATATTTGGGACGCCTTATCATTGTATATTTAATGATCATACATCTTGTAACATTTACTTACTTGCTTGTGATTGAGACACTAGGCTTGTTCATGACCATAGGAGACTGTTGGCTTGTAGTAAACCCTCATGTATCTAGACAGCCGTGACCGTATAGCGAGATGGAATCTATTTCATATACGTAGCTGGCTATGTCTGCCTCCGCTCTCCAGTATTCTGGTTCTGGGGCGTGACACTACTCAAAAATCAAGTTATTTTCCTCGCATCATACTCGATATGAACCAACAATCTATTTTGACTCACGATTTCAGCAATGATCATGCCGATCACAACCGTAACTATTGATAAATCAAAATCTTACAAAACTCGGCCAATATATTCATTTGCCAACACAAGCTCGGTGCACAGCCAAACGATTCGTTCAATCGATTTATGATTTTAGTTCCTTCCATTGTATCTCGTGCAACGTATTATTAAGTTTCAATCATTGCATCTCGTGCAACGTTTTAATTCAGTCTCCTCCATTGTATCTCGTGCAACGTTTTATTTCTAATATTCAAAGCCAATACTCGAATCTGTTTCACATATTCAATTTTCAACTTTCATTTTCCTTGCAACGTATTATTCATAAATCGTTGCATTTGATACCACAATATTTCACGACTTTCATTATATCGATGCAACCAATATTTCTCATATTGACTGTTGCATTGAAACAACAAAAAATTTGATTCATATTTCTCAACTTGTTGCACTTGCAGCAACAAACATCTTAATTCACATCTCACGACTTATTGCACTTGCAGCAACAAATTTCTCAATTCACATCTCGTGACTTGTTGCACTTGCAGCAACAAATATTTCACGGCTCGTTGCACTCAATGCAGTAAACCTTTTGCGACTTTCTTAGCAAATATCATGTAATTTTCAAAACACATACGGCAAAATTACACGATTTGTATTAGACTTATTGTATGGAACATCCAGTACGACATCGAATAGAGTTTAGAATGATTTGATTGGTGGTGGACAACTCTTTGGAATTGAAACGAAGCAAGCATCCTGAGGAAATTGAGCCTAGAGCTCTGATACCAATTTGTCACGCCCCGACCCAAAAAATCACTCGTCCTTGTATCGATTTATCTGAATCATCATCCTCGCTGGGGCGTGATGCCGTACGAGTATGGAGTTGCACTCGTACAAGGCAAGATGACAAGTTCTCAAATAGTTATCTTTGATTTGATATTAGCAACGAAAGCAAACAGAGTATACGAAACAATTCTCTTTATTGATAAATGAACTGAGATTACAAAGGCTTTCAATAGCCCAACTGAATTTGCTAGATTAGCTTACAATACTCAGGTTCTCTCTTGCCCACAAAGGATTTCACCGTTCCATACATCATGCCTTCTATATTTCGATCGCATCAATCATGTTGCAAGTTCGAGCGTCAATGCGATCGCACGCTTCAAACGCTACGGTATTCCATGCCTCAGCACGATCAAGCGAAACTCCACCGCGAGCAGACCATTTCCTGAACCTGCTAGTAACTAGTAGGAGATTAGTACTTTCGTCCTCGCTGTACTGATCAAAGATCCACTTAACTAAACCGATATTTAGTAATGTATTGATTTATACAACATACAATTTAGTTATCTTTCTATGTCCTCCTTAGGATCTGTTGCATGGCATATTCGAAAGTAATAGAGCATGTTATCATGGCAAGCATGTTATTTGATTCATATAAGCAAGCAGGCAACCAATAGCACTCTCGTGTTGTTTCGTGACTTCTTACCAAACATTGACGCACTCGCCCTTGCAACGACGCAAGGTGAATACGCCTCATTCCTTCCCTGTCATGTTATAAGTACTTTGTGCAGGAGCTCTGTGTTCCTGCACTTTCGGTCCATCGTTCCTTAACTATATGAAGGTCATTGGCATATCCATGCCGGAATGGACTAACTTGTTTCTCTTTCTTTTTTTCTTTTTTTTCTCAAACAGGATAACCCGGCGTCCTCCCCGTACGGGTTTGCTGGCCCAGTATCTGAAGGATGCCGAACTTACCATCAATTATGGCTTACCACATCAGTAGCAGATCACAAGTCATACCCAAAAAATATGCACCAACAATGATTATTCATCCCTCCTAGGCCAAACGTCCAGTTCCC